>CP136066.1:111979101-112678937 GCA_032622095.1 Siphonodentalium dalli | reverse complement strand
CTGCTGAATATGAGTCTATTTATGGTACTTTACTATACACCCCCTCCTGTTATCACAGCAGACTGTTTTAGCCATGTAAGATGCTGCTGAATATGAGTCTATTTATGGTACTTTACTATACACCCCCTCCTGTTATCACAGCAGACTGTTTTAGCCATGTAAGATGCTGCTGAATATGAGTCTATTTATGGTACTTTACTATACACCCCCTCCTGTTATCACAGCAGACTGTTTTAGCCATGTAAGATGCTGCTGAATATGAGTCTATTTATGGTACTTTACTATACACCCCCTCCTGTTATCACAGCAGACTGTTTTAGCCATGTAAGATGCTGCTGAATATGAGTCTATTTATGGTACTTTACTATACACCCCCTCCTGTTATCACAGCAGACTGTTTTAGCCATGTAAGATGCTGCTGAATGTGAGTCTATATATGGTACTTTACTATACACCCCCTCCTGTTATCACAGCAGACTGTTTTAGCCATGTAAGATGCTGCTGAATGTAAGTCTATATAGGGTGTTTTATTACAACAATTTCCTTTAGCACACCCAACAAGTCACATCTCTCATCTGATCTTCACATCTCTCATCTGATCTTCACCAAACTTCATCTGGTTCTTCAAGGTGACCTCTTGATGGGAGCCATCATTGTTTTCAGAAATTTGTTAAAATACACTCTCGAATTTGAACGATGTTCGATGAAAAACATGGCCACTGGCAGCCATCTTGGATTTTACTTTTTGCATGACTAAATCCTTTGGCACATCCCTGATCCAATCATCAACAAACTTCATATGGATCTTTGGGTTGACCTTTAGATGGCAGCCATCAAGGTTTTCCAAATTACGTTAAAACACATGGCTGCCAACAGTCATTTTGTCCTGAATTTCATTTTAAAAACATGACTGCCGGCAGCCATCTTAGATTTTACTCTTTGTACGACAAAATCACTCGACATGCCCTACAGCCAGAGGTGTTAATCTCATGGATTGGCCATGAGACTTCTGCTTTACGAGAGCTTTCCCGCAGATATGGAATACCCCCATTATCTCCCGCATATCTCTGACATGATGTAATTTATCATTTTGCTCCACTGTTTCACTTTTAACGACCGTTATTGTGGTCCTTTTCGTCAAATATTTACATACCACCAATCAAAACTCTGTAATAGCTGGTCAGACGCTAGATTTGCACCTTGCTTATGACAACTCGCGACATAGAGTCTTCCATCCAATGAATTGGGATTGGTCGGTATTTATATAATTATTTATTTATGAAATGTCATAAATATGTTTGAGGAGCATGTTTTTTGGTGACGGGGCGATCCCTGAGAACCAACTATTTTGTTTATCTGGCCTAAATAATTCTTGATGCCTCACACTTACATGTCAAAATGTATCAAAGAGATAAATATATATATGGTGATGGAAGTGTTTCGAGTGTCAAAACTATTATCTGTTTTGCGGTCAGTCGTTTATTATATGTGATCACTTTAACTTCTCCCAACCATATTCATATTTGGCATCCAGGTGTACATTTACTCTAATTTCTTCTTTGTAGCTCAAGTTATGTCCGCTTCACAAGCTCAGTGTTCACAAAATGAAATTGCAAAGAAAAAACAAGATGCGATTCATCGACGTCAAGCAAAGACATCCACAAATGTTCAGAAACAAAACATCCATGGAACTTGACATGTTGAGAGCTAGCCATATCCGGAACAAACATAAACACTGATATATTTAGCCTATCGAAAGAACAATTATCATGCACAGAACATGAAATAGAGAGCTAGTCTTTCTGGAGCAATGTTTGTATTCATGGAACTTGACACATATTGAGCTAGCCCACATTGTGTCTTGCGTAATGTTATCATCCACAGAAATGTTTGCACTGAGAACTAGCCTCATGAACATGTTTCTCATCAACAGATGTTGACAACTGTAGAGGTAGTTAAGGCCATAAACAATAAATACTTAGATTATCATTAGGCCCCCCAATATTTTGCCCACCCCAGATTTTAAAGTAAAGTTTTTTCTTCAAAAACTTGACTTATGGTTAGACGAGGGACGGTTGGCGGGCAGGTAGGCATCTGGTCTGGGTCCATTAGCGTGATAACTTAATCTCTTGGCTGTTGTACATCAGTACCGAGTACGGACATAAAATTTCATGCTGTGACAATAGCAGTCGGTCATTATTCATAACTGGAACTCAGAGATCAAAGTTTCAAACAGTGTATGATGTTACACGTTCATGAATGATAATATCCTTTCAACTGAGTCAGTTTTATGGATTTCCTGATATTCCTGTTATATTTTTCCACTGGAAAATGGCCATAACGTCATCAGCCCAGCAATCGATGTCATAACATCATTAGCAGTGAAGAGGTTAAACATATGTCAACAATTTTGTAACTAGGTTTGTCCCGATTTTTTTACCTGAGTTACGACCCTTTTTTTATTTATAGATATTTAAGAAATGTTATGTCAGTTAGCTCGATAAATTGAACAAAAGACAACCAATTTCATTCATATTTGGTATATGGATCTTTCATAACAATATCTCGAACATTTATTCGTAATTCGAAAACCAGGTTTGTCCGATCCCTTTTACCTGAGTTACAGCCCATAGTTTCTCTATTTTTAGAAAGTTTATGACTGTTAGCATGAAAACATTAACAAACGTCAACCAATTCCAATCATATTGGGTATATGGACCTTTCACAATAATATCTCGATCGAGTTTGAAAACCAGGTTTGTCCAATTTATTTTACCCCAGTTATGGTCCTTAGTTCTGGAGGGACTTTTCTTGGTCACTGAATGATGCACCAAAAATAAATATTAAAAAATTAAATCGTCCCCCACCCTCTTATTTTCCAAAAAAATCTGATGATAATCTGGATATTTATTGTTTATGGCCTAACAAGGATGTGGTTCTTGTTGTTGGAACCTTGGTTGAGAAATAATCCATATTGAAAGTGAGATTGATGATCATGCCCTGTGACAGTGAGGAATTTTGACAGGATTCTCCCTGTACAAATAACTCTCAATCATGCTATACACAGTTTGATTTTAAATGCATGTATATTATCTAAATGGTCATATTATGAGGGGGTTAGAAACAATGAAATCCCTGAGTTTTTTTCCCATAACTTTCTCTGACTATAGCCCAAGACGTCCTTGGTTACAATTCTGACAGATACGGTAATTGTCATGCTCGCTGGAAGAAACACTATTTTCTTTGCAATGACATAGATTTCAGTCCACCACTTTGACCTTGTTTTAATTTTTATTTATGTAAACAACCATTCATACATAAACAGAATTGATAATATTTATTTCTTGTTTACTTATTATTTGTATCAGTTCAACCTGTCAATGAGCATAATGGCCAGACATTTCAAGGTATGCCTGTCGACTGAGTCACTGTAAACAAGATAGTCTTTCCTCTAGAGTTCTGCGAAGATTTGAGATTCAATTTGATGTTAATGACAATCATTTGATTATGGATCAACACCGAATCGGTTTTGCTGTTTCAGATACTTGCGAATGACAATTCAGTGCCATGGCCTCATTTTTTGTATATAAATAGTACACAAGAACATATCTGCAGTAACAAAAATTATGTCAGCATAATAATCTTAGATGTATGGCTTTCAGATAACAAGTATGGAAAATTCCTTGGATCAAACACCTTCACAAACAAAAATCCTACAAACTAGGGGGTCAGTATCTTTAAAAAAACGACGATAAGGCCAAACAAAAAAAGTTTTTTGATTCTCGGGCAGAGCCGCGTCTGGAAAAAAGGCCCGCGTTGAACCATTTTATTACGATTTTCAATTTGACCGAAGCTGTCAAATGATAACACGAAAATAGGAAACTAGAAAACAGAAATTAGTTATGTTTCAAACATCGAATATGATAGACATACAATGGTGTATGTGTTGGTATCAAAAACAGACACTAGGCAACGATAACTACCAGGTATATTGTCACCACAAGCTGCCCAAACCCCAAGTATATTAAGTCAAATGTGTTGGTTGGTTGGTTCAATGGTGTGTCTGTTGAAGTTCTTTGAGGAGACTTCCGCTCTGTAAGGTAGCTCCAAGGTCGCTGGTGCAATTATAACCTCAATGCTTTAATCCACTGTAGTACTGTAGTACCCTCAATGCTTTAATCCAATGTAGTACTGTAGTACCCTCAATGCTTTAATCCACTGTAGTACCCTCAATGCTTTAATCCAATGTAGTACTGTAGTACCCTCAATGCTTTAATCCACTGTAGTACCCTCAATGCTTTAATCCAATGTAGTACCCTCAATGCTTTAATCCACTGTAGTACTGTAGTACCCTCAATGGTTTAATCCACTGTAGTACTGTTCTCAGTTGAATGTGTTAAAATATTTCGGCATTTTATTAATTCGAAAAGGTAGATAACCCACTTTTCGTGCGGTAAACAATTCTGAGATTTCCAATTTCGGGAACGCAAACCGGAAAGAAATATGGTGCATATTGGCGATGTGTATGCTGGTTTAATATAATAGTATTTGAAGTTTGTATGGCTAGCATGTATAGTCACTATAGTATAGATGGATAAAAATTAAAGTATATAGATAGATATAAATAGATATATACATGTACTATAAAAGGTACATACATATATCAAATATATCAGCAACAGTAAATTGAAATATACATTGTATATATATATATCATTCTGGTAAATCTCTATATGATGTACAGATAGTACAATGTCATATATTTATGTCATTCTTTATTTCAGATTTGATGTACGGGTAGTACAATGTGATAATTGGTCATTCTTTATAGTGGAATACATTAGTTTATATCAAAACAATGTTCTCCTTACATTTTCTTAACCTGGGAAGGTATAATAACCCATGCTAACTACGGGCATTGTCCTCATAACAAAAATAAAAATTAAACCCTCGCTCCCTCATCGATTCTCAAAAAGAATTGCCTGAGAATCAAAACACTTTTTTGTTTGGCCTAAGCTTACCAGATTTACACCTACAGACCTCTGACTCATATTTTATTTTTGTATTGATGAGTTCCCTTCATTCCATTGGTCATGTCTCAGGCTGGGTACTATTTCATTGGTTGTGACATACAGCTTCATGATTTGTTATATTTAAATTGCGAGTTCGGCGGTCAATGATGCGATGACAATTTTCAGGCGGATAGCGAAACACAACAAATTTTATAATCTATTTTTATTTTGGAACTTCTATCTGTGTGTATGTATGTGTGTTATAGACTTGAAAACTGCTTGACCGATATGACTCAATTAGGTATGTAGGCCTACTTTGATATGGGCAGGTCCAATTTCATGTGCGACTGTGTTATTGACCTTGACCTCACTCATATAAGCTCATATAGGCATGTTTATGGACCTCGACTGATCCGACTCAAATTTGGTATGTAAGCAGCTGATGTGGGCCTACTTTGATCCCGGGAACAATATGGGCGGGTTCAATTTCACGTGCGATTGTGTCCTTGACCTCAATCATATAAGCTCATATAGACATGTTTCTGGACCTCGACTGATCTGACTCAAATTTGGTATGTAGGCCTACTTTGATCCCGGGAACAATATGGACGGGTCCAATTTCACGTGTGACCATGTCCTTGACCTTGACTAGATGGAGGCGATCAAAAAGAAATCCCTAAATAGCCCGGACGAAGTCGGGCACATCAGCCAGTATAGATTAAAGCCAATATATTCATAATGCATTATACTCATTGCAATTAGGAGACATTATATTCAAATTTTTATCAGCCAACGATATTTGCTACTGATTATTTGTTCACATTATGTTGTTTAATACAACTACTAAATACAAGGATTCTCACAAATATTTACTACACCATGCATGCACTCCATATTTGGAAACACTTATTATGTTGTCTTGTGGGGGGGGAAAGCTCTTCATTCTTGAAATGGTTCTAGATACAAATTCTAGAGAAGAATATCGTCAGTTTTTCTTAAAGTGACTGACCAGGGGCCAATGGCAACAAAGATTAAGTATTCAGTAGGCAAAATGTGTACAAATTCAGAGAAAACGGAACAATTAACACCACCTGAATCAATTTGATGTCAACATCGCATAGGTGATTCACAGGACACTAATTTCCTCTGGTAAAAGTTACAATTGTCTGTCAGAATAGTTATTTGTTTGTTGGGTCATCTTCACAGGGGAATCCTGAATCAAATAAGGAAACCTAGATTGGATATACATTATACAGGTAGTATATGCGGAGCATGTGTTTTTGTTCAGTTCAAACTTCTTTTAAACTATTTTTCTCCACAGACATAACCTGTGATATTTGGTTGGGATAGATAATTTTTAGCAAAGCTCTATTTGCAATATCTCTGTGTGAGGAAATTAATGCAGTTATCTGTATATGGCTAACTGGGTGTGGACTGCATAATTTCGCCAAGATTATGCCAATTTTATTCTTCGAATTGCGGATTATTTTGGCTTCTAGATAATATTTACAAAGTATTCCAGTTTTCACATAATTAATTCTATGTTTGTGGTAATAATCCGAACACTGCATTGATTTATGATTACCACTCTATTGATATCTACCGATTACATGTTTATCAATAATGGCACTTAGTTTTAGCAGAGCCGAAAGAGAACTACAGAATCATCAGCACACATCATAACCAAATATTTCATGCTGAATCTGACGGAGAAAACAGTGTTTGGTTTCTGTTATATAATCTTATGTATCTTTTCTTGCATATGTTATAACTTTTTGATAGATTTATCAAGCATTTTATTGTGTTGTTCTATAATAAAGATTTAATATAAAAAGAAACATTTACGAAATACTGGAGTTTTTTTTAGTCATTTCCCTTTCCATGTTTGTGCCTAAATTGTTCTTATTGTCGTACATTTAGTTCCAAAGTGATAAATTCGGGGAAGTTGAAAAATGTTATGTTTATCAGTAGTTATCTCCTTGTGAAAACTTGGAAATTAAATTGAGTGGTTTGAAATGTCATGCATTTAGTCAACAGTTCCAAAATTCTTAGCAGCTCTTAAAATTTCAGAATATTTTGCTCTGACAGTAGAGTACCATACTACATGTTTAGTTCTGCATAAGCCATAAGGAGCATGTATTATCCCTTTGAAAACTGAATACTAGCCGTTGAGTAGTTACTTGATTCACAATCATTCGTTTCTAGTGATAGCCTAATGCTGTTTATTAACTTATTAGCTGTATATATCTGTGAATGAATCCTTTTGCACAGGTTTTTTTTGGGGGGGGGGGGGCTAACCCCGGGATGGTCGAAAGGGGCGATAGGCCCTTTCCTTCACCCCTCATATCTGTGCCTTTAATTTGTAAATTCAATATCAAAAAAGAAGGGAAAAAAAGTCAACATGAATTAATACATATTTCGAAATTCCAACAGTGAGAGGCTGATGGCAAGCCTCATCGGTTCTTCTTTTCTTTCCCTCTTCCTCTTTGCTGGTGGTGGTGCAGAGGAACTTGCATCCGAAGGAGATGTTGCAGAGGTGTAGACGTATGTTTTGTCTTCCAGGGAGTACTCTATTGGTCCCACAGCTGGTTCGTCTGCATCAGAGCCTTTGTAGGTCATCTGTCTTTGATGATGTATTCGTCTGCCTTAGTGAACTTGTAGGTTCCGCGTGCCATTCCTACTCGGTAATTCATCTCCTTCCTCAGGCGGCGCGAATTCTTCAGCTGGTGTCTCCTCGGCTGGTGGAGACTCTGGGTAATCGAATCCTGGAGTCTCAGGAGTGAATGAAGACTCAGGTGGATCCGGGTCTCTTCACTGCAGGCAGAGATGGTAAGCTTTTCCGTCTCCATCCGTGGCGTAGTGATGTCAATCGGAGAAGCGGTAGGGGGCGTCTTGGTGACATCAGTCACCCCTGTGCAGCTGGTGGTGTTGCTGTCCGCCTCTTCGCACGCCAGGCATCCTTTCTCTTTGCATCTCGCCTCCGCTGCGATGGGGTCTTCTTTCGTCGCATGTGTTCTTCCTCGTGGTAGCCCCTCCAGTGGTGGTGGGTTGCTGGTGGGCTCCAGCATCCGGAGTTACCCCCAACAGAGGGTCCTGAAAGGACCGTGATGGCGTAATCCGGGAATTCCAGAAAAAGCTCCACGTGGCTGCCCGACCTGCGTAAGTCCAGGTCAAGCAGGGATCCACGTGGAGTGAGCTGAATACGTGCCTGACTTCAGCGGGAGAACAATAGAAGAGTCCATAATCCGCTGAAGCCAGTAATCCGATCACTGAGCGAGCAAAGTCCAGGAGCGCTCAAGCCGGGACGTCCTCTCTCGCCGGCGGTCGGAACACGAATGTGTTGATCCTTTCAGACAATACTGTGATTTATCTGTACAGGACAAATCTATAAATAAAGACTGGACCATTCCAAACTACTAATCTTTAGAATTGAATGGGATAATCCATTCAGCAATCAATGGTGACACAAGTAACACATATTTTATATGATCAAGTTCCACAATACTTCATCACATAAAGTATAACCCTTGTTTACTATAAACTCATTTGGGGAGTAGTTTCTCTCAGGAAATGTTCAGATAATAAGTTCAACAAACTAATTATCTAAATATTTCCCACCAATTTTACAGGAATCCTTATGCTCTTGTATTATCAGTTTGTCTTCTATCGTCAGGCTTATATTTTCTGAACATCCCTCCAGATGAGTAATAGAATATTCAATGTATACTTTTATAACTGATTGGAAGAATCCAAATAATAAAGAGTTGATGTAAATGTTATTTTGTTCCAATCTAAGCGGGGGGGGGGGGGGGGGGGGGGGAGGGGGGGGGGGGGGGAGCTATAGTCATCACTCCTCGTCCGTCCGTCCATCCATTCCGTCCGTCCGTCAACAATTCTTTGAACATCTCCTCCTCTGGAACCGTAAGACCAAATGGGTTCATATTTGGTGTGGTTGGTTCCCTAGGTGACTCTCATTCCGATTTGTTCAAATGAGGTCACTGGGTCAAATAGTTGCGAAGCCAGGGCCATAACTCTGTAAATTCTTACAACAACTTCTTCTCAAATTTCATTGGTCCGAATGGGTTCATATTTGGTACAAAGGGTCTTTGGGGGACTGTTATTCAGATTTGTTCAAATGAGGTCACTGGGTCGAATGTGGGCAGAGCCAGTGACATAACTAAAAAAAAAAAGGCATGTTATAAAATTTGAAAAAGTGACACCATTATAACATCTGCAGATTATGAAACTTTAATCTTTAATCTACTGATATTACAGAAATATTCCATTACCCATCCCCCTCCCACATGGCCCAGATGCACCCCCACCCTGCAGTGGCCTACACCCAACCAACATCCCTTCCAATGGATATCATTTCCAGCTTCCAACATTAATACCTGTTCTATTAAAGTTGCAGATATCTCTTTGTGGATAGACAGAGAGAAACACAGGTCATTAATCAAGGAATACAATGTCACTGACAGCTTGTATAAACATACTGCTAGCAATTTAAACAAACTGCCTGAATTTAGTGTGTCTGACATTTGCAGGTCAGAGAATCATTAATAAGAGGTACAAGCTATCATGTATTGTTCAACATGGCAAATAGAAGGTCTGTCATTTGCAGAATGAGGTCCCCAGAGGGTGAATTTAGTGATGCTATCCCACACAGTTGTTAGTTACATTTCCCTTCTAGGAAGTTTCTATATCCCCTAATTTGCAGAATATAAAATTCATAATTGAGGTGCTGTCCAATGGGTGAACATCAACTTCAACTGGGCAACTTCAATCTTATCCTAGGTCTGCCATAGCAGTTGAGGGCCTTAGCAGAATGAGGTCCCCAGAGGGTGAATTTAGTGATGCTAGCCCACTGTGCAGGATAGCGTCACTAAAGTCACCCTCTGGGGGACCTCATTCCGCAAATGACAGACACACTATCACACTATTTCAAGGCTTGATTGTATAATACATTGTGTTGCTTGAGGCCAGGCACATACAATGTAGGAATAGGTGCACTATTTGCAGGCTTGCTCCTTTGGTGATTGTGGTTCAGATTTGTTCTATCAGGGTCACCAGGTCAAGTAGGTGCAAGGCCAGCTACATTACTCTTTCTCTACATAGTAATTCATGATGTGTCTTCTATGCAATAATCAAATGGCCTATTTTGCTTATATTTGGTATGAAATTACCTTTGTGAAAATGGGATCACAAAGTCAAATAAGGGCAGAGCCAGAGACTATTTCACTACATAGTAATTCTTAAAATATGTTTGCAAGAACTGGTTGGCTTATTTAGCATGGAATGTTCTTCCTTGACTGCAATTCAGATTTTTTTTTAATGGGGTCACTTGGTCAAATAGGGGCCAAACGAAGAACAGTTTCCCTCTTAATATGCTTCCTTCACAAGGACCATCAGGTCTATTTTACTGATATTTATCATATGTATGAAGGGTTCTTTGGTGTCTGGGATTTAAATTTATTCAGATGGGGTCACCAGGTTAAATAGGGTGGGACCAGGGACATAACTATATGTCTCTATAGTAATTCTTAAAATGTCTTCTCAAGAGAGGTTGGACTATTTAGCTTACATATAGTATGGAGCAATCAGGAGGATCCTTAAGTGACTGAGATTCAGATTTGTTAAAATGAGGTCAATTTGTCAAGAAATGGTGGGGCTATGGGGAGTTAACACTTTTGTGTCTAATAAAATCATTGAAATGCCAAATTCATTAAAACATCTACCTTGGAACCACCTGACTGATTAATCTGACTTACATGTATTGTGTTTTGGATCCATGGATAATTGGGCTTCAAACATGTCTAAATGGTTTTGGAAAAAGGCGCTTGTGAGATTGGAAATTTCCAACAATTGAGAAAGTTTGAGGTGTCAGTTGTGAAATTCCAACCTAAGACTTGGGAGTCTGTATACCGGTCAAAGGGGACTTGTTGAGCTGGAGGAGGAGGGGGGTGATCAGTAGTATACAGTTGGTAATTTCAAGGTGGATTTTCACCAATCTACATATGTGAAATCTCTCTAGCCACATATCCTGTTTAGAGCTATTTCTTTTAAAGTAATTATGAAAAGTTCTGACTGTTGTAGTCTCCAGAGTCCCAGTCTTATCAGTCTTTGTAGTCTGGTGAGCGACCCCACAGTCATTGACTGTCTTGTTCTTAAAGTGACTGACCAGGGGCCAATGGCAACAAAGATTAAGTATTCAGTAGGCAAAATGTGTACAAATTCAGAGAAAACGGAACAATTAACACCACCTGAATCAATTTGATGTCAACATCGCAATGGTGATTCACAGGACACTAATTTCCTCTGGCAAAAGTTACAATTGTCTGTCAGAATAGTTATTTGTTTGTTGGGTCATCTTCACAGGGGAATCCTGAATCAAATAAGGGTGAATGAGGAAACATAGATTGGATATACATTATACAGGTAGTATATGCGGAGCATGTGTTTTCGTTCAGTTCAAACTTCTTTTCAACTATTTTTCTCCACAGACATAACCTGTGATATTTGGTTGGGATAGATAATTTTTTAGCAAAGCTCTATTTGCAATATCTCTGTGTGAGGAAATTAATGCAGTTATCTGTATATGGCTAACTGGGTGTGGACTGCATAATTTCGCCAAGATTATGCCAATTTTATTCTTCGAATTTGCGGATTATTTTGGCTTCTAGATAATATTTACAAAGTATTCCAGTTTTCCACATAATTAATTCTATGTTTGTGGTAATAATCCGAACACTGCATTGATTTATGATTACCACTCTATTGATATCTACCGATTACATGTTTATCAATAATGGCACTTAGTTTTAGCAGAGCCGAAAGAGAACTACAGAATCATCAGCACACATCATAACCAAATATTTCATGCTGAATCTGATGGAGAAAACAGTGGTTTGGTTTCTGTTATATAATCTTATGTATCTTTTCTTGCATATGTTATAACTTTTTTGATAGATTTATCAAGCATTTTATTGTGTTGTTCTATAATAAAGATTGTAATATAAAAAGAAACGTTTACGAAATACTGGAGTTTTTTTTAGTCATTTCCCTTTCCATGTTTGTGCCTAAATTGTTCTTATTGTCGTACATTTAGTTCCAAAGTGATAAATTCTGGAAGTTGAAAATTTTTATGTTTATCAGTAGTTATCTCCTTGTGAAAACTTGGAAATTAAACTGAGTGGTTTGAAATGTCATGCATTTAGTCAACAGTTCCAAAATTCTTAGCAGCTCTTAAAATTTCAGAATATTTTGCTCTGACAGTAGAGTACCATACTACATGTTTAGTTCTGCATAAGCCATAAGGAGCATGTATTATCCCTTTGAAAACTGAATACTAGCCGACGAGTAGTTACTTGATTCACAATCCTTCGTTTCTAGTGATAGCCTAATGCTGTTTATTAACTTAATAGCTGTGAATGAATCCTTTTGCACGGGGTTTTTTTGGGGGGGGGGGCTAACCCTGGGATGGTCGAAAGGGCCGATAGGCCCTTTCCTTCACCCCTCATATTTGTGCCTTTAATTTGTAAATTCAATATCAAAAAAGAAGGAAAAAAAAGTCAACATGAATTAATACATATTTCGAAATTCCAACAGTGAGAGGCTGATGGCAAGCCTCATCGGTTCTTCTTTTTCTTCCCTTCTTCCTCTTTGCTGGTGGTGGTGCAGAGGAACTTGCATCCGAAGGAGATGTTGCAGAGGTGTAGACGTATGTTTTGTCTTCCAGGGAGTACTCTATTGGTCCCACAGCTGGTTCGTCTGCATCAGATCCTTTGTAGGTCATCTGTCTTTTGATGATGTATTCGTCTGCCTTAGTGAACTTGTAGGTTCCGCGGGCCATTCCTACTCGGTAATTCATCTCCTTCCTCAGGCGGGCAAATTCTTCAGCTGGTGGAGACTCTGGGTAATCGAATCCTGGAGTCTCAGGAGTGAATGAAGACTCGGGGTGGATCCGGGGTCTCTTCACTGCAGGCAGAGATGGTAAGCTTTTCCGTCTCCATCCGTGGCGTAGTGATGTCAATCGGAGAAGCGGTAGGGGGCGTCTTGGTGACATCAGTCACCCCCTGTGCAGCTGGTGGTGTTGCTGTCCGCCTCTTCGCACGCCAGGCATCCTTTCTCTTTGCATCTCGCCTCCGCTGCGATGGGGTCTTCTTTCGTCGCATGTGGTTCTTCCTCGTGGTAGCCCCTCCAGTGGTGGTGGGTTGCTGGTGGGCTCCAGCATCCGGATTACCCCCAACAGAGGGTCCTGAAAAGGACCGTGATGGTGTAATCCGGAATTCCAGAAAAAGCTCCACGTGTCTGCCCGACCTGGGTAAAGTCCAGGTCAAGCAGGGATCCACGTGGAGTGAGCTGAATACGTGCCTGACTTCAGCGGGAACAATAGAAGAGTCCATAATCCGCTGAAGCCAGTAATCCGATCGCCGAGCGAGCAAAGTCCAGGAGCGCTCAAGCCGGGACGTCCTCTCTCGCCGGCGGTCGGAACACGAATGTGTTGAATCCTTTCAGACAATACCGTGATTTATCTGTACAGGACAAATCTATAAATAAAGACTGGACCATTCCAAACTACTAATCTTTAGAATTGAATGGGATAATCCATTCAGCAATCAATGGTGACACAAGTAACACATATTTTATATGATCAAGTTCCACAATACTTCATCACATAAAGTATAACCCTTGTTTACTATAAACTCATTTGGGGAGTAGTTCTCTCAGGAAATGTTCAGATAATAAGTTCAACAAACTAATTATCTAAATATTTCCCACCAATTTTTACAGGAATCCTTATGCTCTTGTATTATCAGTTTGTCTTTCTATCGTCAGCTTATATTTTCTGAACATCCCTCCAGATGAGTAATAGAATATTCCAATGTATACTTTTATAACTGATTGGAAGAATCCAAATAATAAAGAGTTGATGTAAATGTTATTTTGTTCCAATCTAAGCGGGGGGGGGGGGGGGGGGGTCGAAAAAAAAACTTTCAGGCACGTATATCATTTTTCCCCTTTTGATAATTTTTTTTTACCCACCCACCCCCACCGCCAATTTTTTTTTCCGTTTTCGGCAGTTTTTTCCGACCATTTTTTGACACCCACCCCCCCCCCTTTTAACACTAAAACAGAGATTTGCGGGGGGGGGGGGGGAATTCACTGTAAACAGCTGTATATGAATTTCTGTGCATACTATTTATCATGGATGTTAACATGGACATGTAAATAGGAATGAGTCATTTTGAGGTCATTTGGCCAAAAAAACATAGCTGCCAGTGGCCATCTTGGATTTCAAAATTTGCAACAAAATACAACACGATTAGTGCCTGCAGTAAGTTTACCAGTTAGAATTACATTATTTCTCTCATTCAAAGTGGTTTTGAAGCCCAACTCATTGCCAAAACACTAAAAAAACAAGCAGGATTTTTTTTTTAGTTGCGGAAAAAATTGCTTGTTGGTGACCACCCACCCACCCCGGTATATGTGTCGGAATTTTTTTCACCCCCCCCCCCCCCCCGATTTAAGGGACACTTAATAATAAATAACTTGCATGAACATAAAGCAATAGTTCTCTTGAGAATTATATTTTGAGATGAATTTGATACTTAGTTCTTAATTTGTTTTTTGTTATTGATAATCAAAAGTGAAAAGATTCTGAGTCTGAGAGGGGTTAGAATCATTTGGCATTTTAATGGTATCCAGTACATCACTGTGATCTTAAGCGGGTGAGCACTCTAGCTGCCCTGGAAGCTGTGTTTACCTTGCCCTTAATTAAATTGCGCAGTTCTATTTTTTGCTCTGTTTTTAGCTCAACTTTACTTTGTAAAGTTTGAGCTATTGCCATGGCTTGGTATCCGTCGTCCGTGTGTGCGTGTTTGCGTGACTCGTCAACAATTTCCTTTAGCACGGGCTACAGGTCGTACCTTTGGTCGGATCATTATGAAATATGTCATGGTTGTTGACATTGACATGTAGATGGGAATGAGTCATTTTGGGGTCGTTCGGCCAAAAAACATGGCCGCCAGTGGCCATCTTGGATTTTACTCTTTGCATGACTAAATCCTTTGGCACGGGCTACAGGTGATAGCTTTAGTCGGATCTTCATGAACTTTGTCATGGATGTTAACAATGACATGTAGATGGGAACGAGCCATTTTGGGGTCATTGGGCCAAAAAACATGGCCGCCAGCAGCCATCTTGGATTTTACTCTTTGCATGACTAAATCCTTTGGCACGGGCTACAGGTCGTACCTTTGGTCGGATCATTATGAATTTGTCATAGCTGTTGACATTGACATCTAGATGAGAACAAGTAATTTTGGGGTCATACGGCAAAAAAACATGGCCGCCAGTGGCCATCTTGAATTTCAAAATTCAATCCATTAGCACGGGCTGCAGGTCGTACTGTTCATCTGATCATCATGAAATTTGTCATCGATGTTAATATTGACATGTAGATGGGAACGAGTCATTTTGGGGTCGTTCAGCCAATAAACATGGCCACTAGCAGCCATCTTGGATTTTACTCTTTGCATGACTAAATCCTTTGGCACAGGCTACAGGTCGTAGCTTTGGTCGGATCATCATGAAATTTGTCATGGATGTTGACATTAATAAGTAGATGGGAACGAGTCATTTTGGGGCCGGCTACAGGTCGTACCTTTAGTCTGATCATCATGAAATTTGTCGTGGATATTAATATTGACATGCAGATGGGAACGAGTCATTTTGGGGTCGTTCGGCCAAAAAACGTCTGCCAGCAGCCATCTTGGATTTTACTCTTTGCATGACTAAATCCTTTGGCACGGGCTACAGGTTGTAGCTTTGGTCGGATCATCATGAAATTAGTCATGGATGTTAACAATGACATGTAGATCGGAACGAGTCATTTTGGGGTCATTCAGCCAAAAAACATGGCTGCCAGCAGCCATCTTGGAATTTACTCTTTACATGACTAAATTCTTTGACACAGGCTACAAGTCGTATCTTTTGTCGGATCATCATGAAATTTGTGATGGATGTTAATGACATGTAGATGGGAATGAGTCATTTTGGGGTCATTCAGCAAAAAAACATGGCTGCCAGTGGCCATCTTGGATTTCACTCTTTGCATAACTAGGCCTTTCAACTTTCCACATTCCTAATCACTCCATTGACTGTAACACATGAAATTATTCCCTTTCCAAGTTGAGCTACAGTATCATTGACACTTTAATTTAATTTGCGCACTTTGAATTCGCGTACCATACTGTGTGAATTCAAAACTGACAAAAAATATTTAAGTAAAAGTCATAAAGTGATGTGAAACACTCTGGCAGGGTGATCAAATACAAATTGAAAATAATCTTGCTCAAAGAAATTATTTGTTACGAATATTAATCCAAATTGACGATACACACCATCATTCTTATATATAAATTAAAGGCAATGATTCTCGATGGAGAAATAATTTGTGTTAGATTATTTCCGATAGTTGCGGAATTGAGATGTAAATATTTACAATTGGGTGTAGTTCATGCGATGTTATGAGTGGTATGGTCGATTTCTTTGATATTTTCGGCGATGTTAGTAGAATGCTACGTTCCCCAGGTTGGCATAGCACCTGAGTACTAACTTATAAATTTCACGAACCCAACCAAGTCCATAATATGTCTTTAATTATTAATCGTTCCTGGAGATACATGAGTATATTAAAGACCATCACGACAAAAATTCACATCGATTAGAACATCTTCAATGCTGGACTTAAAATGCTTGTAAGAATTACATATATTCCAGACTGAATGTGCATGTATGAAAGCATGGCTCCATGTTCACAACCCAAGCATGAAACTGTGGTCAAGCAGTCTGCAGTTGTTATGTCAACACAACTCTTTGAAATACACGCAGCAGTTGTGGTTTTCCT
Organism: Siphonodentalium dalli; assembly: GCA_032622095.1. Lineage (NCBI taxonomy): Eukaryota > Metazoa > Mollusca > Scaphopoda > Gadilida > Siphonodentaliidae > Siphonodentalium > Siphonodentalium dalli. The sequence continues at coordinate 112,662,014 of CP136066.1, read as the reverse complement.
TCTTTCAAGTTAAATTCAATGATGTCCATAACCATTCAAATATCACAATGGAGCATATAAACACCCATCTTCACAAGAAAATTAAGATGTATTGCTTTGCATATGAATACTGCATTGGTGTCCAGATTTGTTGCTCGCATGTTAATATGATTGTCTATTTATTCGATCCAACCTTCCCTTTTGTGGTCCTATGTATCATAACATAATCCTCTTATTTTCACTGTGGTTTGGTAGAAACTCAGGAGTTGTCCTATTTTTCTGTTTTAAAAATAGTATGTGCAAAATTAAATATGAGTACGGTATGCTAATATTTCTGTTGACATATATATATAGAAGTAAGCATACCAGTGCCAACCATGCCCTGCCTCAAATTATGAGCAAGGAAAGCTTCAAAAATTTGTATATGTAAAAGGCAAAAATGCATGTTCATGCAGGCCACCCATTTTATAGTGTTGAAAAGATTATCGATGTCAACTCGATTATTAAATAGGTCACTGGTGAAATCCGCCAGTCGATTAGACGACGAAACAAATCCCCAACATAATAGCATAAGGTGTAAAGATCCCTTCTAATAACGAACATCCTTCAATACCCTTATTGTTCAGAGATCCAGTTATTATCCCCGCCAAATTAAAAATTTGCGGGGGATATAGTAATGGGTTCCGTCTGTCTGTCCGTTCCGAATTTGTATGAGTCATAACTTGAACAAATGTAAAAGGATTTCAAAGATTTGTGGTATATGAGATCACCTGACCATTACCTAGAATGAGTTCGCAAGCCAGATATTTTTACCGGAGTTATTGGACTTTGTTTATTATTTTTGTCGAATTTACCAAATAGCAAATAGACGACGTAACAAGGCTCATTTCCACAAAGCTCAACGGATTTAAAAGATATTTGGTATATGAGTTCACTTGACCATTACCTAGAATGAGTTCGCAAACCAAGTCTGGCCTGATATTTTTACCGGAGTTATTGGGACTTTGTTTATTATTTTTGTCGAATTTACCAAATAGCAAATAGACAACGTCACAGGGCTCATTATACCGGCCGGATATTTTAAAGCAGACTTATTGGACTTTGTTTATTTTTTGTGTGCAAATGGAACGACGTCACAGGGCTCATTTCCACAAATGTCAACGGATTTCAAAGATTTTTGGTATATGAGTTCACATGACCAGTATCTAGAACGAGTTCGCAAACCAGGTCCGGCCGGATATTTTCAGCAGAGTTATTGGACTTTGTTTATTGGTATATTCATTCCCATGACCAGTACCTAAAATGAGTTCGCAAGCCAGGCTTTTTGACAAAATCCCACCTTTGTTTAGCACATACTGAGAACGCAAACATTATTGAGAATGCCACTTCCCCAACTGCACATTTCGGCGGGGATACCGCCGTCTGCGACTGCTTGTTACTCCCTTTATGATACCGATATGCCGCAGCATTTTAAAGGTATGGTAAGCATTGACGCTTGTGAGCTAGTTGGTGCTAGTGAACTATTGCACTAGTAGGCATATTGTTTTAATTAGCTTAGACTATATTATTCGCTGATCCTTCTATGGGTCTTGTTAAAGTTGTTACCTACAAAGTGAGTAATCGACCCGGAACTTTTTATCAAACAAATCTACCGGTAAGTTCTAGCACCGGTCCCCCGATTTTGTTTGGAGTTAATTTCTTAACCTTCTCTACTCTTAATTCATATAGATTAGTCACATTGTGACATTCATCAAGCCTATTATTTATATCTGACTGGATTTCTTGTGACAAATACTGTACCATTAAGTTGGCACTAACAACATATTTGTGAAATAATCTGTTATAAAATTATGAATAACAGTTTTCAAAATATCGTTTGAAAAGACATTCTGTTGTCAATCATGTCACCAGGAGATGGGTTTCGAATAAATGACTTGTATCCGACTTCTCCTGTCTACCAGTCGACCTCTGAAAACACCTAATTATTTAAACACAATCGCCCATAAATTGGAAAAGTAAACCGGTCACAAATATTTTACTATGATTACTAGTAATTTTATTCTGGCATCGTCTTCCTTCCTTCACCAGCTATTGGCTTGTCTCTCTCATCCCATATTGCGACGCCATCACACGCACAAATTCTCTTGCTTGAATTCTGGAACAATCCTGCTGATCTGGCAATGATTCCACATGCTATTCTCTTCTCTGGATTATCATCAGTTCTAACATTTCCCATATCATTATCATGGACTACCATGGATCGTCCAATCACATCCCAAATTTTTATGCGATCATTCTCAATTCTGAAGCTCCCTCTGCCAGCTTCATCTGCATTAATATCACATATTTGGCCAACTCGATCTTCAAGTTTGCTAAAGATTTCACCACAACTGGTACAACCTTGTGATATGTCACCATACTCATGAATGCAAATAGCATGCTTTCCTTCCGATAATCCATCAACTGTTCCTTCTATCAAACATGTCTCATTATCAGTTTGCACCATCCGTATTATTCCTTTAACGTCAGCATTCGTTGAGTCTATAATTGACACTGCTGCACCCAGATGAGCTTTATTAGTGAAGGATCCATATCCTTGTAAAACAGCTCGCTTCCCAGATGATTCCAAGATCTGTTTCACTTCTTCAGACTGGAGTTCCGATTCAACAATCACTTGCTCATTTTCCAGGTTGATGTTGAATGACTTGATAGCTGCAGATCCCTTTAATATGTTTTCTATTGACATTACACAACCCTGGCATGTCATCTGCACCGCAAATTCCATCCTTGTTGAAGGCATTTTTGCGAGATAACACTAATTATTATAATAACTCATTAACCAATATCTTCGTCGGATTATTGAATACGATTTATGGCTATTGAAGAATCGGGCAAATTAAAAGCTGAAGGGAAGATCTTCATTGACGCAAGATTACTTCCGGGTTGACCTCCGAACGCAAATCGAACTCACCATATACACCACGTGTTCGCAACAAAATGTAAACATCAGTGCTGAAGAGAATTTCACGATGCGTTTTTTGTGTGCATCAGGAGATGACCGTCATGGCACTGCCACGTTACTAGGGTTCTCTCGGGTTTAATGCAAATCTAATCTATCCTACGGGTAATTATACCACAATTATTGTTTTATTCCGCCGATTTCGAGATATATTTAAAAAAACAACAATTTTATATAGGCCTATACGCATTTAATTTTGTTTATTCGCTCCAGGCCATCGTATCCCCCCCCCCCCCTACATCTATAATGGAGAATATGTATATGGGAGGCGTTTTTCACATTTATTCCCTAATTGTGATTAAGGCTAATTCATTTGTTGCTCAGGTTCTAAGCGCAATTCATCTGTGCTTATCCAAAAAAAAATTTAAAGGCTTGTTTATAGACAAACACTCCGAACTACATGTACCGTACCTGTATCTGTAATGTTTCTGTGCAGTAGCGAATGCTGGCTTTATATAGGCGCCCTGAGATGAGGTGTGTGATGTTTTTCCAGGAGGCTGCTACTGGTGGAACTCTCCTGGAGTAGCGATCCTACTTTTTCGGAGTGCCCTTACGAATTCCTCCGAATTGCTATAGCGCACACAACATAATCCTCAAGTTGGTTCCAGTCAATTGTCGTTTTTACAAAAAGGAGTGTTTGTACTGGGTGCAGCTAGTACGCCTGAGTTGGAACGGCCATTTATTATTACAAACCTCCTTTTCGACTATGTTGGTGGTGATATAATAGTTCGAGAAATTTGTTGCAGTTATCGTTCTGCTTCCCTTGTTAGCTCAACTTTACTTTGTAAAGTTTGAGCTATTGCCATGGTTTGGTATCCGTCATCCTTGTGTGTGTGATTAATCAACAATTTCCTTTAGCACGGGTCGGATCATTTAAAAATTTGTCATAGCTGTTGAAATTGACATGTAGATGGGAACGAGTCATTTTGGGGTCATTCTGAAAAAAAACATGGCTGCCAGCAGCCATCTTGGATTTCAAAATTCAATCCATTAGCATGGGCTTCAGGTCCTACTTTTCGTCTTATCATCATGAAATTTGTCATGGATGCTAATATTGACTTGTAGATGGGAACGAGTCATTTTGGGTTCGATCGGCCATAAAACATGGCCACCGGCAGCCATCTTGGTTTTTACTCTTTGCATGACTAAATCCTTTGGCACGGGCTACAGGTCGTATGTTTGGTTGGATCATAATGAAATTTGTCATGGATGTTAACAATTACTTGTAGATGGGGACGAGTCATTTTGGGGTTTTTCGGCCAAAAAACATGGCCACCGGTAGCCATCTTGGATTTTACTCTTTGCATGACTAAATCCTTTGGCACGGGCTACAGGTCGTACCTTTGGTCGGATCATTATGAGATTTCTAATGGCTGTTGACATGTAGATAGGTACAAGTCATTTTGTGGTCATTTGGCAAAAAAACATGGCCCCCAGTGGCCATCTTGGATTACTAAATTCAATCCATTAGCACGGGCTACAGGTTGTACTGTTCGTCTGATCATCATGAAATTTGTCATGGATGTCAATATTGACATGTAGATATCCGGGGAACGAGTCATTTTGGGGTCGTTCGGCCAAAAAACATGGCCGCAAGCAGCCATCTTGGATTTGACTCTTTGCATGACTAAATATTTTGGCATCGACTACAGGTCGTAGCTTTGGTCGGATCATCAGCCGCCAACAGCCATCTTGGATTTTACTCTTTGCATGACTAAATCCTTTGGCACGGGATACATGTCCTACCTTTGGTCGGATCATTATGAAAATTGTCACGGCTGTTGACATTGACATGTATATGGGAACGAGTCATTTTGAGGTCATTTGGCAAAAAAAACATGGCCACCAGCGGCCATCTTGGATTTCAGAATTCAATCCATTAGCACGGGCTACATGTTGTACTGTTCGTCTGATCATCATGAAATTTGTCATGGATGTTAATATTGACATGTAGATGGGAATGAGTAATTGTGGGGTCGTTTGGCCAAAAAACATGGCCACTGGTAGCCATCTTGGATTTGACTCTTTGCATGACTAAATCTTTTGGCATGGACTACAGGTCGTAGCTTTGGTCGGATCATCAGCCGCCAGCAGCCATCTTGGATTTGACTCTTTGCATGACTAAATCTTTTGGCACGGGCTACAGGTAGTACCTTTGGTCGGATCATCATGAAATTGTTAACAATGACATGTAGATGGGAACGAGTCATTTTGGGGTCATTTGGCCAAAAAACATGACCGCCAGCAGCCATCTTGGATTTTACTCTTTATTCAATCCATTTGCACGGTCTACAGGACGGAGTGTTCGTCTTATCATCATGAAATTTGTGGTGGAATTTAATATTGACATGCAGATGGGAATGAGTCATTTTGGGGTCATTCGCCCATAAAACATGGCCACTGGTAGCCATCTTGGATTTTACTCTTTGTATGACTAAATTCTTTGACACAGGCTACAGGTCGTATATTTTGTCGGATCATCATGAAATTTTTCATGGATGTGTTAACATGTTGACATGTAAATGGGAACAAGTCATTTTGGGGCATTCGACAAAAAAACATGGCTGCTAGCGGCCATCTTGGATTTTACTCTTTGCATAACTAGACCTTTCAACTATCCACATTCCTAATCACTCCATTGACTGTAACACATGAAATTATTCCCTTTCCAAGTTGAGCTACAGTGTCATTGACACTTTCATTTTGAGTTAGGAAGTCATGCACATCAAGAGCTGGCACCATCCCCTTCACTATCTTGTGGAACTGGGTCAGTCTTATTTCCTGGTGTCTTTCTTGGAGTGATGTTAGTTCCAGTTCATCAAGCATGTTGGTTACGGATACACCCATTCGCCTGTAGTTGTAGGTCTGTATGGTCCAATGAAAATGTTCTTTTGCGCTACAGACGTAGATGAAATTATTGGCGCAATCAAGAGTCACATTCAAATCACACCAAATTTTATTTTAATCGACCCATTCTACCCGCAGTCAGTTCAAAATGAAGGTAATCCACGTTACTTCATGATTGGGAAATGATCAGACAGAAAACGTGTACCATAATATAATTGTTCTCGCAAAGAGATGAATATTTTTCTATCCAGTTAGTATTTTCTCCTAGCCTATATATGTTAATACATACCAATTAAAGAATATTACGATGAAAAATATTGTGGAGATGTAAGTTGTAAGCGCACCAAATTAGGAGTTTTACAACTGTTGTAAAGCGTGCGAATCTAAATAATGAAATGTGCTTTTTGTGAGAAACTAAACAAGTCAACCTGTATTTTCTCGGACACTAAACATGTTTTGTGAATAATATCGCATTCATATCATTATACTATTAGTATATTCTTGAGGAAATTATCATAATTTGATAATGTTGTTTCTAAATTATAACCTACAATGAATGCCGGCCGTCCCTTTAACAGGTCTGGCAATTCCCAAATATAGCTACAATAGCCATGTGTAGCTATTGTAGCAACATATGGCTATTGAAACATGGATGAATCTGGATGAAGAGAGATAACCCAATCCAACCAACCATCATTTCAATATACAAGAACATGATTTGATTATACTGTTAGTAAATTAATATTGTTTGCCACGTTCATGTATAATTAACAAAATATTCCAATATTGTTACTTTTTCCTGACAACTGTACCTAAATTGAAGAATAGATCATATATATGGATGGATCTGAGTCCCATATCACATAGCATAACCAATATCTCAACAGATGCATGTGCTTATGAACCAGACGGAAATATTCCAACAATTGACAAGAGACCTAATAAATACTTGGACACAGAACCAATCATATACAAAGATGATGTAACAAAGAGACTAAAGATGCTCAAAATAGATAAGTCACCCGGCCCAGATAACATACATCCACGTATGCTGAAAGAGCTAGCAGAAGAATTGTCACCAGCAATCACACATATATTCAAAACTTCACTAAATCAAGGAAAACTCCTGACAGAATGGAAAGAAGCAAAAGTATCGGCAATATTCAAAAAAGGAGACAAACGTGAAGCAGGAAACTACAGACCAGTGAGCCTGACATGTATTGTATGCAAGATAATGGAACAGATCATGAGAAGCCATATCACAACACATCTTGAGCAAAACAAATTACTGAGTGACAACTAATATAGCTTCATCAGTGGGAGATCCACAACACTACAACTTCTACACACCTTGGATGCATGGATGGAAGCTCTGGATGATAAAACACCAACATGTATAGATGTCATCTACTTTGACTTTAAGAAAGCATTTGACACGGTCCCACATAGGAGGCTAATAGAGAAACTGAAAAAATACGGCATTAAAGAGAAGACCATTACATGGATCCTGGGCTTTCTATCAGACAGATCACAAAAAGTGGCAGTTAACAATGTTCAATCATCAAGCAGAATGGTCACTAGTGGAATACCACAGGGAAGTGTATTGGGGCCGCTGCTTTTTGTGATATACATCAACAACCTCCCAGATGAAACAAAATCAAATATGATGCTATACGCAGATAACACTAAACTGTACAGGAGCATCAGAAATGACTCCGATAGGCAGATCATACAGGATGATATAGATAAGATGGTCGAGTGGTCTGAAAAGTGGCTGTTGCAGTTCCATCCTGATATGCAAAGTGATGACAATTGGAGACACAAGAGATATTCAATACACAATGATGAATCAAGGAAATAGACAAGCAATAACAGAAACCAAACTAGAGAGAGACATTGGAGTGGAGATTGACAGCAAACTTAAATTCGAAGAACGTATCAGCAATAAAATCAATAAAGCAAACAGCACTTTTGGAATTATTAGAAGATCATACAAGAACATGAACGAGAAGATATTCAAAACAATCTACACCACTATGGTCAGAACCAAACTAGAATACGCCCAATCTGTATGGCACCCAAACTCAAAGGAACAGATAAAAAATATCGAAAGAGTACAGAAGAGAGCCACCAAACAAATTCCAGGAATGAAGGGATTGAAATATGATGAATGATTGAAGAAATTACAGCTACCAACTCTCTCATTCAGACAAGACAGAGGAGACCTCATTGAAACATATAAATTGACACATGCGGTCTACAAAGAAGGTGAAAAAAAACTTATCCCAATGAGAGCAGATATGGTGAAGAGAGAGGGAAGAGGGCATGACTACACAATCTACCATCAATCACATAACAGCAAACAAAGAGTCAGCACCCTTCCTTTCAGAATAGTAAACACCTGGAATGCCTTACCATCAGATGTAGTATATGCAGATACGGTTAATGAATTTAATAATAGCCTTGATAAATTTCTTGAAAAAAGCAGAAAACGATACATATACGACGCACCAATAATGGAAATGATAACTCAAGAAGAGCTGACAAAAGAGGCCAAGCCTGCTGTCAGGAACAACCTTAAGTAACCTTAAGTAAGTAAGTAGTTATGCATCTCTGATATTCCGCAAGCTGGTGCAACCGAATTGTCATCGGTAGTGATTTCATAAGTTGTAACAGCATAATACTCATCACCCTTAGTTGCAACAGCTCACAGTAATGCATGCATGCAATGCAAATTGGTAAAATATTGTTTCACGATAGTCAAATTTACATATAGCTATTGTAGCTATAATTGGGAATTGCCAGACCTGATTAATAGGAATCCATTTTCCCTCCTTTTTTCATTTGAACTCATTGTGACAGATAGATAGATAGTAAAATGTGAATATCATTTCTAATTCTAAATAATTATGGATCCTGCTCAAATTTATAAAATTCTGACCACAATGAGTTGGATTGTCAGGAATTGTGAATGGTTATTTTAATTTATGATGGAGAAAACAGGACTGATGTGTCAGCAAATGAAAGAGACTGCTTAGAGAGGACTAAACCTTCATTGAAATAGTCTCGATACGATGAGTAGAATGCTTCGTTCCAACTATTTAAGACATTTTTTTCCAATGAAGATGAAACAAGACTTGAATCAAGAACAGATTTAGTCCTTGAGCCGGATCCAAAAATAATATGTCATACATCTCTGCTATACAATTGAATAAATTTTCATGCTTATAAAGCTGTCAACCTCTGTGTATGTAAGGTTTTATTTGCGCTTATTTGGCAAGCAAATACAGGGTATGAGATAAGTATTTACGCTTAAGTGCAAATAGGTTATTTGCACTTCACGAATGTGATATTCGTGCTAAAGCACAAATAAATTATATGCACTTAAAGGTGATTATCTCTTTGTAAACATGTATTATATAGACAATATTAGATATGAATCGACGACTCCTGTCCGGAAATGCTTCTATCGATTAATATGGATTTTATTTCGAATATTTTTTAGTCTAAAAAGGACTGGTTTAGCTAATGAACAATAGTGGTTACTGTTAACAGAGACCCAAAATTTTATTGTGTAAATTTGTCAAAACTAAACGTTAATTAGACTCATTATCGCTTATAACTATGGAACAAAACAATACAATCAATCAATCTGGGACATTTGACGTTTGGTACGTAGCCATAGGAACAGCCTAATGCTCTCTATCACTATATGGTATCACCCGAATGGTCTGTTCTAAAAATAGACAAATAAACGGTCCCAATAAAATATTCGAAATAAAATCAAAATTAATTGATAGAAGCCTATCCGGACAGGGGTCTTCAGTTCATATTTATTATTTAATACCCACGCAACTATTTCAAATTTGTTATTTAAAGAGATAATCCATCTTCAAGTGCAAATAAAGCCTTACATACACAGGTCAATCTTTATTAAACCAATTGTCTTCCTGGCACAGTGCTGGTTCCAAAGCAATTTGACTTATAGAAAACAATCTGTACAATATGAAAGCCACTTGTCTTCACAAACAGATATAATATGTGGAGTTCCACAAGGATCTATACTTGGCCCTCTACTCTTTCTGATATATATGAACGATCTTCCAAATATTTGTAAGGACCTGAATCTAATACTATTTGCTGATGATACAAATGCATTTTACTCTAATAAAGATATAAATAAGGCATATGATGTAGTCAACACAGAAATGGAGACAATGAGCAAATGGTTTCTTGCTAATAAACTATCTCTAAACCTAGAAAAAACTTATTACATGATATTTACGAATACAGATCTATGGAGTGCAACAACAAAGAAAAAACCTTGAAAATCTTGAAAAAATACCCAAAAAAGCTATCGCCACACTATCTTACAAAAAAAAAAAGCATACCAGAAATATGCAGGGACTACAATTTGCTATTGATGAATGACATTGGAAACATGCAACTAATACAAATTTTACATGATTTCCATCAAAAGAAACTCCCCAAATCGCCGTCTTCAATATTTACTAATATACATGATATCCATAACCACAATGCACGGTTCAAAGCAAATTCAAATCTGTATTGTGAATTCAGAAGAACAAAAAAAGCAAGAAGTGTCATATCAACCAGAGCCAGATGTCTATGGAATAAACTCCCATGTGATTGTAAGCTTCGCGTAGAAACTAGTGACAAATATCATAAGTACCTAAAAACACATTTCATTAATAAATACACCCCAAATATCAAATAACAATCCAGTTTGTATGTATTCTCTCCCCTATTATATATACTAAGGCAATACCAGCCAGCAGTCCCTTACGGCAGAGACTGTCCAGAAGAGGGGGCAGAAATTAATGAACTTCTCTTTATTCTCATAGTATAATCCTCCCTCTCCTGGCCAGCTCTCCCGGTGAGGAACAGGCCAACCAAATTTATGCCACATTTCCTCCATGTGTCACTATTTGTCACTCATCTGAACAACAGTGCAAAAATAATCAACTTGTCTATAACCTTAACCAATTCCTCAACCAAATCAAGCAGTATTCACACCCATATTTCATTGATCACCTTAAATACTGGTATTCCCCACATTATTGAAAATTGCAAGACGATCGCGCAGGTCTCAGCATAAAGACATCAAGATAATCATATTGGCTACCAGATAAAGCATAACAACTAAAAAAAATGACTATAATCACCATCTCACAACCCGACCCCCCCCCCCATGCCCCCACCCCTTCTTGCCCATCTCTATACAATAATACACACATTGTAAATACGCACCCGCACTATATTCACCCAATATACGTACACATAACACTGTATCATTATACAAACATAAGGGCCCTGCCCTTGCAAGTTAAACTTTTTGTGGGGTCCTGTTGATATATATATATTATAATTATATTGAATACAAAATAAATCTTATTGAATCTTGAATCTTGAATCTCAATGATGTAAGAGATAGAACTCTATATTTCTTCTTTCTGAATGTACAATGTGAATTTCTACATTTTAATTCTAAATAATTATGTATCCGACTCAAATTGATCAAATTCTGACCACAATGAGTAGGATTGTCAGGAATTGAGAACAGTTTTTAATTTGTGATGGAGGAAACAAGATTGTCTATCAGCAAAGTAAAGAGACTCATTAAAGTCTGAATTGGACCAGTGTATTCTCAATTTGTAGAGAACTTAACCTTCATTGAGACAGTCTCGATACCAGTAAGATGAGTTGAATGCTTCATTTCAACTCTTTTAAGACATTATTTTCAAATGAAGCTTAACCAGGACTGAAATCAACAATAGAATTTTTTTTTTTCAAGGAATCAATCCCAGAGAAAGAGGATAGTATCAATTAATTTGAATCTTTTTACTATTTTTAGGACCGAAAAGTAATATTTCACACACCGGATACTGCTTATTAGTTGTTGGATTGCCTTAAAAAATACTAGAACATTTATTGTTGATACTTCCTTATCAGCACAAATTTCGAAAAGATAATCTGTAATTTGTAATGGTTCATGGTTACCCATTATACAGCGAAATCTTGAGTGGCGAGGTTTAGCGAGGGCTATACCAGTTTGTTGTAATCAACATGGTGGCAGTTTTAACGAATGTTCACTTAGTGGGGTCTCCCCGGTGTTGAGTGTTTTGCTTATCGCACACTTCTTGCATACTGTTTGTTTACATAACACAGCATATAATAACATGCTATTACATGATAATTATGCTTGGTATAAGAACTTCTTTCTGTTTATAGTGGTTTATCAATATTTGAACAGTAATATCCACCACCAATGCTTACAATGTATACCATATCTAATTTAATGAAAACAATGTTATCTTTTTGATTGATACAGAGCACTAGCCACCTCAGATAAATAATATGTATTCCCACAAATTACACATATTTCATGATAAGGCCATATACAGTATACAGGGCTGGCGGTCTAGAAATTCCAGGAGGGCTATTAATAGCCCTCCTATATTTGCCTCAACTTTTACAGTTTTGATATTTTACCTGAGTTAATACTGTATAATTAAATTTATTTTATTAAAAAAAATTAAAAAGTAATAAATGTGAAAACGGCCTCTCATACATGTAAGAGTAAATACTATATACAGACATTCATCAGCAAATTTTCAAGTTACAACAACAACAAAAACAAGACACAACAAAATCATTTATCGTTTCACATTCAATGACATTAGCCAGATGTTGCACCATAATTTGGATTTCACATGTCATCAGTCAGCTTCAGAGTTTGGCATGATAAATGGTCAAATAACGGTAGACATTGCACATTCAGTGTATGCATTTAATTAATTTTCCCCCTATTATAGAGAATGTGTTAATAGGGTACATACAGACATTCATCAGCAAAGCATGGAACCTTCCAATTATCAAATATGGATGATAACAAAATATTAATTTAACGGTAAAGACATAACGGTGAAGACAAATGGGATCAGCCTAAAGTCAACCACAACCTCAAGATAGTCTTCAAAATTTACTGAATGGTAAAGAACTTACATGGCAATATGTAATAGCCAATCAACAAGGAATAATACCTTTCTGTTTTTTAACAACACTTGCAATGAATAAAAATTCTGAAAATGTCCACACAATTATCTTTGTAATGGAAGAGACATAAATGGTAAAGACGAGTGAAAATTGAATGGTAAAGACTTGAATGCCAAATTAATCAAGTAAGCTCATGGTTAAAAAGTCTTTCCCAGAGTTATACAAACTATTATTATGATGGGGGAACTAACATTTTTGTGGCGTCTATATAAAAGGAGGATCTATCTGTCTGTCTGTTTGTGATTTTTCTTTCAGATCCCTGGACCGATTTTAAACAAATTTGGTGTGGTGACTCGGGGTACCCTGGTAGATGTTATAACGACATTAGTTTTTCCAAATTCTGATTTACAAAAAAACATTTTATTTTAGAAATTTAATAAAAAAAAATTAATTTGCCCAAAGCTGTTGAATAAAGGCTCTGTCTGAAATTAAAATGTGAGTGAAGTGCATGAAGGCCACTTTGTACAGAGGCCACATGCTCCTCCTCCGCTAAATAAATGCGATTTCAGATGTGGCTGCTTTTCTGGTAGTCAAACTGCGTTGTTTGTATTGGGTGTGTTGAGGTGACAATGAGTAGTAGGGGCCTACAAATTTAGGAATTTTGAAAAATTCGTCTGCGAATTTAAACCCATTTGCAAAATCACTGGTTAAGACAAGAAAGATTGGTCTGTCCTAATTATATGGATAGGTATTTTGTCGAATGAACCACAGTATTGAGACATAGAGTTTTGGGGAATTTTCACATTGCAACTCAGCGACATTACTTTTATTATTTTTCAGTGTTCAAAATGGCAAAAGATGAAGAGTGTTCTGACTGGGACATTGCTGACGTTGTTGCAGAAAGGCAATGTGTTACGAAGCGAATTTCATCCAACATCGTCCACATGTTGGAAGAAGGATGCACCATCCCATTCATTGCGAGATACAGGAAAGAAAATACTGGAGATATGGCTGTAGAAAAACTTAGAGAAATTCAAACTCTTTGTGACGATTTGAAGTGAGTTGATTTGAATATCATGGGAAAGAAGTATATAGATCTCTTTAATGATAAATAATAATTAACGATATAAGAATATATAGATAGAATGAAACAAGTGTGTGAACTGGTAAACAATACTGCACGAGTTTGTTGTGACAAGATGGTAAAACGAGAATCGGAGGTTCGAGTTTTATCTCGCAACACAACAAACAAGTGCAATGACATTAACATGTTCACAAAACTGTGTTCTATGTTTATTGCACACTCTGAAGATTGTAGCTTGTAACATAGTAAAAGTTATGTCAATATTGTTTTATTTATGAAAACTATGACACTGTCAATTTAATCGGTTTGCATTGTTCAAGGGCAAGACAAATTTTTTTATGGAACGTATTGAAATCTGTATTTTGCAGATTTTGCAAAGATAAACCAATGGGTGTGCAGTAAATATTTTACCCTAAAATATAAAAGAATATGTTCGAGGTAAAACAGTTTGTTTGAATAGTAGTCCAGGCACATTAGAGTTCATTGGGACAAAAGCCAGGGATTATTAAGAACATGTTTACAAACAACATGGGAAAAGTCCCCGAAAATCCGAGTTGAGCTTTTTGAGATATCGTGATTTCCAGATGGTTCAATTCTGACGCAATTCATCAGCTAAGCCATATGCGAATGCAGTCATATGTAGACCAATTAAAGCCAATTTCTTAATACATTGAAATATATACAAACAATGATTAGTTGTGAACCGTGTCTGTCCAAAAATGGCTGCCAAAATGGATAAAATCGAATGAAATTTACATTTTGTACAAAATTAAATAGCTACCGGTAGTCCTATAAGAGTAATCACACGCTAGAATTATGTGAGGAAGAATGATTGCAAACTTTTGATCACAGATATATGAATTATATCTACAGTATCTCACGAGAGAGAAAGCAGGCTCACATACAATGTCTTTTTTCTGCACTGTTTATCTCTAATTGTATGATATATGTGTAATTAAACAGTTAAATGGAATTTAATAGGGATGTATTGATTCCATGACATTTTCTAGAAGCAAAAAATATGTGACTGATCATCATTTAATTTTATATATTCACCATCAAACCTTTCAAAATTCACTGCTATAAAACAGGGAGATATTCAATGAGTACTGGGTGTTTCGCGTGTGTATGCTGGGGGATTAGTGAAACTCGCCACGTTTGTCAAACAATTGTTTAATGTTTCAAACATGAAATAGAGGAACAAAAGTACCATAAATATTAGAACAAGACAGGTTGCAAAACCAACGTGGCCATAAGCCGTATGCGTGATACATAGCAAATCCGACCAATTACATGCGACACCGATAAATGTAATTAATAGCAACAATGTTACAATAATTATCCATAAATTATGGAAGAAATTACCACATGCAAAAACACAACTTGTTGAGTAAACATACACATGTACACAAACACAAAATAAACAGTATGCCACATACACATGTACGCACACAAAATAAACAGTATCATAATGCCACATACATTGCATCTCCAATAGAAATCATAATATACAAATAGATTTAAGATTAAACCAGATGTAAACAATCTACGAGTAACATAGGTTGTAGTCAATGTCTGCCAATATCTTGAGGCATCAACATGTGTAGTGCATTGTTTTTGGGTAGAGTCGTGAATTAACGCACTATATAGTACATGCACACTTACACATTGGCGGGTGTCCATAAGAAACATATGTTCAGGTGTCTAATGCATGACGTGTCACTATCTCGGATAAGTGAGCAAAGTCATTGTTTATTAGTGATTACACAAAGCACATTCAGTCAGGTTGTAGTTTTTATCGTAAAGCGCGCCAATTCAAAAGTTGGTAGTCGGCATCAGGTACCTATGGTGAGCGATGAGTAATACGAACAGTAGGTTAAGTTCACTTCAACGAAGAAAGGCAGAAAATGTTTAATTGACGAAAATAATTTAAGCGGTCACATCACAGAGTGATACACTGGGTAAATGTAAAATAGTAGTCATAGTTGCATCGATCAAATGATGAAACAACAAATTTTTCGATTTTATCACAAGACTGCATGGTGGTATGCTATGAACTCGATTGATCAAAACACAAAGGACTATCTTCAAAAAATTCTAAACTTGACCAAAATTGCCAAAATACTATTGTTACAGAGACTGTGTTTATACCTGGAAATAATATTTGGTTTTATTCACCAAAAGCCACATATACGCGGAAGGTACTACGTTTTCTGAAACCACAGAAACTGTAACTGTAACTGAATACTCACTAATGAGTAGTTGCCCGATTATCATAGATTGATTTGTAGCCTGGATGTTCAGGTAATACATGCAACAAACAGCCTGTATACCGTTTTTAATGTACTATGTTTTAATTAACATTATTTGTTTAAAATAAAACCTTGGAGCTATCTGCCTGTTTCCCACATATATACTGAAAAAATCCCTACAAATAAAGAATGGACCATTGCAATGTATGTGAGAGAGAAGTGCAGGAGTTGCACCGGATGTTAGCAATGCTCAGAATCGCCAACCCGTCGCCCATCCAGGACTAACCGAGCTTGATGTTTCTTAACTTCGGATATCACACTGCGACCTAGTCCTCTCAGGCAGAGAAGTCATCGGCCTTCTATATTTACACTGCAGATGCTACACTACTCCCCCTTTCATTTTGATGTTCACCACATGTGAACCTCATCCAGGACCTCCCTCAGAGAGAATCTATTTAGTAATCAGAGGGTTAAACCAATACATAATTGCTTTTGTGATATGATTATAGGTCTGTAAAAGTGAAGGTAGAGTCAGTCAAACAGACTGTACAGAAGATGGGCAAAATGACGAAGGAAATCCTCAAAACTCTCAAGAATGCCCAGGATATGATTGATGTGGAACACATTGTGAGTGCAAAAAATCAATGAATTAAGGTATATTGCTACAGTAATGCCCTAATTAATCGACTCCATAACCACAGCAGTATTATGGGTAATTTTTCAGGATTTATTCGGAAATATGGCTTGTTGCCATTCATCGGAAAGCTCTCAGGGAGAGCTTTCCGATTAAAGGCAACAAGCCATATTTCCAACTAAATACTGAAAGCTTACATAATTCTGCTGTGGTTATGGAGTCGATTAATTAGGGCATTACTCTATCAAAGCTGAGATAAGAATTCTGATGTATTTGGTCATTAAAAAAAAAGAATCTCTCATGTAGGGTGTATCTGAGCTCTATAAAATGTACTGAACCAGGTTTCAAAATATGGTGCCGGACAAATGCAGAATGCGGTCCCAGAGGGTGTATTTAGTGAAGCTACCCTGCACAGTGGGCTAGCATCTTCAAATTTATCCTCATTGGGGGACCTCATTCTGCATGTTCTCTTCTGTTGTGGGAGTCCCAGACTCAGATTTGAGTTCCAAGATGGTGATGTGCACCCATTGGGGACCTCAATTATGCATTGTGTCATATGCCAATTTGATAATAAAGATAATTTCTAGAGAAGATGAGGCCTAAGCAGAATGTGGTTCCCAGAGGGTGAAATATGTGTTGCTAGCCTGGTATGGGGGTAGCGTCTCTAAATCCACTCTCTGGGGACCTCATTCTGCAAATATCTAGACCATATTTTGAGCCTGTACTGAACTCATAGACTGATTGATAATCATTCCATTCTGTGTTATTGGTCAAATGGTCAGTATTTTATTATGGAAATTCCTCTGTGCCACTATTGCTTAAGAGGTAGAGGCCCTTCTCGTACTTAACATGTTTGTAAATTTACTAATTTTTAAATTTGGGCACTTTCAAATTTACAAAGTTGGACATCTCTGTTCACAAATTTACAACTGACAAGATCATATCCTTAGGAGACTTGCATCCAGTGTGAGTAATGCTTCATTTGAGCAAGTTTTCAGTATCAATAAATATTTTACTCATATTTAAATTCATTTGAGAATTATCTCATTTGTGATGGCAGGATAAGGCAGAAATAATGGTGAAAATGAAACTTTGTTGTCCTCAATGAGAGTACATGTAATGCCTTAAATAATCAACTCCTTAACCACAGCAGAATTATGGGTAACTTTTCAGAAATTAACTCCTTAACCACAGCAGAATTATGGGTAACTTTTCAGGATTTAGTCGGAAATATGGCTTGTTGCCATTCAATGGAAAGCTCTCAGTGAGAATGAATCACAACAGGCCATATTTCTGACTAAATCCTGAAAAGATACCCATAATTCTGCTGTAGTTAAGGAGTCGATTATTTAAGGCATTACTGCATTCAAGTGTCGAAATGAAAAGTGGAGATATCCTCTAACTAATTTTCACCAATATTATCTATATGTTAAGGTTACAATTATCTCTTCTCTCCAATGTTCTAAATTTACTAGCTGAAACAGGCTCTCTTCAGGAGCCTGTATTTAGCATCTGCACTTTGCGCACATTTTGATCTTAGACATGCTCTCCCCTGGGAGCCTTTATTCAATGGCTGCCCCTTCTCGCACATCTGATCGTTTAAACATTTTTATTTAAAAAAAAGAAACTTTTAATTAAATTTCTTTTTTTTAATTTAATTTTAATTTAGTTTTTTAGATTGCTCCTTGCTCAATTTAACTCTTTCGATGCCAAGCTCGCATAAATGCGAGTTACCCAGTCGCTGCCAAATACGCATTTATGCGAGTTCGGGGGTGCACCTGGTTACGGGTCGTAATTATATTGTTTTGTTGCATTACAACGGGGGTTCATTTATTTTATGTAGAGTGCTGGTGTGCGCTGACAATTTAGAAGAAATGTCAGTCAAAGTCATGCTACTCCTGAAGTTCTATGAGTACAGTCCGAGCCAGAAATACCATTGACAAATTAACTTTTGGTGGGATGCGATATATGAGTGGAAAATAAACATCATAATTGACTTGGCGGCCTCCTTTCTGCTGATCAGTTTAGCGTCCAAAAATTCTGTCGGAATGAGGTCGGTGAAAAATACGGAATAGTAGCTGGGATATGATTAACTGGTGAAGCATTAATTAATGGGATAGAACACTAGAACAAAAAACAGACATTTAATCATATATGAATTGAAAAAAATTACCGAAAAACATAAATTAAAGCAAATCCAAGATGGCCGCCAATGGCACGTGACCCCTATGACCTTGAATGGGTCTCCACGTCGGGGCAGGTGATAGGTCATTGTCATATATACCCACATGTGAAGTTTCAACTAAATACACCGATAATTACCCGATAGTCATTGCATTACCCACATATACATAAAATACTTGTATTTATACCCAGAATGCTTGGCACTGGGGAGTATGTCCCTGTGGCGGGGTGGCAGCGAAAGAGTTAACAGAAAACTGATTTTTTTTTTCAATTAAATTATTATATTTTTAAATATAAATTATCTTAAAATTAAAGCCGTTATAACATCAGGTGGGGTACCCTGAGTCCACACCAAATTTGGTTGAAACTGGTCCAGGGGCCTGTGAGATAATCCCGAACAAACAGACAGATAGACAGATCCTACTATTTTATATATATAGATTCTATCAACTGCTTCTTTTCAGTATGCACCATTCAAACCTGGACATAAGGGAACGCTAGCTGAGCGAGCTCGTAAAATTGGACTTCAGGATCTGGCTGATAATGTTCTCAAGTTCTCTTATAATGTTCAGAGAGAGATTGAGAAACGTGTACAACTAAGCGAAAAAGGTATGCATATGACCAACTAAGGCTTAGGAGTGTTTAAAGAGGTTGATTTCAATTGTAAAGCATACACAGCTGAATAGTGTATTGCTTTAAAAATAGTAACTTAGGAGATTTAGTTTTGAACTCTCGGAAAATCATGGTTGAATTTTAAAGATGCATAATCCAAATTAACGCTCTCAACTTACTAATTCTTTGAGTTTGGGGTAATAAATATTTTATTTAAGTCGAGGAACCCACCCTTCAAAGCTCAGAGTGATCAGATATCGATTTTGGAAATTTGTTATTTCCCGAGATATGTAATTTTTGGCGGCCTGGCAAATAATTGTTAAGCCAACTGTCTCTGTGCAAATTGTGGATGAAGATGGATAACTCTAAATTCAAGTGGCTTTGTGTAGATATTTGACAATCCGGCCAAATTTCGTTGAACAAAGTTTTGATAAATAACACGTTTTGGGCAATTTTATACTGACTGTGGTTAGCATTATTTTTGGGCAATTAATCGATTCTGATAACTGAAGCGGCATATCCAAAAAAAATTTTGTTGTTGGAATCTGATGATATGGGGACCATAGAATCGGATTGAGTACCTTTAATATAAATAAAATGTTTTTATGAGGCTATCTTTGGATGATGAGGTAGGAGGCTCCTGACAACATGGTATTTTTATTTATTTGTCTACAACAGTACCAGTGGTACTAATTAGCTCAACTTTACTTTGTAAATTTAGAGCTATTGCCATGGGTTGGTATCCATCGTCCGCGCAAACATATGTCTGTCAACAATTACCATTACCACGGGCTACATATCTTAACTTTGGTTAGAACATTATTATATATCTGTCTGTCGTCCATGCATCTGTCAACAATTTCCAATAGCACACCCTATAGGTCACATCTCTCATCCGATAGTCACCAAACTTCATATGGATCTTTTGGGTGATGTCTAGATTGGAGCCATCATTTTTTTTCTTAAATTTATTAAAAAAACATGGCCACCATTAACCATCTTGGATTTCAAATTTGAATCTATCGGCACACCCTGCAGCTCGCATTTAAAGGAGAATTGTTTTGAAAATGTACACGCATGTTTAGGATCAACCCTTGATGGGAGCTATCAAATTTGAAAAAAAATTGATGGCAGGCACCCATCTTGAATTTTACTTTTTGCATGACTAAATTCTTTCGCACACCCTACAGACCACATCCCTCATCCAGTCATCCCCGAACTTCACATGGATCTTTTGGGTGACCTCTAGATGGGAGTCATAAAATTTTATCAAATGTGTGCTAGCAGCCAACTTTGGATTTTACTCTGTTGTATGACTAAATAATTTGGCACACCCTACATACCACATCCCTTTTCCAATTATCACTAAGCTTCATATGGATCTTCCGAGTAACCAGTAGACGGGAGCTGTCAAATATCGTTAAAAAACATGGTCTCTAGTGGCCATCTTGGATTTCACATTTGAATCGATCAGCACACCCTGCAGACGACATTTATTGAAGAAATGTTTTGAAAATTTACAGGCATGTTCAGGATCACTTCTAGAAAAAAATGGCTGCCTGCTTGGATTTGACCCTTTGCATTACTAAATACTTTGGCATGCCCTACAATCAATTGATGCCAGACTTCATATGGCTCTTCGGGTTGACCTCTGGTATTGTTTAAACATTTAGACTTTCTGAATTCCTTATTGTCTCCATTGACTGTAATGTATTGTCTGACATTATCCCCTCTTCAAGTTGTCATTTGCACTTTATATTAGCTCATCTTGACAACATCAAGTTTGAGCTATTGCCATGTCGTCTGTCCAAGTTAGTGTATCAACAATTTCATCATTTATTTTCATCTTATCCAATCACCACCAAACTTCATATGGGAGCCATCATTTTTTCCAAATTTTTTTTAAAAACATGGCTGCCAGCAGCCATCTTGGATTTTGAATTTGAATCCATTGGCACACCCTGGAGCCCGCATTTACTGGATAATTGTATTGAAAATTAATAGTCATGTTTAGGATCACTGCTAGATGGGAGCTAACAAATTTGAATGATTTTTCGATCAAAAATAAGGCAGCTGTCTTGGATTTTACTCTTGGCATGACTATATCCTTTGGCACACCATACAGACTATATCCCTCATCCAATAGTCACCAAAATTCAGATGGATCTCCTGGGTGACCACTAAATGGAAGCCATCACATTTTTTCGAATTTAGTTGGAAAGGTGGCCCTCTTTTATTTCACATTTGAATCCACCCTGCAGTTGACATTTTAGAGAAAAGTTTTTAAAATTTACAGGCATGTTCTGGATCACTTCTAGATGGGAGCTATCAAATTTGAACAATATTCATTCATAATTATGGCTGCTGGCAGCCATCTTGGAAGTTGGATGTCATCGACACTTTCATTTAGTGGAGGTATTCCCCTATATAATGACATATATACTTATCAATGTTTTGTGCATCTATCTCATGTCTGTTCTATTGATTGAAAAATTCCATGACTCTCTTTCAGAAGTGTGTCATGAGCCAGATGCTTTATAGAGAGAGGCGATTCTGGTTACAATGAGGACTCCCCTAGTATGCGATTGTATGCACGTAGAAGAGATCCAAGACCTGGCAAATTTGTAAACAAAAACACCTGCACGGGTCCACTGTGGAAATAACGCCTGGCATTTACTGTGTCATCCTTGGTTTCAAACCTAATAATCTCACTTACATCACTTTATAGGGCTTCTGTAGTCCATTAACGGAGGTTATTGGGCCATTCCAAATATTGTAACGTCATCAAAAACTGGCACTGAGTAGCTCCGTATTGTCGGCCTGCCTTGGCTTGGCAACTGACCAACATGACTTTTTCGGGCATTATGGTTCATTAGTTTAGCCCTATCGAGATGAGTAACATACCTCGTCTCGGACCACATACATGCCCCTTGGTAGTCCCAATTTCAATGGACGTAAACCGGCTAGTGATATCGGTAGGGCTATATACTTGTATATAAAGCAGTGATTGTCATTATTTACCCCCGACGGCCGTTAATACACTATGAAACCCGTAAAAATAATGTTATTATTACATGTATGTTATTTTTAATGAATACCCCGGTTGATTATTGTTGTTTTGATTTCCACAAAATAACCATCACAAATAGAATGGATTTTTTGCCTCTGTCTAAAGTATCTGGCTCTCTGTTGTCGAGAGCTATATATATATGCACCTGAGGTCCTCCAAATCTGAGCTGCGTTGAAAGAAAGTGTGCAGTCTGTAAAAAAATACTGAAATCACATGCCGTTAGTTTTCAGAGCCCTCAAATTAGCTACAATTGCACTGACAATTGCACTATATATAAGGGGACTTTGGAACTTCCCAAACATGCATGGGACATCCGCCTCATGAACTACTTCTTAAAGAGTACAGACATAGTATATTAGGTGCACAATACAATGAGAATTATGTCACTATATAGGTACAAGTTATTGAATGGGAACTGACCAAACAAGGGGATTAATGTGCATGTGAAAATTCCAAGAAACATACAGACACGACCGAAGATATAGTTATATCATTTGAATATATCTCGTATAGTCCCACAAACGACATTCGAGTGATTGTCAAGTCAAATCTCGACTGGACTGCAGCGTTGTCAACCTTTGTCAACCTCTGAAAAACAATTAAATTGTGCTTCAAACGATCAATTTCACATTTCATTTATTATCATCCAGATGGTATGCACACGTTTGAAATGTTAGACAATAGAAAAGTCGATAGAAATAAGGACGTTTAGTTTCACTTTCTGATAAGATTTTTTTTTTTTTTTTTTTGCTACTTCACATGAGGTTTTTTTAATAACAAATCAGGGTCTAAGGGTTTATATTTATTGATACATTTACGATTAAATATCCCATCCATTAGTTGAACAGAATAAATAACATATTTACCTTGATATATTGTCCATTTTCTTAAAAGATTTCAGGGCAAGTAAACTTCGACTAAAAATGCGTACCAGGAACAGACGAAAAATTACTGGGAACCAGATTTTCTTTCAAACTGGAATGAGGTGATTACGTGGTGTGAAGTTGAAGGGGAGGGAGGGTGGGGTAGGGATCAGCTTGTGGACACATTGCCATTGTTACCCAATTACGTATACATCATTTGAGGATCAAAAGAGCCATCTCCTTTTAATATTACTGCCTGTTGTGTAGCCCATGTGCACTGTGGTTGGTATCCTTAGTTCCATTGAAACAGTCACACCTCTAGTTATATTTGTTTTCTTCAGGACTCAAGAATGTGAAAGAAATTAATAGTGGGATAACACATATTATCTCGGATGTCATCCACAAAGATAAAGATATGATGGACTTCGTTAGGAAGTGGTAAGTTTTTCTGAACTGGAAAATATAGATTATGTATGCTTCTCATAACTCTTTTCAGCCCAGTTCCTAAGCATTAGAGAAGCATTAAGAAGCATTACAGAAACATTGAGGAATCTAGAGCATCAGTTACAACAATAACATACAAAATCTAAATTAATAGTAATCAGCTTGTCTGTCTGTCCATCCGAGGATTCAAAATTGTTCAATCTTGTATTCTTACGTTTTGGCAACTTGGCACTATACATGTATAATTCCATGGGAACCTGTGCACCTGCAATTAAGAGGTCTGTCTAATTTTTTAGTGGGGTTATCCCCCCCCCCCCCTTTTTGCAACATGCATAATTTTGTCTGATCTTGTATTCATTTTCTGGGTTTTAACAATAACTTTTAACAGATATTGACCACCATGCGAACCTGTGCACCTGTGATTATGAACTTAAACAACTATTTTTGTGTAGTTATCCCCCTTTTTCGACTTAAAGTCAATTAAAGTCACATATACTATTTAAGATTCGAGCCAAATTTGGTAATTGCTTTCTTTTGTCATTTTCTGGGGATCAAATTAGGTTGATGAATACATGAAATAGTTATATTCTTTATGCATTACATATTAAATCTTATAGTATTTACATGCATAAAGATTCAATGATGCTTAAATGAATCTTAGCCTAACTAATTGCTCATTAATATTTTGCAGTAACGAAAGATCTTATTCAACAATGAGTTCTTCAAAATGCAAGTCAACAAAAGGAGAGGAGAACAAGAAGATAGACAGCTCAAAGTTCTCAAATTATTTTGACTTTAAATGCGGTGTGCGGTCATTAAAACCACATCAGGTATAGATAAGATCCTGCCCAAGATTTTCTGACTTACATGCTACCTCATTTTGAGTTTTCATCGCTAAGCCCATTTAACTGTACATGTTATAGGTCCCTACTGTTATATAATGTGCTATATGTCTACTGAGCATGGATCAACTTCAGTGCAAAAACAATCATCCAAGATGGATATCAAGGACTTAGCATATGGGGTTCACTATGCGATTCCTATTGTGTACACAGTGTTAGGTAGAATCTGGGGTCCATGCAAAATTTTGTGATAGTCAACAAGGAATCATTTGCGTGATCAAGAAATATGGGCGGTATGTGGACACTATATGAGTTGGGCAGTTGGGCGGGGGTGATAAATGGTCGGAAATTTGAGATGGCATGTTGGAATTAAGCTCCCTCTCCCCCATTAAATCTAGTCATCATGGGTTAGCATTTATTTTCAGACGGCATGAGAAAATTTCCGACAGAAACATTCACAGGGGGGTAATTCACCCCTCCTGCACCCCCGCCAGCTTCGGGCCTGACCATGCTCTAAAATTTATCTTTGAAATGATTCTTCATTCTCTAAGAAAAAAAAACTTTTATAATTTATCTCACATTCCACATGTCTCTGTCTATATGGGGCTAGGAAATTCCGCATTCTGCTCGAAAACTTGGGAATTCCTGTAGGCCTGACAGCAAACTTTATAATCAAAATGATCCCACGAGACATGTTTGACCAATCAGAGGTTGAAATGAATTCACAAATTGAGCTTGCGAACTCAAAACAAAAACAATCATTCCATGCGACTCCTGTTGGTTTCATCACAACACATGATTGTGTTGATAACTATTAATCCTGCTATAATTAAAGTACTAAACACTGATTGTGGAATATCTAATGATATAATTGTATGCAGTAATGCCATAAAAAATCGACTCCTTAATCACAGCAGAATTATGGGTAATTTTTCAGGATTTAGTCGGAAATATGGCTTATTGACATTCATCGGAAAGCTCTCAGTGAGCAACAAACCATATTTCCGACTAAATCCTAATTTTAAATATATTGTGTTGCTGTCAACTGAGGAATCGAAAAGACTTTTGTGCAATTTAGTAAATGTTAATTCTAAACGACTATTACAGGGTGCGACTCTTTTTGAATGTAAGTGAGGGGTATATGGGGTATGAGTATGCATCAAACATAGCCACTCGTGTGAAAACCAAGATGGCAATGAAAGGTCACATGACCTCTATGGTGCTGGTAAGAATAGCCTATGTCTATTCATGTATGAAATTTCAACAAATTATTCCAGGCCATACTTGAGATACACTATATTTATACCCATATATGCCCTTAATACTTGTATACATGTATGGGATGCTTAGAGGTTGGAAATCCGCCTATGGTGCCGAGTGGCAACGAAAGAGTTAATTAGTTCATTTTCGTAAATTTTGATCACGATAACGTGATAACATAACAAATATCAAATGATTTTGTTTATATTCGGTATATGAGACTTGCTCAACAATGAGTTCGAAAACCGGCACTACCTTGGGTGGCGTTCCAGCCCTCAATGGGATCATTTTTGTGAATTTTGATCTTGATAAGAGAATAGCTTTGGCGAGGTAAATTTTGTATGTCACACATTCTGAACAGTGTTGTGTATGATAGCCAGTATCTCTGATGCGATTCTTGTTTAACATGTTGATTTGCTAGGTAAAGCCCTATTCTTAATTTTACACCATGTGTTTCAAATTGTGCATACTCAACCCTGATCATGTAATAAGGAATTATTTTAACAGGTTTTAGCCATTAACAGAGCAGAAGACTTGAAGGTTGTTTCAGTAAAAATAACCATCAATCCAAATGTTGAACTTGAATTTAAACGATATGCTGGGAGAAAGTGGAATTGGGGACGGGACAGCTATTGTAACAATCTCATCACAGAGAGCATTGAGGATGGCTTTACCAGACTGATCTCCCCGCAACTATGCCGAAACATAAGGTGAGCAAAATTTGGTAAATGTCAAAAGATGAATCCTCAGTTTCATTATACATTACTTTTTTTTCAATTTCTCGTGATACAAATATTTTTTCTTTGCTGATATCTGTATTGTATTATTATCTGCAAAACTTCAGATTTTCTCAATAGCTCAAATTCATTCATTTGTTGCATATAATCTGTTGTTATTCTCTAGTTTATTCACAAATTTAGATATGTTTCTGTTGAAGACATAATGATTAAAAGGCATTGGATGATAGATTTTATGCATTGTTCCGAAAATTGTAGGATTTCTTACTATCAAATCACCCATGCATCCATTAATTTCTAGAATTCTTGGGGAAAAGAAAGCCTCTCTCCCTCCCTCACTTTCACCATATGCATTATGTATTGGCTCCATTAAACAAGAAGTCTGTGTGACAGGCTAATTACCTTACGCCATGTTAAAAATAGCTTTTCCAGGCTTCAGCTAATAATTATATCAGCCCAGTCTGTCGGCGGTAGATCAAAGGTTATATAGCCGCGGTCTGCGGTGGTAGCATGCAGGTAAATTACATAATCATGTGACACCTCGGAATATAAGCTAATACTATTTAATAACGCATTTTTTTATATTATTAAACTTCAGCTTTTGACAAAAACGAAATGTTCCAAGTGAATAATTGGAATCCGCGGTTATGGTTTGAGACTTCAATTGCTGGAATCTGTTAATAAATACAGAAATTAGCCATGTGCATGTATAAATAAAAATATCATCTATACCCGAAATTGGAAAGAACTGAATTCATACAATTAGCAATTAAAAAACATGTTCATGCATGATCGTTTGCACATTGTTTATAGAAAATATATGGTCTTGGGTCCCATTTGCATTCAATGAATTAAAATATTAAATTATCGTTTTGGAAACTAAATAAATTATTTTGCTGATATTCTAAAAATAAAATTTGTTCGTTAATTCTGTTTTGGTGCATCATAGTTTTGTTTATCGTTTTATTGGCTTCATTTTGTTACTGATGTGGGGTCTGATATATAACTATGTATCGACTTAAAATCGATGTCGCGAAATGATGGATTTTCAGATAAATTTGAAAAAAATTGAAAAACAAATGAAAAATTATATTGGACAAGGGTGCTGATTGTTTTAGTTTCGTTTAGACTGATATTTCCCAAACACAGATATGTATCATATGATATTATTATTACCATGGCCCGGTTAGTATTGACATTATAGCTAGAAATGACTAAGGTCCAGAATTCTAGATACCCGAGATGCGAGCATGTGAGAATATGAGAAGTGCGTAATTTTAGCGACTGAACTTGTTTTTCGGGCTTCCTTTTCCAATAAATAAATTGAACAAATTTTTGAATAAATGAATGAATTTATTGCGAAGCCACAGTGTATGTGGAACAAGCAAAACATATATACACTATACATAATGGACGTGAGACGGAGTGGGTGCATGTGCATACATGTACACATTGACATATATACGATATAAAGGTGTATACATTCAAATATATATTTGGCTGTAAATTGGCACCAAACAGAATATGCTAGGTATACTATACTGCATAACCACCATGTTTCATTTTCGTTTAAATTGATATTTCCAAAGTACAAATGTACCAAAATATATCACATGATCTGATTATTACCACGTGGTCAGTATTGAAATTATAACTTGAGGTTACTGAGATCCAGATTCCTAGATATTGGAAGTGCGTAGTTTTAGCGACAGAACTTAAAATTTATCGAACTTCGGGCTCGCTTTTCGAAAAAATTTATTAAACATGGGTATACCGATTGTTTTATTTTTGTTTGGCATATAATTATTAATTTCATTGGCTGAATACAATCGCAACAGATCCGTTTATTTATTTCTTACATTTGGCTACACATATAAGCAATACTTGAATGCGCTTCTAATATTTACTACTATTCTAAACAAATAATCGTAGATGGAAAGATCAATATATATGTCAACTATATATATGAAAACATAGTACCTACACATGAGATTTGGCCAGATGTCAGCCCCCCCCGCGAATTCGCTGATAATTTAAAAAAATGGACCTCTGCTTTGATTTGTTGTGTGTTAACGGAGAGGGGGGCATTGAGGTATACTGGGTACTAGGGTACAGGGGTTTTGAAAGTGTAAAGGAAGCTCGGTTTACATTTAAAATCCATGACAGTTACTGAACTTGATATGACAGACACCAATCAGTTGTTGACTGTCATATTGACAGGCACAATCAAGGGAATTTTTAGAAATTATTTGCAGACTTGTATCTCACCAAAATTGATCAAAAAATATTTTAATGGACAAACAACATTCAGATTTTTGGACTCCGTTTATTTTTTTCTTACATTTGGCTACACATATAAGCAATACTTGAACACGCTTCTAATATTTACTACTATTCTAAACAAATAATCGTAGATGGAAAGATCAATATATATGTCAACTATATATATGAAAACAGTGTACCTACACATGAGATTTGGCCAGATGTCAGCCCCCCCCCCCCCCTCGAATTCGTTGAGAATTAAAAAAAAATGTACCTCTGCTTTGATGTGTTGTGTGTTAACGGAGAGGGGGACATTGAGGTATAGTGATTGATTGGTGGCATGGTTGCTGGAAAATCTCTAATGGAACAGGTTTCCCCAGAGATGCGTTGGGCATATGTGTATATATGGTGGGGTGATGTACAATTTTGTCAACCAATGTGGTCTTAATTTCACACTTGTAAAGCCTCACACACAATACATTCTTGTTTCACTTCCTATTTATGTCACATGAGGGTGTGGCATATGAGGAAAACAATCGGAAATAGGGAAATATTTTATTGCCCGGGAACAATATATTTTAATTATACATCGATCATCTTGCATAAATTTTCCATATTTCGATGTATCTGGTTACGTGGCGCATAATTAATTACATACATGTTATTTCCTATCGTATTTTGTCAATAGATTCAAGAATAGAGTTCTCCAAATTTTGTTTTGTACGCAAAACTATTAGTGTTTTGTCAAAAAAAATTGCTATTTTCGCCGATGATCATCATTGTTTCTTCAATATTTGAAGGGAGAAGCAAACAAATATATATTAACGGTTAAACTATATATAATATAGTCATATAAAAGGTAGTTTAAATCCCGAGATGCTCGATTTAATTACTCGTCGGACTGAATTCTGGTGTTAACATATATTATTATTATTATACCTCCAGTAACTTCCGACGTTATTATTGGCAAGCTGATTGTACAAGATCAACAGACAGTAAGCTTCGGGGTGACCTTTAGATGGGAGCCATCAATATTTTATGTTAAAAAACATGGCCACCAGCAGCCATCTTGAATTTTAATCCTCGTGTCACTGATTTCCATTTCCAAATTTATAAAGTTCTTTGGGGTGATCTCTAGATGGGAGCCACATATTTATTCCTATTTATTGGAGAAATGTTTTGAAAATGTACAGGCAAGTTTATGATCATAGTTGGGAGCTGTCAAATATGAATAATTTTTCATCAAAAACATGGCTGACTGTATCCATCTTATATTTTACTCTTTGAATGACTAAATACTTCAGCACGATCTATAGACAACATTTTTAATCCAGGATTCCAGATGATCCCAAACTTCATATGATTCTTCGGATTGATCTCTGGTTTTGCTTTAACATTTAAACTTTCTGTATTCCTTATCTCTCCATTGACTGTAATGTATGGCATTTTCCCCTCTCCAAGTTGAGCTACAGTGTCATTGACACTTTCATTATTCTTGTTTTCTGATTAGTCTGGTAGGTAGTAGTTGATTGCCTTTTTTGTCTTGAAGGTCAACGCTCACAAAAACTGCAGAGACATCATCCATCAGCGTATTCTCATCTAATCTTAAGAACCTGTTGCTTATCCCACCAGTTAAACAGAAAACAGTACTTGGGATAGATCCAGGATTCAAAAACGGCTGCAAAATGTCTGTCATATCCCACACAGGTAAGTACTCAACTGATATCATTGTGAGGCAGAGTGGATCTTCTACATCTTATTTAAAGATGTCCATTCTGAGGCTCCCTCTAGCATCCAGTTACAACAACAATGGTGTCTCATCAAGCCTGCAAAAAACGGGTCGGACACCGTCATCGATTGACGCAAAATGCCTGAATGTCTGATACAAATCTATTTGCGCCTATCATCTTCACCGGCAGCGTTTGTGTGACGAGCTTGGTTTTAAAATCATGCATGCTTTCAAACTAGCAACCCACGTGTGTTTATTAATTTTCCTAATTAAATTTAACAAGTGGCGATTGTGTATGCGCTTCAAATTTTGCGACTTCCGGCCTGCTGTAGGTATCTATTACCGGACGTGAGTCATGTGACACCATTAATACTGCACTCGTTAAAACTCGGAGCCTACCAAGATGTGCCGAATGTACATACTGTTGATAAAAAAATTATTGACGAACCACTTGTTGAACACCCATCGCGTGAGATAACATTTTCTCCACTCCATATAACAAAATAAAGAACACACCCAATTTGACATGGAAAATCAGCTTTTGATCAGGCTCTTCAATACAGAATAACAAACAGTATAAACAAGGTCACAGATGGTAAATCCATAACAGAATACAATAATGCTGACATTATACTAGGGTACAGGGGTTTTGAAAATATAAAGGAAGCTTGGTTTACATTTAAAATACATGACAGTTACTGAACTTGATATGACAGACACCAATCAGTTGTTGATTCATATTGACAGGCACACTCCAGGGAATTTTTTGAAATTATTTGCAGACTTGTATCTCACCAAAAGCCACTTTAGTAATAAAATTAGTTTATTACCAATAATAAATGCTCACACTATACCATGCACATATAATATTTGCCAAAACAATGTCATAATACTACCGGTTATTTAATGGTAGTGAATGAAAAGAGGATGAAGGATATTGTTGGGTGCAAATTTTTTGACTCAATTATTTTCATTATTATTTCTTTCGGTCATTAAATTTTTTATCTGAGAGGTCAGTAAAACTTTTTGTCACATACTACATTTGTCTTTCATTTTTCGTATGGTCATTTTCTACACTACAATTATGGTTAATAACATCTTATTGTTTGTCGATATTCTCATGCATTCGTGGCCAAGATATATAGAGTGATGTCGTACTTCTATTGAATATTTCAAGATTGCCTATAAGCTTCTTTATGACATAATTATTATACTTGATTTCTGTGGTCGAAAACACGTTGGCTATGCTACATTACTAATTATACAAATAGATTGATATCAAGCCTTCGAGCATTGTTTGTAAAGAAACTTTTACATGCACATGGATATACTAGTATTAGCTACAAGCTTTACACACAAAATTTATCAGAAAATATTTTAATGGTAAACAACAATTAGATTTTTGGATTTTGTTGCTATCGGACATGTATACCCATCTGGCTGCTATGCAGTCAGGCGGGGGTCACCATTATGATACTGATATTGAATGTTATGCTGGATGTCTAGTATGTATAGATTGTTGCTGCATGTTAAATCTACATTTAAAAAAGTTAAATTTCCTGACTCTGATCTCTCCTGAAAACACCGTGGACAACAACAACAATACAACGTAACACTGCACTCTCATATTCTTATGGAAATTAACAACCAAGAAAAACAGCTTTATCATAATATCAACTTGAAACATGGTATGGTCATTTGTCTTTTCTTGAATTATGGCACTTTATTTAATAAGAGAGTTAAATTTATCACCATGTTTCCCAATTCAAAGGAACGGTATATTTGTTGATGTCCTTTGTTTGCGGATTTTACAAATTGGATGTTTCAGACAGCATCAGCTGATCGGTTTTCCAGCTTTTAATTTAAAATAAGACTATGCATCGCATATAAATGAGGATATATTCAGTATTTGGTCTTCCATACCATGCCTGATAACAGTTATCACCAGGTTTCCCTATACAGAGTAGCAGTATATTTAGCTCAACTTTACTTTGTAAAGTTTGGGCTATTGCCATGGCTTTGTCGTCTGTGTGTTCTTGCGTGTGTGCGTGATTCGTCAACAATACAGGCTACAGCTCGTACCTTTGGTCGGATCATTAAGAAATTTGTCATAGCTGTTGACATCAACATTTAGACCGTAACGATTCATTTTGGGGTCATTCAGAAAAAAACATGGCCGCCAGCAGCCATCTTGGATTTCAAAATTCAATCCATTAGCACGGGCTACAGGTCGTACTGTTCGTCTGATTGTCATGAAATTTGTCATGGATGTTAATATTGACATGTAGATGGGAATGAGTCATTTTTGGGTCGTTCTTCCAAAAAACCTGGCTGCCAGCAGCCATCTTGGATTTTACTCTTTGCATGACTAAATCCTTTGGCACGGGCGACAGGTCGTACCTTTGGCCGGTTCATTATGAAATTTGTCACGGCTTTGACATTGACATGTAGATGGGAACGAGTCATTTTGGGGTCATTCTGCAATAAAACATGGCCGCCAGTGGCCATCTTAGATTTCAAACTTCAATCCATTAGCCCGGGCTACAGGTCGCACTGTTTGTCTGACCATCATGAAATTTGTCATGGATGTTAATATTGACATGTAGATGGGAACGAGTTATTTTGGGGTCGTTAGGCCAAAAAACATGTTCGCCAGCAGCCATCTTGGATTTTACTCTTTGCATGACTAAATCCTTTGGCACGGGCTACAGGTCGTACCTTTGGTCGGATCATCATAAAATTTGTCATGGATGTTGACATTGACATGTAGATCGGAACGAGTCATTTTGGGGTCATTCGGCAAAAAAACATGGCCGCCAGTGGCCATCTTGGATTTCAAAATTCAATCCATTAGCACGGGCTACAGGTCGTACTGTTTGTCTGATCGTCATGAAATTTGTCATGGATGTTAACAATGACATGTAGATGGGAACGAGTCATTTTGGGGTCATTCGGACAAAAAACATTGCAGCCATCTCAGATTGACTCTTTGTTTGACTAAATCCTTTAGCACGGGCTACATGTCGTACCTTTGGGCGGATCATTATGAAATGTGTAATGGATGTTGACATTGACATGTAGATGGGAACGAGTCATTTTGGGGTCATTCGCCAAAAAAACATGGCCGCCAGTGGCCATCTTGGTTTTCAAAATTCAATCCATTAGCACGGGCTACAGGTCGTACTGTTCGTCTGATCGTCATGAAATTTGTCATGGATGTTAATATTGACATGTAGATGGGAACGAGTCATTTTGGGGTCGTTCGGCCAAAAAACATGGCCGCCAGCAGCCATCTTGGATTTTACTCTTTGCATGACTAAATCCTTTGGCACAGGCTACAGGTTGCAGCTTTGGTTGGATCATCATGACATTTGTCATGGATGTTAACAATGACATGTAGATGGGAACGAGTCATTTTGGGGTCATTTGGGCAAAAAACATGGCCGCCAGTGGTCATCTTAGATTTCAAACTTCAATCCATTAGCCCGGGCTACAGGTCGCACTGTTCGTCTGACCATCATGAAATTTGTCATGGATGTTACTATTGACATGTAGATGGGAACGAGTTATTTTGGGGTCGTTAGGCCAAAAAACATGTTCGCCAGCAGCCATCTTGGAGTTGACTCTTTGCATGACTAAATCCTTTGGCACGGGCTACAGGTCGTACCTTTGGCCGGTTCATTATGAAATTTGTCACGGCTTTGACATTGACATGTAGATGGGAACGAGTCATTTTGGGGTCATTCTGCAAAAAAACATGGCTGCCAGTGGCCATCTTAGATTTCAAACTTCAATCCATTAGCCCGGGCTACAGGTCGCACTGTTCGTCTGATCATCATGAAATTTGTCATGGATGTTAATATTGACATGTAGATGGGAACGAGTTATTTTGGGGTCGTTAGGCCAAAAAACATGTTCGCCAGCAGCCATCTTGGATTTTACTCTTTGCATGACTAATTCCTTTGGCACAGGCTACAGGTCGTAGCTTCTGTCGGATCATCATGAAATTTTTCATGGATGTTAACAATGAGATGTAGATGGGAACGAGTCATTTTGGGGTCATTCGGCCAAAAAACATGGCCGCCAGCAGCCATCTTGGATTTTACTCATTACATGACTAAATCCTTTGACACAGGCTACAGGTCGTATCTTTTGTCGGATCATCATGAAATTTGTAATGGATGTTGACATTGACATGTAAATGGGATTGAGTCATTTTGGGGTCATTCGGCAAGAAAACATGGCTGCCAGTGGCCATCTTGGATTTTAAATAACTAGGCCTTTCAACTTTCCACATTCCTAATCACTCCATTGACTGTAACACATGAAATTATTCCCTTTCCAAGTTGAGCTACAGTGTCATTGACAACATTTGTTTGTGGCAATTATGTCAGATGTATCATATGGCATCAGCTGGCCGGTTTTCCAGTTTTTAATTAAAAAAATTATTACTTTTCGTATAGTTATAAACGACTCTGAGATATACTTGTATTCAGTAGTTGGCCACTTGTTATCACCAGGTTTCCCTACACAACCCAAAAATCTACATTCAGCATGCCACAGTTTCTTTCTCCATCACAATTATCGGCTGGCCAGTTTTCCAATCAATCCGGTTATAGCTGTTTGTTTGTTGCCCATTTTTCTTGCTAGCCAGGTTTAAATGGTTAAAAACAACTGGATGATTTTGTTTAGTTTCATTTCAAGTTGTACATTTTAAACAAATTTTGACCAAAAATTTTAGTAGATGTTTGTAATACCAATCATGCATAAATACCATAGCATTTAATTTTGTATAAATCATAATTGTAAATCGGAACTGAATGGAATGAAATTTGGTAAATGAGTTTACTAGCCCAAAATACAGTTCAAGTTCAAATTTGGGTTCCGCCCGCCAATTTTCACCAGAGTTAGGGCCATTTGCTGGAATTACCATGGCGTATTTTGTCACTCCCTATTGCCATTGCACGTTTTGAAGTGAAAATATTTTCATATTTCCTCCAGAACATGCCCTCAGATCTGGAATCCATATACCAATGACTTTGAAGTAAAGCATAATATTCTTTTAATTTATATAATAATTAAAGTATAGTGTAGAATTTCAAGTATGTTTCCAGGAAAGAAATTTTAAACTTTGTTAATGTGGATGTTTCACTATATATATTGCTCCTTTTCAGGCTGTATTGTGGAGACAGCTGTAGTGAATATGCACTGCGGAAAGTTTAACCAGGAATCAGCTCGAAAGAAGCTTGAGACTCTGGTTAAAGAACACAGGTACTGGTTTCCTCTTAGTCAAATAGTCAAAATTCTAATGCATCATTGTTGGTACATAGATATTAAATATTGGTAATATTGGGAAACGAAAAAATCTCAGCATGTGTTTAGTGAATTTGTCACTAGCAGGATGAAGGTTTTAAACTCTCGTTGAGGCATTTTCAAATGGATGAATAACAATGAGCTAAGCAGGTATTTACTTTGTCTAGCATCTCAAATTCTCATTATTTTGTTATATATCGCTCTCTAAGGTAATTTATGTAGGGTGTCTCATCCATAATGTCTGTTAAGATTGCTTTAAAATGAGTTAGAATGTCTGATTAAATTGATTGTAGCTGAAGAACATTGAATGAAAACCCAGCCATATGTTTCTTTTCGTTGGTTTTCATATAATATAAGCAGAACATCCCTTTGTATGAAGGAGAATCAAGCAACTGCCTGCAATCATGTCCCCATTTTTCAAACGGTTAACCATTTTGCGACCATAATGGGCAGAGACGGCCATGTCATTACTGGACCAAAAACAATTGAGGTCAGCCGGAAATTAACTATTGTGCTGGTATTCGTACATGGCCAAGGTCACCTATAGAACACCTTGGAAAAGCTCAAATTATAAAGTCTGGCTATTCAAATAGTTTCAGTAGATCAATATCTTGCTTGATGCAAAGACATTCGCTGTCAATACCCACCCTATCATAATAAGTGCAACCAGAATGTTAATGTCGCAACCATACTGCAAGAAAATTACCTGAAAAAGTCAGCTCAGATGGAGCTTTTTTACTGGCAAAATCATGGTACTAATATGGTGAAGAAGAATTCGTGAATTTTCAAAAAATCTCTATTTCAAAATATCAATTTGAAGGAAAAAATCATTATCCAATATATGCTATAGTACTAAAACAACACCTGTTTACCCTCACAATATGAGAGATATGGTTCAGTTTTCAGTTTTTTGGTAGCCATTTGCAGCACTATTTTTTGGATGAAAAATCACCATAAAACTACAATTTCTGTAAAGTTGAATCAGTATTGAGTGTTTATGTCTGCCAGATATTGCAAATGTGGTTGAAAATAATATTTATATTGTTTTGGTCCTTCGTACGATAAAAAAATAGTTCTGCAAATGGCTACCAAAAACTAAAATGTGCAATGAAAAATGTTTGATTTATTTTCTCACAGACAATAATAATTTCAGCTGGTAGATTGAACACGCACACTAGTTGGGTTCATAAGCTAGATAATGCAGTGTGTTTTTTGCAAATATAGTGTGAGGGAGTTTTTGTTTATAGTACAATAGCATACATTTGGTTATAGAGCATAATTAATTTCCCTACCAATCTGCACCAATTGATAGTTTGAAATTGAGATGTTTTGAGAATTCACAAATGGGGCACCTCCATAACACTGAAAAGACAGTTCAATTCTGAAGATGCTGGTGTGAAAGAGGTTGATTGGACAACAATGTGTATGTGAAAGCTGAGTGATAATATCCATCGCAGACATGTTAATGATAAAACACTGACAAATCTACTTTCTTACATATCACACAGTTGGTGTGAACTGAGTTGTGTACAGCAAATATTATTCCAATGGAATATCACATAGAATGACATATAAATTTCCAATGCCACTGGTGATAAATAAAATAACTAATATAATAGGACAAGACTATTTTATACTCACAAATCTTGTGATTTGTGAACATTTTTGGATTGCTATCTTTGAAAATTACCTTGATAGGTGTGAAGTGATAGCAATTGGAAATGGAACAGCATGCAGGGAAACGGAAGTATTCATCTCCGAGATGATCAGAAGGAACAGATTCAGTCCACTAAACGTCATGTATTGGTATGACTATCTTTATTAGTTATCCCCCACAAATGAAATTTTGAATAATTGTTATTTTAATAAAACACTCAATGATATATTTATGTTAATATTTTCTTCCTTCGGAACAACACAATTTGCCATTGCTAATTAATAAAATAATTAATAGTTTGTTGTTTCCATATTGACTGAGTTATGAGGCCTTAGTTTGACTTTTGGCCTGCAGGCTAATAAGACAGACCTCGACCTCATAACTCTGCCAATATGGAAATTACCAATTACTGGTAATAACATATAATACAATGCTTGATACCAGATCCCCTTCTTCCCTATTCTCTCCTACACCATGTTTTATTCATGTTATTATGGTAAAATTATGTTTAAATACTTTAGGAAAGGTTCAAATATTGTTTCAACCAAATTATTTTTATTTGAAAATCCCTACATTAGTTTACACAGATTTCTTGATAGATTCTGTGTCTATGCCAATTACTATGGTCATCTTACCTAATCAACATAGACTTAAATGCACCTATATTTCCAGTATTGTTAATGAGAGTGGAGCTTCCATATACAGTGTATCGAAAGAAGCTGCTGCAGAAATGCCGGACTTAGATCCAACGTTGCGAGGAGCTGGTGGGTACATCTTTCAGATCATTTCAGTTTGTCAACACTAATGTAAAATATTACCATGGCCACCAAATGTACTAACTCACTGTTACAATTTAGGTCACACAATCCTGATTATCTGTTTCTCAGACAAATTTTTTTTCCAAAATGGGCAGACAGGCAGGTTTTTACATATATTTGTTACCCACAAAATTACCCAGTAGGCAGGTTCCAATTCCCATTTTTTACAACGAAAATTCCCCTCCTGGCAGGTTTTTATGAGTTTACTCCCAAATTATCAGAAAGAACATTTATAGGTGTCAAAAGTTATTTTCATGATTATGTGACAATGCAATTTACTGTTTACCCACATACATAAAAAAAATTCTATAGTATATGAGTCTCAGACATCGCCGCGTTGAATTAAATGGCTCAATTTTTGATATTATGATAAAAAAAAACAGAAACAAAAATGTTTTCAATTTGTTTTATCAAAATTATTTTGGTATGTTTTTACCAACATGTCCCTATGTATTGAGCATTGATTGCAACATACATTCACTCTTAACATATCTCTGGCATTGATAGATTGACTATCATGTATACAGATAGAGACATAGAACATTATAGTAAACCCCATTGAAGAAAATCATTAGCTGATCATCATAGCCTGGTGTACTTATTGTAAATCGAACAGTTGAAAAGCACTGGAGGAAATTAAGGTTCACATGTTATAATGGAGAGGCATCAATTTATAGACAACAATAACAATTGTGAAGAGTCAGGGGCGTTAGAATATTATTGGTAATGTCATATGGGTATACCAGTAGCACAATGTAATTTTTATATCAGATTAATGAGCATATACACAAAACAAAGATCCCTCTACATTTTCTGACTATTACATGTACTAGATAAGGGAAGCTATCATGATCCAAGCTTACAATGTGCACAACAAATACAAAATTAAAATAAAGTCCTCCCTCCCTCATTGATTCTGAAAAAAATTTGTCTGAGACTCAAATATTTTTTTTTTAACCTTATACGAAATCACAAATGGAAATATCATATAAAAGTTGAATATGTATAACTGAATTTATAGTCAGTAGTTTGTCCATTGTCAAGCAAGAAACGGGGATATCTGAAATAAAATAAGCCTTTGATAATTTCACAGATAGCATGTGAATAATTCCCTTCATCTTAGTACTATCAGTTTATATATGTATCTAAATTATAGATTTAAATTATTGCATCCTCACTTACGAAGGAAAATAAGGGGTATATTGGATTGACTTTGTTCATCCATCCATCGGTCCTTGAATATATATCAGCCACGGATCTAAATGAAATTTTGTATGGAAATTTTTCGTTCGTCTGTGAAAATAATTCAGCCATGGTTTATTGGATCTCAATGAAATTTGGTAAAGAGGTACACCATCTGGAGTGCTTTCAAAAGAGTGCCTAATTAGTGTAATTAATTTTCCATTGTAATATTTATTCTTCTTTATATTCCAAGAAATAAAAAATTTTGTCTGTACGCCCATCACAGTCATGGGTTATCGGAATTCAATGAAATTTGATATGGCTACTTACCATCACAAGGCATTTCAATAAAGTGTTGGTGATGTTCACATTTTCCATTTTATCTTAATTTATTTAAAACTTGGGTTCTGTCCTACTAATGTTTCGATTGGGCACCTTGGGTGGGGGTGGGTATATCAGCACTTGAGGTGCAACCTCTTGTTCTACTATTGTTACAAAAACGATGACCTCTATCATTGTACAGCACTTAATTAGATTGTGAGAGATATTAACAAAATATTAGACCGGTATCCTGGTAATATGTTTATACCTACTCCAAAAAACACTGAATTTAGTTATTCTTCACCATACACTTATACTGCATTATTCATAATAATATCAGGATATGAAGATTACCGTATATCTTTAATATAATTATTATGGAAATGAAGATTTATGCAATTTTTTTAAATATTCATGGTTTTATTGCAGTATCTTGGAGTATAATGGCCCTAGAAAGGTTTGAATACCTTATTAACAGTGATAATATTCTGTGGAATTCAAGGAATTTCATTTAAATAGACAATGTATTTTCAGTATCTATTGCCAGAAGACTGCAGGATCCGCTAGCAGAACTTGTGAAGATTGAGCCAAAGCATATTGGCGTGGGAATGTACCAGGTACTAATGAATAGATCAGTGTTAGCCTATTTTTTCATAATTTATTTTTTGCTGGGCTTACTTCGATATATCAATATTTTGGAGCTTCCTCTGTCATATGGTATACGTTATATTGTATATAAGAGTGTTTCTGCTTAGGGTAGGGGGAATGGGGCCACTTGCCATATTCCATCAACAGTGAATATCTTGTATTATTAAATAATTTAAGTCCAGATTCTGAACTGCTATGGTAATATGAGCAGATAAAGTCAATGAATCGTAATTGTGTTTAATGTTTTGCTCAACTTGATGAAGTCTAGTTTGATCTTTGCCATGGGTTGGCATCCGTCGTCAGTCCATCTGTCTGTCAACAATTTCAGGTCACATCTCTCAATCAATAGGAGAATTGTTTTGAGAATTTACAGCCATGTTTAGGATCAGCTCTAGATAGGAGCTATTGAATTGGAACAATTTTCAATGAATAAAATGGCCACCAGCAGCCATCTGTGCATGACTAAATCCTTTGGCACACCCTCCAGACCACATCCCTCATCTGATCATCACCAAACTTCATACAAATCTTAAAGGTGACCTCCAGATGGGAGCCATCAATTTTTTCCTAATTCTAATTCCAGCATGACATTGCTGAAAATCAGCTGAAGACAGCCCTTGGATCAGTAGTAGAGGAGTGTGTGAGCTTTGTGGGTGTGGATCTAAACACATGTAGTGAAACACTTCTGAGGTGAGAAATGAAGATATTAAGTTAATGAGGCATGCCCACTGCCATTAATATTCCAATAATATATATCTGATTAAATCCCAGTAGAGTACCTTAGTACAGTGGTCTGCGATAAAAGCACCATATTCAACATAATATGTATCTGAGATGAAAGTAATCAAAATTCAGAAGAGTGTCCAAATAGAAATTGCACCTGATTGCCATGGCAACCACCTGGTTACAGATCCCAAATTTCCCTGATGTTATATTAACCGTTCTCTTTTGACCCATAAATTCTTATAATTTGTGTTATTATGTCCATTTGTTTATACTCTATAATTCAACATAAAAAATTTAGATTATATAACTATGATATTAATTCTCCATTCCATCTAGAATCTAGGAACATCAGGTAAATACATAATGAATACAACGCTCTTTTAAAGAAGCTTTCGGCCGCTGGCCTTCTTCAGCAAGTATACATTCCCAGATAATTACATCTTGTATAGTCATATACACATTGACAAATATTATATCAGTTCACTCAAACGGATATTCATAATGTACGCTAAGAACGCTCTTGTGACATACTGTTGTATGTCTCCATTTCACATACTTTCTCATGTATGGTTATACCTCGTGTTGAGTCCCTGTGGACCCATCTTATCCAGTATCTAGTTGCATCGATCCTCTTTCACTAAATGAAGTTGGTACCCCGCACTTAACACGTCTAGTGTGGCATATCTTCTATGCCGTTTCCTCTGCCTGTCGAAGGTTAGTCAAATAATCGTGGCAAGCCTAATCTTTAATGTCTCGGGCACTCGAATCCCACCATGGTGGTGTTCCTCTAATGCCCTCTGACATGCATTATTCCTTCCTTCCTTTGTACACTAGGGTATAGCTTTAATACATCAAAACAAAACAGTATGGTATCCTTAGGAACACGTCCTTTAATCATGTACAATGAATTTATGAAACCTGTTGATTTCTTGGATGTTTGGTATGTGGTTCACATTTGAGTAGGCACACATCAGATTTGGCATGAAAATATTGGAGTCCACCTTTAAGCAGTTACTTTCAAGCTATTTTATCAACAGACAGAATATTGACATTTGATCTTGAGAGTAGCACATCCTCCAGGTAATTGTTTTGCTCAAAATTGGTGTATTTTTTTCAAAATAAACGGTATATATTTGATACATGTAGTACCAACTACATCTCAAAAACAATTAGTGAATTATCGGAAAAGTTCAGCCGAGGTCCTGAAATATTAGGCAAGAATAAGGAGAGGCCTGGGTATGCCTGATTTGAATGCCTGAGATAGAACCCGTCTGACTAAATAAGTTTAGTCCATATAGTTGAAGCGTAATTTAGGCCACTGTCCAATTGTAGTTATGGGTCTTTGGAGGTTTTTCCTCCCAAACTCATCTAGATTTCTTTGTGGGATAGATGGCACATTTGATTTCATAAGAAGAAGACCCAATACTAATTAATATTATTGCTGCATGTGTTAACTTGAGAAATCCTTTGAAAAAATTAAAAGCACCCCTTTCTCATCCAATATTCATGAACTTGAAGGATAATTTGGGGAGCTTGAGTTATTTGAGCATTAAGTCATGTTTCAAGTTCAACCTTCAATACATGTATGTTCATGCATAAACTTTAATAAACTGGGGTATGAAAAATGAAGATATAAATTCTGTTTTCCAACTATGTATTAATGCAATCTTGTTATTTATACTTTTCAGACATGTGGCAGGGCTTTCAGCGGCAAGGGCTAAAAATATTATAGCATGGCGAGAGAAGAATGGCAAGTTCTGCAACAGGCATCAGTTATTATCTGTGAAGGGCTTAGGGGATAAGACATTCGAGCAATGTGCGGGATTTGTCAGAGTTATCATCACAGAATCAGAGTAAGTTTGTAGCTTAGTTTTTGGTCCATTTAGTACATGTAATTGGATATCAGTCAAGAGTTCAAGCTCATATTTTAATCAAATCCATTCAAAATCATGACTCTCATTCATAACAAAAAAAAAATACATTGAAGCTGAGTCCGTTCAGCTTTCTTTATCTAAATGATAATAATATGGGCTCTAAATGCTTCATGTTATTGTTATTGAGCAATGCCAAGTCTAACAACACATACTGCCAGGCGCTTCACCAGAACAGCTTTTGCCAATCCAACAAGCTTTGTCCCTGTTTAGCTTTTAGGTGTGACAAAGTGAGCACAGTACGAATGACCTTGCTCAGTGCTCACAACTTGGCACGAGATATGAACAGCTATGACACAACAGTCACACTTTACTTAATAACTTGGAACCTAGCCACTGCTATGAAACTCAGCAGTCCATTAACATTTTTTATCATTTTTTTTTCATTATTTCTTACACTCTTTAACATTTATTTTTTTCATTTTTTCTTACATTTTTTAACAATTATAAAAAATAACATCAAATTTGTTATATAAGATAATCTCGCATATATAAGAGAATGCACTACCACAGGGTTTTCGGAAAATCCAGGAAGCTCCCGACATGGAAGGGTTAAGTGTATTTGAGTAGACAAATGTGA
Source organism: Siphonodentalium dalli (assembly GCA_032622095.1). Classification (NCBI taxonomy): domain Eukaryota; kingdom Metazoa; phylum Mollusca; class Scaphopoda; order Gadilida; family Siphonodentaliidae; genus Siphonodentalium; species Siphonodentalium dalli. The sequence goes on along the minus strand of CP136066.1, from coordinate 112,618,003 downwards.
GCACAATCACTGTTAAAGATGGTCTATCTCTTCCTAAATACGTTACAGGAGTCAAACTCATATTGCTGTGTTGACAGTGCGAACAAGCCTAGCACTCGAGCTATAAGACTGAGCTCCACATCAGACTATTGGCAAGCCTTGAAATAGGGTGTCTGTCATTTGCAGAATGAGGTCCCCAGAGGGTGAATTTAGTGATGCTACCCTGCATAGCGGGCTAGCATCACCAAATTCACCCTCTGGGGACCTCATTCTGCTTACACCTCAGCAGAATGAGGTTCCCAGAGGGTGAATTTGGTGATGCTAGCCCGCTATGCGGGGTAGCATCACTAAATTCACCATCTGGGGACCTCATTCTGCAAATGACAGACACACTATTTCAAGGCTTGACTATTGGTTCATATTGAGAATGCACACTAACTTTGTATATTATTAATTTAATTGGGGAGAGGGAATATCAAAATATAGCTGTAGTGACGATTTTGAATTTGGCTTACTTTGAATGTCTTTGATTTTGTTGGCATCAATCTATTTCCGTGGTTTCTCATGAAAAGGGATTTGTTGGGGACATGAAATTGTGCATTAGATATCATATTTATCCACTTCAATGGGCCATAGCAGGTTTATGACATTTTTGAGTAGTCATTATTTAGAAATTTGACCTCCAGGTATTCTGGCACCAAAAGGTCATAATTCAATCAGCGCCACCGGCTCCAGTTCACATGCTAACGATGTATTGTTTCATGTAACTTTTTTGCAGTGAAACCATCAGCCATTTTGGCTTTGAATGTAAATACAGGCTTTCCGCCAGGTTTTGGGGAACGGGTCCTGTATCCGCCGAGGGGGAAAATGCAATCAATGTTTTCAATGTCGTGGAAACACTAGTGGACCTACTTCTGTTGTATCGGCCAATTGAAGAATCAGAGAGTAGATTTGCTAATCGTTTTGCATCCATTTTCTACCCAAGTTACTATGCTATCAACCACAATAACTTTAAAACCTAGAAAATTTATTAGATAAAAATTAATTGCCAGGTTATAGATCACCGGTGGTGAAGGTCTTGCGTTGTTCCCAGTATACGGAAACGCGCCCGTTGAATTTAAATGACTCACTATTCAAGACTCGGCAGATAGTTCGGATGCATAACGTGCCGGAATATAATACTCAGCAGATAGACGATTAGCAGGTTGGAAGCAATGAAGGAATAGAATAAAGGCGCAATGATTTAGTTCTAAATATCAAGCTAAATTATAATAAACATAGATAAGATGCTTTGAAAAAAATGGAGTGATATATATATTTTATGACATGAAGATAGAATCAGTGGGTATGATTAAATTATCGGCAGTCATTTTTCGTAACCTAACCGCAGCAACGTAACCAGCGGACTCCAAAGCATGTGTTCTAGCGTGTCGGGTTTGATCACTTCCTCGGTTCATCTAACTGAGTCTGCAGGTTGGAGTTAGCGTGCAACGTGCAGAGTCATGTGTGCTCGTTCAGAATCCAGAGCATTTCAGTAAAAACTAAATAAAGTGTACCGGGTTCTCTATTTTCTAAATGGAACACATCGACCCTGCACGTTGAATGTTAGCTCCGGCCTACAGACATACTGACATCCAACTTTTAGCGTTAGATCGGTCCGAGTGTGTATTCTCGCTAGAAATCAAATAAAGTTGACAACTATTTAAATTTCTTAGCACTGTCCCAACAAAATTGAGAAGTAAACATCTTTATACCGGTACATATGGAATATGTCCTGTGGTATGACAGAAGGGGAAAAATTGGCTGGGGGAATGGGACCCTTAAAGGGACCCCCTGCCCTACTAGTGGAAAGCCTGGTAAATAGTATCTTTGGTAATGAGTGATATTTAATATAAATTGATTACATTTCATCTCGTCTTCCATGATTATCCCACCCATATTACAATAAGCCAAGAACTCACATAATGCTCGATCTTGATCGATATGCCAACACTAAGAAGTATGCCACAAGGGGTATGCACCGGATGACAGTCCATCTCTTGTTGTAATTCAGTTGAAGAAAGTTAAAATTGTTATTATTTGGATAATTATTCTCAAATAGTTTATTCATCAAATGCAGTTGCTTTGATGCCCTATGTCACTACGGTAATGCCAGAAGATTCAGGCCAGTTTCAGTATCTAGTTAAAAAAAAACACTGAGGTATTTCTTTCCAAAAAAAAACGAAACCTAAGTGTAAAAATAATACCTCCAACCTCTAGTATTTTGCTGTATTTCACAAAAATAAACCAATGTCATGCCTCTTTCTCTTGTTGGCAAAAAATTCCTGAAACTCTATGTTAATTGGAGATATTCACATGTTTTATGCCATCTTCCTGACAGACCAAAAGCTGAGGATGTGGACCAAGCAGAGACTATTGGTGAGAAAGGCAAGAAAAGAAAGCTGACTGCTTCCACAAATAAAAGCAAAAAACGGAAGCTAGCAGTTACTAATGAACCAAATCCATTAGATATGACATGCATTCACCCGGAGTCTTATCCTATTGTCGACAAGTGAGTAGTCAGAGGTGTATGATAGACTAGAGCACAACTTTACACCATATATAATTACATTTTCTTAATTATCGATATTATTTTGCCATTGGTTTCTAAAATGCAAATGAATTTAAATAGGATAATTACACATGGGGGGAGTTAATTTTTAGTGTAATAATTGTGTCACGACAACATGCAACATCATCACTATAATGTTACCAATATTTAACACTTTGATGACTGGAGATTCCTGAAATTTTTTGAAAACCCTGTGCCAATGCATTCTCTTATATACGCGAGTCGACCCATAGGGCACCTCTCATATATAAGAGAATGCATTGGCCTAACAATATTTACATTGATCTTGTAAGCCAGTGCATTCTCTTACATATGCAAGGCTCCCTATGGGAGATTCGCATATATAAGAAAATTCAATGGCACAGGGTCTTCAATGGGTTAACGATATTTCCAACTCAAAATTAATTTTCAGGTTGATATTTTTCACTGAAAAGTAATTACAAGTAATAATCTCAGTATTCACACGACTTATGAGTTTGTGATTTTCCTTGATTCCTTTGAACTGTTTAATTACATTAGGAAACGGAGATTATCTTTATATATAAAAAGAGTAGGATCTGTATTCTGTCTGTTCAGATTTTTCTCCCAGACCCTTGAACCGATTTCATCCAAAGTTGGTGTGGTGACTCAGGGTACAGACTACAGAGTAAATAAATATTTTGAATTTAGAATAATTTGCTGAACACTAAATCACACAAACAATAATATGCACCGATTGACTGCCTTGGGATGGAATAGCAAGAATTATTTCCCCTCAGTGGTGTCTTTTGAACAGCAAGCAGGACTATTGGCAGAGACCGCTTGCTGTTCAGATAACACTGCCAAGGGAAAATAGCTCTCGCTTTTAAAAAAGGAGGTCAATATATGACGAAATTCTTGCCTCATGTCAGCAGTGACATCAGCAGGCAGGTAATAATTTGAACTATAGTTTCGACTATAGCCCGGGCGATACTTTTCTTGATATTCAATAGTGAAAATTACTCTCCGACACATGATCGCATTTCATCCAATCAAAAGACAGTATGACCCTCTGTGATCTCTATGTATAATAATAATTTCTTTATTATATGAATCTGGGTCAATTCCTGGATTTATATAATAGCTGATCAAAATTCCAATTCCGATCTCTATATTTGCACCAAAGACTTGTTCTCTGATTTTGAGGGTCTTTTTCTTTCAATATGCTGTATATAAATAATGTATTTGATGCTCATAGCATCCCTATTTCTCATATAGTCATGGAAAATAATAGTATATCATCCTATGATGAAGGTGCTCTACTGCACTCAACACTTATGACATACGTCATCTGAAATTACTCATAATTCGATAGCCAGCAGAACTGCTCCTTTAATATTTCTAGCATAGCTTGACTTTTATGCAAATGAACATTCCAGGATTCTGAAGATGATTGATGTAACATCCGATGCTATCGGAAGAAAAAGTTTCATCGACCAAGTTTCAAAGTTTTCACAGTCATCATGTGAGTTTTCTCTTTTTATACATCATGCTATATGGCACATGCCTTTTATGCTTAACGGAAGACTGTTTGCCAATTTCAATACGTTCCTTATAGTAACAATGACCTAGTATCGATAATATAATTTTAATTATTGACTATAAATTAGTTTATAGCTGGAGTCAACAACTAAGTTACGAATTTCCATATATGCGATAAAATATATGCATAATAATATATGCTTAACCACAATTAATGGATGTGCATTGGCTTACATTTAGCACACATCGTCTAAAAATATATGTCGAGACAGGCATCAACTCAAGACAACCACTTACTACAGAATAAAACTAATGAATTTCTGGGACAAGTACCCATATATTGTAACATTTTATTTGATATATTTCCCTGAAAATTGTATGAAAAGACAGGCGATCTACTCATTGCATTCCGGTTTTGCTGCCATCCATAAAATATTTTTATTCCCTCGATTCGCACACAATCCCAGCATATCAATACAGTGAAAGTTTTCAGATTTTGGTAGACTGACATGTTTTATTCCGGAGCAATGTCCATTTCCATTGGTACTCACACTTGGCATATTGGTAAAGTCCCCCCCCCTTTATCATCTCAGTTATGGTCATTTGACTATCAGAATGAGATCAAGTTTGACTGTTTATGATATTTGTTAGTCTTACTAACTTTGACAGTTTGACTCATTTATTGAATATCTGAGTCTTAACCAATGTGGTTTGCTGTTTCTTGATTCTTGGTGGGGGGTTGCAGATCATTTGAAACATAAAATTTCAAAACAATAACGTCATCATTGTGATTGACATCATTCAACTAATATGTAAATGCACATGGGTGAAAATGATGGCAGTGTATTTTAATAGCTGAGCACCTATGGACGTTACCATGACTCCACCTCCAGATATTTACATCAGAATGATGACGACACATATATCAACTATTTTAGCAGCTTTACAGATAATTATTTGTCACTATAGATTACTAATTGAAGCCCTAGTTACAAGTACATTTCCAACCAATCAACGAATGATTATCATCATCGTATATTGTAACAGAACGTGTCGGTTGATCTCTTAGTTCATGAACTCTTAGTTCTGGTATTTACATGAACATGAACAACAGGATACAGCATAGTTGTGAGTTTGTGTGAAATCTGTTCCTCCAATGTGAAATGAATGTCAGTGTGCTCATTGAAGGCCCCCAAATAGTCTGCTTCAACTGTGTATTCAGCAGGAGCATTCTACATGCCATGTACTCTTTATGAGAAACAGAGCTTCCTCACATCTGTTGTAGCATCGTTCATCATGAGTTTATAGTTATGACCTCTTGTGTTATTATATGTAATTCTTTTAACCCTTTGAGTGCCAGGTCCGATATTCCCGTCAAAGATACGTTACACACTGAACTACATGTTATAATCATTTTTATTCACAAAGAGAGGATCTATGAGATCCGTTTAAAATTTATTATTTTGGTACGAAATAGCTTAAGTACCTTTTTGAATCATTATTATGACGTAGCAGGTCACAGGTCACGTGTCCACTAGCTGTAATATAAGTGAGAGGACACACAGGTACTGTTCTCTTTTCATCTTTGTGCGACAAGATCGAGGGAAGTAAACGCTATGAGGAAATGAACCACATTACTGTCGGGTTCATTTTTTGGTTTAACCTAATCCGTTCCATATTTTTAACTTGTTGTGACTTCGTTTCAATTTGAGAAACGACACAATACTTGTTAAATTAATATGAGAGTGACAATTTCATACTTGAATTTATTTGTCTTACATAAATAAAATTGAAAAATATATTTGTTCTGTTGAGAATTGTGGGAAATTTCCCAACTTCCGGTAACGGTGCACGTGGTTTACATTTCCGAATTGAATTCGTCTTTTTCGGTTCGCGTGTGGAACTCTCTTCTGGAACAATGTTTACACAGTCCACTTGCTATGTTATCTCTGTTCATTTGGTTTTAGAATGTAAGTATTATTCGAACCTTCGATCAGTGAGACAACATTGGATTTGTAGCTTTGTTTACGTTGAAATTGTAACGTGACAACAGTCAACATTGGTTTTGTTTACGTTGAAATTGTCACTCACAAATATGTTTCATGTTGACAAATGTAGCGAATGCGTAGGGAGCAAATTAACTGGCATAGCATCGCAATTTGCTACCCACATTTGTATGGATTATAGCTATGTAATTTGTCATGACTTTGCTATGAGTTTAGCACAATGATATCTAATTAACTTATTTGCTGATTAGGGATCAGGTTTGGGTCCAATTTCGTTTATCTATGAATTAACTCACTTTGTGTGGTTTTGCTTGGTTCATAGTTTACTATGAATTAGTTTACTATACACACTGAGGTTGTTTGCCAAAACAAAAATAACTTGGTGTCCAATGATAAGATCGCTCTGACACAAGTCATAACGTGACTCATTAGTCACCTAATTTCATGGTAAATTTTGAGGTCCCTTTCCTGATCCTTATCAATGGTCAAAAACAGGCTAATTTTCTTCCTCGTGTGGCCTCGGCTTCAGTAACCCCATTGTCCAGCAGGCTCAGGCTAATCCAATTATCCCTGTTCCATGCTGACCTTGAGGTGGCCCCAGCCGCATACTTCACCAATGTCACTAGGCAAAAGGCGCCATACTGTGCCGAGGGTAGGTTCCAGTGTTCACGGATCCAACCATGCTTGACCGCTCCTGCTGGATCCTACCTCAGATTTTCGTCCTCCCACATCCCTTTCACTAGCATGTGCGATGTACCAAGATCTGTCCGCCCCCCCCCCCCCCCCCCCCCCCCCCCAGGGAGCAAATTAACTGGTATCGCATCACAATTTGCCATCCAAATTTGGATAATAGCCATGCAATTTGGTATGAATTTGATGTGATTTGAGATTGAGAACAATGCTCCAGTCCTTCCCACGAGGAAAACGCAGCGAGAGCATTTATTTGCTCCCGTAATTCAGACGACGGGTGTAATATTGCACCCATACTTTTTCTCAAACAAAAAGGCATTGTGGAATAGGCCAATGTCTAGTTACACTTTAATATGCCGTAGTTGAACTGAGCTGGTAAAGGATCTAAATAAACCTTCAAATAGTTCACTGTTGACCCAACAATTATAGTCTCCATTAGTATTTAATGAGATGAGGGTCGGGTGCGAAATTTAGCACCCATGATTTGAAAATTACGAGTGTGAACGGGTGCGCGAGCAATCACTCCCGTCTCCTGGGAAGGACTGTTGCTCTCTAATCATGTCAATGAGAGGCTATTTGATAATCAAAATTTCCAAAGTAATTTGCTCCCTGGAGTCCACCCTCGGGTGGAATTGCTGATAAGACCACTTCCCGGGACTCTGCATGGCCTTAAGATGCTTGATATTAGGCGGAAGGCAAATTGTCGCAAGTGTAGCGGCTGGGGCTGTAGCGATTCATCGTAAATTTCATTGGAGTGATACTTGTATAGCGATACACGAATCAAGTAATATCTGCATATCTATGGGCTAGTGTAAACCAACGTTTCGGTTTCTTCTATGTAAGCTGTTTGACTGATCTGCCCCATAACCATGTAGTTCAATGCAGATAGTGTTCATTTAGAAACACTAGTGGAGTGTATCGTTATCTGTATCGTTTCATTGGTCGGTTATCTGGATTTGTATCGTGTAATGACCGAGTGTGTCGCCGCTGCCCTAATGGCTGCACAGCATGATTCTGCTTCTCGTCCGATTTTAAGCTGGCTCCGGGTTAGGGGGAAACAGTCTGTACATTAATCATACCTCGATGCCTCTTTCCAGGCTTTACTCAGTCCTGATTATTCAGTTTGTCACTATACAGAAAAAACCCATTGGTTGAGTATGATGATCTGACATTTAGTTACAATTCTAATTAGCAGGGCTGATTGCCATCTGACGTGCATTACGTTTCTCACTTGGGATTTCGGAAAACGCTTGCGGATACATGTATTTCTTGTGTCTGTATGGGAAAAAGAAATAGAGACAATTGCAGGGCATCGAGGAAAATCAGACGCAGTTTCTCTCTTCCGGTATGTGTCCTGGGGGGTTCGAGGGGGAACCAAGCGTTGGGCCATCAGACAGCGCGCCGTCTCATACTGGGTTTTCTCGGGTGCTGTACGTAACAGTTAACATAGCGCAGTCATCGGCCTGGGCAGAGACTTTTAACAGACGCTCAATTTGTTGTTTAAACCATGGAGTTACCAGGGCTCAAACTTATTACCTTTCACTTGTCCCTGATTGGCATCTACTTTGTTTATGGGTAACCAATCGATTCTTCTGAATGTAAATTCTCCTCTTTACACAGATCATCTTTCACCCTTACTAAAGGTTCCGTGTGGCGGAACTCCAAGCCTTGGAATCCTTCCAACAAATTTGCGAAGGTCAATCTGGTTTTCTACAGCGATCAGTTGCGATCCAAGCTGCGAATCACATTTCTAATTGCGTAGAGCATTCATTCTTTCACCCCAGTTATTACCTCAGACCCGAGGAAATTAATTTACAAAAACACCATTCATCGACAGATGTCGGGCAGTATTTCTTCACCAATCGCGTGGCAGAAATGTGGAATAAACTTCCAGAATCTATTGTGATCACAGAGACGCTGGAACAATTCAAAACTCTACTCGTCTATCACTTATACAGCAAAATATCTTTAATTTTGGGCGAATCAAATGCTGAATCAAGTCAGTCATAAAGCACTGACAATTGAAATGTTTTGTGAGACTCATTATGAGAATCGATTCTGTGATTCTTGTCGAATCTAAGGCCTGCTCCAGCCTTAGAAATTCCCAATGATTGTTCACCTGTAGTACCAGGCTTAGATCTATTCTCCGACGATATAGTGGCTTTTATAGTTGGGTTAGCTTATCGGGTTCAGATATAGACAATTGAAATCATGTAATCTTCTGAGGTGGTTGGTAAGAAATAAATAACCTGTTCCATGGGAACAGGTGCATTTCAGAATTTTGAGCCCTGCATCATGCCAACGACATACCGTGATGCCCTGAATGATTGAGTCCTTCGCCGCCGGGGGTCATTTAGGGCATTGCTGTACTCAGTGCTCCTTTTTGACACGCTGTCTTGAATAACTCAAACAGGCGGGCACTCCGTCTAACGGCGCACATGAGGCAATCACCGTTGGCGACAGATGAGTCTCTACCCACGGGGAGGAACTAGGGTCCGGGTCCTCGCTGTATGATAGACAGACAGCCGTCAGACCATACGCACATGCATGTGACTGGTCTTCCGTACCATGACATATCTCGTCCAACTGTCGAACGAGATTGTGCCTTCACCATAGTGGCTACGGTGGGCTGGAAACACGAACAGCTCATGGACCCGGGCCCTTCGTCTGTTAAAAACAATCAGTGAATAACAAGAAGACACTTTCTTCTTGTTATCAACATTCTGGTTGTTTTTAGACCTTCATCCTCCACAGCCTGTTCATCCTTTCCGACCGTTTGAAGTTGTTCCATCTCGATGGGCTTCCTCCTTCCGAACATTTTCCAATATATTACATTCAGGCCTCCAAGTGTCCCTTTCCATCAAGGTAACTGAATAAACTCGATTGAATCGACAGGCTGTGGAGGCAGTTTACAACTAGGGACTCTCCGGACTTATTTTCTTCTTGATTGTTTCGATACCAGAAAACATTTTAGGAATTTCAAAATCCTATCACGCTAGGGGTTTTTTTCTAACCAGTTTCACGGCTCATAGTAAATGCTGGTCATGTCATTGTCCGAGGGAGATGGTTTATCTCCGGTGTATTTCTTACTCGAAGTAAAGTTTTGGCACTTTTGAAAACAATAACATGGGTTTTCCTGGGTAGCAATTGGACGCTCACTACACTGTGAAGCCTCATTGACTACTAATACGTCGATTGGACATTTAACTACTGTCATTTTGACAGTCAGTTACAAAATAATTATTTTGAGCCTTGACCGGTTGTTAACAAAATTGGGTTTGCACCTTTACTGACAGTATGTCGCAAAACTCACAATCATGGTTATGCAGCCATTGAAATCTGGGTTTCTTCGCCTGAAATGAGGTTTGGTCTGTTTCTAATCGTATTTACATTCACCTCTTCCTCATTAAATTTACATCCAGATTGTCTATTCAGGTAGCAATAGATTTCCTTCCTCTGGTGTCGAAACGTCGGGATATCTTGGTTCGTTCAGTCACAAGCATGGATCAGAGTGGTCTATGCTTTCTGCATATGACCAGCTTGCTCCATGGAGGAGGCGGCACCTAATGAGTTTTCAAAATTACTGGTTTACCTGACTTCAGGAATAAAAGGGGGGGGCTAAGATTCAGCCATTGGGCTCATTCATCTACTTTCTCCACTTTACCGTGTATCATAAATCAAATCTGCGAATCGGTACCTTTTGGATTCATTTGTTGCTACTCAGCAGGTTCAAAAGAATTGCTCTTAACCAAAATACAATAGTATCTCATTCCACGCAGCCTCCTCCTATGAGTTGATTCTAACATGTAGTTCAGTGTGTAACGTATCTTTGACGGGAATATAACATTTTCAATAGAAAATACATATTCCCTAATAAGATACTTACACACTGAACTCACATGGCCCTCCCAAATTGGGATTTCCCCTCCCCGCTGCTCGGTCACACCCCTCGAATCTTGTAAGAGGATGAAAAGAGAACGTTACCTGTGTGTCCGCTCGCTTATATTACAGCTAGTGGACACGTGACCTGTGACCTGCTACGTCATAATAATGATTCAAAAAGGTACTTAAGCTATTTCGTACCAAAATAATAAATTTTAAACGGATCTCATAGATCCTCTCTTTGTGAATAAAAATGAACATAACATGTAGTTCAGTGTGTAAGTATCTTATTAGGGAATATGTATTTTCTATTGAAAATGTTATTTTTGTATCAACCCATATACCCTGTGCCAATGCATTCTCTTATATATGCGAGTCGACCATAGGTCGCCTCGCATATATAAGAGAATGCATTGGCCTAACAATATTTCATCATTTGTTATTATTTTTTACAATTTTTTACAATTTTAATAATTTTTTAAAAATCTAAAAAAAATTTAAAAAAAAAAAAAAAAATTATTTTTATTTTTTTAGGGCCGATTTTACAGACCGTAAATTAGGGCCGATAAGATCGGCCCCTGGCACTGAAAGGGTTAAAGAGGACATCGCAGTTGTCGTGATGTTTTTAAATCAATCTATCAGATCTCCCCTCACTCTCCTGTATTGGAGCATCATCAGATCAAGAATAATCAGTCTTTCTCGGGAAGAATATATTTTTTAACCACGCAATGAGATGGGTTGCTCACAATATTATAACTTATATATATATATATATACTAGCCGATGAGCCCGACGTTGTCCGGGCTATTCAAAAACCAACCGACGTTGTCCGGGCTATTCAAAAACCAAATTTCAAGTCGATAGCTCCACCCGTTTCCGAGATCTGGTCTGCGCATGCCCGAAGCTGGCGTCGCACGGGCTCGGCGATCCGATAAAATTGGTATCCGGGGCAAGATACATTCACATAGCAAATTTCAAGTCGATAGCTCCACCCGTTTCCGAGATAAATATATTGCCCAATGTCATTTGCGGATACCTTGGCCAGTGATGAGTTAACGCGACATCGACCGGTTAAGAGTTAAACGCGATCACGTCACGATCTGTTGACGGTGTAATAGATTTACGGAATGTGTTTCGATGACCAAAGCAAAGCGTTCTTCCCGATAATTAAGGTAGAAACTTTAAACGGACACAGGCATGTGATACATCGTTGGAAAGAGGAAGCGCCACAAATTCTAACCATGTAAATTATATGACTGGCAATTTATTATTCGCGCTATATCGAATCGATTTGTGAGCACCGAACTGAAATATATTAGCGCAAAACGGCGTAAAAACAGATTTGACCTCGGCACGTGAAAAGTTTATCTCGGATCTGATGAGCTCATATTGACCGCCTGGTCAAACTACACACACGTACCAAGTTTCGTCCCGATCGGTCGAGAATCTTCAGAGATCTGGTCTGCGCATGCGCGAAGCTGGCGTCGCACAGGCTCGGCGACCCGATAAAATTCGTACCCGGGGCAAGATACATTCACATAGCAAATTTCAAGTCGATAGCTCCACCCGTTTCCGAGATCTCGTGTGCGCATGCGCGAAGCGGGCGCCGCACGGGCTCGCCAATACGACAACGTCCACCGCCTGGTCAAACTACACACACGTACCAAGTTTCGTCCCGATCGGTCGAGAATCGTAGATTTGTATCAATGACAGACAGACAAACATACATACATACAAACATACAAACAGAGGTCTTCAAAATATATATGAGATATCATCTGTTCTCACTGTAGCAACAGAAGAATTGAGCAGCAAATTTGACGTTGGTGATCACACATTGAAATTCATCTTGGATTCACTGTCTAAGCCTCTCAATTACGACATGAGAGAGGGTAAGCTTTAGTTTGATGCATATCCGTTATCTTGACCCTTTGATATGAGGATACTCGCTGGTGCATAGTTAATTTATTTCCATTCATTTGTGGTGGTGTTCCGCTTATTAGCTGAAGTTATCAGCTGAACATCCCAATAAATAAATGGCAATCTACAGAGTTGTTTTCTGCCTGCCGTTATATATTATCTGAATTGTTTTCTGCCTGCCGTTATATATTATCTGAATTGTTTTCTGCCTGCCGTTATATATTATCTGAAGAATTGTTTTCTGCCTGCCGTTATATATTATCTGAAGAGTTGTTTTCTGCCTGCCGTTATATATTATCTGAATTGTTTTCTGCCTGCCGTTATATATTGTCTGAAGAGTTGTTTTCGGCCTGCCATTATATATTATCTGAAGAGTTGTTTTCTGCCTGCCGTTATATATTATCAGAAGATTTGTTTTCTGCCTGCCGTTATATATTATCTGAGTTGTTTTCTGCCTGCCGTTATATATTATCTGAGTTGTTTTCTGCCTGCCATTATATATTATCTGAATTGTTTTCTGCCTGCCGTTATATATTATCTGAGTTGTTTTCTGCCTGCCGTTATATATTATCTGAAGAGTTGTTTTCTCATCTGAGTTGTTTTCTGCCTGCCGTTATATATTATCTGAAGAGTTGTATTCTGCCTGCCGTTATATATTATCTGAGTTGTTTTCTGCCTGCCATTAATATATATTATCTGAAGAGTTGTTTTCTGCCTGCCATTGTAAATTATCTGAAGAGTTGTTTTCTGCCTGCCGTTATATATTATCTGAATTGTTTTCTGCCTGCCGTTATATATTATCTGAAGAGTTGTTTTTTGCCTGCCGTTATATATTATCTGAGTTGTTTTCTGCCTACCGTTATATATTATCTGAAGAGTTGTTTTCTGCCTGCCGTTATATATTATCTGAAGAGTTGTTTTCTGCCTGCCATTATATATTATCTTAATTGTTTTCTGCCTGCCATTATATATTATCTGAAGAGTTTATTTCTGCCTGCCGTTATATATTATCTGAAGAGTTTATTTATGCCTGCCGTTATATATTATCTGAAGAGTTTATTTCTGCCTGCCGTTATATATTATCTGAAGAGTTTATTTCTGCCTGCCGTTATATATTATCTGAAGAGTTGTTTCTGCCTGCAGTTGTATATTATCTGAAGAGTTGTTTTCTGCCTGCCATTATCTGAAGAGTTGTTTTCTGCCTGCCGTTGTATATTATCAGAAGAGTTGTTTTTCTGGGCTATATATTGTCTTCTAGAAGAGTTATTTTTCTGCCTGCCGTCATATATTATCTGAAGAGTTGTTTTCTGCCTGCTGTTATATATTATCTGAATAGTTGTTTTCTGCCTGCCGTTATATATTGTCAGCAGAGTTGTTTTCTCCACTGCCATTATATATTATCTGAATTGTTTTCTGCCTGCCATTATATATTATCTGAAGAGTTGTTTTCTGCCTACCATTATATATTATCTGAATTGTTTTCTGCCTGCCGTTATATATTATCTGAAGAGTTGTTTTCTGCCTGCTGTTATATATTATCTGAAGAGTTGATTTCTGCCTGCCGTTATATATTATCTGAAGAGTTGATTTCTGCCTGCCGTTGTATATTTTCTGAAGAGTTGTTTTCTGCCTGCTGTTATATATTATCTGAAGAGTTGTTTTCTGCCTACCGTTATATATTATCTGAATTGTTTTCTGCCTGCCGTTATATATTATCTGAAGAGTTGTTTTCTGCCTGCCGTTATATATTATATGAAGAGTTGTTTTCTGCCTGCCGTTATATATTATCAGAAGAGTTGTTTTCTGCCTGCCGTTATATATTATATGAAGAGTTGTTTTCTGCCTGCCGTTATATATTGTCAGCAGAGTTGTTTTCTCCCCTGCCATTATATATTATCTGATTTGTTTTCTGCCTGCCATTATATATTATCTGAAGAGTTGATTTATGCCTGCCGTTATATATTATCTGAAGAGTTGTTTTCTGCCTGCCGTTATATATTATACTAGCCGATGAGCCTGACGTTGTCCCGGATATTCAAAAACCAAATTTCAAGTCGATAGCTCCTCCCGTTTCCGAGATCTGGTCTGCGCATGCGCGTAGCTGGCGTCGCACGGGCTCGGCGACCCGATAAAATTTGTATCCGGGGCAAGATACATTCACATAGCAGATTTCAAGTCGATAGCTCCACCTGTTTCCGAGATCTCGTCTGCGCATGCGCGAAGTTGGCGTCGCACGGGCTCGGCGACCCGATAAAATTCGTATCCGGGGCAAGATACATTCACATAGCAAATTTCAAGTCGATAGTTCCACCCGTTTCCGAGATCTCGTCTGCGCATGCGCTGCACGGGCGCCGCACGGGCTCGCCAATACGACAACGACGACCGCACGGGCTCGGCGACCCGATAAAATTCGTATCCCGGGCAAAATACATTCACATACCAAATTTCAAGTCGATAGCTCCACCCGTTTCCGAGATCTCGTCTGCGCATGCGCGAAGCTGGCGTCGCACGGGCTCGGCGACCCGATAAAATTCGTATCCGGGTCGCACGGGCTCGGCGACCCGATAAAATTCGTATCCGGGGCAAGATACATTCACATAGCAGATTTCAAGTCGATAGCTCCACCCGTTTCCGAGATCTCGTCTGCGCATGCGCGAAGTTGGCGTCGCACGGGCTCGGCGACCCGATAAAATTCGTATCCGGGGCAAGATACATTCACATAGCAAATTTCAAGTCGATAGTTCCACCCGTTTCTGAGATCTCGTCTGCGCATGCGCTGCACGGGCGCCGCACGGGCTCGCCAATATGACAACGACGACCGCACGGGCTCGGCGACCCGATAAAATTCGTATCCGGGGCAAGATACATTCACATACCAAATTTCAAGTCGATAGCTCCACCCGTTTCCGAGATCTCGTCTGCGCATGCGCGAAGCTGGCGTCGCACGGGCTCGGCGACCCGATAAAATTTGTATCCGGGGCAAGATACATTCACATAGCAAATTTCAAGTCGATAGCTCCACCCGTTTCCGAGATCTCGTCTGCGCATGCGCTGCACGGGCGTCGCACGGGCTCGCCAATACGACAACGACGACCGCCTGGTCAAACTACACACACGTACCAAGTTTCGTCCCGATCGGTCGAGAATCGTAGATTTGTATTAATGACAGACAGACAAACAAACAGACAGACAGAGGTCTTCAAAATATATTTGAGATGAAGAGTTGTTTTCTGCCTGCCGTTATATATTATCAGAAGAGTTGTTTTCTGCCTGCCGTTATATATTATCAGAAGAGTTGATTTCTGCCTGCCGTTATATATTATCTGAAGAGTTGTTTTCTGCCTGCCGTTATATATTATATGAGGAGTTGTTTTCTGCCTGCCGTTATATATTATCTGAAGAGTTGATTTCTGCCTGCCGTTGTATATTATCTGAAGAGTTGTTTTCTGCCTGCCGTTGTATATTATCTGAAGAGTTGTTTTCTGCCTGCCGTTATATATTATCAGAAGAGTTGTTTTCTGTCTGCCATTATATATTATCTGAAGAGTTGATTTCTGCCTGCCGTTGTATATTATCTGAAGAGTTGTTTTCTGCCTGCCGTTGTATATTATCTGAAGAGTTGTTTTCTGCCTGCCGTTATATATTATCAGAAGAGTTGTTTTCTGTCTGCCGTTATATATTATCTGAAGAGTTGTTTTCTGCCTGCCGTTGTATAATATCTGAAGAGTTGTTTTCTGCCTGCCGTTGTATATTATCTGAAAAGTTGTTTTCTGCCTGCCGTTATATATTATCTGAAGAGTTGTTTTCTGCCTGCCGTTATATATTATCAGAAGAGTTGTTTTCTGCCTGCTGTTATATATTATCAGAAGAGTTGTTTTCTGCCTGCCATTATATATTATCAGAAGAGTTGTTTTCTGCCTGCCATTATATATTATCTGAAGAGTTGATTTCTGCCTGCCGTTATATATTATCTGAATTGTTTTCTGCTGCCTGCCGTTATATATTATCTGAAGAGTTGTTTTCTGCCTGCCGTTATATATTACCATAAGAGTTGTTTTCTGCCTGCCGTTATATATTACCATAAAAGTTATTTTTTCTGCCTGCCCATTATATATTACCATAAGAGTTATTTTTTCTGCCTGCCATTATATATTACCATAAGAGTTATTTTTCTGCCTGCCATTAATATATATTATCAGATCATCCCTATAATAGAAGAAAAGACCATTCCAATGTATGTGTTTTTGTTTTCTTTTATTTTGGCATAAAATGTAATTACAATTTCAATCATTCTTCATTAAATTAAATAACAGATTTATGGACTGTATAAAAATAACAAATCATTATTTTTTTTTCCAGAATTCCAGAAGCCATTATTCAAACAGGACATTTTAACATTGGACCAATTAAAATGTGGTTCTCGTCTCACTGGGCGTGTTGAGAACGTGACTCAATTCGGTGCTTTTGTGGACATTGGGGTTGGTCGCAGTGGCCTGATACATGTTTCTGGGATGCGCCAAAACAAGATGAAAGGAAAGTCTACTCTGGATATTGGTGATAAAGTGGAGGTTGTGATTGAGAAATTGGATTTGGAGAGAAAACGTATTGGGCTGATACTAGAAGCTCTAATGTGATAGACTCATATTTATATCTTAGTCATGTTTAATTTCACACGGGGTGTACTTGAATCAGCTTGTCGGTCCATCTGTCCATTGGGGCATATCACCGTCTCCTTTTATACTTAGGTACAAAGAATGAAATTTGTATGTGTATGAGTTTATTTAGTCCCACGACCTATTCTAACAGTGCATGTGGAGCATTCCGGTAAAGGTCGGGGGAATATTCTCGGTTGGATGTGTACTGCTTTTTCTGTGCACGATTTTCATATCTGATTTAAATTTTCCAACATATTACATTGCATTCTTTTCTGGGCCAGGGTATTTTGTTTCATAGAGTGATCGATGTGGGCTATCGTAATATGCTGTTAGAGCGATAAATTCTGTCATAGTTTGGCCAATAAATGTATTAGAAAGTTATTACAGTAGTATGTATTGTTAAATCTGTAGCATTTATCTGTGTGTAACTGAGGAGGTATCAAATTTCTAGGATAATAAGTCACCACTAACACCTGGGGGATATAGTGATATCGACAGAACAAAAATCTAGCTCACAATGAAAAATTTACAACAATAGTTCCTGACCCTGATGTCATCAGCTGACTATTTTCATTGTTTGGAGATCGAGTAGTGTTTAAGTTGTACCAATTTTACGATTAACTCATTCACTGCTAACTTTTTGGGGATTTCTGATAACCATGTACTGCACACCCTACAGGCCACATACTTCATCCGATCATCCCAAACTTCATGCAGATCTTTGGGGTGACCTTCTAGGTGGGGGGGGGGGGGGGGGGGGCATCAATTTGTTTCTAAATTTGTTGCCAGCAGCCATCTTTGATTTCAAATTTGATTCCATCAGCACACACAGATGCCCACATTTATAGGAGAATCGTTTTGAAAATAAATGGGCAGTTTTAGTATAACCTCTATATGGGAGCTTTTTAAATGATTTTCGATGACAAACATGGCTGCCGGTAGCCATCTTAGATTTTACTCTTTCAGTCTCTTTGCATAACTAAATCTGTCGCCCGGTTGTCACCAAACTTGATTTAGATCTTTGAGGTGATCTCGAACTAGATGAGAGCCACCAGTGGCCATCTTGGATTTCACATATGAATCCATCAGCTCATTCTGCAGCCCAAATTTATTGGAGAAATATTTTGAAAATTTACAGGCTTGTTTGGGATCTCCTCCAGATGGGAACTATATAATTTGAATGATTTTCAATCAAAAATAAGGCCGCTGGCAGCCATGTTATATTTTATTCTTTGTATCACTAAATCATTTTCCTTAAAACTAACATTTTTCATCCAATTGATTCCAAACGTCATATGGATCTGCAGGGTGACATTTAGATAATCACTTTATAGATGGGAACTATAAAATGTGAATGATTTTAGATGAAAAACATGGCTGCCATCTTGGATTTTACTCTTTGCATGATTAAATATTTCAGCATGCCATACAGCCACCATTTTTCATCCAATTGGTCCCAAACTTCATATGGCTCTTCGGGTTGACCTCTGGTATTGCTTAAACATTTAAATTTTCTGCATTCCTAAAGGCCCTTATACATGGTGTTTGTGGTGTGGCAGTTGCCGCAGAAAAACTTGCAGCATATCACGCGATAAACTTGGCATGCCATGTGGAAGGGCCTTTATCACTCAATCAACTGTAATGTATGATGACATCCCCTCTCCCAGTTGAGGGGCCTCGGTGACTCAATCGGTTATGGGTACAACTCCAAGCCGTTTCTCCCTCCAGTGCTGGTGATAAGGGTTCAAATCCACATCTTTCCATCGTTGACTTTGTAACTCGAAATCGTTATCTGGTGGAGTTGCCAGTTAATCGCCGATGGCTGGTGGTTTGCTGCACATGGTCGATTAATTTATCAGCCGTTGAAATCACTGTTAGATTAGCCTTAAAGGTACTCAATCCGATAAAACTCCTCTCAATTACTATTTCAATGGCTTCGGGGGTCAAAAATATTTGATTCGAGTCGAGGAAGTCACCCATCAAAGCTCAGATTTGTTAGATATCGATTTTAGAAATCTATTATTTTTCATTATCGAGAATACTTTCTGGCCCAGAACTCAGTCAAAATTGCTAATTATTACCACTTGATTTTAGAGTTATCCATCCTTGTCTGTTTGAATAATGTTTTGGTGTACACATCTCGCGCAGGTTACGAAACTGACGGCAATTATTAGTACTCATCTCGAGAAACTAACAAATTTCAAAAATCAATATCTAATAACTCTGAGCTTTGTTTGATGGGTTCCTCGACTCGAATCAAATATTTTTTACCCCCAAAGCCAAAGAAATAGTAATATAGGACCCTCTGATCGGATTGTTGTTGTTGGAATCTGTTGAGATGGGGACCCTCTGTTCGGATTGAGTACCTTTAAGTGTGCGGATTTCCTCCACCACTAAAACTTGCAGAAAGCGACATTAAATTCCAACCTCTCCCAGTTGATCTAATGTGTCATTGACACTTCACTATTATTCATTTTCAAGGTGATATATATTATTTAATAAGTAATTCACAACTAGATAGCTGGAAACTGGTATGATATTTTACTTGTATAATAATCTATTTCACAATTTAAACGAACCATTGAAGTAATTTTTTTCTGGAAACAATTATTCATATTCTTGTAAATAGATTAGAATGTAATTTCAATATATGACCAACTGATAGACAATTATAACCCTGTGAAAAATATTTTTAAAATCTTTCCCATGAAGTATGGGACTAATTTTGAGACATTCAGACTAAGTTTGCTTGACCAAGAAAATATTGCAACCTCAAAAAATTTCATTTATCGAACTACTAGTGCAATGTCACATCATTTTTTTCACATATTCATCATTATTCATCTGGTTTATTAATAAATTCTAATTTTTGCTATTGTCTTTCGTCTTTTCTTGGAAACTGTTTTAGTTTCACTCACCTACGCTTATCCATATGCATATATTGCTACCTTTGACAAGACACTTTGAATTGTGATTACTATACTGCAAGTTTTTCATATGCATAGTCCATTTATAAGTATTTCTAAAAGACTGATTGTTTTTAATCAAAGTGGGTAATTTGCTTTGTTACTTTGGAAAACTAGAAAACCCAAAGCAGCAATTGGAAAACATTAATTCAGTGGCTGCAAATTGATTTTGCCAAATGTTAACCAGTGTCGTAAATTTGTTTCGCACCCACATATGAAGATTTAGTAGTTAAGAGGTTGGCACCCTGCTCCCATCCAAGTAAAATTTATTCTGAGACATATATATGTATATTTGGTTTAGAGTATATCATGTATGTATCAAACCTTATTTTGATCCACAAAAACTTGCAACAACTAGGTTAAATTTAGGGCTTGAAAATTACATATCGCGTTAAGGAACAATCTCCGTTTCCTAATGTGATTATACTGTTTGGTAAATCCAATGGTGCCATATTACAATTTATGTAAATTTGTTATTCTTCATCATTGCATTATTCTATCACACCATATGCTTGTAATTCTATCTTAGTAACACTAGAAGCCTAAAAATGCATTTGGAGATTGAAATGTAGTATTCATTTATTGCTGAACTGTATGGGCATCCAAAATGAATTAGTTGTTTCTCAAAGAACCACCGCATTAAAATAAATGGAAACATAAAATCCTCCCTCCCTCTCTGAACTGAACAAAATATTGCCTGAGAAACAATTAATTTTGGATGGCCTATCATGCTACATGTATAGTGATTTTGTCACAATTAAGAAGCATTGATGTCATGAGCTTGCTGCCATGAAAAAATTCATGTTCGTATTCCCTTCCTGCTAAATGGAAAATCTCATTTTAAGTACTACATGTATAGCCTTTTCAAACCCAATGGTAAATGAGCATGATTTTTATTTCAAGATATGCAAACAAACAAATTCAGCAGTGGTAACCTGTCAGTAACCAGGTAATATAACCATAGTTTTGCTCAACTTCTCTGATCTATACGAGGCCAAATTCCCATCTATTAATAATAGGAATGAAGCGCATTTGCGACATGCCTCCAAACCAGTATTTACCCACAGTATGTCTAACCCCTTCAAGTTTATTGTCCCCCGAAAAAAAAAATTCGGGGGACTATTAAAATAGCCGGCGTCCGTCCGTCCGTGTGTCCGGGAAATGGTTTCCGGATGATAACTTTAGTTTCGGTTATTAGATCAAAAGCAAATTTCATAGGTGAGTTTATCAGACCAAAAATAAAGGTCAAGTTCGAATATGGGTTTGCTCCGCCCATTTTTGCGAGAGTTATGGCCCTTTTTATGTTTACCCATACCATAGTATGGTAAACATAGTGTCGTTGTCCGGATTGACCACTCGTCGTTAGTCCGTCTGTCCATCCGTCTGTCTGTCTGTCTGGCTGTCTGTCTGTAGACACTTTACGCATGGTGCGATAACTCGAACATTTTATATCTGATCGGAACAAAATTTTGTATATGAATTTCTCAGCACCAAATACAGATCGAGTTCGAATATGGGTTCGATCCGAATTTTTTTTACGAAGTTATGGCCCTTTTTCGACTTAGAATTCATGCATGCTACCATAACTAAAAAAAAATTTATCTGATCAGAATCAAATTTGGTAAGCAAGTTTCTCGGACCAAAATACAGATCGAGTTCGAATATGGGTTTGATCCAATATTTTTCAATGGAGTTATGGCCCTTTGACATAGAATTTCTGCATATTTTGATAAATCAACCATTTTTCAACTGATAAGAACCAAATTTGGTATGCGAGTTTCTCAACTCAAAATACAAATCGAGATTGAATATGGGTTAGATCCAACATTTTATACCAGAGTTATGACCCTTTTTCAACTAAGAATTGAACAGATAACCATAGCAGTCAACAACTAATTGATTACCAGCAGTAAAACTTTAGCTCTGTGAGAGACAAACAGTATCTGAGTTATTGATAATTAGAGTTATTTTTAGACATTAGTGTGAGGTGAAACCAGCTATGTTTTTGAGGGACATGACACAGGCTTACAGGCAGTAGCTCTATCTAATTAATTAGCCCTCTTACTCTGGTTATTGTAAACTCTCTTAACCCAAGTATTCCATGTCCTGGCCACCTTTCACATTTAACCCAAGGCTGTGGTGGTTTAGCTGTACCAGTGCATTCTCTTATATAAATGCTAGTGACCCATAAATTCAAATAATTTGTGTTATGTACATTTGTCTATAATAGTACATAAAAGTATACTCTATAATTCAACACCAAAACTCTCATTTATGATTCCGATCATAGTAATTTACTATCGCCAAGGGATGGGTTAACATCTGCCGATCGTGATTGGCCTCGTTTGACTTAGAAAACCCCTGAAAGTTGGTTTCCGGATGATAACTTTAGTAGAGTTAATCGGATTCAAAACAAATTTGGTATATTACTTTCTCCCAGCAAAACACAGGTCAAGTTCGAACTTGGGTTCTGCCCGACCATTTTTGGCAGAGTTATGCCCCTTTTTCGACATAGAAAATTCAGTTTTTCTTCTGTTTTTTGGTTTCCGGATGATAACTTGATTTTGGATTGTTTATATGCAAAACCCGTTTTTTTTGTGGATTACTTATATCAAAATACAGCTCAAGTTCGAATTTCGGATTAATCCAATAATTTTTGCAAGAGTTATGATGGCCCTTTTTTGTCCGAGACCCGACATATAAAACCCCAAAAGTTGGTGTCCGGATGTTAACTTTAGTAGAGTTAATCAGATTTAAACCGAATTTGGTATGTGTCTTTCTCTCAGCAAAACACAGGTCAAGTTCGAATTTGGGTTCCGCCCGCCAATTTTCACCAGAGTTATGTCCCTTTTTGCCAATTTGAGTTTTCCGGATGATAACTTTAGTAAATGTGTACTGAATGAAATTAAATTTGGTATATGTAGGTTTACTAGCACAAATGACAGATCAAATTCGATTTCGTGTTCCGCCATGCCAATTTTTATACACAAACAACGGTCGTATCAAGCCGACGCTTAGAGGCGGACATGAGGTCTACCGACCTTTTATTCGACTTGTTTTACTTAGAAAATTTCTCACTTTTTCGGTTTCCGGATGATATCTCAAGTTTGAATCATTTAATTGCAAATACCGTTTTTATGTGGATCAGTCATATCACGATACAGGTCAAGTTCGAATTTGAGTTTGAACCGATGATTTTTCTCAGAGTTATGGGCTTTTCGACTTAGAAAATTCAATTTTTCTTGTAATTTTCTTCATTTTGTGCCAATTTGAGGTTATATTTTTACTTTAAACTTTATTAAAGAGTTTTTTTAAGATTTGGTTATTTGTATGCATGTCAGTAATGAGACAATGCACAAGTGTCTTGTCCATATAGTATACTTCTACAAAGCCTCCGCTCCAAATGAAGCCACCGGTTCAGGGGACACTGTGGCCAAGCGGCCTTTTATTGAAACAACAATGGATCCAAAATGGATCTGCAGGACTTGTAATTCAGCACAATTGACCTGCCTTACAAGTTACAATGAATTTCACTTCCCAATTGGATAATGATTAAGCACAAATGAGTTGCGCTTCAGTGTATTTATTTATTACTACATGTGAATTTGGCTTCCTATTCAAATAAGAATATACACAGCGCTACACTGTTGCTCCATACTACCATACAGTAAAAGCCCACTCATTTATTCTTGATGTGCCTGAGGATTAAAAATTAAAGGCATACACATCATAAACTAGGTAAACTTTTGTTCTCAATTTCATTATGGCTAACACCCCATTTCTGAACTTCTGGTTATTCAATTATCCCTGCTTGTAAACATGGTCGATGTTCCCACATTGTTTTACAGCTTTTGGCATTTGTTTACAAACAACAATTGTAAAATCAAAGTTTTGTTACTTAATATGGTCACAAATATTCTTTCAGAACAAAGCCTAAATTTGTCACCGCCATATGGCAATTTGACATTTGAAGCTGTGGTCACCACTTTAAACTTATTGAGATGATGGGTTGCAATATTTACGGTAAATATTGCAACCCATCATCTCAATAAGTTTAAACCGTTTGTTGACTAAATATTCGCTGATGAGTAGTTACTCAATCTAGTGATTCATTTGTAAGGATGTACAACATACCTTTCTTGTGTTAATGCTGGCAATTATAGTCCATTTGAGCTTTAAAGTCTAGAATGATTCATCTTTGTTTATCTGTTTGTGTACGTCCATGCAGATATCTCAACCATAGGTTGTCGGATCTCAAGGAAATTGGGTATGGGTGTTCACCACTATCATCACATTCAATGGATAGTGAATCGTTTTGTTCAGGTTTTCCGTTTTAGAGTTATTCATCTTTTTTTATCTGAAATTGTTAAGATGTCCATTTGAGTATCTCAGACATGGGTCATACTAGGTACACCAGGCGGTATTGCACCGGGTGACAGTCCAGCTCTTATTTTAAATTGTATGTATACGTGTATGATGTAACTCAATATATACCATGATCTGCCTAAATCAATCAATTCAACACACAGCTCTTTGCAATTATCCAACTTTCATGAGTAGACTAAGTAAGACTAAACATCCCTGCAAATCAAGAATGGTCAATTCTCAGTGATACTTTTGATACTCTATTGGAGAATCCATTCAATGAAGAATGGGTAGGCCTATAGTCATCTTATTCAGCAGATATGATAAGAGTTAATATTATTGCGCTGAATAAATGCTGATAATCAAATGTGGTAATTATAAACTAGACCAACACCAAACAAGATAATGTCTTTTATGTGGCACTTCTCATTCCAAACATGTATGCTATTTTATGCTGGTAGGCCTACACTATGAAAATAAATGCAACCTAATTCAAAGCTTAGACTGTCAGGCAAAATCGCACACACTGACACACACACACATTAAAACATATATAAATCATACTTTACAATTTGTTAATCTGTTACTTATTACATGTATATCACATATATACCATGTGTTCCTCTGTCTATTTGTATCTATACATGTAGGTTGTCCTCCCCAACACCAATGTGTGCCTTTAGACCATTAAAAAATAGGCCTATATTACCTATATCTTACAGGCATATCCAGAGGAGTCTGGATAATTATGCCAATTCTTATTATTCAGCTGATCTATTTGGGTCACCCTATTTACCGAGAACAACCGATAACAAGGTTTAAAATGCCTTATATACATTAAATATAGTGTTTTATTTGAAATATCTACAGTAGACATCAATATTTTCATTAAAATGTTTACTTTTATGCATTTAACCGACATATTGTTAACAAATTGTAAGCGCCACCGAGCGACGATCTCGTTTAACACACAGCGTATCGCCTTAATTAATTAAGCTTGTTCTCGAGGTATGTAAATTTCCCAAAAGCGCCCAATCGAGCGTTACGCGCCTTGTGTACAATGAATCACTCATACCGGCGTTGGATACTTTACTCAGTTGCGGCCAGTATCCAATTACCCATTCGCGCGCTCCAGTTCAAATTACGCCCAATTGGGATCGCCGCGATTTGGCCAATAATTCAGTGATTTTTGTACTGGTAGGAAACTAGAGGCTTGACAGTTCTGTGATCAGGTGCCCGGTAACATTATTTTGTTATTTTATTATTTTATGTCAAATTATTTTTCAAAATAATATAATAAAACAAATAAAACAATCCTGGACCCGTGTTGGTAATGTGTTGTTGATTGAGAAAAAACACTTTGTTTATACATTATTTAATGATAATTATGAATGCGATAGTTATGTATGAAGCATGGCTAATAATAATACACGAATTATTTTATAATTATATCAGTTTGGCGTATAAAGAATTCTTGGCTTTCGTTGGCGTCGATTGCTTGGTTGTGGCGGCGTGATCGTGGTGGGTGCGAAATCTTCCATGCGCCCATGTATGTCGCAGTCGTCTTCTTGGTCGATGTGTAAGGCCCAAAAAAAAAGATTGTATGTTTCCGATAACGGTCACTTTTCACAGGCATATGTTAGAAACCATGTGTTTTGCACACTAATGATCATCAATATTTATGAGCATTTAGTGGTAAAAACAGTGAAAATTTTGTCTCTTTCTCAAAATATAAATAAAAAGATTAGGGTCGGCGGGTTATTTTTAGGGTCGGTCGATGTACGGAAACATAGCATCTTCTTTTTTTTGGCCTAAACAAAAGCTGCTGGTATATCCACGGCAAGAAGTTTGTCCACAGCATATTTGCCCTTCTCGAGAGCACGATTTATCTCACATTTGCGTAAAGGCATTTTGGAAACTGATACCGTAATTCGAGATGCTTAGTATTTATGGGCATGGTATCCGGCGTTGGGACGCTGGGTATAAGAAGCCATTGTTGATGGCGTGCATTTGGCTAAGCTGTTGTCACACAGTCGTTATTGTGTTCAACACAATGTGTTGGTGGTTACAAATAATTAGACAATAAACGCCACCTAAAAACTTAATGGTACACGCAGCCGTATTTCTTGCGCTTCGAAACAGGGGGAAGGGTGCATCGATAAAAAAAAAAGTTACCATAGTAGTAGTACGTCAGTTGAGTTTGTATGCGTCTAAGACCGCCATGGACCTGTTCCACTGTTTTAACATGTGTCTCTATAATAGTGGTGTCTGCTTTGTAAGTTCGCATATCTTTTTCAAAACGAGCACCGCAAATGCAATCGGTCGACATAAAACTTTGCATGTTCAAATCTGGCCGAATCAGGTAGCAGCGCGTATAAGTGTAATTTGCACGAATTGTCATATATTATCTTTCGTCTCATTTCGTTATCAAAGTGTCTCAGTTGGATATCAAGAGCTGTCTGGTGCAATTCATATGACAACATTATTTGAAATCCCAGGCATATTCCATGCGGACAGAACATCTTTAATATTCCATGAGTTGTTAGTTATTGTGTGTATGATTGCATCGTTTGTTACGATATGTGAATCAAAATCCAAAGAACTTAACATGATCTACAACACCACTAAAAAAAAAACCCTCAGAGTGTCCCCCTGTCGGAACCTCCCCCAACTCAGACCTACACCCTTCGGGATATGCCTGTGGCATTGCTGGAACCCCCAATTTTCAAACCCCCCCCCCTTATTTCGGAACCCTGTCCCTGGCTATATATGCGCTTGACTGACACTGATTAAAAATATAATATAACTGTTATTAGCAATGTATGAGTATCACATAAAGTGTTTATGGATCTTCTGTGTATAATTATCAAGTGTTATTTAAATAAAATATTATTATTGAAAAATCTTCCGTTGTTTATGAAAAAGAGTCTTTTCAACTTACCACGCGCAGGTGACCACCGTTCGCGCACCAATAGGCGTGTCCAAAACCGGCGGTGCAAACATTATCGTATATGTTGGCGAACGCTCATTGGTGCGCCGCATATTTGGGACACGCCTATTGGTGCTCGACTGGTGGTGATCTGCGCGTGGTCATTTGAAAAGACTCTTTGTCAAAACCACCGCCTGTTTGTACTGATCCCATATACACACTGCGCGTAATTAATTCTTTAATTTTATTGACGCCCCTTTGTGTTACTCAATGCCCTAAGCAGCGTAACGCCTGTTTGTACTTATCCCCTATACATACTGCGCGTAATTAATCTCTATTCATTGATCGACGCCCCTTTGTGTTACTCATTGCACTAAGTAGCGTAACGCCTGTTTGAGCCACTTTGGAATAATTACATATATGTGTTCTCGGTTTGTAGTGTCTTCTCGGTTTGATAATTAAGCTTGTTCTCGGTTTGTAGTGTCTTCTCGGTTTGACACATTTACCCCATCTAAGGGGAGTGTGTGACATTGCCCTTTGGGACTTTTTTTTTTCGTCTGTTGATAGCAAAACAGTCGAAGGAGCTGATACGAATTGTAGAATTTGTTTTAGACGTCTATCTCTTCGTTCCGGTGGCAAGTTTACCCAAATTTGATGTCTTACTTTGAATTTTTCCGCTAACTGAAAGTCACCAGTTGAGTGCAGCGCACTTCTAATATCCCTGAGTTGATCATTTACAATTTCATAAAGTCTGTCTGTTAAGTCTGGGAGTTCTAATATTTTCCAATCGGTTGATAATTTAATAATATTATTCATTGATTCACAATTGTTATTAGTCCAAAATTTAGGAATGTTTTTATTTTGCTTTCGAGCGTCAAATATTTTAGTTCGTAATCTCGGCATGAATGAATTTGTCAAATATCGTCTGTTTTGCGTAAGTATGTCAGCTTCTGTCTCATCGTATGTCTGCCATTGTCAATTGTCGTCAGAAGTCCAGTCTTTGTATTGAAAACCTTATTGATTACTTTTTGCACAGTCTCGTCATTGTCGGTCTTTTTATATTATGGAGAAGATTGTCCTTAAGATGGCGTGTGCGTAGTGTATGCGTCCTGTTTGGAAAACAAGATGTTATGGCATTCACAAGTTACAATTCATCACCAGTTCCAAATGTTACTTTATCTTGTGAAATGCCTGCTAATTTACTTGATAAATAAGATAAAACCCGATGGTAAGATTAAAAAGTACCATCCCAATGCAACAATAAAGGTCCTAAAAGTATTGGTGGATCTGAAGTTGATTTCCTTATAATATTAGGGTTTTTTTTTAATAATAGTTGTTACATAGCAAGATGCAAGATTAAATGTTCCGTCGATACCAATTATAGATCCAGTTTCAATTGCTGATTTGAGAAGTAGGATTTGTTCTTCCAAGTGACAGATTACAGAAGGTGTTTTTTTGCATCAGTTGTAATTATTTCTTTAATATATTTCTCACCTACAATGTTATGCACTCACACATCGCAGTGATTAACTAACAGTAAGACATATTAGTGTACACAACTCAATTAATTCTAATCACCAAACAGACCCAGGTCCCGTTAATTAACACTTAGACACGACTCATGCCTTTGTGTTACCGCCAGCCGAGAACATGGCGGCGACGTTTCAAGTTCTCGGTATACGTAAAATAACTACATATATGTCATTTAAATGGTCAAATATGGTACAATATCTACTTAAGAGTGATATATACACTATACTTGGACATTATTATGACTTATTTATTAATTTTGGACTTGTTCTCGGTAAATGGCCCAAAATTCCTTATAGCGCAAAAATGGCAAATACGTGTCCGAGGGGTGTATCTCATGCATGTGAATGAATGAATGATGCTTTAATCTCAGCCATTTTTACATGGAACATGAGCGATGGTTAACTATTTACACTATTTACACATATAGAACATCATATAAAATGATCACAATAAACTAGATGTTGTAAACATACAAGATACATTTGACAAATTGAAACAAACAAACACGCAGTATTAGCATACCCTAAACATATACAAAACACGCACAATAAAGCTACAAACGAACAAACAATATTTGCATTTATTACGAACCTTATTCATCATTGGTGTAAACAATATTTTATTCCCAATACAAAACAAGTTGAATATTTGTGTCCCGACCGCCATCTCAATGGCAACATATCATTAAACAGGGGTCTTATGGCAGATATATATCACATAGAAAAATCCGGTTGGCTTCCTTATATTTCACAAATGGGAGGTTTGAGTGACAAAATTGGCTGTTTTGGGGATGTCCGTTATTGGGTATCCGATTTCATGAGCTCAGAAACTTGAGTAAACCGTTACTATATTATACAAGTGCTATGTAATTATCTCACTTGTATGACCGATTCTCGCATTAAAAACCGAGTATTCTATGACGTTACTATATTTGGAAGCAGTCCACCATGGTATGTTGTCCGTGAAAACGGTGTTTTCTCCGTTACCATCAATTTAAATCGTCATAACTGACAGACACAACTTGCTGTACGTGCCTAATTTTATACAAAGAAACGCAGTATCACGTGTAACCTGGGGAACATATAGCTCTAAATACAAATGAATCATATGTAGAAATAACAAGAGATGAGTTGCCACTCCCAAAACAGTTTATTTAAGGATGTTTTCTCCGTCACCACCATAAAACATAGAAAATCGACGAGTTAACTACAACTGCTAATCTCATCTGACGGAACGCCTATCAAGCCCAAAATATCACGTGAGCATGTTGAAATTAATATCACAAGACTTTTGTATATGGTTGTAAACAATATGCGGTTTTCTCCGTTACCAGCGAACATCAGAAGGTCATTCTTTAGGCACATTTGAACCCTTGGCGATACTATATCGGCAGTCTGGGTTTGTTTGACTCAGTTCAACACAAAAAACTAACCCGGTTAATTACAAATAGGGGAGACCCGGGCAAAGCGGGACACCAAATGTTTTCAAGGAATTTTAGATAGGATTTTCGCGGAAAAATCTGGAAAGCCGTTGATTGGTATATAATTCATTGGCGCATATAATCGGATGATCATTGATATCAAACACCATTTAGGTATGTTCCTTTTGGAACCTCTTGTGTTGTCCCACTTTGACCGTGCCTTTGGGCAAATCAGGACACCGCACTGGGCAAAGTGGGACACTGTGCCAGGCTATCCGGGCAAAATGGGATAGCAAAATCAAAGAGACAGTGCGGGTTGCCATTGCTCACACTGCTATAGACAGACGGGCTCTGAGTTGCAGATGAGTTTCTGTTGGGTTATGTATGATGGATTTCTTGTCTGGCGACCAGAGTTATCTATCTTAACGATATATTTACCCCGTTACAGTACCGATTAAAAGGTTACTTCCATTCCTTATTACTTATTCGAAATAGGACACCCATGCTATCTCTCAGCCCCTTGGCCGATTTAGGTCAAACAAAGGGTGTTATATATTGTTCCTGGTGTCAAATACATCCACTATACATTTCGGATTCACCCACCAGCCAATATCGAAACAGACATATCTTCTTCCTTGTCAGTAATCATTCTAAGATGGGCGTGAAAGCTACCTGGCAATAATTGGAAGCAGGTCATGGAAAGGGGCCGTGTGATGGAGTTGGAGGGACCTCCAAGGGGTTGGTTGACGTTGCAGTGAAGACCGGTAAATGTGTGATAAAGAACACCGCCGCATTTTGTGATTGGGGCAATCACACCAAGGTTAATGTCGCATTTATTCACCTCAACGAAAGCGCCCTGTAATTGGTTTTCCCGATGTCCTACCCGTTCCTAGAACACTCAAGGTACACGCGGTTATTCCTACCAAACACGCAAACGGCACCGCTACCAGAGAAACGTCATGTTTCTGCGCCAATTGTTTAAAGTTTCTAGCTTCAAATGGTGAATCCGAACTGAAATGCAATTGGAAGTTTACAACGATGCCTGCACCACATGTTCGCGAGTCTATAATGGTCCACGGTCATAAAAGGCAAGCGAGCTTTAAAAAAGACTGCGGAAAATAACTCTCAAGATGCGTACCCTTGTGGGAAGTGAGGATGGGTTTATGATGATCCACTCGACCCCAGTAAACGCGACGAATGGGTGTTGTGCTCAGATTGTGGCAAGTGGTTTCATGAATGTTGCGGAGAGGATTACGGTGTCTTTGACAACGGTGATAATTTCACGTGTTTGTCATGTTTAGACATATAGACTCAATGTCATGACACTAGTAATGATGACATTTATTATATTGATTTATATAGGCAGGAATTAATTGAAGGCTACTAGCTATTTAAAATTAATTTCGAATTGTCGGTTGTGAAATTCCAACCTAAGACTTGGGAGTCTGAAGCCCAGTCGGGAGGGGACTTGTTGAGCTGGAGGAGGGGGTGATCAGTAGTGTACAGTTGGTAATTTCAAGGTGGATTTTCACCAATATACATACGTGAAGTCTCTCTAGCCACATATCCTGTTTTTAAAGTGATTATGAAAAGTTCTGACTGTTGTGATCTCCAGAGTCCCAGTCTTATCATTCTTTGCAGTCTGGTGAGCGATCACACAGTCATTGACTGTCTTGTTTTGGAAACTTGTCCAAAACCGGTTTGAGTATAGCAAAATATTCCTCATTCATAAACTTGCATACATTGTCGTATATAACTATATATAGGTTTTTTCTCCGTTACCATCATGTCCATGCTAATATTACATCGGGCGTTTGAATTGTCAGGTATTCCTTGTTCGACATATATTAACACATTCTTATATTTATGTAATTAAATAAAATTGAATGCCATGATTATGCAGGTCTTATTTTTAGATGCACATAATTGTGTGCACCAGCATATATCAATGATATGGGTTTACTGGAAACACATACACATTCAAAGTACATGGGACTGCATGCATGTAGTTTCAAATAATAGTTAATATGTTTCCAGCGAAGTTAGAAATTCAACCGAACACGTTTGTGTCACATATTATTCAAAATTTTGTGTGTATCAACGATTCGCAATATTTAGGAACATAAAGACCCAAAATGTGTTTTCTCCGTTACCACGCCCACTGTAATATATGTGTGTCGCATATCACAAACGCCACATCAATATTTTCCACATGCTTTGTTTTCGAAAACGTATATATCCCCACATAAGAAATTGGTCAATTTTGTCTGTTTATAAACCATATAGAGTGATAGAGAGTGTTCGATTCGGAATGAATTTTTAATTGCACGGTAATCCTAAGATATACGGGTAGCCATTGACCCTAAATATATGGCTAGTGACAGCTAGAATCATGAGTATTTTATAAAATTGCATGCATGTAACCATATTCTACCTTTTCGGGTTGGTAACGGAGAAAACATGCATAAAAATGCCTACCGTTTTCATTGCATCTGAAAAATAGGAACATGATCCTCCGGTGCTCATTTTAACGTGACACATTCCACACATACTATATTTTCATATTATGATGATGATAACCGGCATATCGAAAATTTATTTTTTCGATTTGATTGCAAACTACATGTCGATTTAAGGAATTTTAGGCCAAATAGGAGCTCCGGATCTATTTGTTATTTACAAAATTAAAATATGAACAGAATATTAATATAGAAACTACAATTGACAACAGTGTGAATTATTATTAATTTCTAACTCGTTCTATGTAAATAATATCTCCGGTATTCGATCACAGATTAAACAAAAAATGGAAGTTTACCTTTAATGATAATGAACTTCAGCCTGATGTTCCCGTTTTAGTCACTACCGCCAATTGGTCTTCTGGAACGCTGATCGAGTGCGCCCATCAAAATTGCCGCAATGTTTTATCATGTGAGTTTTGTTTTGTTAATATTATATTATTAAAAAATAAACACACACAATCACCAGTTTCTCGTGAGACGGGCACGTTCGACAGAATAGATTATTTCTCCCAATATCAACTTTTATTTTGTTCTCATTCATGGTATCATTGAACTGTTTTTGTGTGAAGACTGAAGTTATCAATATCATTCGTAAACAGAACAGTTGAACTGTTGAAATATAAATCATGGTACGCTTGCCACGGTTATTCGATGAATCGACTAACATTCGACAGTTGTGGTAGTCTATGGTTATTTACTTTCGTGGACTAATCGCCCAAGGCGGAGGGCTGGGTCAAATTCCATGCCTGAAAGTAAAAGTTAACAGTGTACCGGTATGTAGCACAATTTAGTATTATTTACCACCCGACAGCCTGTTCTCTGAGAACTTCTCGCGTGACTTCTGATGAAGATTCGGCCGATGGAAGATTCGATGTGAGAAGATTTGGGTGGTTGTATCCAAGTCCGTAGCCAGCCATTATAGAAGGCAGTTCGTCATATATTTGGAGGGCATTTTAATTGAGCCGTTACGCGGCAATTGCTTGTTTGCTCAGATAAAATTTAAACTACCTATATGTGATTTATTTAAGGAACATGGTACCGGTACTATGTTATTTTGGATGGAAATTTTAATTTCAGTCCCATAGTAAATATCACATGGTGATCACACATGGGATATTAAAATTTTACATGTGTCAACTTTCACACAAAAATACAGATGGCTGTAATAAACTCCCCCAAGAAACATTGTTTTAAATTTAATGTTGTTTATAGGTCAATGGAACCAAGAAAATACTTTGTGATCTGTCAACATATAAATTATGATTATAAATAATTCAAAACCATAAAATCGCAGGTGTATCTTATGGGATGGGGGATACCTTGAACACTCAAAGTATCACCAAAGTCATTCAAATGTTATGTTTCAGTATGCTGATTCTGTTATTATAGCTGTCAGTATCACGCAGATTGCAAAATGGCCGGGTGTGGTACATGCATGGGTATAATCATAATCTCCCTTATGTTTATATAGGAGGATCAGGTTTGATAATATTTGTGATGGGGGATTCAACTTGGCTGACCCAAATCCCAATACATCGAATCTACTAGTAGTTTAGTACATCTAATTCTTTCCTGGGAAAATTTTGAAAAATTAATGTTGCACCTATACTAGTACCAGTAGTTCTGACAGTGAATCCATTCCTAAGTCACTTGCCAAATATTGCATGGCTATTGGAGTATCTTAAGATAGGGAGCAGTATTCAATTGGTACTCTGGGGAAGTGGTTCTGTACCGCAATGAGGGGGGGGGGTATTGATGGTATATAATGAGTATTAGTTAAGTAACTAAGCCTAATATCCATCATGATAATATTAAAGTATTTGTTTTTCTCTGTTCGGGTCATAACTTGAACAATATAGTGCTTGGATCTTTATGAAATTTGGTATATTGATGTTCACTAAGTTCTATTAGGACATTCAATATTTAGGGCTCAATTGTTTTGTTCAGGTTTTCTATACTATAGTTATTCATCTCTGTTTATCTGGAAATGTTGGCTTTTTGGCCACATAAATAATAGGTATAAGTATCTTATGCGCCGCAGGCGCCCCTCGATCATTAGAGTATAGAGGTTAGTTACCCACCCACCACCCCATCCCCTGTCATATATTATATAGTCCAGATTGTTTGCTAGGTTCAAATGTGATATGGGCGTGACTTTACTTAAACAGCATGATTCATTTCTGTAAGGACCTCTCAGTGTTCAAAGTATCCCCAATGTGGTGAAACTTTGAACACCATATAATTGATGTTGGTATCAAACTATTAGGGCACAAGACCCTTGTGCAAGTTTCATTTTACAATAAATCCAACACAGCCCAAAAATTGTATGTCAATAAAATCAACATACAGCCCACATTTTATCGATATGATACTAAACATATTAAAAGTGTTCAAAGTATACCCATTTGACGGTAGCTTTAAAGCACGATAATAAACTATCGTTGGCCAGAAAATTATTAAGGCGTAAAGCAGGCCTTCGATTATGAGGCGTGCGATCGCGCTCGCGCACCATAGCACGCCTGAAATTAAATCTTGGCGAGTAATTAATCACACTCCTCGGCGATATTCGGCGCACGATTGAAAAAGGGTTTATAATAACGATCAACTTGGTTTGCTGGAGAAGACTGACAGACATGCCATATACGACAGAAGTAATTGTTTTAAGTTTTGCGCATGTGCTAGAACATTATTATAGTCAGGTGCGTTTAGCGATGTCGTCGCATTCGTATGTAGGTCTGAGGAATTCTCGGCTAGATATTGTTACCAACATGACATATTTAAATTAATCCCACCGTTCACCCCATCACCAATGCAACGTAATTTTGGTACCTTGATTGTGTTGCGTTCTAAATGAAGCCGCCCCGATGGGCGGTGAAGATGAATAGAAATTGAAACTTGAGTTCGGGGCAATCAAACATTATTTTTTTAAATATCGATAGAGTTCTCACAACAGGAAACTCTCACGTGGTTACATGGTCTCTGACCGCATTTCATAACAACTTACATCCAACGGAAGCATTACGACGCAATTCGAGAATGGAGTTTTAATTACTTCAATGTGGAGAATACATGTGTACAAGATGAATCACAATGGTGATAAAATTGATTTAATTTTGAGTCTTCGTTCGTCATTTTATACCCCCGAAATATCCACCAAAATCACACGCCTGGGTTTCAGGTTAGGCGAGTGACCAACCACACTCCTGCATTTTACAGAATCGAAGGCCTGCGTAAAGTGATCGTGAAACACTTGTTTTCCAGAGATATTTAGTGAATGTGGCTCCAGTTGTGGAATGTATACACGTATATGCATAAACAGACAAAAACAAACAACTGTGGTCATGTTGATGTATATATAGCCACACATGCTTGCGTATGCGCTAGCGAAAATAATCGGATTCGTTCGTCGGATCCGTTCGTCGTGCCGTTGGGGTCATGCGAACGTTGTCCGATAGTGATCGTTTCAGTCACTTCGCCATGGATTTACATGCGAACGCAAACGGAGCGACGATTTCTATATATATCGGATGGAAAATACGAGTATTTTCGGTCCGATAAAAATTGGAGGCATTCGGAGCGTCAGAATTTTACTGTATATACACGACATCCTTCCGTTGGATAGACATATCCAGTGATTACATCATGCTAGTTTGAGCTGCATTCTGTTGAAGCCCCTGGTTCAATTCCGGAATATTACGACATGGGTTGTCATATAATTTTCGGGCATCAGTCTCTATCCAGGCTGTTGCATTGCGCCGTTCGTTCGAATGAAATGTGAATGTTCCGGGCATCAACTGGATCAATAGCAAATATACAGTTCGGCCTTGTATGCACGACACGAGCATAGCATGCCGCTCCGCGGCATGACATGTTTCTCCGAACGGCGAACGGCCATCACCTCCTCCGGGCACATGCATGAAAAAGGGCCGTTCGTTCGAATGGTACGACCCTCCCCCTGGCTACGGGCTTGTTGTATCCTAGGTTTAGACCTATTTTGCGGAGGAATTTTTTTGTGTTTGGGGAGGATTTTTTTTATACATATTTTATGAAATTATTTCCTTTTGAATAAAGAAAGTTTAATTGTATCTTTTATGAATTATGTTGACATGATATATTTTGAATAGTTTTTGCATGGATAAATCGTAATTACGTACACATTGTGTGACAAATCCAAATATCACATTCGACCATCACACATTTGCTGGGGATTATTTCATTGATAATATAGTCACAATAATATCACAGACATTGTTTAACACACTAAAACTTAGTAAAAGTTGTAGTCTCAGTCGTGGAAAAGTTGTGGTATCTGTAGATATTTCAGTGCAGGAACCAATTCTGGTTATAGACCTACTAGTCCAGGTGATATCACAGTCAGGTAACCATAATCATGTGTTGACACCAGTAGAATTAGATTGGACAGCGTACTACACCCACGTCAACATACCTGGACAAATGTTGTAATATTGTCAGCATTTTGCATTCGGATCTTTATTCAGTGATCTCGGATGAGACATTTCAGCCTGACAAACTTGTTATCGAACCAAGTTCTGATTTCTGTCAGAATACCTGTCCAGGTTGTGATCCCCGGTCCGCTAGCACGAGAGACCAGTATGCAACCTCTCGGCTACCGACTTCCAGTAGTTGGGGATTTCAATTTAATTTATTGTCGTTAATATTAGAGGTGCCACGATTATTGATTTTGATAATCGATAATCGGTTGTCAATAATCGACTATAATCGATTAATCATACCTAATAACTTCAGTGGAAGATTTCCGTAATATGGCCTATTGGCTGGGGGCTGGTTAAATGCACTGTCGCTGATTGTTTGTGGCATCGGCTGATGTAATTTTTTACATTAATAAAGTGCATCATAAAAAACTGTTAATGACCAATGAACACAATGTATTGAATACCACCACAGTTCTCGGCGATGTTATGATTATAATATTTGTGAGTTCATTTGAATGAACGTTGCGATTGATTTCAGTTACGAATAGCCAAACATACAAACAATATAAAAGTAGGAATGCACAACGGATGGCCTAAACAAAGGAAAGTTAGAAACTATAAGTTTCATCAAACATCCAGTGCGTGGTTAACAATCACAAACGTGTGCCCCCACCCGCAAATTACAGGACTTAGAACAAGTTAAGTATGATACACGATAACCTGTATTAGTAACATCTAAGGTGACAGTCGGCACATTTCAAGCCACCTGTCAAGTTTAAATTTATATACAACGACGTCGCCATAAGTTCAAAGCTGCAGTGCCACCGATTTGTAGAATATACAATGGGCCAAAGAGTAACCATGTCGCATCATCATATGAACTGCCGAGTGTTTGCAACATAAGTTAGTAGTACTCATGTTGTCGGAATCTCTTTGATTAAATTGATATGCGATCAAAGGTTGTTAACCCTTCGGTTGTAGATTAAACTGTGTAAAAGAAACACCGTATTCAATAATACCAAGCATTTTCCAACGTCTGAAATAAGTAACGCAGATTAATCGACTATGGAAATGGTAATCGATTATCGGCTTTATCAACGGTTCATCGATTATATGATTAATCGTGGCACCCCTAGTTAGCTCAACTTTACTTTGTAAAGTTTGAGCTATTGCCATGGCTTTGTCGTCCGTGTGTGTGTGCATGATGCGTCAACAATTTCCTTTAGCACGGGCTACAGGACGTACCTTTGGTCGGATCATTATGAAATTTGTCATAGCTGTTGACATTGACATGTAGATGGGAACGAATCATTTTGGGTTCATTCGGGGGAAAAAACATGGCCGCCAGTGGCCATCTTGGATTTCAATATTCAATCCATTAGCACGGGCTACAGGTCGTACTGTTTGTCTGATCATCATGAAATTTGTCATGGAAGTTAATATTGACATGTAGATGGGAACAAGTAATTTTGGGGTTGTTCGGCCAAAAAACATGGCCACCGGCAGCCATCTTAGATTTTACTCTTTGCATGACTAAATTCTTTGGCACGGCCTACAGGTCTTACCTTTGGTCGGATCATCATAAATTTTTTCATGGATGTTAACAATGACATGTAGATGGGAATATGAGTTATGGGCTACAGGTCGTACCTTTAGTCTGATCATCATGAAATTTGTCATGGCTGTTGAAATTGGAATGTAGATGGGAACGAGTCGTTTTGGGGTCATTCGGACAAACAACATGGGCGCCAGTGGCCATCTTGGATTTCAACATTCAATCCATTAGCATGGGCTACAGGTCGTACCTTTGGTCTGATCATCATGAAATTTGTCATGAATGTTAACATTGACATGTAGATGGGAACGAGTAATTTTGGGGTCATTCGGCAAAAAAACATGGCCACCGGCAGCCATCTTAGATTTTACTCTTTGCATGACTAAATTCTTTGGCACGGCCTACAGGTCGTACCTTTAGTCTGATCATCATGAAATTTGTCATGGCTGTTGAAATTGGAATGTAGATGGGAACGAGTCATTTTGGGGTCATTCGGACAAACAACATGGCCATCTTGGATTTCAAAATTCAATCCATTAGCACGGGCTACAGGTCGTACCTTTGGTCCGATCTTTATGAAATTTGTCATGAATGTTGACATTGTCATGTAGATGGGAACGAGTTATTTTGGGGTCATTCGGCAAAAAACATGGCCACCAGCCGCCATTTTGGATTTCAAAATTCAATCCATTGGCGCGGGCTACAGGTCGTACCTTTGGTCCGATCTTTATGAAATTTGTCATGAATGTTGACATTGTCATGTAGATGGGAACGAGTTATTTTGGGGTCATTCGGCAAAAAACATGGCCACCAGCCGCCATTTTGGATTTCAAAATTCAATCCATTGGCGCGGGCTACAGGTCATACTGCTCGTCTGATCATCATGAAATTTGTCATGGATGTTAATATTGACATGTAGATGGGAACGAGTCATTTTGGGGTCATTGGGCCAAAAAAAATGGCCACCAGAAGCCATCTTGGATTTAACTCTTTGCATGACTAAGTCCTTTGGCGCGGCCTACAGGTCGTAGCTTTGGTCAGATCTTCATGAAATTTGTTACGGATGTTAACAATGACATGTAGATGGGAATTATTCATTTTGGACTCATTTAACCAAAAAACATGGCTGCCAGCAGCCATCTTGGATTTTACTCTTTGCATGACTAAATCCTTTGACACAGGCTACAGGTCGTATCATTTGTCAGATCATCATGAAATTTGTACTGGATGTTAATAATGACATGTAAATGGGGACATTTGGCAAAAAAACATGGCTGCCAGCAGCCATCTTAGATTTTACTCTTTGCATAACTAGGCCTTTCAACTTTCCACATTCCTAATCACTCCATTGACTTTAACACATGAAATTATTCCCTTTTCCAAGTTGAGCTACAGTGTCATTGACACTTTCATTAATATATGCTCAAACATGTTGATTTGGTTTGTGATAAGCTATGCCAATTAAAATTAAAATAATTTGTAAGTCTTATATTTAAACTTTTATAGACATTTTTCGTTATGATACTCACAGAAAGTGGTCGAGACTGATCTAACGCCATAGTCGGAAATATGGCTTGTTGCCATTCATCGGAAAGCTCTTAGTGAAAATCCTGAAAAATTACCCATAATTCTGGTGTGATTAAGGAGTCGATTATTTAGGACATTACTGTAAATAGATTGATTTGCGCATAATGTAGGCCTATTGATCAGTTTATCATAAAATTTTATTTAGTACAAAGATAGTTATTTCTGTCACCCAATGTTTGAATTCAATATGTTGATATGAGAATATTATATTTTCAAGCAGGATCAATTCTTTGAATCGAATTTGACAAAAATAGAAAATTTCATATATGTACCAAAACTGTATAGCTCGATTGACACATGCGCAAATCAGACTATATAGTCAGATCTGCACATGAGCCAGAACATTGGACTTGAATAAATGACATGTCATTTTCAGTGCTTTATTAGCTTGGCTAAATAGTAGAATGGCGAAATTCCACCCCCTAATATTGTGACACTTATTGGGCCTTGCAGGCGTAAGCAGCGAGCCAAGAATGAGACAATCAAGTCCGTCGTATTCTGTCTTGCAAGTTAATGTGATGACGATTCTGCACAATTGTCACTGCTGAATCCACAGTGCTGCTCTGTGCATCAAAAGTGATTACTACCCGCCTCCAAAACTAATTCAAGAACATACAACACTGACGCACTCATTAAAAAATTGCACTCCTGACCATGAGTGGTGACAGCAGGTTATTGACGAATACCTCTTTTTATTCTTTTCTTTTTAGGTTTCTTTGGAACATGAGATCCTTCTACATCCAAGATACTTTGGAGCAAACTTATTGAATGTTGTGAAACAGAAAC
This sequence comes from Siphonodentalium dalli, assembly GCA_032622095.1. Classification (NCBI taxonomy): domain Eukaryota; kingdom Metazoa; phylum Mollusca; class Scaphopoda; order Gadilida; family Siphonodentaliidae; genus Siphonodentalium; species Siphonodentalium dalli. The sequence continues at coordinate 112,576,643 of CP136066.1, read as the reverse complement.
TATTCACTGAAGTGGAAGGCACATGTACAGGAAAGTAAGTGAAGACATCTATTCAATACTATTCCAAAAACTTCTAAAGTGACATATTCTTCACGCCTCAAATAATTGAACTTATTAGTTGCATAGTTATCATGTGGTTGTCATGTTCCCATGATCAAAATATGTCAATAATTATGAGAATTCTCATATACTCACTTATGTAATGGGGAAAGTACTCCCCAAGCTAATAGTTTAAAGGCCCATTTAATTTTTGAGTCGCCAATTATATTTTTTTATAATACCTTGATATACGGTTTTAACAACAATCTATGACATAAAATATGATTAACATGCTATAATTCATCACCATTTGGAACGTCTGTGTCTCAGAAGGTGCCCATAGAGTTATTATATAAAATAAAATAGCTGAAATCATAGAAACATTTCCCCCGTCTCGCTCCCAGAATGCAACAGAATTCAAACTAAGATATAGTGTTTTTCCCCTAAAGCATAAAACACACGTCGGTACCTCAACAAAAAACAACATGTTCACAGTTTATTACACCAGATAAGTTGATAAATACAATGTTTTGGAGCTTCATCTTTCAAATTGTATTGCTCAGATTTGTTTCTTTATTTAATGTTTTTCTTGAAACATGCTTTTCATCATTTATTCATGAAATTGAACACCACATCCATAGACCTCAAATGTGGCATCATTATTAAGAACATATTATGCATAAGTTCTCTTTCTCACAGCAACATGGTGCCTACTTTACATTTAGGTACAAAGCACAGGTAGGTCTTACATTCATACTTAGATCCACATGAAATCAAGTCACTACGCCAGTAATCCACATGCAGGTGAAGACATACTGCTGTGTTGACAGTGAGGACAAGCTGAATAATCTAACCACTGACGTCTTGTGTCAGTAAAATAAAGCAGTATACATGTAAGAGAGAATAATTTTACAGCTGCAGTGCTCTGAAGTCATTTACTGGAGACAACATAAAGAATTGTGTGTTGTACCATATTCAAAGTCTCTCAGAAGAAACTAGACTTGATGATGATACATCTGGTTGTATGTCTTTAGTCTGTTTGATCACATGATATGTCTTCTCTTCCCAGATATGGTTTTGTAGTAGCTGTAACGACTATTGACAACATTGGTGCGGGTACCATACAGCCAAGTCGAGGTTTCGTTGTCTACCCTATTAGCTACAAGGCAATCGTGTTCAGACCATTCAAAGGTGAAGTGCTCGATGCTGTCGTCACACAAGTTAATAAGGTAAGCCACCTAAAGCTTTGCAGACTTTTATGTATGTGGTATGCACGCTGGGCATTCGGGTTGTTAAATAGTTGTTTGTCAGGATAAGCCACTTTCAGTGGGAACATCAAAAAATCATGGATAAAACACTATTTCATTAAGTCTTGGAAGGGATAGTTTGGGCTATGTATTTGGGTCGACGGTCCAGTTAAATGATAGTATAATAACCGAGCACATGGAGCATAGTATAAGAATCGTAAATACATTATAATGGAGAAATTTAAATAGAAAACTTTAGTTTCAAACGTTTTCCCCACATTACTGGATTACTAGTAACAATCGCCATGGCAGATTAATTTTACGGCTTTGTTCTCATCACTTATCAACATAAACAAATCAATTGAGATTAATGATTCTTTGTTCTTGTAATTATATAGGTGATGTACATATATATTAATGCTTTATACCAAATTATTTACAACTATTACTCCGCTATTAGGTCCAAATTCTAACACCATTGTTATGGGCATTCTCCAAGAGTCAGAAAACTTGACCGAAGTACGCAAAGTTGATTATGTCATGTGTATGCATTTTAATTTCATTGTGTTTATTACCATGTATTTGTTATGTTTTTATGTTTACCCATACCATAGTATGGTAAACATAGTGTCGTTGTCCGGATTGACCACTCGTCGTTAGTCCGTCCGTTCGTCCGTCTGTCTGTCTGTCTGTAGACACTTTACTCATGGTGCGATAACTGAAACAATTTCTATCTGATCGGAACCAAATTTTGTATATGAATTTATCAGCATCAAATACAGATCGAGTTCGAATATGGGTTTGATCGGAGTTTTTTTTTACGGAGTTATGGCCCTTATTCAACTTAGAATTCATGCATGCTGCCATAACTCAAAAAAATTTATCTGACTGTAACCAAATTTGGTATGTGAGTTGCTGAGACCAAAATACATATCGAGTTCGAATATGGGTTTGATATGATATTTTTTAATGGAGTTATGGCCCTTTGACTTAGAATTCATGAATGCTTCGATAAATCTACAATTTTTCCACTGATAGGAACCAAATTTTGTATGTGAGTTTCTCAACTCAAAATACAGATCGAATTCGAATATGGGTTTGATCCAGTACTTTTTAATGGGGTTATGGCCCTTTGATTATTTTATTCATCGCTAAAATATATCAAAGATACACAGGTGGCACTGTCTAGATAATATCTAATAAATCAGTTTCACAATGCTATGGAGACACAGAGATAGTATCCAGTTACAATGCCATGAAGTTCTCTCTCTCTCTCTTGTTAACTAAGAATTGAACAGATTTGAGATTTGCTTACAATATATAACTGTAGCAGCTTACTGCTGTGGTATCAGTAAGAGAGACTAGAGATAATCTCTATTATTTTTTTTAATATCTTTAACTATTATGTATGGTTCTTCTGTCTGACTATGGACTGAGCTCTATAAGATTATATATCTATTTTAAACTGACTTAATAGGTTGGAATCAAATGCCATATCCATGTTCATATGGAAGGTGCCCAATAAGGCTTATGCCACTTGTGAACTTAAAGGTACTCAATCCGATTTGATGGTCCCCATATCATCAGATTCCAACAACAATTCCGCTTCAGTTATCAGAATCGATTAATTGCCCAAAAATAATGCTAACCACAGTCCACTATAGAATAAAATTGCCCAAAACCTGTTATTTATCAACATTTTGTACAATGAAGTTTTGCTGCTTTGTCATATATCTGACACAAAAAAGCCACTTGATTTTAGAGTTATCCATCTTCATAGACTTTCATATGGCCACTAAATATTCCAGGTGGTTAAAGATAATGGATTTAAAAAATTGACAAAGTCGTTTGTTTCCGCTAACCCGACCGACCCTATTTTAAACCCTCGACCCTAAACTTTTTATTGCCATTGCAAAAAAAAAAAAATTGGGATGACAAAAAAAAACAAACAAAAAAACATTTTTTTTTATTTTTTATTTTTTTTTTCAATTTAGGTCCCAATTCATATCATAACAAGATGCAAAACATTTATATATATTGACATAAGAAATTTAAGTTTACAAAAAGATTTAAGTTTAACAGTTGGAATCATACTGTAAAGTATGTTTGGCTTTATCTAGCTTTCATCTGTGAAAACTTCAAATAGTTTCAGTTCAGGTTTGTTATCATTCAGCCTTCAGACTTCAGTATTTCACTCAAATACAGTACACAATTTGATCGAATCAACCTGGTTATCAGATGGGATCTCTTAATACCAAATGAATAATTAATATATAGAGAGATTAGTACTATAAATAGTAATTACTAAACTTAATACACATTGTTTCTGTAATACATGTAGTATATTATGTATGTGTCTTACTTGAATTTTATAAAATAGCCAATTATATGAATTAGAGTGATAATGGTAAGTCTCATTTCAAGCAGGATAAGCATAATCCATTGAACCAAAAGATATGCTTGAGAAACTTGATCAAATTGACCTCTCAGTAAAATTCAAAATACTGACTCAAAGTGCCATAGATTAGCTCTAAATGCAATGGATTTTCAAAAATATCAGCAGGGGGTCATCCCTCCCAAATCTTCCTCCGCTCAAGCCTTCAGGTTATGCCTTCGGCATATCGTTGCCCAAAATCAGGTGTCTCCAAAAAATACATAGATCATTCACTGAATGCGGAGGAGAAGGTAGTGTTGTGAAGCCATCATTAAGAGATCGGTACAAGATGGTCACTCCAATATGTGAACAGTGCAGTTGTGCTGGACTGACTCCAGTTGTCGCCTGACTATATGGGAAATATTAGGATTATCAAAGACTATATTAGTATATAGACTGGTATATATGTAAATATTAAAGCATATGTAAGATTGAATTGGAGTTTCTAGGTCATATGGATTAACCTGATTGGGGCTAAGAAGTGCATAGTTTGGGTTATTGACAAGTATTATACAATTATTTTTAAAGATACTGGGAAAAAAAAGTTAACAAAAAAAAAAGTTAAGCCTACCTACCTACCCTAATTTTTTTCAGCTCGTTAGCGGAAACAAATGTATTTTTTTTTTTTAGGCCTTACTCTGAATTTGATGAATGGGTTCCTCGATTTGAATAAAATATTTGTTACCCCCCGAAGCCAAATAAATAGTAAATGAGGGGTGCTTAATCAGATCGAGTAGCTTTAATAGTAAGGTGTGAATTGTTGAAAAGGTTGGATAAGGATTTATGAAAATAGCTAATCGTTATCGCCAAGGTATGGGTTAAACATCTGCCGATCGTGATCGGACTCTCGTTATATATAATGAAGTTTTTTTTTTTAAATCTCATTTGTCAAAAGAAAATTCTGGGCCAGCGCCAACCCTGCCGTGTAAATCTCAATTTTGTCAAATTTGGAAGGCGACTTCATTTTCGCCTTGTGAACATCCGAGAGCGAGGTCGCCGGTTTGAAGGCAATAACTTTGCCCCATTCGCCTCCTAGCTTGGGTCCTGGTTAGGGCCCTATTATTTGTAAAAATGGCTTATTTAATTTTTATGTTTACCCATACCATAGTATGGTAAACATAGTGTCGTTGCCCGGATTGACCACCCGTCGTCCGTCTGTCTGTCTGTCCGTAGACACTTTACGAGTAATGCGATAACTCAAACATTTTCTATCCGATCAAAACCAAATTTTGTATATGGGTTTCTCAGCCCAAAATACAGTTCGAATTTGGGTTTGATCCGAGATTTTGTTACAGAGTTATGGCCCTTTTTCAACTTAGAATTCACGCATTCTGCTATAACTCAAACATTTCTTATCTGATTGGATCCAAATTTGGTATGTGAGTTTCACCGCCCAAAGTACAGATCGAGTTCGAATATGGGTTTGATCCGATGAATTTTAAAGGAGTTATGACCCTTTTTCCAGAATTTTTTTTAGATTTAGCTCCTTGTTTTACTCATTGTGTTCATATTTTATATGCAAATTTATGATGACACATGGCTCACCTGTATAGTTTTTGGTATCGGTTGGTTGATCGGTTTAGAAAATAATTAACCCTGCTTACAAATGCTATCTGATGCATCAAAGTCAAACAATTTTCTTCTGATCTGCCTCATATTTATACCCCCTTTAAAAAAAAAAAAGGGGGGTATACTGTTTTGCACCTGTCCTTCCGTCCGTCCGTCCGTGCGTCTGTGCGTGCGTCCGTGAGTCCGTACGTCCGTCCGATGTCTGTTCGTGTCATAACTTGAACAGTAGTGCTCGGATCTCAATGAAATTAGGTATGGATGTTCACTATTATGAGGACATAAATAGAGGGTTCCATCGTTTTGTTTGGATTTTCCATTCTAGAGTTATTCATCTTTGTTTATCTGGAAATAGTGGCTTTTTGGTCCGTCTGGTGTCTGTTCATGTCGTAACTTCAACAGTTGTGCTGGAATCTCAACAAAATTTGGTCTGGATGTTCACAACTATGAGGACATTAAATAGAGGGTTCCATCGTTTTGTTCGGATTTTCCATTCTAGAGTTATTCATCTTTGTTTATCTTGAAATGTTGGATTTTTGGTCCATCTGGTGTCTGTTCATTTCATAACCTGAACAGTAGTGCTCGGATCTCAATGAAATTTTGTATGGATGTTCACTACTATGAGGGCATTCAATAGAGGGTTCCATCGTTTTGTTCGGATTTTCCATTCTAGAGTTATACATCTTTGTTCATCTGGAAATGTTGGCTTTTTGGTTCGTCTGGTGTCTGTTCATATTGTAACTTCGACAGTTGTACTGGGATCTCAATGGGATTTGGTATGGATGTTCACTACTATGAGGACATTAAAAAGAGGGTTCCATCGTTTTGTTCCTCTTTTCCATTCTAGAGTTATTCATCTTTGTTCATCTGGAAATGTTGGCTTTTTGGTCCATCTGGTGTCTGTTCATGTCGTAACTTCAAAAGTTGTGCTGGGATCTCAATGGAATTTGGTATAGATGTTCACTGCTATGAGGACATTAAATAGAGGGTCCCATTGTGCTGTTCTGCTTTACCATTCTAGAGTAATTCATCTTTGTTTATCTGGAAATGTTGGCTGTTTGATCCATCCGATGTCTGTTCAACTCATAACTTGAACAGTAATGCTCGGATCTCAATGAAATTTTTTATGGATGTTTCTTATCTAGGTCTTTCTTAGCACGTTCTTCATCTGTATGGATTTTGGTATTGTTTAGTTAACCCTTTCCACTCTTGTTTTTAAATAGAATTCATCCAAGCCAGGATGACTCAAACATTTTTCATCTGATCGACACCAATTTTGGTATATGAATTTCTGACCCCTAAATACATATCAGGTGCGAATATGGGTTTGATCTGGTATATTTTAACAGAGTTATGGGCCCTTTATAATTCATACCTCTTTTCCATACACTATTAAATTTGAATAGAACAAGACACAACACATGCCTGTGTTATTGGAATGAGATTATTTATTGCTTTGGACACCTGAGTACCACTGGTGGCTGCAGACTTATAAACATCTGTCAAACTTTGATTGATGTCAGACTCTTTATTCCAGTTCTGTTCTCTGTGTTGAAACCATGCAGTTCATGGCATTATTGTTTACATAGACACTGTTGTCATATCTTAGAAAATAATTAATACAGGCATTCCTTAGTTCCATCATATGATGTCATTGAAAATGATTAACCCTCTGCACCCATCATATGGTCTTAGAACTGATGTTTTTTATTTGTTCATTCTCCTATTCTATGTCCATGGATTTGGGATTAAAATTAACCCATTTGATAGACACATATTATCCGATAGACGTATATTTAACTTTAACTTTGAACCAGGTTCAGTCAGTGTTTCAAGAAATGACCAATTGAATATTCATCATTAGAGGAAATTTATTTTTTGGAAATTCCCTCAATTGCATTTGGGCTGCAGGATAATATTAACAGTGCTGGGATTCTTGAGACTGACTTATTGTATGGGTTTCTAAATCCTATGACATGCTTTTTGTTGACTTCTCTGTGTTTATCAGTTCATTAGTTTGGGTAAGATTAATCCCTTACTATCCGATTTAATAACTCAAATATTTCCATTGATTATGTTTATAGTTCTGGCACAGTTTATGATAACACACCTCTAACCTGCATAGTGAGGGTCATTTGGTTTATTTGCTTAAATATATTAACATCCTTCACCAATCCTGTTGAAACAATGTGATAGCTAAATATTTTTTGCATGATCACTCTATAAATAATCACATCTGTGATAATCATGACATATTCTTCACCTGTATATATTTTTGTATTGATCGAATGGTTTTGAAAATATTAACCTTAACATTAATTATATTTAAACTGTTCACAAACAGAAGAATGATCAACTTGGAAGAAAATTAACATTTATATCCAATCATTAGCAACCATATTTTATATCCAGGTCTATACATCCCTCACTTGTATAGTTGATCAGGTGTTGATTTTGTTTGTGGTGAAATATTAATAAGTTGCTATGAATTTTTAATATGCAGCTGACACAAAATATAATAAACAAAAAAATAGAAATGATAATAAAAGAAAAACACACAATATGTTATGTCTCATGTTCCAATGTAATAAATAGATAAATTGAGTTGCTATGATGTTCATCTACTTAATTTCTTAACTATTTTATATTTAACAGCTATGGTGCTTCTCTCCCACTATGGATTGAGCTTAATTAGCTTTATCACTCTATGAGACATATCTGTGTTGGAGTCACTAATAGGTTGAAATCAAAGCCACGTCTGTGTTAACATTGTGTTAATGTGAGCAAGGTGCCCAAAAAGTGTGATTCCACTTGTGAACTTAATAGTAAGGTGTGAATTGTTTAAAGTTTTGCACTCATGAAAAGGATGGGGTAAGGATTTATGAAAATAGCTCATAGCTGTCGCCAAGGTATGGGTTAAACATCTGCCGATCGTGATCGGCCTCTCGTTTTTTTTGTATATGCATTTTGTCTTTGACTATTGGACTAACTTTGGCTGAAGGGGTCACTCTCACAAAAAACAATTCTGAGGGTACACAGGTTTGGAAAATGTGCTGAAGGGTATTCCAGTTTGGAAATCTTGTTCGAAATGACTATTAATTTTCACCTCTGCCACAATTTCTGTTTAAGTACAATTCTTTACATTCCATTGAAAATTAAAATTAAATGAAAACAAACTGATGATGGGTGCCAGACTTTCTGAGATACAGTTGACATAATTGCTTCAGCAGCGATAACAAATTATGCGTTCCCTTCAGCACATTTTCAAAACATGTGAACCCTAACTACCCTTTAGCACTTTTTTAGGTGAGAGTGATCCCTTCAGCCTAACTTAGATGGCAACATATATATACTAGTCCGATATGTGCATTTCTGTTAGGTTAGAATGCCTTACCTGGGAAGATAGTCATCATATATAATATAAAATATACTGGCTCAGTATAGGCAGACTCATGCTTACGAATACATCTTTCAATGGTCACATGCTCAGATACATGCATGCCAACACAGTAGTTCATTCTTTGACTTTTGAAGCTCGTTTACAAAGGATTCCAAATCTTTTAACCTAGATTTTTTATTATATTCCAGGTTGGATTATTCACTGAGATCGGCCCTCTTTCCTGCTTCATATCAAGACATGTATGTATTTTGAATTCTATAAATTCGTTGTATTATAGACACTAATTGATGATGAGTTAGTGCCAGATCCAGGGTATTTGGTTATAAAGTTAAGTTAGAGATGTTTATTATCATTAACCTTTTTGACAAAAAAGTTTGTTTTGCTGCATTTCCTCCTTTTTTAGCTCAACTTTACTATGTAAAGTTTGAGCTATTGCCATGGCTTTGTCGTCTGTCGTCCGTGTGTCTGTGTGTACGTGTGTACGTAAGGGTCAACAATGCAGTCTACAGGTCGTACCTTTGGTCGGATCATTATGAAATTTGTCATAGCTGTTGACATCAACATTTAGACCAGAATGATTAATTTTGGGGTCATTCGGTAAAAAAAACATGGCCGCCAGTGGCCATCTTGCATTTCAAAATTCAATCCATTAGCACGGGCTACAGGGCGTACTGTTTGTCTGATCGTCATGAAATTTGTCATGGATGTTAATATTGACATGTAGATGGGAACGAGTAATTTTGGTGTCATTTGGCCCAAAAACATGGCCGCCAGCAGGCATCTTTGATTTCACTCTTTGTATGACTAAATCCTTTAGCACGGGCTACAGGTCGTACCTTTAGTCCGATCATCATAAAATTTGTCATGGCTGTTGAAATTGGAATGTAGATGGGAACGAGTCATTTTGGGGTCATTCGGACAAAAAACATGGCCGCCAGTGGCCATCTTGGATTTCAAAATTCAATCCATTAGCACAGGTCGTACTGTTCGTCTGATCATCATGAAATTTGTCATGGATGTTAATATTGACATGTAGATGGGAACGAGTAATTTTGGGGTCATTCGGCCAAAAACCATGGCGGCCAACAGCCATCTTGGATTTTACTCTTTGTATGACTAAATTCTTTAGCACGGGCTACAGGTCGTACCTTTAGTCTGATCATCATCAAATTTGTCATGGATGTTAACATTGACATGCAGATTGGAACGACTCATTTTGGGGTCATTTGGCCGAAAAAATGGCTGCCAGCAGCCATCTTGGATTTTACTCTTTGTATGACTAAATCCTTTAGCACGGGCTACAAGTCGTACCTTTAGTCTGATCATCATAAAATTTGTCATGAATGTTGATAATAACATGTAGATGGGAACGAGTCATTTTGGGGTCGTTCGGTCAAAAAACATGGCCGCCAGCAGGCATCTTTGATTTTACTCTTTGTATGACTAAATCCTTTAGCACGGGCTACAGGTCGTACCTTTAGTCTGATCATCATAAAATTTGTCATGGCTGTTGAAATTGGAATGTAAATGGGAACGAGTCATTTTGGGGGCATTCGGACAAAAAACATGGCAGCCATCTTGGATTTTACTCTTTGTATGACTAAATTCTTTAGCATGGGCTACAGGTCGTACCTTTAGTCTGATCATCATAAAATTTGTCATGGATGTTAATGATGACATGTGCCGTGTATTATTGACTACTGTGTTTGTTTTACACAGTTTAATCTACATGCACAACCTTTGATCGTGCATGTAGATGAACTAGTACAGGCTATCACTTATCGTGTTGTTACTGCTGAATAAAACTCACTATTATCAAGTACTTAACTTGTTCTGAGTCCTGATCAAAATTTTGGGTGGCGGGCCACATTTGTGATTGTTATCCACACTCTGGAAGTTTGCTGAAACTTATAGTTTCCGTAACATTAGATTCCTCTTTTTTCGTCATGCATTCCTACTTTTATATTGTTTGTATGTTTGGCTATTCATAACACTGAAATTAATGAACTCACAATTATTATAACCATGACATCGCCAAAAAATGTGCTTGTATTGAATACATTGTGCTCATTAGTCATTACCGGTGGTTTATGGTGCACATTATTAACGTAATAATTACATCAGCCGAGTTTTTTAACCAACATCCAGCCAATAGGCCATATTACGGAATACTTCCACTGTTATTGATATTTGGTACGATTAATCAATTATAATCGATTATTTTGATGACCGATTATCAAAATCAAAAATCGTGGCACCTCTAGACCACATCCCTCTTCCGAACATCACTGAAATTTTGTTGAAAAACATGGCTGCCAGTGGCCATCTTGGATTTTACTCTTTGTATGACTAAATCCTTTGGCACACCCTACAAACAACATCCCTCATCCAATCGCCACTAAATGTCATAATGATCTTCGGGATTACCACTAGATGTGGATTTATCAATTTTGTTTTTCATTTTATTAGAAAACATGGCCACCAGCAGCCGTCTTGGGTTTAATTTTTATATATCTCTTCATGTTGACATCTAGTATTTATACTTAGACATTTCAATGGTCTGCATTCCTAATGGTTCCATTCACCATAGCATATGAAATTATACCCCCTCCAAGTTGATCTACAGCAGGGTTTCCGTCAGGCCGGCTGCGGGTCCGCCCCACGGACCCATCCCCCTGTCGGTCGTTGCATCAAATCCCGCTCATACACAAATAAATGACGTTATTAAAAACTTATCAGTCTTGTCTGTGTCGACAGGCTATATATCTACACTTATTTTCATTAATATTGACAAAATGAAATCGACACAGTCCATCTCCCGAAAAAACAATAAGAATAGCATGCAAATACATTGGAGAAAAACATCAAAGGCGGCAAACATCAAAGGCGGAAAACATCAATGCCATCAGAATAAGCTGAGCAGGACTCCGTGCGGTATGCCGAATTGCTCGAGCTTCACGTGCGTCAGCTGCAGACTTATCTGGGTCTAATGATTTTCCAGGAAACCACAGAATTATTGCTGAGCATGTTGCAATAATATGGCCATAGACAATGGTTCGATTGTTGTCGACATCAACAAGTTTTGTAAATAACTGTTCGAAAATTTTATAAATGGTCCTCGGAAAGTGAATTTAGTGGCGCTAGTCTGCTAGCGTCACCAAATTCGCCTTCTGTGGAGTTTATTCTTGAATATTAAAATACATTTTCCAAGACCTAGAATTCCTTAGGTTTCCAACCCCATCCGGAAAACCCTTGATTCCCTTCAAACCATGGGGAAAAAGTCACGAATAGTTGCCCAATAGAGCGATTGTACGATCATTATAAATTAGAATTTACAATTACACAAGGGGAGACTCAAGCTGAAAGTCCGAGTTGAGTCCCCTGCTAGCTTAGCAAGGGGACTAAATTGAATTGAAGAGTGGTAACGTCGGAAGAGCTATACTCATCCTTGACCTCGGTTAACAATATACTTGTATGGCGCGCATCTATACTCACAAAATCGACTCCACCCACCCCGCATGTACAATTTTACTTATATATCAGGATATTCCACCCACTTTGGTGTTCTAAAAACCACCGTAAAGAGATCCGTTAATTAGTTTAATATAACGTGACTGCCATTCTGGGGTGAAGGTCAGAGTATAGCTCTTGCGATGTTACCCCGCCACCCTGTTTTGTAGCTTGGGGAGACTAGCGATGTAGCACTCCGATCCCAGTTTGACCTTTGCACTGGCCTCCACATTGCACCAAAGATTTCATGTCTGTCCACATTCCTAAGATTTCAGTAAATCACCTTTAAAAAAATGCTGGGTGCTTAGTCCGAGAATGCACAGTTTTGCGAGCACCGTTTACAGAAGGACACTGGTTGACATCCTCGTTCGTTTCTGAAGGCACCGTCGCCGTTGTGAATGTGTCGGTGGGAAGACTTTGCTACCGTCCATCGTTAGCCGATTAGATGTGATATGCTGATGGCGCGTGCATGTGTATTTCTCCGTGTCTCAGATGCATGGAACTGGCGTTTCCCCCGCTGTTGTAAAACGGAACATTTTCTTATGTATGCGCAAACCATGGTCGCTCCCGTCGAACTGTGCCCCCCCCCCCCCCCCCCCCCACCCAGGACCGGACCCATTTTTCCCTAGCGGAAACCCTGTCTACAGTGTCATTGACACTTTCATTTATCAAAAAAAAGTGATTTATTTTTGTGGGCCATCGTCTTCATCATCATCATGGTTGTGAGACGATGATGATAATGATGATATTTACATATATTATTATATGTAACTAGTGTAAATATGTTTGTCAACTGTAACACATTCATATAAAGCCTCCTGTAAGTATGCCAGTCTTAATTAAAAATTATCTGTTGTGTGTATGGGAATGTAATTTAGAAACTTTTTTACCTCGTTTGTTTTTATTTTTCAGTCTATACCTGCAGATATGGAATTTGATCCAAACTCAAATCCTCCTTGCTATAAAACAAAAGATGAGGTGAGAATTATTCTGAAAAAAAGTTGATTACTTTTTTTTAAATGGTACACGTCAAAATGCTAACTTTTTTAGGCTAGCATACTAAATACAATGAAAATGATATATATCTGTCCATGCTCAACCAAATTAAAGTGATGTGGAACACTTCGCTGGGGTGATCTATTGAAAGTACATAAGTAGCTATTATCTAAAAACAATAATCACATAATTCACCTACAAAACCAGCTTTATAATTATTGGTAAGACACACATGTAATATAGCGCGTCCAATGACGTCTTGCCATTATTTAAATGACATGCGATCGCTGAAGTTTATGATTGTTGTTTTTGATGAATACTTCGCGTTTATTTGATCATGTGATAAACCTCGGCTCAAATCGAATTTAGTGAACTCGGTTGATAAATTCCTTATAAAATAGAAACTCGTGTGAGGTCCTCTTTATATCCAAATTGGCAGCACGCAACTTCATTCTTATATATCAACTAGCAGGGGTACTGGGCGTTGCTTGGGTGAAGAATGCGTAATTTATTAGTGGCCCTTCAAATCATTTAAAATAATTATTAGTCATCTAGGGTAGACAGCACTAATTGCATGACTCTCCAGTCTGTTAATTGTAATTTATTAGTCCCGCTTTAAGTCATCTGAGGTCAAATGCGCATATTCCATGAAAGTCCCCTGGTCAGGTGACCCATCTGCACAAATGTTCCTACACATCTTCTAAGCTAATAAGAAATACTCTTTATTGCTCATATTTTCCCATTTAAGTCGTCTGAGGTCAACGGCATCTATCTCATTACACTCGACAGGTCAATTTATTTCCATGTTTCAATTTTCACTGACCAGATTGCAACCATTTTGGGTATGTAGTTAATTATTTAGTTAAATTAATTAGTAGTGCCATCTTAAGACAAAGAAGGTCAATGTGACCTATCTTAATAAGATTCAAAGGGTCAAAATACCATTATGTACAAACTTTCAGCTCCGAAGGTCCAACCGTTTGGTCGCCTCTAGCTATAAATATATATATAAAATAATTATTAGTGCCCTTTTAAGACACCTGAGGTGAATGGGACCAATCTAATAATGCTCCTCTGGTCCAATTACCCTTTATGTATATATTCAGCTCCGATCATCCAGCCGTTTAGTCGCTTATAAGCGGACAAACAAACCAAATTTAGTTTTATTGGTATAGATTATATGCAAAAACTCTCATTGGAGGAAACATGGCCATTTTTCTGAGTTTTAGCCCTCATTTCTGAATTAGTCTTCATATGTAAATCGACTTAAGAGTTGGTATGTTATTTGATCACAAGGACACACAGGTCAGGTTTGAATATAGGGTCGGTCCGACAAGTTAGAGTTGCTCTTTTCACCACCAAACTTGGTATGTGGCTAAATTGGCTCATACAAACTATGTTTGAATCAGGGATTTGTCCAATGCATTCCGCTAGAGTTATCAGCCTCATTAGCATCATTAGCCTCTTTTGACTTTAGTTTTACTGATTCTCAGATGATAACTCTCAACTGTTTAGATATCATTATGAAATTGACTTTGAAAGTGATCAACGGGGATATTATGCCACGTCTGACGGTGCTCTTGTTGCCCTATTGAACTAACTATGCAATTCCATTCTAGGATGTTGTCATACAACAGGACGATGAAATCAGGTTAAAAGTTGTTGGTACAAGAGTGGACGCAAAAGACATTGTAAGTAGCAAATGTATTTGTTTTAGGTATATTTTTAGATTCTTGGCACAGCTGCATGTTCTATGTACTTGTTTCCAAGACATGCCAAGTGTTGCCCTGTGTACATATATATAACTGGGACGAGACAAGACATAAGGCACCGATTTTTAGAAGCTGCATGTGTTTTTGAGACAATGCATATTTTTTGGATTGTGTGGTATTCGAACCCTGGCTCATGACGGTGAGTGCACCTTGCGAATCAAAAGTCCGAAGTCATTACCACATGGCCACCAAACGATATGTTTTAGTGTTGTGGCTGCATACATACCCTGCATTGAGATGGTTGACGAGGACATGTGTTAGTGTTTTGGCTGCATACATACATACTTGTTTTATATTGTTACTGAGAAGATGTATATCCTTAGTACATGTGATTACTAAATTAGGTACCACAAGTTTGCATAATTTGTATAGGCCTGACCATTACTGCCCAAATTTGATTCACTGATTCATGCATTTGTCATGTAATTTAAAATGTCATGATCTTATAGTCCTACATTTTAATCCACCACACCCCCTGCATGATTGGATATCACTGAGTGAACATAGTGGAAGATGTCAAGGTATGAGGATGATAAGATATAATAGGCCTTTTGCATTTCCATTATTCCTTTTAATACTTAACCATTTGTCTGGCACTCTGTAGTAGTGACAATTTCCAATTTTCATCAGTACATGTATATTGATAATTCTATTCCAGTTTGCTATTGGAACACTCATGGATGACTACTTAGGTATGTATGTCAGTTGGTAAATGGAGATCTTTGAATATGAAGAATACTATAGTTTTTAGCTCACCTGAGACAAAGTCTCCGGTGGAGCTATAGTCATCACTCCTCGTCCGTCGTCCGTCCGTCCGTCTGTCTGTCTGTCCGTCTGTCTGTCTGTCCGTCTGTCCGTCCGTCAACTTTTTTAAAAACATCTTCTCCTCTGAAACCATCATACCAAATTGGTTCATATTTGGTGTGGATGTTCCCTAGGTGACTCTCATTCAGATTTGTTCAAATGAGGTCACCAAGTCAAATAGTTTTGATGTCAGGACCATAACTATTTTTCCACATAGTAATTCTTAAAACGACTTCTTTTCTGAAGTTGTCAGGCCGAATGGGTTCATATTTGGTATGAGGGTACCTTGGGTGACTGTGGTTCAGATTTGTTCAAATGAGGTCACTGGGTCAAATGTGGGTGGGGCTATGGACATAAATCTGAATTTTTTAATTTTTTTTTCAATTTAACTTATTTCTCAATTTAACCAAAAAAAATAATATATATATATATTTTATTTTTAATAAATAATTTTTTTTTATTAAATAAAATATTTTATTTTTAAATAAAATTAAAAAAAACTCATTAAAATTTTGAAGAACCTATGACTACATCTTTGGGAGGGGAGGGGAGGTACCTCTAGTCACTCCACTATATTTGGTTGAAATCAGGGGTTTGGGAGAAATCAGGAACAGACAGATGTACAGAAATGTTCAGTAAATTGCTTTAATCATATGTATTCTCTACTACACCAAGCCACCCATGTGCTCTGATGGACCCATGTTTATACAACTGGCAGATGGGTAGATAACATCTGCTGTGCTTTCCATCCCCAGAGAGTGTAATTCATGTCATTTGTAATTTAAATGAGATTAATGGTGTTATCAATGAAGCACCCTTGTTGTTTACATTATCACTCAGTGGTCATTAAAATCAGATTATTTTCATTTTCTCCAAGTTTGAATTAAGAGAGTCTGGCATTAGCAGAATGAGGTTCCCAGAGGGTGATTTATGTTGCTCCACACAGCAGGCTAGCATAACCAAATACACCCTCTGAGAACCTTATTCTGCTTAGGCCTCATCTTCTGGAAAGTATCTAGAGTCTCAAGATCTCATTCTGCTTAGGCCTCATCTTCTGTGAAGTATCTATAGTATCAAATTTACTTTGTTGTTAGTTAAATTTCCCTTCTAGGAAGTTTATATATCCCCTAATTTGCAGAAGATAAAATTCATGATTGAGGTGCTCAATGGGTGAACATCACCAACTTCAACTGGGGAACTTCAATCTTATTCTAGGTCTTCCATAGCAGTTGAGGGCCTTATCAGAATGAGGTCCCCAGAGGGTGAATTTAGTGATACTAGCCCGCTGTGCAGGATAGCGTCACTAAATTCACCCTCTGGGGACCTCATTCTGCAAATAACAGACAGACTATTTCAAGGCTTGATTGTATAATACATTGTGTTGCTTGAGGCCAGACATGCACAATGTAGGAACAGACATGCTTTTAGTGATGCTATCCCACACAGCGGGCTAGCATCACCAAATTCACCATCTGGAGACCTCATTCTGCTTAGGCCTCATCTTCTGGGAAGTATCTATAGTATCAAATTTACATTGTTGTTAGTTAAATTTCCCTTCTAGGAAGTTTCTATATCCCCTAATTTGCAGAAGATAAAATTCATAATTGAGGGGCCCAATGGGTGAACATCACCAACTTCAACTGGGGAAATTCAATTTTATTCTAGATCTTCCATAGCAGTTGAGGGCCTTATCAGAATGAGGTCCCCAGAGGGTGAATTTAGCATCACTAAATTCACCCTCTGGGGACCTCATTCTGCAAATGACAGACACACTATCACACTATTTCAAGGCTTGATTGTATAATACATTGTGTTGCTTGAGGCCAGGCATGCACAATGTAGAAACAGACACGCTTTTTGTGATGCTATCCCGCACAGCAGGCTAGCATCACCAAATTCACCCTCTGGAGACCTCATTCTGCTTAGGCCTCATCTTCTGGGAAGTATCTATAGTATCAAATTTACATTGTTGTTAGTTAAATTTCCCTTCTAGGAAGTTTCTATATCCCCTAATTTGCAGAAAATAAAATTCATAAATGAGGTGCCCAATGGGTGAATATCACCAACTTCAACTGGGGAAGTTAATTCTTGTCCTTATCAGATTTGTGAAAATGGGATCACAAAGTCAAATAAGGGCAGAGCAAGAGACTTAACTATTTCACTACATATTAATTCTTAAAATATGTTTGCAAGAACTAGTTGGCTTATATAGAATGGAATGTTCTTCCTTGACTGCAATTCAGATTTTTTTTAATGGGGTCACCTGGTCAAATAGGGGCCAAGCGAAGGACAGTTTCCCTCTTAATATGCTTCCTTCACAAGGACCATCAGGTCTATTTTACTGATATTTATGATATGTATGAAGGGTTCTTTGGTGTCTGGGATTCAAATTTATTCAGATGGGTTCACCAGGTTAAATAGGGTGGGACCAGGGACATAACTATATGTCTCTATAGTAATTCTTAAAATGTCTTCTCAAGAGAGTTTGGACTATTTAGCTTTAATACATATAGTATGGAGGAATCAGGAGGATCCTTTAGTGACTGAGATTCAGATTTGTTAAAATGAGGTCAACCTGTCAAGAAATGGCAGGCTATGGGGAGTTAACACTTTTGTGTCCAATAAAATCATCGAAATACCAAATTCATTAAAACATCTACCTTGGAACCACCTGACTGATTGGTCTGACATACATGTATTGTGTTTTGGGTCCATGGATAATTGGGCTTCAAACATGTTTAAATGGTTTTAGAAAAAGGCGCTTGTGAGATTGGAAATTTCCAACAATTGAGAAAGTTTGAGGTGTCGGTTGTGAAATTCGAACCTAAGACTTGGGAGTCTGGAGCCCGGTCGGGAGGGGACTTGTTGAGCTGGAGGAGGGGGGTGATCAGTAGTGTACAGTTGGCAATTTCAAGGTGGATTTTCACCAAGCTACATACTTGAAGTCTCTCTAGCCACATATCCTGTTTAAATCTACTTCTTTTAAAGTGATTATGAAAAGAGCTGACTGTTTTGGTCTCCAGAGTCCCAGTCTTATCAGTCTTTGCAGTCTGGTGAGCGACCCCACAGTCATTGACTGTCTTGTTGTGTGACTTAGCACTGGATGAGTGCAGGCCTTTTAAATTCCCCAAAATTAGAGGCGGTAAATGGTGTTCCCAATTTATGAAATTTTGCCCAAAATATGAGCATATGAAGGTGTGATTTTTTGTTGGAAAATCACACTAAATAGAGCTTGGGTAAAGGTTATTGTATCAGCAAGCTGTAAAATAATTCACTATAAAGATATTCATTTTACCTGTGTTCTGGTCTGCGTTTTACACTGTCGTGATTTATTTTAAATGATCAACGTTTTTCAATTTGATTGTTTTATTATGTTGCAAAACTATGTTCAATATTCTATGAAAAATAACAGGTAGACCATGGACAATAGGCAAATCGCATTATAAAGATGAAACTAGTTACACTCAATATTGTTTATAAGGGTGTGGATGAACCAAATAATGAAAGTGAACCCCATGCAGCCTGTGGCTTGTGTGTTATTTGAGAAAATCTTGACTAACAACAATAACGGCAGTCATCATATTGACAATTTCTGTTATCTTTCTTCAGTTCACACAGAAGGCCTATCAAAATTGTCTAAACTGGCATCTTAACCTAGATTTATCTACATGTATATGTGCTAGCACCTACTGGATCAGTATGGCAGTAGAGTAATCGTGAGATCTATATCAAATGTGTAAATTCCCTGCTTTAAGAAAACATAAAACTATTTTCACTGCTTGAACTTCAAAAACTTATCATCCAAGTAAAACGATAATGTTTATATATTCTTTATTAGGAGGCAATGATCCCTCAGATGTGTGGAAATTGCTTCTTTAATATGATAAATTTCAAATTTTTCTCCCACCAGGCTGAACCTAGGGTCCTGCGAATATTCGATATTCGATTCGAAAGTCGAATTCGATTCGAAATTGCCAACTCGAAATTTTGAATATACACTGATGGAAAAGTAGGCTGTTTACGGGCAGGTACACACGTCGATCTTAGCTGTTTTGTGCCATTTAATTACAGAAAATTATATATATATGTACCTTATAATTCTCATTGTACATCGCGATTATATATATTAAATATAAGTATAAACAGCAATTAGCCACTATAGGACAACTAAATACGTCTGATTTCTATCTTTGAACATGGTCCCCAAAAGCTTGGAGATCGCCGATGGACCGACGACGCGCGTCTCAGATTCCGCGTTATGTAATATAGCTCAGAATTTAAACAACACGTGTTCCCGGCATCGAAAACTGCATTTTGGCGGTGTTTTCTTTTGAAGTTTACTTTCAATTTCGGAGCGTTCTTTGACACTAATGTCTTGACAAAACGTCATCCATTATTCATGTTTATTTTAAACATGATAAAGCTGCAGGCTTACACATGTGATGAATGCAACATGGTGTATAAATCGCAAGCATCTGGGACAACGACCCATCTATGGAATCATCTGTCCAAGAAGCATCCAGCACTACATAAACAGGCTACACTGCGACTGTTGTTGCATCTTCAAGTTTATAACAACGGGTGATTCCGAATGTTGATTTGCAAGCACATGCAATCTGTACAAATTTTGCGTGATTTTAGTTCCAATAATCCATTTAGTGGTTATATATTAATCGTCGTGACGGCCGCATGTATGTTTTAATCAATTATCAATTGAAGTTAATAGTATTGCAAATGACGGTTCATCGCCACATGAGTTATGATGGAACTTCGTGTATGTAGTTCATTGAACGTTTCACAAATCGTCTAATCGTTGACAAAACATGCCCAATTGAGAATACAACATACAGATATGATTCGAATCGATATTCGATTTCCTGATTTCGATTCGATATTCGATTCGATCAAAATCTCCAATTCGCAGGACCCTAGCTGAACCATGGTTGCCACTGTGTGTCCATGGTTCTGTCCCTGTGTGCCCAAATTAGGGAATTTAAATGCCTGCAAGTGTAAATCGAGTCCTTGTATTAAAGGAAAGTTCTTCAATTGAGAACCATTCTAAAAGACTGGCTCATAGCCTTAGTGTGTGGAAATAATCGAAGGAAAATCAATTTCTTGTGACTGAAGTTTGAATAATGACATTATTTTATAGCCCAAAATGTACATAAAAAGTGCAGGGAAGAGAGACTCCCCACTTTCTAAAAGAGAATCGTTATCCATTTTATGCTATGAACTATACAAAGTGAGTCAATTCTCTTTCACAACCTTAAGTTTCAAGACAGCTGAAGTGACCAGGCAAACATATCCATACTCATTTATCAAAGTGGATTTGTGTAAGTCGTATAGAGCTTCTTGACCTGTAGTCTGGCTGTCGAGGTTGAAAAATAAGGTCTATCTGGGAAAAAATCTTAACAAGCTAACTTTGGTATTGTTGGAAAGAGGAGACCTTCGTGTATAATATATCTAAAATCCACTCGGGGGGAAATTGTTCTACAGAGCTCTGATTAGGGGTGGCATCTGACGTAAATTATGAAGGTAATTATACGATATGTTGTGGCATAGGAATTATGCAGTTATACAAGTGTGTGTGAAATTAGAGCACGGGAGAGAATATAGTGACACATACAGAAAATAATACAATTGCGGCCATGAAATTGTTGTCAAAATAGCCGCAACTCCAAAACATGCCACCACGAAAGTAACATATTGGATAACTATATAGGAGTGAAAACACGTAATATTATTATTATACAAGTCTGTTGTTAAGTATCTGTAAAGGTACAAATATCCATCTGAAGGATTTATCGGTTACTGCAATGCAAGTCAAATCCAAAGGTTTAAAGTTCAGGTATTCTGCTTATCCAACATCCATGTTGAACATTCACAAAATGTTGCTATTTTTGGTTCTATATGTAACATTAGCCATTTTGGACATACATTCTACAAATTATGGTTTACGACTAATCATTGTTTGTCAATATTTAAATTTATTATGAATTTGGCATTAAATTGGTGCACCGACTGCAGAAAGTCAACAATTTCCGATACTAACCGCCATATCTGACGCCATCTTGAATAGAGATTTTTTCCCAAGGCGGATTTTGGATATGTTGTTCCCCAGATTCTGACTGACAAAATTACACCAAATCCAGCTTGTTTAGAATTTGTTCTAGGTCCAATGCTTCAACACCACAGGGGAATATCATAAATAAAACAACATTTTACACTGAGTAGTCGCCAAAGTTTATGGACCACATGTTTAATTCTCATATTCTGAAAAGAATAAAAGGCTTGGACTAGCGTTGTGGCTAGAGAGCATTTATTATTGGTATGACCAACTTTAAATTTCCAAACTGAACCCTGCAAAGAACAAATTTCCTAACTTTGAGAAACTGTCCCTGCCTTGAGTTGGAATTTTCCATTCAACTGATACTTTAAATTCCAATTCAACAAACACCCCTATAATTTGTTTCCAACTGATGGCCATTCCCATCTCAGTTTTGGCTAGAAGTAGGAAATTATCCGAATATTTGTCTAAAATTATACAACATGTTAGTAGATGATGACCCTGGCAAACAATTACACCCCATGCAACTGTGAGCACACCCTCAATGGTAGAATACAAAAAGATTACCATGCATGTGTATTGTATGAGTATTCATGTATTGTGTGGATACATGCTTGTGTATAATACTTCTATTGTCAGGTGGATGGAGAACCAAAATATATCTTTACGATTTCTTTTCAGGCTTGGTTGCTGTAAACTGAAAGAATTGAGGCAGTGGAAAGGAATACCTTTTCAGGTTCAATTCTAAAATTAACTGAAAGCTGGCCTTGCTTTCCAAGAAGAAAAGTGGTCATTCTAACATCAGCAAGATCAATTAAAAAATGAAGACAAGAAAATAGGACTGCTTGAAAAAGAATCATATGTCCTGTATTCAGTCTGCATCAGGAAACAATTCATCTTAACAGAATTTCCTTTTCTTGATGTCATCTTACGATATTGAGGGTAAACGTTATTGCAGATGACAGTTTACTTTCATTACCGTCAGCACTTCTTACATCAAGAGAAGAACAAGGACTCACATTGTCCAGTGTGAGCTCATAGCACAATGGGCATCAAACAATGTTAGCTTAACTTGACATTGTCATTTGACATGTTGTCATGGCTTTGTTTCTGCAATCATCTGTTTGTTAGCTCCTTCAGAACAGTGTACAGCACACAATTCTCATACAGCTTTGTTTGAAAAATCAATTCAACAGTGCTCAACCTCATTATTGCTGGATGACATCGTGTTCTGGGCCGTTGATGTTATGACCATTCTCTGGTTAAAATATTACAGGAATATCATGAAAACCTTAAATCTAACTTCGATGAAAGGCTATTATCATTCAAATTCCTGTAATATCATAGTGTATGATCATACACTGTTTCAAATGTTGATTTACAATAATTCTTAGTTGCAATTGAGAATATTGACCGACTTATAGCACGCGAAATGCATTTCTACGTCCGTAATAGTTAGGGATATCACAGCAGAGAAGAGATTAATAAAAGAATGCCATTCATGATCATACAAAATGTCATACTGTTGTACATATATTCATTTTATTCACCACTTGAATAAATCATCATATTGATGGAATGGAAATGTAATTTCTGACATCTTAAATGGACTCAATGCTCTGGCAGAGGGTAAATGTGCAAAAAATATAAGTCTGTAAAAAACATGGAAAAATAGATAAACTGTGTTTATTATTCTCAAATATAAAAATTGTGCATGTTGAAACCATTGTTATGTGAACAAAACAGTTACAGTGATTTGTCAACAAAAATTGCTAATTGTGTGGCATGGTCAAATTTTTTCGCCAGAATATGATTTTTATTCGAGTTTTTATTTAAAAACTCAACAAATGGTTTCGAGGGATGGTTGGTGAGTGGGCGACCCTAAACATATATACCATAGCCGTTTATTGATGGTTTGGGAGTTTATTGTGATGTGCGACAGCTGCACACATAAAATAGGGTCTGCCCAACTTTCTAATCAGAGTTATGACACTTGTTTCTAATTATAAATTTTGTATGTCCGTTATCGTGATAACTACAACAAATGTCAACCAATTTCATTCATATTTAGTCGATGGATCTTGCACAACAATGTCTCTATCGAGTTCGAAAACCAGGTTTGTCCGATTTGTTTTACCTGTGTTACGGCCCATAGTTTGTCAATTTTTTGGGCAATTTTAGGAAATTTTATGGCCGTGAAGAAACGTCAACCAATTTCATTCATATTTGGTATATGGAACTTTTACAACATTATCACGAACAAGTTCGAAAACCAGGTTTGTCCTATCCATTTTATCTGAGTTACAGCCCTTAGTGTGTCTATTTGTAGCAATTTTATGATTGTTAGTGTAAAACTTGAACAAAGGTCAACCGATGGCATTCGTATTTGATGAGGTAACCTTTCACAACAATATCTCAATCTAGTTCGAAATCAGATTTTTCAGAATTATTTTACTTGAGTTACGGCCCTTAGTTTATCTATTTTTAGTAATATTATGACTGTTAGCGCAATATACTTTGAACAAGTTTCAACCGATTCCATTCATATTGGGTATATGGATCTTTGACAACAATATCTCAATGGAGCTCAAAAACCAGGTTTGTCTGATTTTGTTTTTACCTGCGTTACGGCCTTTTGTTTGTCATTTTTTTTCTCTATTGTATGACCGTTAGCGGGATAACTTGAACAAAGTCAGCCGATTCCATTCACTTTGAGTATGTGGATCTTTCCCAACAATATTTTGCTTTTGTTCAAAAACCAGGTTTGTTTCGATTTTTTTTTGCCTAAGTTATGGCCCTTAGTTCTGAGTTATGGTTCCTTAGTTCGTCCATTTTAGTGATTCTCGGTCAGACAAATTCATTGTAATGGGCATAAAAACTTGACAAGAGCCATCTTTGATATGCAACCCTTATCATAATATTTTTCAATGCTTTGACCATTTCCAATGTTTACCATCAAGTTTTTATTTTATTAAACTTTGGTATCTTATTGGACTAATTGGACTTCTCGTTAATTCCACTGTTTACACAATGTTTTTGGCATGACTAATATCCTTATTGGAGAGTTATTAATATTGAAAATAAGAACAATGTCAGTCTATTTTTTCATGTACTTCTTGATGATACTGGTAGATACAGTAATGCTCTAAGTAATCGACTTCTTAACCACAGCAGAATTATGGGTAACTTTTCAGGATTTAGTCAGAAATATGGCTTGTTGCCATTCATCGGAAAGCTCTCGGGGAGAGCTTTCCGATTAATGGCAACAAGCCATATTTCCGACTAAATCCTGAAAAGTTAACCATAATTCTGCTGTGGTTAAGAAGTCAATTAATTAGAACATTACTGATGTTTACAGACTTTTATGTTATTTTAATCTTCAAGTCTCAAATTATACCTAATAAATGGTTGCTTTTTCTCATTTTCCAGGGATCAAAATAGGTTAATATACATACATGACTATAAATGTTTTTTGGAAAATGTCAGAGAAATTATTCCAGAAAGATAAAATCAATTACATTTCTCAATAGCATGTAACAATACAGAGCACTCCTTGTTAGTTTTTCCTGGTATTGCTGGATATGGTATAAATAAAGAGTGTTTGTCTCAATTCTGTATGAACAGTTGAAGATGGTTGCGGACACCCATTTGTTGCAAATGTGTGCCATCAAAATGAACATTTTGCAGCTTAAGAATTATTAAGAAGCAAGAGAATAATAATGTAATATGTCCACTGATAGACGAAACCATCTGAATAACTTATGTAAGTTTTTTCAGATTTGATAGAATCAGCTTCTAAATATTAATTGCATAACTTCATTCGTGGAATGTTGTAAAATAAATCAAACAAATTACTGGGTTCAATTTGAGGCCTTAAAATAATTTCTTTTTTAGCCTGCTGCCTTCCATTTTATTTGGATTTATTTAAAGATGGGAACTATCCTCCCACTTGCACTATCTGATGTCACATGATCAGATCCTGTTTTTATTCAGGGAGCTCAGTGATGAATACATGTCCTTCTTCGTCGTTGGCGAACTGGTAATTGTTCCCGTGGCTTTCCTGCAACCACATTTGACCAGCATCAAATTCAACACACGCTTGTTACAAATGAAAGCCACGAAAATAAAAACACCTTGTGCAGCATTAAGAACGATGAAGAAATATGAGAAAATAATATGTGCCGTCCACTGATAGAGAAATCCAAAAATCCATGTTACACCTGTCAAGGTAGATAACCGGAAGTACACATGTCCGTAATGTCGGTCATTCGTAGCAATTGCTGAATTCTTTGCGGTTTTGTGAATCGACACTATAACACATATGAACATAATCGTGTTTGCCACTATTATTAGCCCACACGGCAATGCGAATGTCTGTCCCAGCATGTTCTTCTCGGAAATGAAACATAATGAATTAGAACCATATCCAAGTTCTTCCCTTGTTGTCATAGATATGCAAATGTTTATTACAATGAACACTACAGGCATTCCTTGAGCATAGAGTGCATACAAAAGAAAAGTTTGTATTGGATTGTCAGCCAATGGTGGCTCTAGTCCCAGGAATGTGAACACTCGGAACATGTGAACAGAACATACATTCATCCAAAACAGAGCAGACAACCACATGTAGTGGATCATGATTCCTAAACTGCGGCATAGATCAACAAATTCTGTCTGTCCACCAGCGAATTGGAATAATATTTGGGCACACATAATTGATACAGCAAGGGCTAGGTTATTTAGCCCTGGTGCAGTTCTCAGTGATGGCAAGCAAGCATATATGCAGACTGTTATAAATAAACATGCGATTGATATGCATGTTAATACCAGAGTCAGTACTGCTTCTGCAGATGCGCTCGATGCGTCAGACTGGAAATTCATATTGTCACTATGTTGTGTAAAGACACTGATGCAAATTCTTGCAGAATTATTCTTCAATATCTGAAAAAATTCATTTCTAATTTTCAAACCATGAATATGTAGATTCTCTGATTTGGTTTCAAATTCATCTTCAGATAAAATGAAATGAGGACATATCCTAACTTGGTGTGCATATATCGAAGGATTCTGTGGGTCATGCGACCAACTTCGTATCTTCTTTATTTCTGCAGTTTTGTAAACTGATATATCACTTTCTGTTCTTTTAATTTTCTTGGGAATAGTGAGATTAATGTGTCTTTTTTGGGGAACAAATGTCAGTGAAACGTTTCCCACTACCATACTCACTAGTGCTGTTGAAATGTTGTTTAGTTTCATCTCCAAAAGGTCATAATCTAAATCCCCGTTGTAGTTCGGAGTATGAACAACAATATCCAGATTAAAATTTAGACCTGCGATTAACATCTTATTAGAATATTTGTCCGACTGCATCCCTAGGCCTTCACAATCATTTAAAGCTAATGGTAAATTTGTTATTAAATCAGCTTCAAAGTTTGCACCAGAGATCCCATCAAACTGCTGCTCCATAAAGCTGTAGAACAGGTGACTGATTCCTGTCAAATTGACATTGACTGTCTCACAGTCCGCAATGCTATCCACCAAATTAAATGTGACAGACGTCTTGAAGAGGGTTCCACTCTCGGGAGTAATCAAGGTTTTACACTCTTCATTTTGCAACCATTTCCCTGGAAAGCAATGAATTTCTCTACAAGTTATCTGAAAATAGAAATGAAAGAATTGGCACTAATAAGTAAGTTGCCATGCCATGGACATGGTGCCAGAGTGTATTGGGGGGAAAAGGGATAACCACCCCTCTCTTCCAGTATAATCGAAGCACTCCATTACCATCACAAAGTATTACAAAATAATAAAACAAATAATATAACGATAAGAACGGTAAGAAAACATCTCAAGAAGGACCATCATTGTCTGATATTGAATTAAATTATTTTCAAGGTGGGGAACAAACTACTTGAATATAAAAGAAAGCATTGATCACACCATGAAAGATGTCTGAAGCTTTTCTGGAAGTTCGTTTCATTTAAGAGTCTATTAAAGTGAATGGGTAACTAGCATAGTTGGAACTAGATCAGATCTGCTGATATTTTCCAGACACAATGAAGGGTGGATGGGTTTGTTGGGGTCGGAAAAAATGATTAATGCATTTTTTTCCAACACTGAAATTTACTCTTGTTTGTCCTCTAATAAACTTATATAGACTCTTATCAACATTAATATATCATTTAGAACACATTTAGCTCCCTGTAGGTGTTCTATATGTGGTCTGAGGTTCCAATACCGGTACCAATGCAGGCATTCTGGCATACATAACTCGAAGTTGCCAAGTTTGCTAAATCACTTGATATAGTGCGTTTGCCTATAAAACCAAATACGAAACTGCCAAAACAAAAATGACTTTACAGTTGTCCGTTATTCCGTTTGTGTACTACAACTGTTTAGAACACGGAGCTAATTGTTAAATGGGACTAAAGCAGCATTATCGTGTCTAGGTATGTTGTTACCAGTCGTTGGACTCAATGATTACAAAAACAAATTTATTATATTTATACCCCACTTATAATAATATTAGTTGGACAATCTACCTAATACACGGTGCTCTTGACAATGTATCAAACCTGTTTCAGGGTTAAATTGGACAATTTACCTCATTAAAACTCGATATCGTGGTCAGCATTCATGGGAAGATTGTCACCGATTTGTCGGGCAGATTGAAAATTCAAATATGAGCCAGTATGAGTGAAGGTTTTACTGAGTAACTTATATTTGGCGGAGAAAGATTGGTACAATAGATAGGTTTCCTAACTTGTTCTTTTATATTTTGAAGTGGCGATATAATGTGTTTTCTTAAATTAATAATAAAGGCATGGCCTGGCTCAGTTATAATTGTCATGGAACGTCATCTTCATAAAATCGTCCCGTTAAACGATTAGCCCCATGTGAGTGACAGGAATATTACACAGAGTAATGCAAAATGTAAATATGGGGATCAACTCGTGTAGTGCCACCTCATCCTTCCAGACGTCAAATCATAGTTTCTAGCATACTAACTAGCTCTGGACCTCTGATAAGTCACATTGCTACAGAATACACATAGTATACTATTTCACACCCAAAGAATGGACCTGGAATTCACCTGGTTTTAACACTGGATTTTACAACAATAACACCATGTAATACGCTCAAAATTATGTTTGGGTTAGATTTGGTGTTTAACACGGTTCCATGGGGACTGCTACTACGAGTTAGTAATGTTCATACCACATAAATAATAACACCAACCGCAAGCAATGTTGGTGTATGTGCCAATACATGCCCAACGATCCCATTGATCGATTTTATATGTATAATTACGGATGGCTTGAGATACAACGATTCCCACAGCCCGAACAAGGGGTGGGGTCCAGTTATAAATCTTGGTAGGATACTCCAATTCACCAGGACCTCTTCTGTACGTCCCTGAACCATGATATACGTGTGCAACCAGACCATTCCCGGACACATAAAATCTGGGTCAAATGAAAGATGAAACGTGTTATAAAGCTCCTACGAGATAACTCGTAGTCAGCACCTGGGATGAAACTCACCAGAAGTCATCGCTGGTGCCAGCTAAGAGTTATCTCGTAGGTAAATACATATGTTTTTAGCTCACCTGAGACGAAGTCTCCGGTGGAGCTATAGTCATCACTCCTCGTCCGTCGTCCGTCCGTCTGTCAAGAATCATCTTCTTCTCCAGTACCCTAAGGCCAAATGGGTTCATATTTGGTGTGGATGTTCCATGGTTGACTCAGACTCAGATTTGTTAAAATAAGGTCACTGAGTCAAATAGTTGCGAAGCTAGGGCCATAACTCTTTCCCACCATAGTAATTCTTAAAACAACTTCTTTTCAAGAACCATCAGGCCTATTTAGCTTATATTTGGTATGGAAGGTCCTTGGGTGACTGGGGGGTCAGATTTGTTCAAATGGGGTCACTGGGTCAAATAGGGGCAGAATCAGGGACATAACTATATTCTCCCTAGTAATTATTAGAACGACTTCTCCAGAATCATTTGGCCAATTTAGCTAATATTTTGTATGGTGGGTCCTTGCGTGACTGGGGTTCAGATTTGTTCAAATGGGGTCAGTGTGTCAAATAGGGGCCGTGTCAGGAACATAACTTTAAAAACGAAACAAAAAAAACCAAAATTTTAAACTTAAATCCTTGCTCAATAAAAAAAAAATCAAAATGAACAATACAAAAATATTTTTTTCATTTTAACCCCTGATTTTTTGTATTTTTTAGACACAAAACACCCCATTACACCCCTGTCCCCACTACCACCCCTGTCCCCACTACCACCCCCCCCCCAAATCTGTGCCGCCCCTGCACCCACTGCAGTCAATAAAAAATGAATTAGAAAAACTAATACCATTGTAACATCCATCCATAGAGTATGGTATTAGCCCCAGACAGAAAGAGTTAATAACACAGTCATCAATTCAGATGTTATCTAGCTGGCTGACAGGTAGGTGTAAACATTCATGCCCTGTGTGTATCAAAACAAAATGCTGTATGTCTGACATTTGCAGAATGAGGTCCCCAGAGGGTGAATTTAGTGATGTTACTCTGCACAGTAGGCTAGCATCACCAAATACACTCTCCAGGGACCTCATTCTGCTTAGGCCTCATCTTCAGGGAAGTAAACAGGGTCTTAAATTGACATTTCTACTTACTTTTTCCATTCTGTTCAGTTTCTATATCCCCTATTTTGCTGAAGATAAAATTGATAATTGAAGTGCCCAATGGGTGCACTACCAATTAACTGGACAACTTCAATCTGTTCCTATGTCTCCCATAGCAGTTGAGGCCTAAGCATAATGAGGTCCCCAGAGGGTGAATTTGGTGATGCTAGCCCACCTTGCAGGATTGCAGCACTAAATTCACTCTTTAGGGACCTCATTCTGCAAAAGTCAGACACTATATTCAGGCTTGGCTGTTCCACTATTATATTCTTAATCACCACCTATCCAGTTGTACTCATTATACCCTGATTTTCAAAGAAAACTTGGGGGGGGGGGGTGGGGTATATTGGATTGAATTTGTCTGTCAGTATGTCCTCCCATCCATCCCTCTGTTGGGATGTCTCCATCCGTCCATCAATTTTGTTCTTCTCCACATACATATTAAAGACCGAATGGGTATATATATTTTCACTTACATTCAGATTTGTTCAAATGAGTTCATCGGGTCATATAGGTGAGAAGCCAGGGCCATAACTCTTTCCCTCCATAGTAATTCTTCAAAAAGCATCAGGCCTATTTAGCTTTTGGTATGGAGGGTCCTTTGGTGAGTGGAGTTCAGATTTGTACACGTGATGTCATTTTTAGGAAACTTTTGAGGAAAATCAGTTTTCTTCAACTCTTAAAATCTACCGTTTGAAATTTCTAGATGAATGGATCTCATAGATGGGGATTCACATTTGTTCAAATAGGGGCAGAGATAAGAGATTTAACTCTCAACCACCCACTCTACCTGTATGTATGCTGTTTGATACTGGTATAATAATATATAGATTCCTATTGATTTATAAGCTGCCTGGGTGGGCAATGAGGCCGTAGATTTGATTTTTCAACCAGTAACAGTCCATATTTTCCTTCTTCGGGTTAAACTGTTCGACTGAAATAGCCACAAATTTTAACATGCTTCCACCACAAGGACCATCAGGTCTATTTTACTGATATTTAGTATGAAGGGTTCTTTGGTGTCTGGTATTCAAATTTATTCAGATGTGGTCACCAGGTTAAATAGGGTGGGACCAGGGACATAACTGTATGTCTCTATAGTCATTCTTAAATTGTCTTCTAGTATGGAGGATCCTTTAGTGACAGATATTCAGATTTGTTAACATCAGGTCAACCTGTTAAGAAATGACGGGGCTATGGGGAGTTAACACTTTTGTGTTTAAAAAATCATTGAAATACCAAATTCATTAAAACATCTACCTTGGAACTACCTAACTGATTAATCTGACATACATGTATGGTGTTTTGGGTCCATGGATAAATGGGCTTCAAACATGTCTAAATGGTTTTATAAAAAGGTGCTTGTGAGATTGGAAATTTCCAAAAATTGAGAAAGTTTGATATGTCGGTTGCGAAATTCCAACCCAAGACTTGGGGAGTCTGCAGCCCGGTCGGGAGGGGACTTGTTGAGCTGGAGTAGGGGGGTGATCAGTAGTGTACAGTGGGTAATTTCAAGGTGGATATTCACCTTGAAATTACCCACTGTACACTACTGAAGCCTCTCTAGCCACATATTGTGTTAAGATCTACTTCTTTTAAAGTGATTATGAAAAGTTCTGACTATTGTGGTCTCCAGAGTCCCAGTCTCATCAGTCTTTGCAGTCTGGTGAGCGACCCCACAGTCTTTGACTGTCTTGTTTGATGTCTTGTTCGACGTAGTCTGTACCAATTATCATATATACCATGTCTTACATACAATATGCTTGTACATGTATAGACACTGACAACGTAATTGTATTTACCTACGAGATAACTCGTAGCTGGCACCAGGGATGAAACACTAATAAATTCCGTCCCAGTTGCCGACTACGAGTTATCTCGTAGTAGCCTTATAACATGTTTCAGCATCATATGACCCGATATTGGTCGAACCATTACTCATATATACGTAAAATATCATCAACTATCGGCAAAACATCAAATCCCATGTTGGAATTACCCATTAGTTTTCGGCAGTGAACGTGTTAAGCAGGTTCGTGCATAGTTTGTTTCACAGAATAAAGTACCTTTATTAATGATTGAAGCAGATTAGGATAGAATTGTTAAAGGCCATTTATTTGTATATGGGAGGCCAAATTCACATTTAATAATTAATTGCGCTTAAGCGCAATCAATTGCGCTTAAGCGCAATTAATTGCGCTTAAGCGCAAATAATTACGCTTAAGCGCAATCAATTACGCTTAAGCGCAATCATTGCGCTTAAGCGCAATTAATTGCGCTTAAGCGTAATCAATTGCGCTTAAGCGCAAATCAATAAATAATTACGCTTAAGCGCAATCAATTACGCTTAAGCGTAATCAATTGCGCTTAAGCGCAATTCATGGTTATATGTAACAAAACACCCCTGGTGAATAAATAGGTTTCTCCATAACTTAGCATTAACTTCTATTGACATGTCACCTCTTGGTTTCATTGGTTTGATTGGGTAGGGAGCTAGCCCAACTTCTTTATCAAAATGGCTGACTCGCAATAGTATCACCTTCTGTTTTAGTTGGAGCGACTCGTGATAGCATTATATTATCTTCGGTATATATTAGTTGGGGCTACTCGCAATAGCATTACTTTCTGTATTAGTCGGGGCGACATTGATTTTTTTAAATTTTCGAGTATACAGGCACACCATATGAGGGAAGCAAGCCCTCGGTGACACCACATTCACACTATATGATCATGGAAATACTATAGATTTGTGCAAGAGATGCTGATTTAATAAGAAAAACTAGAGCTCCAACACTGAGACACCAAAGCTCCAGTGATTACACACCATTTATTGGACAGGGATGCTGATAATATGAAAATAGGGTTTTTTCCCCCTGATTTAAGTCAATAAGTAAACCATACAGTAATGCTCTAATTAATCAACTCCTTAACCACAGCAGAATTATGGATAACTTTTCAGGATTTAGTCGGAAATATGGCTTGTTGGCATTCATTGGAAAGCTCTCGAGAGCTTTTCGATGAATGGCAACAAGCCATATTTCCGACTAAATCCTGAAACGTTACCCATAATTCTGCTGTGGTTAAGAAGTCGATTAATTAGAGCATTACTGTATGAGGTAAGAAAGCCCTCATGCAGTGACACCGCATGCATGTATACTAGGCTAAAATCTGTGCAAAAATACATTAAAAACATCATACAAAAAATTACTAAGAGTTCCGGGAAGGCGACATCAATTCTTTGGATAGAGGGATGCTGATAATATGTAATTAGGGATTCTCCTTGTTGAACACATACTCACAGTTGACTGTTGAGTACAGGTCAAAATTAGCCCAATGCTCATATTGTGTTGCTAGGTGATACACCAGGTCATGCTAATAGTTTATGGGTAGGTTAGATAGTAGTCACAATTATGCTTAAGCGCAATTGATTGCGCTTAAGCGCAATTGATTGCGCTTAAGCGCAATTGATTGGCTTAAGCGCAATTAATTGCGCTTAAGCGTAATTAATTACGCTTAAGCGTAAATGCCCTATTTGCGCTTAAGCACAATATGTGGTATTTGCGCTTAAGCGCAATTGATTGCGCTTCAATTGCGCTTAAGCGCAATTATTTGCGCTTAAGCGCAATCAATTGCGCTTAAGCGCAATTCATTATTAAATGTGAATTTGGCCTCCCATATTTGTATCAATAGTCAATAATAGTGAAGACTAAATGGTATGGTAGGATGGCACATATATTTAGTGACTTGTAATATAGATAGTGGAACATGATTGGAAACAATAGTGAACAAGGAATACATTTGGGATGGTATTCCTAATAAAAAAAAATTAAGTAAAAAAGCTTTAAAGTGATAGTACTGTTATTTCTATATGAAATTATTCTTGCCCAGAATAATCGGATTGCCATGGTGGCGCACGCACCAGCAAACCCAGGCCTTCATCGTAAATCGGTGTTTAGATATTGCAAGCATTGGTCGAAGGGTCAAGGGTCAGAAAGACCAGAATGCATCATCAATCTAAAAATAATGCTGACGGACAGGCATTAATAATATAAAAATGGCGGAACGTTTAAAAAATAGATTTGGAAGCGATCCGGTGGCTGTTAATTGTTCATGCGGGAATGTATGCGCGTGGAGGAAGTCGGCCATGCACGTCTCGTTCGTTGCGGACATCGTGTCCCTGTTTGGATGCGGGGACATTTTGCAGCAGAGGCTGCAAATGTGGAACAAGCAAAATGAGCTGTCAGAACCAGCCCAAGATTGGCAAGAAGAAAGGGTCGATTTTGTCGGCAGAACTTGGGTTGTCAAGTAGCGAAGACGATGCCGATGGTGAAGATGTCGTGAAAAAAAAAAGAGGTAAAAAATTGTACCACTCTTCGCTATAAAATTGAAATTGATATCCACACAAATTCCAACAGGCAATATTAAAAAAAAAATTTTAGGCCTTACTCTTGTCGTCTTGAAGTTGAAGGTCTCGTTATTCACCATTCAAATAGTACTAGCAGTATATGTAGCATGTGCAGTGTTGCTGTTAGTACTAGTAGGCCTACCAAAAAAATATAATAATACTGTAATATTTTTCATGACCATGATTGTGGAAAATTTTCCCAGATTGAATAAATTACAGGCCCAAATAATAGTAGGGTGGATTTTTTTTTTCCCACATTGAGTTTCCAAAAGTTATTCTCAGATGGGCTAGTTACTATCAACGGAAAATCAAATATATAAGTTCTCTAATTGATTAACAGTATTTTATCTGCACAATACATGTAAGTCCATAATTTTGAGGCGAAGTTGATCGGAAGTGGGCAACTATGGGAGGCCTTTTTCACATTTATTATTTATTTGCGCTTAAGCGCAAATCATTTGCGCTTAAGCATAAAACAATTTGCCCTTAAGCACAAAACAATTTGCCCTTAAGCACAAATCATTTGCACTAAAGCGCAAATATGTGTCTATCAATTTATTTGCTCTTAAAGCGCAAATCATTTGCGGTTAAGCGCAAATACCTAGCACTCCCTTACTTCCCTCTGATTGTGAATGATTGAGTCCATCTCATAGTAAATTATGATGGGCCCATAGTAATAGCCCCATACAGACTCGAAGTTGAAGAAAAAACATATATCCATGTCAGCATCTCTGTCCCTGGTCAGTGGTGTCCCAGGAATTGGTATCTCACTCCCAGAGCTCTAGTATATTTTATTAAAGGGATATCTCCTGCACAGATATATACCATTTCCATGGCCATAAAAAGGGAATTAAGGGTTACTACTATCTAACTTACCCATACATTATTGGCATGACCTGGTGTATCAACTAGCAACACAAGAGGAGCATTGGGCTAATTTTAACCTGTTTTAATTGGCCTGAGTACTCAACAGTCAACTGTGAGTGTGTGTTCAACAAGGATAATCCCTAATTACATATTAGCATCCATCTATCCAAAGAATTTATGTCTCCTTCCCGGAACTCTAGTAATTTTTTGTATGATGTTTTTTAATGTATTATTGCACAGATTTGGGCCCTTACTATGGTCATATACTATAGCAGGCATGTGGTGTCACTGCATGAGGGCTTGCTTACCTCATATGGTTTACTCATTGACTTAAATCAGGAAATAACCCTATTTTCATATTATCAGCATCCCTGTCAAAAAAGATTGGTGTCTCATTCCTGGAGCTTTGGTGTCTCAGTCCTCGAGCTCTAGTTCTTTTTATTGCACAAATCTATAGTATTGCCATGGTCATATAGTTCCACCGAGGGCTTGCTTCCCTCATATGGTGTGCCTGTATACTCGAAAATTGAGGAAAATCAAAGTCGCCCCGACTAATACAGAATAACTAATATATACTGAAGATATTATAATGCTATCACGAGTCGCTCCAACTAAAACAGAAGGTGATACTATTGCGAGTCAGCCATTTTGATAAAGAAGTTGGGCTAGCTCCCTACCCATCCAAACCAATGAAACCAAGAGGTGATATGTCAATAGGAGTTAATGCTAAGTTATGGAGAAACCTATTTATTCACCAGGGGTGTTTAGTTACCTATAACCATGAATTGCGCATAAGCGCAATGATTGCACTGAAGCGTAATTATTTGCGCTTTAGCGCAATTAATTGCACTTAAGCACAATTGATTACGCTCAAGTGTTAAGTGCAATTGATTGTGCTTAAGCAGAAATTAATTATTAAATGTGAATATGGCCTCCCATACACTTAAGCATAAATCAAATTCCAGATCTCAAAACTCCCCTGGGGCTGAAATGATGGGTGGGGGGGGGGGCTTTCATATTTATTATTTATTTGCAAATATTTGCACTTAAGCATAAATCATTTGCACTCAAGTACAAATATGCGTCTAACAATTAAATACCAAACTTGCTCTGCCTTACTTCCCTCTGATTGTGACTGATTTGAGTCAATCTCATAGTATATTATCATGGGCCCAAAGTAGTAGCCCCATACAGACTCAATAGTTGAAGAAAATTTCTGTCCCTGGTGTCCTAATAAGTGCCTCACTCCCAGAGCTGTAGTATATTTTATTAAAGGGACATCTCCTGCACAGATATATACCATTTCCATGGCCGTAAATAGGCAATTAGGGCTTAAGCGTAAATAAATGATAAATGTGAAAATGCTTGAGAAATGAGGGTAAATAAAATATGCTTAATAAGTGTAGATCAATTATACCTAAATGTAAATTAGTTATGCTTATACATAAATAATTACACTCCCATAGAGCTCCCCTCAAGCTGAAATTGATGCAACCACATATATTGTCTGCATACCAGTAGAATCTTTCAATGGCAGATATTATATACCGGGGGGGGGGGGGGGGGGGGGGGGGGGGTGTAATACGAAATTTACAGGAAGGTATTTCGGGGTGGGTGACCCATGCAAATGTTTTACTTTGAGCACTTATTTGACATTTGTAACAGATAAAAACACATTTTGAGTATTTATAACAACAAAAATACCATATGTATGGTACTGGGACCTCATATGGCCCTTAGTGCAGTGGAGATGACATTAATCTATGTCTTTTTGCATATGGGACGGTGGGGTGAAAAAATTCCTTCACCACACTTCCCTCTGATTGTGAATGATTTGAGTCAATCTCATAGTATATTATCATGGGCCCAAAGTAGTAGTCCCATACAGACTCAATAGTTGAAGCATTTCTGTCCCTGGTGTCCTAATAAGTGCCTCACTCCCAGAGCTGTAGTATATTTTATTAAAGGGACATCTCCTGCATAGATATATACCATTTCCATGGCCGTAAATAGGCAATTAGGGGTTACTGGGGGTTTGCTTCCCTCATATATGGTGTACTTATTGACTTGAAATAGGGGGAAAACCCCTATTTTCATAATATCAGCATCCCTGTCCCCAAGAATTTGTGTCTCCATCCCTGAGATATAGTATTTTTATAAAAGAGACATATCCTGCACAGATCTATACCATTCCCATGGTCATAAAACATCTTGGGGTTACTGGGGGATTGTTTCCATCATATGGTGGGTCTATATAAACTTTATTGATGTGTTTAGGCCTGTGCCATTTGAAATTAATTCATGGGGGAATCAATGTTTTGAGCTTAAGCGTAAATAAATAATAAATGTGAAAATGCTTGAGGAATGAGGGTAAATAAAATATGCTTAAGTGTAGATCAATTATACCTAAATGTAAATTAGTTATGCTTATACATAAACAATTACACTCCCATAGAGCTCCCCTCAAGCTGAAATTGATGCAACCACATATATTGTCTGCATACCAGTAGAATCTTTCAATGGCAGATATTATATACCGGGGGGGGGGGGGGGGGGGGGGGGGGGGGGGGGGGGGGGGGGGGCCTTAGTGCAGTGGAGATGACATTAATCTGTCTTTTTGCATATGGGACGGTGGGGTGAAAAAATTCCTTCACCACACTATTACAAAAGAACCTTCCAGAAACGTAAAACTTAAATAAATAAACTTGTCTTGATGTCGCTAAGGCCTAAAAAAAAAAAATACCTTTGTTTCCGCTAACGAGCTAAAAAAATTTAGGGTAGGTAGGTAGGCTTAACTGTTTTTTTTTTGTTAACTTTTTACAGAAACAATGTACATGTATTAAGGTAGTAATGACTATATATGGTACTAATCTCTATGTTAATTTTTCATTTGGTATTATGAGATCCCACTTGATAACCAGGTTGATTTGATCAAATTGTTAATGTTCCTGTGCTGTAATTGATTGAAATACTGAAGTCTGAACGCTGAATGATAACATACCGGTACCTGAACTCAAATTATTTGAAGTTTTCACAGATGAAAGCTAGATAAAGCCAAACATACTTTACAGTATGATTCCAACTGTTAACTTAAAACTTTTTGTAAACTTAAATTTCTTATGTCAATATATATAAATATATAAATGTTTTGCATCTTGTTATGATATGAATTGGGACCTAAATTTAAAAAAAAAAAATTTAATTAATTTTTTTTTTTTTGGTCAAATTTTTTTTTTGTGCAATGGCAATAAAAAGTTTAGGGTCGGGGGTTTAAAATAGGGTCGGTCGGGTTAGCGGAAACAGACGTATTTTTTTTAGGCCTAATGCATAGATCATTGTGTGAATGGAAAATGAGCGAGCAACTGACATTAAATGTCACTATCAACGGATAGAAAGTATCTGACTATCAATGGGTAAAAAATATCTGTCATCAGTGCATCAAGCCAATCAGTGAATTATTTGCTTGTCTATCAACTAAGATGATCTCTGGCAAGACCTAAAGTACCCAAGTCTGATAGAGTGATGTGACTTTGTTTATTTCCATCAAAACAGCTTCTGAAACAGGTTAAACTGTTATTTGAACTAAATGAAATAGATCATTCCCAGTCATATGAGTAATATCAGTACAGCTTTATTCAGTTTTGAACCAAATTTAGTGAAATTTGGGAGGTGGATGTAAACAAATTGGGAGTAAAAAACATATTGGTTTTGCACGTTTGGTGGTGATGGGTCCCCGAAAATGCCAGATGCAAAAAAAAATTCATTCCTTCCTGCAAATGTTTGACTACCCCCATCCCCCTGCTCCGCCTACAATCTTTGCATCAGCTTATACCATTATACCTGAGGTAAGATAGCCGAAGAACCCAATCATGCTTCAGGATAAGCTAATTTATTGTGCTACATAAATCATATATGCTAAGCATAGTCAGTTAATAAATGTTAACACATCCTCCAATAAAGGGGTTTCAGTTTTTAATTTTCCAACAATTGGAAAGATATAGGTACCAGTTGAAAAAAATTTCCAGAGTATATGCAAAGTTAATGCACATTTACTGATATAAGCTAATTATGATAAAACAATTCAATTAAGCTTTAAGCATAAATATATTGCTCTGAAGTATCATTGTATTATGGTAAATCATAATTCAGTTACTCTTAACCACCATTGTTTGTTTTACCTCTCTCACATTGGATAAAATGGTATGACATAAATGGTATCAGTGTGTGGAGCCTTCCCCTATTAGTTGACTCAAAGACTGAGATACTACTATGTCAAAGGTTTCAACTTGAGCGGAATTCTGAGAGAGCATGTCTGAACTATGTGTGAGTGAATTGTGCTTCAGTCTAATTCATGAGAATGGATTACTCTTATTAAGCGAACCATTATTTCGCTTAAGACAGCCAAGGGTATAATAAGTGACGGCATTGCCCACACTGATACCATTTATGTCATACCATTTTATCAGCTAATACTGGTAAATGTGAATTCGGGTCCCACATACTCTAGGAATACACACACCGCTGCACACTGTGGGTCAAATATAGACAAATTTTGACAAAAATCAGCTCAAATAAGGTTGAAAACAGACATTTCTCTAAATATCAGTCATGTGACAAATATTCAGGTTGCTACACGTACCAATTATTATTGTTGCAACACATGCCAAAATAAATTTATGAACTAAAAAGATCTTAAATCAGTTTGAAAATAAGCATAAGTCTAGTAGATCTGAAATTTTGAAATGGCTGAAACCCAAACATGGCTGATGAATCTTAAATACATGAAAATATCTAGGGTTATGTTAATTAGCCTTGATAATAGTGCAAGGTTACCTCTAAAGTGCACATAATTTATCTGATCATTGTGCGAGTATAAACAAAAGTTTTACATTTGTCAACATATAATGAATTTCCCTTTCAAAATATAGTCCATATATCAATGTATATGGATTTCTATGTGTTTTTTCCCTTTCAAAATTCATGTGAACTCTATTATTCTGATTTATATGCAACTGTGCATGGATGCACCGGAAGCCCTTGTGGCAGATATTTTTGTATCTGTATTTCTGGCATGGGGGATGTCCTAGGCATTGATTGAACCATAATTTGTGTGAATAAATGGTTGCTATGGCTCCCTAATGTTCTCGTCTTGTGGGTAGAGTTTGAAAAATCTTCAAAAATGAGGTCCTGTGACCTGTCCCATCATGTATGGTCATAGAATGGTGCACTGGACCTAAATCATGAATATGTTAGATTAACACAACTGATAGTTGTTTTAAATACTACTTCCTGGTCACAAATGCTTGAAACATATGTTTTGTGTCCATGCTTTAAACCAGCAAGGACCATGACTGGTAAATATAATGTTTAATTAGGTGAATAGCTATTGGACTCACAGAGAGTGATAATTTGATGGATTTAACAAGTCGCAGTATCAGTATAATAAGTTGTGAACTTGTGAGGCAGATGTTGGGTTAAATTAGCCAAGTTATACAGTAATGCCCTAAGTAATCGACCTCTTAACCAAAGCAGAAGTATGGGTAACATTTCAGGATTTAGTCAGAAATGTGGCTTGTTGCCATTCATCAGAAAGCTCTCCCCGAGATTCACTACCTTTATAAATTTCTATTTTCAGACTATATTAATGATGGAGAACGAGAGATGTGGTTAACTCATCAGGACAAATCATTAGAATGTAATAATGTGAGTACCGGTACCATAATGATAAGCATAAATGATTATTGTATTTTGCATGCAGATCTTTAGTAACATCAACAATCAGCACTGACTGGTACAATGTACATGTAGCTGTATATGTAGCCATAAATCAATGACTTTTGGGATAAAAACATATTTCTATATAATCTACTTTTGTTGATATATTAAAGAGATTAAACTACTAACTAATACCAATATTAGTGATAATGACTTTTTTTGGTGAAAAAATTTGACTTTTTTATATTAATCCCAGAAACTACAATTATCTGCTGAAGTAAAAATATATGATGTTGTATATAGACTGTTTTTACTTTTGTCACATTCTCAGGGTCAAAGTATCCTGATTATAGAATATATTCTTCAGTCATATTTAAATTTGTGCAGTACATTGTACTATTTTTCGCTAGTGTGCATTTATTATTCACATGTGTATAGCTAAATCATGGTTAGATATTTTAAGTTGAATTTCTTCTAAAATATAAACATATATATTCCAGACTGAAGGAATTTTTGTCAAGATGATCTTTAACCCTTTGAACCCGACTGGCCGCAAAAGCGGCCAGCCAGAAAACGTTCATACACCTGACTGGCCGCAAAAGCGGCCAGCAGCATTCAGTGACATCATAAACCTATGAACTTATGAAGCATGTGTATACATGTTATAACCATTGGTATATCCACTTATATCTATGTAAATGATCCCAAGGAACTTCAGCAGTGCCATGGGTGCATGTGTATGAGTTTGTTGCCGACTAGTTGGGGTAGAAAAACATGCGCATGCGCACAGCGCAGAATTCAACAAACGTACATTATTTGAAGCGATTCGGGTAAAGCTCTACATTGTTGCGCGGTTCGCATGATTGTATAAAGACACCATTTCGATCACTCTTTTTGGTTTAAATTAGTATTGCAAACATAATCAGTGTTCTGTCATATGTAAGGAAGGTGCACGCAGTTTCTTATTTGAGTCGATTTGTTTCGCGCATGCGCATAGGATAAAATGATAAATGTATGGATTTTTGTGACATACAATCACATCAAGGATCTCCATAGTACA
This sequence comes from Siphonodentalium dalli, assembly GCA_032622095.1. Taxonomy (NCBI): domain Eukaryota; kingdom Metazoa; phylum Mollusca; class Scaphopoda; order Gadilida; family Siphonodentaliidae; genus Siphonodentalium; species Siphonodentalium dalli. The sequence continues at coordinate 112,534,080 of CP136066.1, read as the reverse complement.
TAAATTTGCGTTATACAGCTGCACGTTTTGACATTGCACCAGAGTAGTACTGTGGAAATGGGTTGCATGGTCACAATACCATCTAGTCCGATCTACTTGCGCGTGCACATTACAAACACGTGGTCAAATCGTGCATTATTGAGAAATTATGTAAAGTTTAATACTCGTGGCACCATTTGAACATGACCATCACCGTGCCCTATAGGCGACGTCTAAAACGGGACGTAATGAGATTGAATGCACAGGGAAGTGGTGACATTAGATCACTTGGGCTATATGCTTAGCAACCATTGTTACCGTTAAATACAAAGCACATATAGGTTCAACCATCTGACCTGATGTATCTCCAGTTTCACAATAGGGTATTGACTGCATAGAAAATTCTGTTTCTTAGCGCATAATTATACAACGCTATAAGCTATAATTGCATTATACTTTCAGTTCTGGGTAGTTGCTTAGAAACCGTTACCAGGGAGTGATCGTGTGGCAAAGTATACCGTTCTAAAAAAAATACACAGTGGCCCATGGGACTATACCTGTAAAATTTCAGACCTGTAGCACCATTTGAACATAACCATCAGCATGTGCATGCCAAATTGGGGCATAATACAATTGGATTCACAGGGCAATGGTATCATTCGATCATTTGGGGTATTTGCTTAGCAACCGTTGCTACCCTTAAATACAAGTTAGGATCTGACTTCTGGTCAGAGATATCTCAAATTTCACAATAGGGTGTTGACTGCATCAAAAACACCATTTCCTTGGGCTGAATTACGACCGTAAAAGCTATAATTGTATTTTACTTTCAATATCGGGTAGATGCCTAGCAACCGTTACCAGGGAGTGACCACGTGGCAATGTAACCAGATCGTAAAATAATCAGTGGTCCATGGGGAACATACATCTAAAGTTTCAGAAATGTGACACCACTTGAACATAAACAACACCATACATCTAAACACTGGCCACAATATAAAAAATACCACTGGGAGCCCAGGGTCAGGGTGTCGATCGTTGTGGGGAGCCAGGGTTCAAAGGGTTAATATGCACAAGTATTTTTAGCGATAATGAAGAACTGAAATTGTCATCATATACAAAAATATTTGTAAGTTTAGAAGTCGCTCAGAATTTAAAATAGAGCGAAACATAGTACTGCACAAATTCAAATATGAGTAAGGTACATGTATACAATTGATATACAGGGGATCCTAGTAGTTCAGTCAGTATTGGGCATGAATAAGGAATCAGAATTCCTAAATGAAAAGATGTGTACTAGTATTTAAATATCGTACATGTATATGGTACATGTATATTTATTCCAAAAATATATAGCATATTTAATTTGTTGTAGACAATTATATCATCTCAGCCATAGAGCTTTCTCTTCCAGAATCATTCCGATAACCAAGATGGACACAGTTTAAATTGAAAAGCACAGTATGACATCATTTGAACTAACCATTGCTTGATCTGCATGTTAATCAGGAATGAGATTTTCTTCATGGCATTGCTGAGAAAGTGCATCGAACATAGCAATATATCTTTTTCAATATCATTGTCATTATTGTGTTACTTCACAAAACTGCTGGTAACATTGTAAGAATGTAATGATTGTACATGTGGCAATTCGCTAAATTCAAGTGTGTTTAAAGAACTGCAGTTGTGCAATTACTTGGAGTCTTGTCCTTCCACCCATATCTACATCTCTCTCTCGTCTCCATTAGAACCTATAATAGAACGATAACAATATTTTATGTTATAGAAACCAACATCACTATATAAAGGAGACTGGTGCTGCCTAACTCATGGAGTGTGTGACTCACTGGAATTGGCGTCAAGTTTTGGATAGCAGATCTTGAATGTTAAGTAACCAGAAAAAGTGAATAGTTTCAGTCGAGGCCAACAAACAGTGCAAAAGACAATAACTTTCAGTTTAGTTTAATTGTTATTCTCATTAAAATTATAAAATAACAATTCTTGTAATATCAAACCACCAGCAATGTTATATATTAAGGTTGGCAAAATTGTAAAGTTTGATGTCTAATCTATACTGGCCTTTAGTGAAGAATTGAATATGAGGTCACTCTCCCTCAGACAAAATTTGTTACAACAACAGACATTTTATGAAACTTGTTTTGATAACATGATTATATAAGTGCAGTTATCATCAAAACATGAAAGAAACATATATGCTGTCTCATATATTCATCCCTAGATATTGAATCACATAAAATACATGTGCCACTGCCAAATAAATTGTGTTCTAAACATCGTAATATTTTTGTCCCACAATATATATTTCTAGTGACGGAAATGTCTGTTGAGTGGTGCCTTTTAACTTCTTAACCAAAGCAGAATTATGGGTAACTTTTCAGGATTTAGTCGGAAATATGGCTTGTTGCCATTCATCGGAAAGCTCTCCCGAGAGCCATATTTCCGACTAAATCCTGAAAAGTTACCCATAATTCTGCTTTGGTTAAGAGGTCGATACTGAGGGCATTACTGTATGTCTATTATTCATTTGGAGGAAATTCAGGATACACCAACAGATAGAAAATATCCTAAGGGAACTACTTGTCACTGAGTATTTAGTAAAGAACCTTTGACAAGCTGAGCTGTAGATATAAACTACATCAGTTATAACAAAAAAATGTTTCAAATGTCCGCTCTCAGAATTCTAATGTACATGTATGTACCTGTCAATATTCTAGTGGTGCAATCCTCAAACCATGCTGACACCCATCGGTCTCAATCATTCTTTCATTCCTTCTATTTATATTCTGTGCATGGACTCAGGGCTACAAGTGCATGAACAACTGATCTGAAATATAAGAAAAGTTGATTTAATTTTTGGTTTAACATGAAACGGCATACATTTTTAAATACTTTTCTGTCAGAAAAGAATATCTATAACATCATTGGAATATTGAATAAAGAATGTGCATCATATAAGATGACATATGATATGGTGTGAGATGTGCTGCAATTGGTTTGGAATAAAAATTCATTTTGTCCATTTTGAGTTTTTGACCATCAGCCATGATTTTGGCCGAATAACCAAAAAATGACTCGATCTCATCCATGACAAATTTCACAATGATCTGACAAAAGATGCGACCTGTAACCCTGGCCAAAGGATTTAGTCATGCAAAGAGTAAAATCCAAGATGGCTGCCAGCGGCCATGATTTTTGGCCGAACGACCCCACTAATGTAGCCGAATGACCCCAAAATTACTCATTCCCCATCTCCATGTCAATATTAACATCCGTGACAAATTTCATGATGATCCAACCAAAGGTACGACCTGTAGGCTGTGCCAGAGAATTTAGTCATGCAAACAGTAAAATCTAAGATGGCTGCCAGTGGCCATTTTTTTGGCCGAATGACCCCAAAGTTACTCGTTCGCATCTACATGTCATTGTTAACATCCGTGACAAATTTCATGATAATCAGAAGAACAGTACGACCTGTAGCCCGTGCTAATGGATTGAATATTGAAATCCAAGATGGTCGCTGGCGGCCATGTTTTTTTTCTTCAGAATGACCCCAAAATGAACGGTTCTAGTCTAAATGTTGATATCAACAGCTATGTCAAATTTCATAATGATCCGACCACAAGTAGCACCTGTAGCCTGTATTGTTGACGAATCACACACACACATACGCACACACAGACGACAAAGCCATGGCAATAGCTCAAACTTTACAAAGTAAAGTTCAGCTAATAAAACAAATGGTTGGGTTAGTCTTAACTAACATATATGTGAGCCAGAGAGGCCCATTTCGCATTTATTCTTCAGGCGAAAACTATACCTGTGTTTCTGGTAATAAACGGTCATTGAAAAATATGGGTGGCCCAGGTGGGAAGGTGGTGTTTTCATTTTTAGCTCAACTTTACTTTGTAAAGTTTTAGCTATTGCCATGGCTTGGTATCGTCGTCCGTGTGTGTGTGTGTTTGTGTGTGACTCTTCAACAATTTCCTCTAGCACGGGCTACAGGTCGTACCTTTGGTCATTATAAAATTGGATCATTATAAAATTTGTCATAGCTGTTGGCATTGACATGTAGATGGGAAAGAGTCATTTTGGGGTCATTCAGCAAAAAACATGGCCACCTGCAGCCATCTTGGATTTTAATCTTTGCATGACTAAATCCTTTGGCACGGGCTACAGGTCGTAACCCTTTTATGACTGGAGCCATGCTGGTTCAGCATTAATGATCCTGTGCCAGTGCATTCTATTATATATCGAGCCTCGAATATATAAGAGAATGCACTGGCTTACAAGGTCAAGGTAAATATTGTTAAGCCAATGAATTCTCTTAAATATAAGAGAATGCATTAATTCTCTTAAATATAAGAGAATGCATTGGAACAGGGTTTTCACCAAATTTCAAGAAGATGCAGTCATGAAAGGGTTAACCCGAAGAAATTCACCTTGATAGTTGAAGTTTTGGACATCTTACTTCTACAAAGATATTAAACTTAAAATATCATGACAAACCTATGTCTCATATACCGGTACTCGATGTTTCCTCAGTTCTGGTTTCTGAGATGCCCCAAGAAGAGTAGCGCGGTTATATCATGGTTATGTTTGGTATTAGCATTATTCTTCAAACTGGGATGAACTGGGATGAACAGTTGTATTTCCACATGTTTTGATAAACAATTTGATTCCAGCAATACAGTAATGCCCTAATTAAACGACTCCATAACCACAGCAGAATAATGAGTAATTTTTCACAATTTAGTCGGAAATATGGCTTGTTGTCATTCATCGGAAAGCTCTCACCGAGAGCTTTCCGATGAATGACAACAAGCCATATTTCCGACTAAATCCTGAAAAATTACCTATTATTCTGCTGTGCTTATGGAGTCGATTAATTAGGGCATTACTGTATATCACATAGCAAATATCAAAATATCAAATAATCTGAAATTTGTTGTACCGGTACCATGTATTATGTAGAATACTCAAATGTGATTATGTGACTTAACTAGATCATGTGACTATATATTATGAAAATGAATGTTAATAAAAACTTTGGCACTCTGTCTATATATCCCTTGAAATGTGATTATGTTGACACATTTCTTGATTAATGACAGTTATATGATAAATTCAAATAGTATCGTTATCTCATTATGCACTGTTCTATTCAAATATCGCGCAATAAATTATGATAATGCAGGATAATCAGTTATTTGGTTGCTCAATTGATAATTTTCTCAAATTTAGGGGGGTGGGTGTCCAAAACTGACCGGAAAAAACTTCCTGAAACGGAAAAAAAAAGGGTGGGTGTCCAAAATTGCCTGGAAAAAAAGGCCGGAAACGGAAGAAAAAAAAATAAAAATCATCATACGTGCCTGGAATTTTTTTCCGACCCCCCCCCCCTGGGCAGCGGAGAAGATTCTCAGTCCTGGGTATCTCCCCAGAGTCCACCCCCTCACAAACCCAGACTCAACCAAATTTTTCTCAGACATAGTTAATTTCTTGCCATATCATCACTATATAAAGCAAAATATGTGATTGTGAGGGTCAAATAAGTGGAAAAATATTATGTGGGTGGGAGATACCAATGTTGGTAGAGGAAAATTGTTCCACTTGTAGTCCACAATTTCCTAACAGGTACACAGGATATATACCCATCCCTGTTAACTGCATATGTTCAGCAGTTCTTATGATATTGGTTGGGGTAATGCATATTTTGGGAGGAGATATCACAAAACAAAAGACACCCATATGTAAGGCCAAGTGATAATCTGACAGATTTGATTTGATCTTAAAGTGCCTTAAGCGGAATTAATTTATTTGCTCTTTTAAAAGTAAAATTCATCTATTTGAGCTTGAGCATAAATCAGATTGTCTAGAAATAAAAAAAAGAGTGAATTAGACTCTGAGAAAGGAATTACAAATAGGTGGACTAGTATATATTATTAAATACATGTATGATAGTCTCATGTCTTATTTACACTTAAGCGCAAATGATGTGCGCTTAATTGAGCTCAAATAAATGTTTTTTTTACATAGAGCATAATTAAATGATTGGGTCTATGAACACCTTTCATGTATGGTACATATTCCAGATACAGATAATTTAAAGGTACGGTTGGCCTTGGTGGTGGGTATCCTGTGAAAATATTTCCACCCTTCGAAAACCGCCACAAAAATAAAGAACATCAAAATGTAGACAGACTTTGTCCATATACAAATAAGAAATATCGCATAAAGAGTATGTTATTGTCAAATGTTTGACCATTGTTATGTAAACAAAAGCATAAAAAGTAACTTTTCTGGTGTTTGTTTATATTATGATGGTAAACATAAAGAGCGTTCTTTGTTGGTGAATTCCTGATATGGAACTAATAAAGAGCGTTTATGCCATTTGTGTGTGTGATTAGCCAGTTCAAGAGTTGCATTAATATTGTGCTGTCTTCTGTAACACAATCAGGCTCTTGCTTAGGTAAAATATTGTAGGTCTTTATGATAACATGCTGTTTACGTGATGGTCATGGTATATATGAACGAAACTATGCGTTTTAATGTTTTTCTGTTTACGGTGATTAGAACAAATATCAATATTTTCGACAACTAAGGCCTCACATGCCTTTAATAGCACTTTGAATGTGCAAATGATTTACACTGTTTACATAATTTGCACTTAAGTGCAAATGAACAGGTCATGGTGAACCAACGATCGACCTTTATTAGACTAATCGCTATAGAATAGACCGATTGGTCATTCATCATATGCAGGCATTGGGGATAAGTCGAGTCACTCTGAACTGTTCTATAGTGGTAATTATATTACATCCAATACTTAAAAAGAGATAATTCTAATTTCTGTTGAAAGACACGGAATAATTATTTACTGAATATATTCAATATAAAGATAGACTGATCAGTTTTATACAGATCAACCAGTGGTTCACCGAGACCTGCAGATGATTGTTGAGCTTCGGTACATTCAATGCGATTATTAATAAACATGCAGGTCTGGGTGAACCACCAATAGATCTTTATTTAGACTAATCGATCTAATATAGACTGGTCTTACACCACCTAGATGCATCTGAGATAAGGGGAGTCACACTAAACTGTTCCATGATATCGTTCAACTTGGTAACTACTTAAAAACATTTGGATTTCTTTTGAGAGAATGAGATTATAAATAAACGTTTAAAAATCTTCAAACAAACACCATTTAAATATTCAAGAATTGGAGTGAGCACCTCTCGGCTACTGACAGTGACTGACTCGGCATGTCAGTGTCAGCCATGTTTTATTGGATTTCGATCAATTGGTGTTCACCCAGACCTGATATTTAAATGTGAATTTGGGCTCCCTTTCCCATACAATTTAGTAAGACACAAACTTACGCAACCTTCCAAGTCTGCATGGGGTTGACATCAGCCGATATACTGCAACGTATTCATCGATCAGTTCATGCCAATAATGGAAACTTGTTTGTGACTCGTCTTCCATTCCAGATCATTCCAAGTTCAACCTGCTGGCTGCTGTCAACTGTCTAGGATTACTTGAGTACCGGTACGATTAAACGGACATTGACCGTGGAATGTCGCATTTCCATATCACATAAGCGTTGCTAGTATAATTTCTGCAATATATGCTGTCTTTGTGGTGCGAATTTCTCACAACAAACGTCGTTAACTTGGAAAGTAACATGATGCGGAAGTTACAATTTATGGGTTTTCCCAACCCGGAGGTAAACAAATCAGACAGTGCTTAAAGTCACGCAGTCGGAGGACATCGCGTGGCGAAGGGACTGAACTCTGTTTTGCAACTTGAGATCGACGTACCACCGGTCATCTGAGTACTATCCCTTTAAAAAGTGTCAAATATGGGATGATTTGTTTGTGCAAGTAGGGGGGGTGGATACCTTGAGATCGGAATTTTTATTTTTGGGGCCTTTTGTCTGCCTATTTTTCCCAAGTTTGTTGGCCAATGCACTCCCATGTGGCATCCTAATGGACTGAGAAGTATGTCTGTGATTGTGTGATTCCTTTTATGTGGTCTACCATCCTATACAAATTAAAATGGTTTTGGTAAATAGTTACTGGTGTAAAAGGTTCAGAGGGTATGATGATATCTGTAAATAATTTGTTATATTTTATACTGTTGACATGCGGATGTCACATTTTGTCATTCAAAATAGATTTATGTTTTATATATGTATCCACCTATAGGACTGCTGGTACATGCTTATTGACTACACAATTTAGGTAAAAACTAGCAGAAAGACAGAGGAAGAATACGACCTTGATAGCCACTGCCTGAAGTACATGTAATAGTATTGAGAGTGGAATATAGGCTCAATAATGTCATCTAATACCTGTGCCTTTGAAATGATATGAATTGTTGCTTGAAGTAGCTTAAATTGTCTGCCAACTTAATAGTTACACAGCTTAGCCACATGTACCGGTATGATATAATCATGACTCATGAGTGTCCAACCTGGTGGTTCATACAGTGTTCTCAAGTCACTGATATGGGCATATCATACTCAGACATGATGCAACAGGTATTGAGGCACAGTACAAAACTAAGTGATATAATTCCAATATCCCAATGTTTTCTAATTAATATTTGATAAATATGTTGATTGGAAAAAATTTGCATCACACATTTTTTACGACCTCAAAAATCCCACCCACCCCCTCCCAATGTCTGGACTTTTTCTGCACCACCCCCCCCCCGATTTATCAGGGAAATAACGATAATTTTATCTAAACGTCTATCTTTGCCTCAACATCAGTGTATCTAGAAACTTACAGAAAAATTGTCTCCGGTGTATCCCATTGGGCATGATGCTGTGGTGCTCCTCCATTTGTTTTCACCTGCGTCACGCTGAGACATCAAATTAAAGTTCAGTATATCAGAGAACGTTGGCATGGAAAACGACACTGACGTGGGTACAATCTCACTCTCACAGCTGTCGTAGTATGGAGTGTCAGAATTACACATGAAACAAAATGGATTGCGGTATTTCCCATCGAATATTGACGTGTATGAATTGCAAGCTTTCTTGATATCAGCATTGAAACTTCTCCACTGACCCGTTACGTTGCAACGAGACACCAATTCTGCGTCGGCCACGTAGCAAGTCCGGAGTTTAATTAAAATATTTCGGCTTACGTCTGTTGAAAAATAACAATCGGGATGTTTCCATAATACTTGTAAAATCTCCTTGTATGTTTTGTAGGACGGGAGAGCTATCATGTTTGTGCATCCCATCCGCACAGACCACGTGGTGTAGTTGTTCGCGCCGTTGCACTGAGCACAAAACTTATTGGCGTATGTCACGTGACTTCCGTCTGTGACTGGTGTTATGGAGATTAAATCGTCAACAGAAACTTCAGTGTTATCACATAATTCTGAAACGTCGTCGTCGTTGTAGTCTTTGGGACACTTGTTCACCATAGCTATAACCACACCATCATCATTGTGGACTTTGTGGTACTTTATGTACTTTGACTTGCACGCTATTCTAGAATCAATTTTGCGTGCGAAAAGTCCAACAGTCTTTCTCTTATCTGGACAGCAGTCTTCAAATTGAGAGCAATTTACGTCACAATTGCAATTCCAGCATCTATAACTGCATTCGTTGGATACCAGAGGTTTTCCATGTTTGGTGTAGTGAACTTTTCCCCTGCAGAAATGTCCGTGAGGGCAGTAGAGCCCGTGCCCTCTTTTGACGAACTTCAAGAATGATTCGTGGGGGCGTCTTTGAATCTGCAGTGCCCGGGGTGCGTTGACGCCCTGGCAATTTGGCCACGCCACAACCACAATAACAAGAGTAAGTCGAAGCAGTCCCTCCATTCAGCCGATGACCTGTAAGATAAGTGGTGTATATTAAAGGTACTCGTTTCGATCAGACGATCCCCAACAACAACAACATTTATTCAAAATACACTTTAGTTATCAGTATCGATTAATTACAACAAAATAATGATAACCACCGTTAACTAAGTTATTCAACGAAATGTGGCCGTATTATCGCCTCTATATATCACGTATTACCACTTGATTTTGGTGTTATCCATCTTCATCCGCAATTTTGTCCGAGACCGTCGCCTTCGCGATTTTTTTTACAGGCAACAAATAAGTACATATCTTGAGAAATAACAAACTTCAAAAATCGATATCTGACCACTCAGACGGGTGGGTTCCCCGACTCGAATCAAATATTTTTTAAAGGGATACTGTACCCAAATGTTGTTGTTGGTTTCTATAGTCTCTGAGTCGGAGAATAAGGTAACAATTTTTTCATTATTTGAAAGTCTGTTGAGTACGAAGTAGTGTTACGGATGGCAAATTTACCGGAATGCAAAAATACAAATTGTCGTTGTCGAGTAATTTTTGTTCAGTTTTCAACCAAATGTATCAAATAAAAGTTGTATTATATGCATACTAGTCCCATATACTCATTTAAGTTATTGTATCGCCACTAGTCATTGAGTGGCTTGAGTTTTCTCCCCGTATCAGCATAATGTTTTAAACGATCGTGTGTGCCATGGGTTTACCAATCCACTATCCCTCAATTAATTTGATTACGTGTTGTACACGGAAATTCGTAATTTAATTTACGCCATTTTATGGCTCCAGCCATAAATTGAATTTATATCAAATTGTTAACTTTGATTTTAAGATAGCCTATTAACCTGAGCGTTTACAGAATACATCTTCGACTCAAATTACTTATGTTTCTATATATTATCGATATTAGATCGTTGTTATCACCGGAAATGTATTGAAAATGGCGTACAGTACCCCTTTAACCCCAAAGTCGAAGAAATCGTACTTTTGGAGCGTTAATTCGGATTGTGCATCTTGAGATTCAATAACAAAACTTTAAATTATGATTCCGCGATCATAGCAATTTACTATCTCCAAGGGATGTTAAACATATGCCGATCGTGATCGGCCTCCCATTGCATTGTTGTGCTGGGAAAATAATCCTGAAAAAACAAACTATCATTGTTATTGAAAAAAATACAAAATAATAAATGCTGCACCCGCTAAAACAAGATATAGTGTCTTTCATGTTGCATTTCTCGTTCCAAATGCATTACTTGATCCACTAGTTACATGTATATTGGACTTGTTTTTAATCATTTATACTTGCCTGATATCTCTATAATTATAATTTAAGAAACATATAACGGTACTATTTTCTTAACCGCAACATTTCGCCCAACCAACACACAGGTCACCAGAACAGAAATTGAGCCCACCCCAAAAATACGTAATCCTATATAATTAAGTATTATTGGGTTGGGGTAATATTTTTGTTCTGGGGTACCTATGAACCAACATCATACTAATTAGTCAGCAGAGCCAACTGGCATGTAGAAAACCAGCCAGGACCACTTGACCGGAAGGTGATTAACTATAATAGGTATATGTGTTATTTGTAACAAAACATCTTGGATTTATATTTTACAAGCAGATTTGTTCGAAACCACGTGCTTACCTCTTCTTCGAATGAAGTGTTTATTCCTAAACCGATCAGATAAGGCGAATCATCCTCGCCATGCTCTGCGTATATATATAGGCTAAACTACTTATACTTTCATACTTTCCCTATTCAAATGATAGACCTATTCAAATTTAATTTTAATTTGACATAACCGTTATGCGTGTGTAACAGGTTTACACACTACGTGAACAGTAACACTGTAGTAGCAGTATTTGTTATGATAATTTTTATCTACGGCGAAATCTATATGCCTTTCTTCACATGCATTATGGAATGTGTCTATTTGGTCATTTTTATGTGGTCTCACTCGTGTTTTCCACCTATGGACTACACCCCACCCCAAATGCAGCTCTTGGAGATTCCAGTTGCTAGTAATTTTCCAACTGGCGCCTTGTCAGTCTAACATTGTACGGAAAAATGAAACATTCAACTATTGATCTTTAAACTTTACACGAAAATTTAAACGGCAGAACATTCTCAATCAAACTTTCCAACTCTTAGTTTCGTCAGCCATGGCCTTGTGTTTTATAATTGTTGAACATCAACACCAATAATGTGGAGGGGTGAAACATCTAATCTCATTCTATAACTGAATGTTCTATTTTAGTTGAATTTATGATGGTATTCATTTATAGCTTCCAACTCATTGTCTCCAGACATTCCGTCGGAGGACTATAATATTGACCCTCGTCCGTGGGGTCGTGCATGCTGTGTCCGTCCGGAACGTTTTCAGAGCCTGTATTCTGTCATTTTCTGGTAAATTTGGTTTAAACTTGGCACATATATATATCTACCAGCATGGGAACCTACGATACTGAGTTCGATCGGACTCATTTTGGCGGAGTTATTGCCATTTTTCGACATAGAATCCTGGGATGCCTCTTTGTCCGAACCTGCATGCATTCTTAGAATTTTTTTATATTGTGCCAATTTTAGGTTATATTTTTAAATTTTAAGAGGTAGTCTCAGATTCGTTTGTTTGTATGCAGCTCAGTTATAAGACAATGCACAAGTATTTAATCCATATAATATATTTCTATAAAGCCTCCGCTCAGAGTCGGGGGATTTTTGCCGAGTGACATTATACAGTTGTCGCCCGTTGTCGAGGGAGACATTGAGATTTGTCACCCGCTCGAGAACGGAATGTCTCCCGAGGAGCGAAGCTCCGAGGGAGACATTCCGTTCTCGAGCGGGTGACAAATCTCAATGTCTCCCGAGAAGAAGGGCAACAACTGTTTTGTTATCCGATTATATCACATAATAAAATCCTTGCCATCCACACGCACGATGTTGCACTGAGTCACGAGTGCTTTCTTTCCCGATTATGTATATTGTCAGTAAAACTTATCGTCCCATAGCATTTCTGTTCCATAAACGATAGTCAAGCTGTTAAGCGTTTGATAATCCGCGTTTATTTACGATCAATTTGGTGGTTAAATCGTCAATGTCGGTCCATGCAATGTAAACCAATAAGCCATATATCATGGACGTATATATACATCGCTGGCCATATACATGTAGGTATGTTCTCGTCTTCTGCCATGTGGCATATTCAATGTCGTCTTGTGTGCGCAATTTACTCACGATGTTCATTTCATAACGGTCTTCCCCGAAAGCTATTGGGAAGTTGTCAATTTCATTAATGTACATCCATATGTGTCGGTGCTCATGGCGATCCTCACATAACATACTTCTATGATCACATTGCAGACATCGCGGAGGATAAGCGTACAGTACCATTCATTCGCGACAAACGTGTGCATTACGTTGTCTACCAGGAACATTTATAACCAACCAACCTCAAGGGATCCTCTCTTTCAATCTTGCATCATAATGTCGACATGAACAAATTGATTCACCGAGATGTTTCGATGTAAAAAGTAAATAATAACGCTTGTCCAATAAAAATATCAACTTAAAAGTTCGAATATTAGTGTTCACTAAAATATATGCAAATTAGCAAACACCACAACTGGCGTGTATTGCGAATCCGTGGGGTATATAAGATCTATGATTTTTTAGTATGTATAGTGATGTGAAATAGATGAGTTACTGCAGTGTGTGTTTGGAGATATTCTTGCAATATAGCATCAGGCGGGCGACAAAAACAATGTCTCCCGGCTAAGCGGGCGACAGTGTGATTTGTCGCCCGGCTCGTGACAGGACATGGGCCAATCAGAAGGGTGGAAAATAGGGAGGAGGATAACAATGTTATTTATTTTAGTTTTGAATTGCTTGTGTCTTACATTTTGTGGATATTTCTGGATAAAAGTAATTTGATGAAAACATGCTAACACTGGGTGATTCTTGTAACACCGAGGAAGTCATTTGGTCCTTTGTGTTTGAGAAGATTAGTTTATTTATGAATAGAGCAACTTGAAATTAAATAACAAAACAAAAAAAAAATTCTAAATTAGATTAGAATTAACGGATCGATCCAAAAGATAATATCAGTATTAAATTAGAATTATCTGATCCAAAAGAGAATATCAGGTTATCATTGGATCAAATCGATATACGTTTTTACGTGTATCTATACCATAGTTTATAGTACATTATAGGACATATAGTGCCGACATCCGGATGACCACTCGTCGTTTGTTCGTCTGTTTGTCGGTAGACACCGTGACCTTACGCATGGTGCGATGACTCAAACATTTTTTATCTGATCCGAGCCAAATTTTGTATATGAGTTACTCAGCCCAAAATACAGACAGTGTTCGAATGCGTGTAAGAGAAATGTACAGCTATAGATTCACAATTCCTGTTGTTAATTTTGGGGAAAGCCTGATTTACAAAAATAAAAACAACTTTTCTCCCGGGAATTAACATATCTCCCAGGGAGAAAACTAATCTCCCAGGGAGAAAACTTTTCTCCCGGGAATTAACTTTTCTCCCAGGGAGATAACTTATCTCCCAGGGAGAAAACTTATCTCCCAGGGAGAAAACTTTTCTCCCGGGAATTAACTTTTCTTCCAGGGAGAAAACTTTTCTCCCTGGAGATAACTTATCTCCCAGGGAGAAAACTTTTCTCCCCGTAATTAACTTTTCTCCCAGGGAGATAACTTATATCCCGGGAATTAACTTTTCTCCCATGGTGGAAAATCACGTGATGTGATAGATTTCACGTAACCGATAACATTCAAACATATCCTGCTACTGTTATAAGTCACGTGTCATTGTCTGATGTCCTGGCGCGAAAAAACATTTTGACAGTCAATATATAACGCGCCAATGTTTAGCGCCTGGTGTCATAGGTCCCCTGGTGCGATAACACTACCATAAGTATATACCTTAATACAAGGTTTATATCTATAAGACCTATATTGAGCATAGACTCACTAATTGCAATCTAAATTCATCAATATCCTCTGTACATAAGATCAGGGCCACCAAACTCGGTCACGTGGTTACTATTTTTAGTGTACAAATGGCCGACGGATTTATCACCTCAAAGTAAGTACTGAGTTCTGTATAGCTTTGTTGTTCAACTACCCGCTAGTAGACCCACTTGAAAGAAGGCGGAGTAAAAAAATAAAAAGGAAGGATTAGATAAATTTCCATCAGATGTTTCGAGTTCTTTGTGATGCCTTCCCCAACTAGTTTAACTTGCCTATTGTCGACGTATAGCAAATTGCGATCGCGCTCAAACAATTTCACTTTAATCGTCAATATAGTCGCTAAACGGGGCTAATCCATTGATTTGAATTGTGTACGAGAAACAAAATTTCTCTGGAATATTTTTAATATGCACTTGTTGGCAAATTATTAACAATTGATTGTCTTAGACCTATTTATATAAAATAGGTAACGCCCGTACTGCGGGTAACGCTCACGTCACACAGACGGATATTCACATTTTCACACCAGTTTCTATATACATCGATCCATTTTAGCCAGTGGAAATATTGAGTTGACTATTATCTTACTTGAGAATTTTTTTATATTTCCACAGGTTATATATGTCGCAATTTCCAGAATATGGCAGAGTCATCACTACCAAATGTCGTGTCTATATAAGCTTGCAGCGCTTTATATATACATCTGGAATGAGCACCATCAATTCTGAAATTGCCAGATTTTCTTCCTGATCTGGCACATATCGTTTCAGGAACATTGAACAACTTTTCGCTCAGCTTTGACTTAGGGGTCCGTCAAGTTAGCACAACATTCAACATTCGATTTTTCTTGTACATAAGTTTTTTTTAACGTGAATCAATGGATTAAGTTGGTCGTATATATAGCACCCCTATCAAAATTAGAGTATTCGATACCTCGATGCTCATTTTTGAGGTATTTTAACATTCGATTTTTCTTGTACATAAGTTTTTTTAACGTGAATGGATTAATTGGGTCGTATATATAGCACCCCTATCAAAATGAGTATTCGATACTTCGATGCTCATTTTTGAGGAATTTTAATTCCGGTAGGGAGAGAGAGGGGCACATCAATACGCATGATCGAATACTCATTTTGATATATATGGGTTATTATTTTCCGACCGTTAAAAAAACTTATGTACAAGAAAAATCGAATGTTAAAATTCCTCAAAAATGAGCATCGAAGTATCGAATACTCTAATGTTGATAGGGGTGCTATATATACGACCCACTTAATCCATTCACGTTAAAAAAAACTTATGTACAAGAAAAATAGAATGTTGAATGTTGTGCCAACTTCACACGAATGTTGAACGAATGTTGAATGTTGTGCTAACTTCACGGACCCTTGACTTAGTTGTTTTTTTAGGCTTCTGCAGATATCTTTGACGGTGTAGACAATATATTCGTCATCATTAAAATAACAATAACATCTATCCCTTGTCTTTTTTTGTAGGACGTCGGTGCTTTTCTGCCTTGTCGGTGTAGGGTGCGGTGAAACTATACACTCACTTAATCTCTTTATGTGAGGTGTGCATGTATATGGCAGTGCTGATCTTTATGCATACTATATAGTTTACATCTTTTAGTTCTGTTGAGCAATAGGTTTGACTTGATGTTCCTTGGATGCATTTTAGACTATTCTTGCTGATTCTTGGGGAAATTAAATGAGTTGAATTTATTTTTGGTGGGAAATGTTCAGATACCAAGTTCAACAAACGACCTATAGTCATTTTGTTATTGAATAAAATGGTGTGGAATTTATATGTGAACGAATCTCGGATCTGTGGTGATGAGTCAAATGTACCGTAGGGTCGTGGTGATATAAGGGGCAACAGCAGCCATATACTTCAGACCGAACATGTGTTGAGATTGCACCGATAGTTTGACTTTCCGCCATTCTTTATAGTATGATATAATTATGTCGTTTTAGATCGAGATTTAGAATATATTGTTCAAGTTTCTATTGTGACGTGGACTGTTCCATCTATCGGAAAACGTGAGGGATAATGGGGATAACTACAACTAGAGGGGTACAAATTGAATATTTTAATTTGTGAATTTTGATCTGGGATGTATACCGGTAATTGGAAAACAAAAACTTTGACAAAAACATCTCCCCTTGACGAAAAAAGACCAATAATCAGTGTTCCATAACAAGTTTTTTCTTGACACAATTAGGTTTGGATTGCAATATAATGCAACGGGTTTCCCACAGCTCTAACAATGACATGTTCCACAAATTATTGTTTTATGTAGAGGGGGAATTCGTTCCTTTGTTGATATTGTAAATAAATAAGCTCCATGAATTCCGTTACTATTTCCCAGTTCTCAAAATATAATAATAATCGTTACCTAATCGCCTATGTATGCATAACCACAGCAGCCACGGGGCTATCATTGTGTATTCTTCTTGTGCCACCTCTATACTAGTCCATCTAGAAATCACAAACCTATAGTCACATACGCTCGTCCAGCTGTTTAAAAATTGGGCGAAAGTCGTGCGTGGGGTAAAAATAGGACATTTTTTGTTGCTAAATTCTTTATGTATTCATAACACAACAGCCACGGGGCTATCCTTGTGGATTCTTCTTGTGCCACCACTAGTCCATCTAGAAATCACAAACTGGTTCATATATGCCTGTCCAGCTGTTCAAAAATTGGGTGTAAATCGTGCGTGGGGTCAATATAATGAAAAAAAGGTAATTTTTCGTTGCTAAATCGCCAGCGTATATAGGCATAACCATACATGTAGCAGCCACGGGGCTATCCTTGTGGATTCTTCTTGTGCCACCACTAGTCCATCTAGAAATCACAAACTGTTTCACATACGCATGTCCAGCTGTTAAAAAATTGGGCGTAAGTCGTGCGTGGGGGTCAAAATAATGAAAAAAAGGTAATTTTTCGTTGCTAAATCGCCTGCGTAGGCATAACCATAGCAGCCACGGGGCTATCATTGTGGATTCTTCTTGTGCCACCACTAGTCCATCTAGACATCGCAAAACAAGTCACATGCGCCCGTCCAGCTGTTCACAAATTGGGCGTAAGTCGCGCGTGGGGTCAAAATAATGAAAAAAGGGTCATTTTTCGCAAATACGCACATTATCGACCTATAATTTTCATTAGGTACATAAAGTGATTATTTGATTCTGAAATAAGCTGATAATGGAGTCATAGTCGTCATTTCGTGTTATGGCGCGAACCACAGTGAAAACACATGTTAATGAGCGTACACCTGAAAAGTCGTGGATTGGCTTATTTTTATCATTGTCCGCACATGATCTGCTTAGACTCTCCTCTATATGAGTCGATAATGTGACTTATATGGTCTCCTTTTCAGCACATTATCGACTCAAATGGAAGCGAATCTAAGCAGATTATCTACCTAAATTATAACTCCTTATAAGCAAATAATGTGTTGGTTTTCAGGAGAACAGGCTGGATTAAGCAACGAAAAATGACCTGTTTTTCATTATTTTCACCCCACGCACTACTTACGCACCACTTTTGAACAGCTGGACGGGCGTATATGACCTAGTTTGTGATTTATAAATGGAAGAGTGGCGGCATAAGAAGACCCCAAAAGGATAGCCCCGTGGCTGCTGTGGTTATGCATACATAGGGAATTTAGCAACGAACAATGGCATATTGTTACCCCACGCACGACTTACGGCCAATTTTTGAACAGCTGGACGTGCGTATCTGACCTAGTTTGTGATTTCTAGATGGACTAGTGGCGGCAGAAGAATAATCCACAATGATAGCCATGTGGCTGCTGTGGTTATGCATATACATAGGGAATTTAGCAACGACAAATTGCATATTTTAACCTACGCACAACTTACGCCCAATTTTCGAACAGCTGG
This sequence comes from Siphonodentalium dalli, assembly GCA_032622095.1. NCBI lineage: Eukaryota > Metazoa > Mollusca > Scaphopoda > Gadilida > Siphonodentaliidae > Siphonodentalium > Siphonodentalium dalli. The sequence goes on along the minus strand of CP136066.1, from coordinate 112,515,330 downwards.
ACAGGTTTATAATGTGACCTAGTTTGTTATTTCTAGATGGACTAGTGGCGGCACAGAACGAATCCACAAGGATAGCCCCGTGGCTGCTACGGTTATGCCTACTCAAGCGATTTAGCAACGAAAATTTACCTTTTTTTCATTATTTTGACCCCACGCACGACTTACGCCCAATTTTTGAACAGCTGGACAGGCGTATGTGAACCAGTTTGTGATTTCTAGATGGACTAGTGGTGGCACAAGAAGAATCCATAAGGATAGCCCCATGGCTGTTGTGGTTATGAATACATAAGGAATTTAGCAACAAAAAATGTCCTATTTTTAACCCAAGCACGACTTTCGCCCAATTTTGAACAGCTAGACAGGCGTATGTGACTTGATTTGTGATTTATAGATGGACTAGTGGTGGCACAGGAAGAGTACAAAAGGATGGCCCCGTAGCTTCTGTGGTTATGCATACATAGGCGATTTAGTAACGATTATTATTATATTTTGAGAACTGGGAACTAGTAACGGAATTCATGGAGCTAAATAAATAATATAGATCGTAAAAATATATCCTGTTCCATATGTACATGTAGGACTATCCCTGCAATATTAGCCGATGGTATAATTGCTCGTTGGCGTTTTCGGCTGCATGTTCCATATGCATACAGCTATTTGATATTACTGTGTGGGCTTTATCATGCCTCGTCTGTTGCAACATGTGTGAGCGTTACCAATATTACATTTGAAGGCGCAGAGAGTGTATATGTGCGCAAAATTGCAAGATATATTTTGAAAACCATGCATGAATATGTTTCTCATTTTGTGTCTATGATACCGGATGGATAAATGCTCTGAATAAAGCTCTGATGCTTCTTACTGGTGAAATTGAGATAAATGTGTTGGCGCTATCAATAAAAGCCACCAGCGCGAAAATGGGTGAAAAGTAAGAGATTGAAATTTGTGCGAGGCATCAGCTTTATACGGGACTATATTTCTAAAAGCGGTTTTGTTCAACGGACAAAAGAAATATGTAGTTCTTCTTTCGCTAATATGTCACAACAAGAATATTTGTTGTTTTCGAGAAATAAGCATCGGAAGCGAGAATTAGCGATTTGTTATGAGTGTTTCGTTACCCATCACGTGACCGAGTTTAGTGGCCCTGAAGATAATGTCACATCCCCAGTTCTTTAGACCATATTCACACCTTTAATTTGGTGTATCTCTTGCATCGATACGTGTACGATCACCAAAGATATATCTGAATGTGTGCACACTTTCAAATCCAGACAAACCCTTGAACAGATTCCCATCAAATATAGCATAGTACTACTGCAGAATTCCACTTGTCACAATGATTCACCATGGATGGTCCTGTCTGTGTGACCTCAGCAGAGTAAATTCTGCAGTGCTACTTTGCTATATTTGATGGGAATCTGTTCAGGGGTTTGTCTGATTTTGAAAGTGTGCACATATTCATATATATCTTTGGCGATCTTGCACGTATCGACGTGGGAGATACACCAAATTAAAGGTGCGAATATGGTCTAAAGAACTTGGTATGCGGCATTATATTATACACAGGGGATATTGATGAATTTTTATCGCAAGCGAATCTATGCTCAATATAGGTCGGATAGATATAAACCTTGTATTAAGGTATACACTCATGGTCAGAGGCGGACTGGCCGCTCGGGAGACCGGGAACATTCCCGATGGGCCGGAGGCCGTGGGGGTGTATATGTGGTTGTGCCGCAAAGGAAACCGACGTGGGCCGCCATACACATGTGCATGTTGTTTAACCATGCAGCCTAATTGGCTAATCGTAATTTTGCCATTAAATGAACTTGTCAGCATCATGCACCCGCCCCGGACCCTCCCCCAATTGAAATTTCCAACACAATAGGAACGCTTCAGTTGAGGCCAGTCTGGATGCTAGGATTAGAGATTTTCTTGTATAGACTTAGTTTTCAAAATGTTCTCACCCGGGCCGATCAACCATGGACAGCCAGGTGTGTCCTGGTCTCTTGTCCGTAGCAGTGTGCATTTGTCTGGAGTTAGACCGCTAGATATGAGAATTTATGCAATTTTTCAGGTAAAAATATCTGAAGAGTCTCATACCCGGAATATATAGAACCATGGTTTATGAATATATTGGATATTAGGCCAGAGCACTGAGGTGCATGGGGGGTGAAAATGGAATTATGCAAAAACATGTATTTGGTCTGATTCTGATTCAAGGGGGAGGATGCAGTTGGAATTTCCCAAGGTGGACACCCCTGAACAGATTCTGATTCAAGGGGGGGGGGTGCATGCAGATGGGCCGGTATTATATTCATTTCCCGGGCCGGTTTTTTGGCCCAGCCCGCCTCTGCTCATGGTAGTGTTGTCACACCAGGGGACCTGTGCCTGGTGTAGCATTCTGTAGTCGAAGCAGACACCAGACCTGTGCCTGGTCGTATAGAAGACATGCAGGAACTGAGGATATGGCTGGAATTGGGAAGAATCGGAGTGTTTGACTGTTTATAGTATTGGACCATGTTATGTTGTTATGCAATCATGATATTTCGCCATTAACTATAAAGTTACCTTCGTATCAAATGCTGCCTATTCCGATTGATTATTTTATATTTGTTTATGAATATGTGCCATGGCTGTCGCGGACCCTGGACTCTAGTCTAAAATTTACTGACCATCGCTAGTATAGTGGTGGGTCCATTTTGGACTACCGGTGGTCGTGCAATGCACCAAATCGCTCTAAATTGGACCTATAGCACGTGTTTGTGGCGAAACAATGGGTACATATCATTAAACGCTCTTTATAATGACATGGCGAAACGATTCTATTGAATGCATAAAGTATCCACGGCATCCTTAAACACTTAGTCCGGGAGCTAATATGGGTACCCTTGCACCCCCCCCTGGGACTTAACGTCGCCCCATTTATTTATTTTGTTCCTTATTATGTCCTTCAACTTTTAAGCAATGTTAACAAGAAAAAAAAGTGGCGGTGTAGACTCCAGACAAGATGGCGTCCATCATGGCCGCCGTTTTTCAGACCAGACCCTTATAGGTCAGTTTTATGCAAATTATAGCGGGAAAATCTTGTAAAATGTAGACAAATGTATATATTTTCGTGAAGCTAAGACATAATGACAATTCTTTGGGCCAAAATTTAAACTCACCATCCAAGATGGCCGCCGGAAGTTGAAAATATGACATTTTTTCACAAATATCTTCTAGATCAATTCATGCTGTTTGGAACTGGTTGAGTAATATGACTTTATTTAGTGTTGTGTATATTAACTGATCATTGGAGCAATTAAATGTGCAACTAATGGGGTCCTAGCCCCTTCTGATCCCTCAAAAATTCGATTTTACAGAACGCGGTACAAAATTTTACAAAAAATCACAATTGGGATTCTAGTCATATTTCAAAAAGAAATGAAAAGAATATTGTAATGTAAGTGAGGCATTTCATTACCTATGAATATTCCAACTCTCTGGAACCAAAAATCTTACCTTGGCTCAAAATGGCTGCGAAAATGGCCGCCAAAATATGGAAAATGGTAAATATTGCCCCAGGGTGTCCTACAATCGCTTACAAGTTGTGGTTGATGTATACAATTGGCTAATCTGTATTCTATACGTTGCATACTAACATTTCTGATGCACCATGGATCATTTTTACTATTGTCACCACTGACATCACCAGAAATATGGGATTTTTCTCTCACAAACTTGACATAAATATCGGCAAAAATTCACTTTTCAGGGTTCGACCATTTGTTCAAGTAAAATGCAACTATCTTTGGTATCAAAGGTGTTTATTGTTTTGGTCTATCTTAAGTGTGTCACACGGTGGTGTTTAAAGGCTAAAATGCTCAAGATGGCTTCCAAAATGGCAACCAAATTTGTAAAAAGTTAAAAGTTAACATATCCCGAACATTATTCTCTGCGTTATCCGAAAAAGATAGCAAATTGTGACTCACTTGGTTATTTTTCGTATTAGTTAATTAACTGACAAATACGTTCTATTATATTTGTCCCAGTTCCGTATGGGGCATGACAAATTCATTTTAAAGTTGCAGTATGGAATTTTGCGGAGAACCTCTTTTGTGATTCTGGCCATATTATTGAAAGGAAATGGGCAGAACTTTGAGACGGAACTGAGATGAACCATCATGATATGTGGGTATTCAGGCCCACTATGATACAAATTTATCAACTGGATACAGTGTGGAAGCCAAGATGGCAGCCACGGAGTTACTCTATGGTCATAGATGAGGATAATAGGTATACAGTGAGTTATTATATGGTCATGAATTATGTGTGGGTATATAGGGAGTCCCCTGTTGGTGACGGTGGGACATATATTTATATATGTTGTGGATGTGTTATCATTGGTGGTGTATGGGGAGTAGATGTATGATCATGGATGGCGTGTATATAACTTATGAGTGGCAAGTATGGAACTTATGAGTGGTCGTATGTGCGGGTATTGGTATATCTGGAAGGGCTCACCATTGGTATTGTGCATATGTATACCTGGATTGACTCTATGGTCATGTGTATGGCGAATATGTATACATGTAGTGGCTGTATGGTCCATGGTTAGGTGAATATGTATACAATGAGTGACTGTATGATCGTTAATGTAGTGCATATGTATACATAGAGTGACTTTTTGGTCATGTGTCGGGTGTAGGTGTATACCTGGTGTTCATCCATGGTGAGTCGTGGCTGTATCGTCATTTGTGGTATGTACGGGTATAACCAAGTATGGTTGCATGATCAGGTGTACGTGTATAAAGTGGGTTATTTTGTTGGCATTTGTGTGGTGTTTATGTACATATGGAGTGACTTGGGTAATGGGTGGGTTGTACATGTGTATCTTGGGTGGCTATCGCTTTCCACAATAACTCAAGGATATGCTAATCAATAGAGAGGTCGTGTCAGAGAGTTCTCCATCTTGATGATGTTTATGTAGATGGTGGACGTTAAGCTGTATACATGTACACCTGACCCATGACCATGGGTGACCATACAGCCATGCGTCACAATGCAGGCACACCGGGTATACGCCTAAACATGACCCATAACCATATATTCACTCCTTGTATACCCATTCATCTCACCATTGGCCATAAGGTCACCCCCTGTATACCTATTCCCCAAACGCATGGTCAAATAGACAATCCATATCTACATCAACACCACAAAGTCATTCCGGTATACATATGCACCTCACCAATGGCCATATAGCCACTCGCTTCATGCACATACCTCACCCATGTCACTTGGTATACTCCTTCACCTGACATATGCCCATATAGTCACCCCGTGTGTACCTATTCAAAACATTCATACATGATCATGGCCAATCCTTGTATACATATTCACCTCAACATTGGCCATGTCACTCCCTGTATCCCTATTTGTCACACCATAGCCGAATAGCCACTCAAGATATCCTAATACACCCCATCCATGTCAGTATAGTCACTCCATGTATGCATATGCACCTCATCCATGGCAATATTGCCACTCGATATATACTCATATCCCTCGCCCATGACAATAAAGCAACACGTGTGTATGCTGGTATAGCCTACACATGACCATACCGCCACGAGTCACAAAACAGGAACACCAGGTATACGCCTGACACATGACCATTTAGTCACCCCCTGTATAGATGTTCATTACATTTGTGACCATACAGTCACTACTTGTATACCTACATGTACTCATCTCACCATTAAAATGATAATACATCCACGAGATATATAAATATACATCCCACCATTACCACACGGACACTCCCTATATACCCACACCCTCGATAATGTCCACCCAGCTTAATCCAGGTATTCATATTCAATCATGACCGTACAGTCATTCCATGTATACCTGTACACATTACCCGTAACCATAAAATCACTCCCTATTTATCCACACACCCCATCCATGATCATACAGACAACACATGCACATACCACCCATGACATTACAGTCACTCCATATATACATAATCAACACATAGATGACCATGTAGCTATATCCATACACCACACCAATGACCATACAGGTACACCGGTTGCACCCGTACTGAATATACACAATCATACACCATAGAGACACTCCATGCATACCGATTGACCTCACACCTGACCATGACCTCTCCCTGTATACATAGATGCATCTTACCATGGACAACCCACTCATAACCATATAGTCACTCACTGTATACCTACTCACATCAGTCATGACATACAATAACTCCCTGTATACCTATTCACCTCACATATGATCATAGAGTAACTCCCTGGCTATTATCTTTGCATCCACACTGTATCCTGTTGACATTTTATAATAATGGACCAGAATAGCCAAAGATTATGGTCCATCTCAGTTCTGTATCAAAGTTCTGCCCATTTCCTTTCAATAAATGTGGCCAAAATCACAAAAGAGGTTCTCGGCAAAATTGCATACTTTAAAATGAATTTGCCATGCCCCATACGGAACTGAGACAACCAGAATAGAACATGTAGTTGTCAGTTAATTAACTAACATGTATAATAACCAAGTGAGTCACAATATGCTACCTTTTCGGATAATGCAGAGAATGTTCGGGATATATGTAAAAAATTAACATTCTACAAATTTGGTTGCCATTTTGGAAGCCATCTTGAGCAATTTAGTCTATAAACACCGTAGTGAGACACATTTAAGATAGACCAAAACAATAAACACCTTTTAATCCAAAGATAGTTATATTTTACCTGAAAAAATGGTCCAAACCTGCAAAATGAATTTTTGCCAATATTTATGTCAAGTTTTTGAGAGAAAAGTCCAATATGTTTGACGATGTCAGGGGTGACAATAGTAAGAATTAACCATGGTGCATCAGACATGTTAGTATTCAATGTATAGAATGCAGAATAGCCAATTTTATACCCCAACCACAACTTGTAAGCGATTGCAGGACACGCTGGTATAATATTTACAATTTTCCATATTTTGGCGGCCATATTGGCAGCCATTTTGAGCCAAAGTAAGAATTTTGGTTCCAGTGATTTGGAATATTAATAGTTAATGATATGCCTCACTTACATTACAAAGTTCTGTTCATTTCTTGTTGAAATATGACAAGAATCCCAATTGTGATTTTTTTGTGAAATTTTATAACGCATTTTGTAAAATCGAATTTTTGAGGGTTCGAAAGGGGTTAGGACCCCAATAATTGTATAGTTCGTTGCTCCAATGATCAGTTAATATACAATACACAACATAAAGTTGCATTACTCAACCAGTTCCAAACAGCATGAATTGATCTAGAAGATATTTGTGAAAAAAAATTATATTTTCAACTTCCGGTGGCCATTTTGGCGGCCATCTTGGATGGTGAGTTTCAATTTTGGCCCAAAAAAGTGTCATTATGTCTCAGCTTCACGAAAATATATACATTTGTATACATTTTACAAGATTTTCCCGCTATAATTTGCTTAAAACTGACTTAGGGTCTGGTCTGAAAAACGGCGGCCATGATGGACACCATCTTGTCTGGAGTCTACACGGCCACTTTTTTTTCTTGTTAACATTGCTTAAAAGTTGAAGAACATAATAAGGAACAAAATGAGTGGGGTGAAGTTAATTCCCAGGGGGTGCAAGGGTACCACTATTAGCTCCCGGACTACGTGCATTGCCCTATTACCCGAGATCACTGCCTGTGTTATTTAACTCAGATTCTATAGCCGATAGCACATCCATAATTGGCGAAACCACCAAGTATGTCGCTCTGCAGCCTGTTCTCCTGGCCATACACTCATATTGAACGTATTTCAAAAACAGATATGTAGCCCCATATCGGCATTATTTGAATCTGCTTATACGCTCTGTATGATCATAATGAGGAACTGTCGTATATGAGCGTATTAATATTACAGATACGCCTGTATCGGGCTTATTTGATGCATCCCATACAAAACACGACCAACTTTTTTCATCGACATGACTTAACCAGATTCACGCTCTTTATAGTGTGGTTTCACTGCGGCCCGCGCCATTCAACGGAATAACGGGTATTATGTATACTCATTATGGACTATTTCAGAATCTACTGTTTGCGTGTCCCATGCAGAGCGTAATCATGGTATTTTCGGATAATGCAGAGAATGTTCGGGATATATGTAAAAAAATTACATTCTACAAATTTGGTTGCCATTTTGGAAGCCATCTTGAGCAATTTAGTCTATAAACACCGTAGTGAGACACATTTAAGATAGACCAAAACAATAAACACCTTTTAATCCAAAGATAGTTATATTTTACCTGAAAAAATGGTCCAAACCTGCAAAATGAATTTTTGCCAATATTTATGTCAAGTTTTTGAGAGAAAAGTCCAATATGTTTGACGATGTCAGGGGTGACAATAGTAAGAATTAACCATGGTGCATCAGACATGTTAGTATTCAATGTATAGAATGCAGAATAGCCAATTTTATACACCAACCACAACTTGTAAGCGATTGCAGGACACGCTGGTATAATATTTACAATTTTCCATATTTTGGCGGCCATATCGGCAGCCATTTTGAGCCAAAGTAAGAATTTTGGTTCCAGTGATTTGGAATATTAATAGTTAATGATATGCCTCACTTACATTACAAAGTTCTGTTCATTTCTTGTTGAAATATGACAAGAATCCCAATTGTGATTTTTTGTGAAATTTTATAACGCATTCTGTAAAATCGAATTTTTGAGGGTTCGAAAGGGGTTAGGACCCCAATAATTGTATAGTTCGTTGCTCCAATGATCAGTTAATATACAATACACAACATAAAGTTGCATTACTCAACCAGTTCCAAACAGAATGAATTGATCTAGAAGATATTTGTGGAAAAAAATTATATTTTCAACTTCCGGTGGTCATTTTGGCGGCCATCTTGGATGGTGAGTTTCAATTTTGGCCCAAAAAAGTGTCATTATGTCTCAGCTTCACGAAAATATATACATTTGTATACATTTTACAAGATTTTCCCGCTATAATTTGCTTAAAACTGACTTAGGGTCTGGTCTGAAAAACGGCGGCCATGATGGACGCCATCTTGTCTGGAGTCTACACGGCCACTTTTTTTTCTTGTTAACATTGCTTAAAAGTTGAAGGACATAATAAGGAACAAAATGAGTGGGATGAAGTTAATTCCCAGGGGGTGCAAGGGTACCACTATTAGCTCCCGGACTACGTGCATTGCCCTATTACCCGAGATCACTGCCTGTGTTATTTAACTCAGATTCTATAGCCGATAGCACATCCATAATGTCATCCTTGAATTTTCTCTGTGTCAGGCCCAACGATTTCAGAATTCTCTTCAAATGTCGCAAACTCAAATGAAGAAAACATAATATTTCGATGTATTCAAATCCAAGGCTAAAATATCTTTCTATTATCCATTCTCTACTATGGTTCACTCAACTTCACTGTGTCCAAAGGTATGTATTGTGGTGGGTGTGCTTCACATATCACTATAAATAACATCAGGAGAACTTTAAAGGTACGGTTGGCCTTGGCGGTGGGTATCCTGTGAAAATATTTCCACCCGTCAAAAACCGCCACAAACAGAAAGAACATCAAAATGTCGCATAAACAGTATGTTATTGTCATATATTTGACCATTGTTATGTAAACAAAAGCATAAAAAGTTACTTTTCTGGTGTTTGTTTATATTATGATGGTAAACATAAAGAGTGTTATTTGTTGGTGAATTCCTGATATGGAACTAATAAAGAGCGTTTATGTCATTTGTGTGTGATTAGCCAGTAGCATTGTGCTGTCTTCTGTAACACAATCAGGCTCTAGCTTAGGTAAACTATAGCAGGTTTTTGATAACATGCTGTTTATGCGATGGTCATGGTATATATGAACGAAACTGTATGCGTTTTAATATTTTTCAGTTTACGGTGTTTGGAACAAATATGAATATTTTCGACAATTAAGGCCTCCCGTGCCTTTAACGCTGGTCATATTTTTAGAGTACCGACACATACATCCATGATACGAAAGACTTGCGATGATAATAACAATGAAAACAGCTGGAATGTCGAGTGTAATCCACACTACACCTGTCACGTGCTGCATGTAAAATCACGTGATTTTCCACCGGTGGAGAAAAGTTTTCTCCCTGGGAGATAAGTTAATTCCCGGGAGAAAAGTTATCTCCCTGGGAGAAAAGTTAATTCCCGGGAGAAAAGTTTTCTCCCAGGGAGATAAGTTAATTCCCGGGAGAAAAGTTATCTCCCTGGGAGATAAGTTATCTCCCTGGGAGAAAAGTTAATTCCCGGGAGAAAAGTTTTCTCCTGGGAGATAAGTTATCTCCCTGGGAGAAAAGTTAATTCCCGGGAGAAAAGTTTTCTCCCAGGGAGATAAGTTAATTCCCGGGAGAAACGTTTTCTCCCAGGGAGATAAGTTAATTCCCGGGAGAAAAGTTTTCTCACTGGGAGATAAGTTAATTCCCGGGAGAAAAGTTTTCTCCCTGGGAGATAAGTTATCTCCCTGTGAGAAAAGTTAATTCCGGGAGAAAAGTTATCTCTCTGGGAGATAAGTTATCTCCCTGGGAGAAAAGTTAATTCCCGGGAGAAAAGTTATCTCCCTGGGAGAAAAGTTAATTCCCGGGAGAAAAGTTATCTCCCAGGTGGAAAGTAAAAAAATAAAGTAAAAAGGAAATATTTTAATGAATATAATAAAAAAGGAAATAAAAAAGGAAATATTTTAATGAATATATAACAAAAATTAAATGGCCCTAATAGGCTTCCGTATGTTACCATTTCTACTATGGTTTTCTTGTTCATGAACCAGATATATTTTTATTGTCTCCACACACAGCATTAAATTCATAATCCCTTGTATAGGTGTGAGATAATTACGTTGCAGTGATGCAAAGAACTAATTTCCTTTGTCACATATTTTGGAGTAAGTACTACTGTATATATGAGTTGATTTTACAGTGATGTGAAACACCCCGTAGGGTGATCAAAGAGAAATGGATAATAATCTTGCTCAAAATAGTTATTTTTACAAATATTAATCCAAATTGACAACAAACACCGTCATTCTTATATATTAATTAAATACAATGACTCTGGGTGGGGAAATCATTTATGTTAGTTTATCACTGAGAGTTGCGTCCCGAATCGAGATGTAAATATTTACATTTGAGCGTAGTTCAGACGATGTTTCCTCTGGAGTTGTATGGTCGATTTCTTGGGAATTTTCGCAATGTTATAGTAGAATGCTATACATTCGCCAAGCGCCTGAATACTAACTTATTAGTTTCACGCACCCGAAAAAGTGCATAATATGTCTTTAATTTTGAAATTATTGGGTTTTTGGGAATGCATTTTAAAAGTGATGGTAATGATGACTGCAAACGCAGAAAATGACAAGACTTACTGATAATGCATTATTTTTGCAAAGTAATGGACCCATTCCTGTTTGATATCGGTCAGGTTGTGTGGTGATGTAGTAAGCACACTTGCTATAAGTAATGTTACTGACTTACCGTCAGGAATACATCCCAAATGTGAAAGATTCAGTTAATGTATGACATGATGGGATATAGTACAATAATTTGTTGGGCTCTCGCGCTTCCACATGAGTGTATCAAACGCGTGGTATGCACGCGAAGGGGAATCGGAAAGGAATTCTGCTTATAGTTCAAATTACAATTAACCATAACATCAATTGTTTATGCCACCCATCCGGTGGCTAGCATATTGACGCAAGTCAGCTGTGGCATGCAACCTACATTGCCGCTGTGGCATGCATACCCATCATTCGTTTGATACATATATAACAGTTCAATATTAACACATTGCGTGCTGTAAAGTGTATATTCATTTAGTCCCCGTGTCTGAGTGTGTAATGTGAATTTGAATGGCATATAAGCTGTGTGGTATGATCTCAACCATCAGATATACTCGCTATATATGGGCAGTCAAAACTAAGTCACGATATATCATAGTGGGTTGAATTGAAATGCATTATTACCCCACCGTTAACTCTGTCATTACGGGAGCTGCGCTGGCGAAACCACCAAGTATGTCGCTCTGCAGCCTGTTCTCCTGGCCATACACTCATATTGAACGTATTTCAAAAACCCAAATCTGTAGCCCCATATCGGCATTATTTGAATCTGCTTATACGCTCTGTATGATCATAATGAGGAACTGTCGTATATGAGCGTATTAATATTACAGATACGCCTGTATCGGGCTTATTTGATGCACCCCATACAAAACACGACCAACTTTTTTCATCGACATGACTTAACCAGATTCACGCTCTTTATAGTGTGGTTTCACTGCGGCCCGCGCCATTCAACGGAATAACGGGTATTATGTATACTCATTGTGGACTATTTCAGAATCTACTGTTTGCGTGTCCCATGCAGAGCGTAATCATGGTAATTCAGATTCAAATAACGCCATGCACTATATATATGAGCGTATTTTGTTTTTTTAAATACTTTCAGTATGAATCTATTTACATGCGGATATGTTGTTTAATGAACCATGTCGTTTCAATCATGCAAGTACTTTAAAAGTTTAGAACATACGGAGCCCCGTAAGTCCCACTTGCGATACTTTTTTTTTATCTCGTTTAAACGAGATAATATTTTGCAATACTTTTTTTTTTCTCGTTTAAACGAGATAATATCTTGCCACACTTTTTTTTATCTCGTTTAAACGAGATAATAATTTGCGATACTTTTTTTTATCTCGTTTAATCTTATCTCGTTTAAACGAGATAATATCTTGCGAAACTTTTTTTTTATCTCGTTTAAACGAGATAATATCTTGCGATACTTTTTGTTTATCTCGTTCAACATATTTTGTCGAACGCTGTGTGGGGTATATGGCCAATCTCAGCAAGCTTAGTAAAGTCAAGGATAAAAGTGACATTATATAACTGATGCTGCATTTGTAGGAGCTGGTAATGCTTAATTAGCATTACCGGGACCACATTTGACCTTATATAACTGATGCTGCCCTTGTATGAGCTGGTAATGGATTAATGGGACCCTATTTGTCCTTATTTAACAGATGCTGTTCTTGTGTGAACTGACGATGCATTAATTGGCAACACTGGGACCGATTGGTGCTTTACCAGTTCACACAAGAGCAGCACCAGTTATATACAGTTCCTGTGATGTATTACCAGCTCACACAATGACACCATCACTTACATAAGGACACAGTAATGCCGATTACTGCATTACCAGTTCATATAAGAGCAGCATCAGTTATATAGGCCCACAGTAATGTTGATTACTGCATTATCAGTTCATACAATGGCAGCATGCATAGTTATATAGGGCCCAGTAGTGCCAATTAATGCATTACCAGCTCATACAAGCACATCATTATTTATATAGGGCACAGTAATGCTCGTAGTAATGGTGATTGCTACATTACCAGCTGAAACAAGAGCAGCATCGGTTATATAAGGTTCCATTAATGGATTACCAGTTCATACAAGAGCAGCATCGGTTATAAAGGGCCCCAGTAATGCATTACCAGCTCATACAAGGGCAACATCAGTTATATAGGACCCCCGTAATGCATTACCAGCTCATACAAGGGCAGCATCAGTTATATAGGGCCACAGTAATGCATTACCAGCTCATACAATGGCAGCATCAGTTATATGATATAGGGCCATTGTAATGCCAATTAATGCATTAACAGCTCATGCAACCACATCATTATTTATATAGGGCCCCATTAATGCCAATTCATGCATTATCAGCTCATAAAAAGCAGCATCAGTTATATAGGCCCCAGTAATGCTTTTCCAGCTCACATAAGGGCAGCATCAGTTATATAGGGCCATTGCAATGCCAATTAATTTATTACCAGCTCATACAATCACATCATTATTTATATAGGGCCCCATTAATGCAAATTAATGCATGTATTCCCAATTCTCTCATATTTCAAACAAACACTCATTTGCAACTGAGCCGCGCTAGCTGTGGTCACAGACGGCGTTTATTGCGTAACATGCTTTACAGGTTATATGTGGGCACATGCTATAATATTTTACATACACAATGTAAATACATCCTAGAAAGTCTGCACAGCCGGTCAGGAAAAACCATGCACCCCTTTTATATAGGGACTGGAAACCTGAAATCCGAAGCCCACTCGTATGTGCAGCTCGGGTGTTCGGACCGCACCCTTATTGAAATCTACTCATAATTATAGATGTATCAATATTCTGAACATTGTGAATAATTTGTCATCTTTCAGCTGAGTTATATTACAGAGTGAAGAACGCTATATAGCTGGACACAGCATTGATAATATCTTTCATTTGATTGAAAAAAATATATAAAACAAACAAACAAAAAATTGAAAATTAATGTGACCCTCTCAGTGAAGTTACACGGCTAGAATGACGAATTCTCCGCTCTAGCGATCTGAACAATTACCACAAATCTCATTCTCATTGGCTACAATTCGAAATAGGCTCCGCCTATAATAAACAACTCTATATGCCCGAACTGTGAATACATAATTTTCCCGCTAATGCCAGGAAACGCGGGAAAATTTGAATTAATCACCAGCTCACACAAGAGCAACATCAGTTATATAGGGCCCCATTAATGCATTACCAGCTCATACAAGAGCAGCATCGGTGATATAGGGTCCCAGTATAGCAAGATATTATCTCGTTTAAACGAGATAAAAAAAAGTATGGCAAGATATTATCTCGTTTAAACGAGATAAAAAAAAGTATTGCAAGATATTATCTCGTTTAAACGAGATAAAAAAAAAAGTGTGGCAAGATATTATCTCGTTTAAACGAGATAAAAAAAAGTATCGCAAAATATTATCTCGTTTAAACGAGATAAAACAAAGTATTGCAAAATATTATCTCGTTTAAACGAGATAAAAAAAAAAGTGTGGCAAGATATTATCTCGTTTAAACGAGATAAAAAAAAGTATCACAAAATATTATCTCGTTTAAACGAGATAAAAAAAAGTATCGCAAAATATTATCTCGTTTAAACGAGATAAAAAAAAGTATGGCAAGATATTATCTCGTTTAAACGAGATATAAAAAAACTATCGCAAGTGGGACTTACGGGGCTCCGTAAGAACAGGCTTAACATATATACTTTGTTTCAATGCAATCTTCTTCTGTTTAACATGCAGTACTAAGTATTAAATTTGTTCTGGTGAAAATAGAATTTTATGCTATCTATCAAAGATTTGTTTATATTTATACGTATATAAGAGTAGGATCTGTCTGTCCTTCTGTCTGTCTGGATTTTTCTTCCAGACTTCTGGTCCGACTCAACCAAATTTGGTGTGGTGATTCAGGGTGCCCTGGCGGAGGTTATAACGGCTTAGTTTTTCATAATTATAATTTCAAAAAATTTAATTAATTAAATAAATAAAGTAAAATAAAAATAAGCTCACAATTGGCCTATTTCAGAATAAAATAATTTCAATATCAACATATGAGAATATTTAGGTCCAATGTGAACCTATTTGCACGAGGATATTTTGCAGCACCAGATATGTATAGGCTGTTTATATATGTGTTTTCATTGTGGACCGCACCATCCAACGAAATAACGGGTACAACATACGTCCACTATGGGCTTATTCCAGAATCAGGTAAGTCCAGTATGAACCAATATCAATATTTAGGTCCAATGTGAACCTATCTGCATGAGGATATATATAATATTGAAGTAGTATACTAAATATCATCTCTATATATATAGAATAGTATTATGTCTGTCGTGCGCGCAGGCTGTTAACACACAAAGGGTTAACCACAGGGGCCTGTAACAGGCTATGGTCTTACTATCTCGTCCAAATACAGATACGATAGGCGAGAATCGCATGCGTTTTGATATGTCGATGCCGTCTGGAGAGTTTCGCGGGACCAGCATCCCGTCTCGATTTGCTCAGTCTACCCTTGATGCTATAAAGTGGTAGCCGCGGGCGCTTATATATAGAGTTGTTTTTATGAGCCATCAGGCCCCCCCGCGGCAGCGGTCGCTGGCGCGACCTGACTGCCTCGATATCAATTTGAAAAAGGGTTCCATTAACGCGAAGAAGGCGCGTATATAGAGCGGCGTATATGGGCATGCAGTGCAAAAGGGGGGGGGGGGGCAGCGGAGCGCGCTACAGGCCCCTGTGGGGTTAACGCACCGACGCTGAATAAAGGAGCCTATCTCAGCTAGTGTATAAAAAAAATTAATACAAATAACAATCAAATAAATTAAATGTTGATTATTAAATATAATAAACCGCACGGTATAATTTATAGCAATCCATCAATTATTTATAGATATCAATCTAAAATATACATTGTGTTACACGAAATTATTGAGTCGATCCTCACAATATTACAGAAAATGATATATGTGTGGACGTAGCCTTATACTCAGGTCTGTAACACTCACTGGAATAAATAATCCAAGAAATGTATAGATTCTCAATGGTATTCTGTGGAACCGATGAGGAAGATGAACAGGTTACGTAGATTGTGAATAGCAACAGTTTCTGGTATATAGATCGGCATGGAAGCTCGCAGCGAATGCTCTAAATTGTTGATTACTTGTGATTATATATAAAGGATGTGATGTGATTCGGTAGATGGGACTGTGCAATTTGTAACTCTAGACAACCAATCCTCAATGATTGCCAATTAATAGTCCAATTTTGTTGAATTATTCAGCTGTGCCTTCCTCATGCAGTTCATGTAATTTGCATTCATATATAACTCTATGCGACATTTGCTTCACATATGATTGCCTTTGCTGAAAACCCTTTGCACCCCGATAATTCAGGAGCAATCTACAGTCTGTACATGTAGATGGAGCATAATGCAGTGTCTCATACCAAAGGCCAACTGAGGAACAAATCCAGATATACAAATGTATATACTGTATAGGCTAGCAGTATATAACGTAAAGAACACTTTATATAGGGGATGGCCTTTATTCCAAAATATCTACCTATATAGACTTTTCCAAAACTCTATCTCATGCATGGGAAACTAACTTAAATTCGTTCTCTCGCACAAATACCTCGGATATATTCTCAATTATGACCTTTTATATGGCAGTGATATAATGGGTCAATATATAGGTCTAATGTACTCGTTCTAATATCCTCATTACAAAAATTCTTCAAATAGTCTTGCCACTTCAAAACGTACTTATTTCAAGTGTTTATATATCCACTTAGATCATGCCATGAATCTCTACTCTGGCTAACGCCCGTAGAACCAAATAAGTCCAATATGAACTCGTAGTCCAGGAGATATTGGTCGACCTCTGCACCCCCCTCCAGGACTCAACTTCACCCCACTAATTTTCTTTCTTAATGTCTCCTCTAATTTTTTTCACTTGTTAACAAGAAAAAAAAGTGGCCGCAGAGACTCCAGACAAGATGGCGTCCATCATGGCGGCCATTTTTTTTATATGCACCAGGTCTCTTTGATCGCCATTATAGTAAAGATGATAGCACATGAGGTCTTGTTTTCCGCTCGATTCGTTATGCTAATATACAACCCTTACAAACTAGCCAAAAATCCGACACCAGAATCCAATATGGCGGCCAAGATGGCCGCCGAAATGTGAAAATATGCTATTTTTCTTACATGTTACCACCTTTCGTTTGTCTCTGTGGGAAAATGTTGGCATCTTTGCGTCATGTTATACATTTATCGTATAGAGGAGTCATTGGCGAATACATGGGGACCATAATATACATTCATTGCGGGATATTTTTGTCCGATATCACGTTTTCCCAAATGCCGGTATAATAGGTCACAGCCGAATCTACGTTAATAACGCGATGTAATGTTTCGAATCAATGAATGTTATTGCTATTATAACAACACCCATGCATATATATGCGCAGGAGATACTCAAGCTAGGATTCCTCTTGTACCTGAGTTGAGGAATATTTACCCAAATCCAAGATGGCGGCCAAAATGGCCACCAGAAATAAAAAATCGCCGAAAATCGCCGATTTTAACATAAGTGAGCATTATTGTCATGAAAACTCCACACCTGCTTACTATTGTGAGTTGGGAACATTTAGGCGAAGAACTTTCCTTGTACCATATCCAAATAAAAGTCCGCCAAATCCAAAATGGCGCCCACAATGGCGGACAGATTTTGAAAAATCACCGAAATTCCCTCATATTCACATCATTGGGCATTATTGTCGAGACAACTCCACCCATGCTTACAGTTGAGTTGGAAATACTGAGGTGAAGTAATTACCTTACATCTCATGCAAGAAATTGTTTTCCAAATCGAAGATGGCGGCCAAAATGGCGACCGAAATTTGAAAACCAGTCTTCATTCCTTTACTTTCTTACGAAGGGCGTTATTGTTTCGCGATTTCTATTGACCATTACATGTTGATATGGAATATTGACATGAAGTATTCATTAGGGTTTGACAATTGATACTCACAGCCAAGATCGCTGCTAAATTGGCGGCTAGAAATTGAAAAGAAATCGATATTTTCACATATTAATTTCAACTTTTTGTCATAATATCGGTATGTATGGACGAAACTGTACATAAACCATCTACTAGTTCAACTTAAATGTATCAAAACGCATAACATAGCTCGTATCCTTCTGGAAAGATGAAAAACCACAATTAATATCGCGATGTGGCATTTCGAAATCCATTCTCCACTTAGCGCCGATAATGGCCGTAAGTGTAGGTGTGCCGAATAGTTATATCAGAACAATTACCTGATAACAAATTCTGATTTGCCACGTCACGTCCATAATTATCTGGACCAGCATCCATTTCTTTGTCTGATAAATCTAGGTCGCTCATACCGACAAAGTATTCACCACTTCCTGGGAGTAGGGTCCCTCTAATCATAACGTTTCAAACAATTCATTTTCCGGTGTCTAGCTTACGATTTTAAATATTTGCTAAATATGATATTTGTGCGTCATCTTGAACTAGGAAGGCATATGACCGATGAGTATACAAGCTTACAGAAGGTCATCTGTATGTGTCTCATACCCGGGACCCCATGGGGATAACGACATGTACACCTGGCGAACCAGTTAGCTAGTCACTTCTCAATAGATGGTTCGTCAACTCACAAATTCAGCGAACGAATTGGCATATGTGGACAACTTCGACAGTGTTTCGAAGGTTGTTGGCTGTCTCATTCCCTTGGACAGATGTATATCTGCTAAGGAGAAGACCATAATGTACAGACTACCCACACTTCTTGACCACGATCCGAAGCAAACTGTGTGACGCCCCGCAGTTGTCTCGTCAAATATCTCCCAGCAGAGAAGAACAATGCTCGTGGTGCTAGTTTGTGGACATGCGCCATGATAGTGGGAATGAAATGGTCTACGGTATACACCACCGCTACACCTGGTGCATGTTTAAGATATAGAACGTCATGCGTGTCGGTTTTAATTGGTGTGGTAAGATTGTATTTCCACATCCGTTTCGAAGCCTTTCTGATTCAACTACGTACATGTTTGTCTTGGTAATACTATGCTAGCCTCCCTCAAAACAGTCCGATGGACTAAAGGATAATGTCTTTATAGCATGAATGTATGCGTGTTTTGTTATCCTATCTCAGGGTTAGTGACAGTATGTGGGTGGTATTATTCAAGAAAATGCCAGGAACTGTAGTGCATTTATTTCACTATGTGTTTAAAGAACAATTTATAGTCTCGATGGCAATGGCTGTGGACGTTGGGGAACGCGACCTTTATGATCATATAGCTTTATATATATAACTTTAGAATATAGTAGTTAATGTCTCATGCAGGAAAATGGTCGCAATGGTGAAATCACTTGGTGTACCAACGTTTGTTGAAATGAATGCAAGATCTCATCAACGTAACATTCCTCTGGATGTTCTTCGCGTTGAACATTTCACCCTTTTGTTGATGGCATTTGTACTTTCTTGAACCATACCACCCAGCGTGAGTATGACATATCAACCAACTATCAAAGGTATCGCCTTTAAGACTACACCACAGTCTTGGTGGGGCTTATACAGCAGTAGCCAATGGCACACGCCTGGTCCAGTTGTTTAAGAACGGCTTCCAAACGGATGGGAACATACAATCTTAGCATACAAGGAAAGCAAAGCCACACACGAGATCCTGTCTGAATCTAAAACATAACAAAATAAGGGGCGGTGCAGTCATGGTCCAATTTCATTTCGACTATCATGACACATACCCACAAACTAGCACCGTGTGTATTGTTATCATCTGCTTGGATCTGTTCGGTGAGACGATTGTTTGACGCCAACAAGCTTATTCTTATGATCATGTTCAAGGAGTTTGGGTATATTATGCATTATTGTCTTTTACGCCTTAGCATAAATACATCCGTCAAATGTCGGGCTTTCAACATTCGAAGCCATATACAGAAGTTGTCCGGGTACGTCAGTGCATTAGATGAGTATGTGAATTGATTAACCATATATTGAGAAGTGGCTGTTTGGGAAGATCACCAGGTGTACACGTTGTTATCCCCATTAGGTCACCAAAGCTGACAATACGCAGATAGATAGGTCCGTCTGAAAGCTAGTATACGCATCGACGAATACCTTTCTAGTGTATTACACAAGATGACGACTATACCCCATATGTAGCATCTCAATTATACCATAAGCTATACCACGAATGAAGCTCGCTAAGAATTCCAAGCTTTCGATAAAAACACGTGAGCTGCACACCGGCATATGTATTGTTTGAAACATTCCGATTAGTGGCACCCTTCTATAAAGAAGTGTAGTAAACTGTTGTTGTGAGTGAGATAGATTAATCTGACGGAAACGGGTCTAGATAATTCTGAATGTGGTAATTCAGAATAAGCTCAGGTACTGTTGTTTTGATTCTTGGAAGTCATAATATAACTATTCGGCGCACCTATATAAGGTTACGGCCAGTATGAGCCCTCAGTGGAGAATGGATTTTGAAATGCCACATCGCGATTGTGGGTTTTCATCCTTCCAAAAGGCTACGACTTACATTGGAACTAATAGATGGCTTATATTATGTACCGTTTCGTCTATACAAATCGATATTATGACAAAAAGTTGAAATTAGTAAGTGATAATATCGGCTTCTTTTCAATTTCTGGCCGCCAGTTTGGCCGCCATATTGACTGTGAGTATATCTTGCCAAACCCTAATGAATAATTCATACATATAAACATGTAATGGTGGGTAGAAATCGCGAAACAATAACGCCCATCCTAAGAAAGTAAAGGAATGTAGCCGTGTTTTCAAATTTCGGTCGCCATTTTGGCCGCCATCTTCGATTTGGAAAACCATTTCTTACATGAGATGTAAGGTAATTACTTCACCTCAGTATTTCCAACTCAACTGTACGCATGGATGGAGTTGTCTCGACAATAATGCCCAATGATGTGAATATGAGGGAATTTCGGTGATTTTTCAAAATCTGTCCGCCATTGTGGGCGCCATTTTGGATTTGGCGGACTTTTATTTGGATATGGTACAAGGAAAGTTCTTCGCCTAAATGTTCCCAACTCACAATAGTAAGCAGGTGTGGAGTTTTCATGACAATAATGCTCACTTATGTTAAAATCGGCGATTTTCGGCGATTTTTTATTTCTGGTGGCCATTTTGGCCGCCATCTTGGATTTGGGTAAATATTCCTCAACTCAGGTATAAGAGGAATCCTAGCTTGAGTATTTCCTGCACATATATATGCATGGGTGTTGTTATAATAGCAATACCATGCATTGATTCGAAACATTACATCGCGTTATTAACGTAGATTCGGCTTTGACCTATTATACCGGAATTTGGGAAAACGTGATATCGGACAAAAATATCCCACAATGAATGTATATTATGGTCCCCATGTGGTCGCCAATGACTCCTCTATGTGATACATGTATAACATGACGCAAAGATTCCAACATTTTCCCACAGAGACAAACGAAAGGTGATAACATGTCAGAAAAATAGCATATTTTCACATTTCGGCGGCCATCTTGGCCGCCATATTGGATACTGGTGTCGGAGTTTTGGCTAACTTGTAAGGGTTGTATATTAGCATAACGAATCGAGCGGAAAACAAGACCTCATGTGATATCATCTTTACTATAACGGCGATCAAAGAGACCTGATGCATTTTTTTTTAAATGGCCGCCATGATGGACGCCATCTTGTCTGGAGTCTCTGCGGCCACTTTTTTTTCTTGTTAACAAGTGAAAAAAATTAGAGGAGACCTTAAGAAAGAAAATTAGTGGGGTGAAGTTGAGTCCTGGGGGGGGGGGTGCAGAGGTCGACCAATATCTCCTGGACTATCGGGGGGGGGGGAGGCAATAACGCACAAAGGGAGCCTGTTTCAGATACTCTATATTAGAAGAGTAGGTCTAGCTGGCTGTCTGTCTGTCCGGATTTTTCTCCCAGACTGCTGGTACGTCCGATTAAAAAAATTATTATATGCTGACTTGGTGCACCCTGGCGAAGGTTATACCGGCGTTAGTTTTTCAAAAAATGTATTAAAAAAATTTACTTAAATAAATGACAAAACAATAAATACGCTCACTATGGGCATATTTCAGCACCAGATATACGCTCTTTATGGATGTGTTTTCATTGTGGCCCTCGCCATCCAACATAATAATAGGTATAAGTCCACTGTGGAACCATATAAGTCCAATGTGTATGAATTATTGTCAACTTTTAGGTCCAATATGAACCCATTTGCCCCATGATATATTGAAGAAATATAATAATGATCAATATAGTATGATATGTCTGCATGTCATGTGCGCGAATCGCACACTAGGGGCCACTGCCGACCCCTTTGTGCAGGGGCCACAGGCCCCTCAGAAGTTTAATAAAGGCTCCAGATGAAGCCTGTTTCAGCTAGTTAATAATAATATAATGTCAAAGTTGTCGTTATTATTAAAGGTACTCAATCTGATCAGACCATATCCTCAAGTTACAATAATAACAACAACAAAACTTCTTCAAATTACGCTTCTGTTATCAACATGTTGTTCAACGAAATATGGCCGTATTACCACTTGATTTTAGAGTTATCCAACTTCATCCGCAATTTTGTCCGAGACAATCGGTTTGACGACTCGTTTCTGGGCCACAAATAATTAAACATTTCGAAAAATAACAAATTTCAAAAATCGATATCTGATCACTCTGAGTTTTGATGGGTCGGTTCCTCGACTCGATTCAAATATTGTTCACCTCCGAAGCCAAAGAAATAGTCTTTTGGCAGCATTAATTTGGATTATGCATCTTTAATCATTCATGTTCACACGGGGGAATCGATCAAAGGCCGCTCCGAGCAATCGGAGGCCGCTCCAAACAGCCAACGATGCACTCCGAGTTTTTCAGTCATTTTTTGAGACAGGAATTTAGAACTCCGCACTAAACCAAAGATTCCCGACAAATGGAGATGTATGTATTATCAGTTTAAGGTTTGCCCAGTAATATGGTTATTGTCCAGCACGCATTGAGTGATGGAACGATTGAGAAAACGATATATAATGATGTAGGTCTGTCAGAAAA
This sequence comes from Siphonodentalium dalli, assembly GCA_032622095.1. Lineage (NCBI taxonomy): Eukaryota > Metazoa > Mollusca > Scaphopoda > Gadilida > Siphonodentaliidae > Siphonodentalium > Siphonodentalium dalli. The sequence goes on along the minus strand of CP136066.1, from coordinate 112,491,732 downwards.
TGGTCACCCATGACGAACATAACGGCACAGTTGACAAAACATCCATTATTTTGCATGGAAAAATACACTACGCGCTATTTACAATTGATTGTATTCAGGGATGTGGCTAGAGGGGGCTGTGGGGGTGTCTCACCCCCCCCCCAACTTTGGTCAAAATTTTCAACAGTTGGAAATTTCATACCTGCCAAAACATTAGTTGGAATGGTCATCAGTTGGAAATTTTCCAACCTTAGGGGGGTGACAGGTTGGAAATTTCCAACACTTGGAAAGCTTGTGTCCTGGTCCTCCCCGTGGCTAGTCAAAACTGCTACTAAATTTAAGAAAACAATATTGTCATACATTTGGTCAACATATTGTCATTGGAATTGTCATCATTTGGAAATTTTCCAACCTAAGTAGGGGGGGGATGTCAGGTTTGAAATTTCCAACTCTAAGAAGACTTGAGGCTAGTCTAGATGCTAGGATTTTGCGATTTTCTTGTTCAGATTTCAAAATTTTCTAACACTGTCACTGTCACTCCCCCGTGACCAATACAAAACTGCTAATTAGTTTAACAAAACAATAGTTTAGTACATTCGGTCAAACTTGTGGACTGAAATGGTCATCAGTTGGAGAATTTTCCAACCTGAGAGGGAGTATGAGGTTTGAAATTTCCAACACTAGGGAAGCTTCAGTTGAGGCCAGTCTAGATGCTAGGATTTGCGATTTTCTTGTATAGTTTTCCAAATTTTCTCACACCGGGCTGAACAAACATGGACGGACACAATGTCCTGGTCTCTTACCCGTAGCCGTGTGTATTTGTCTGGAGTAGGCTACTAGATGTTAGGATTTATGCAATTCTCAGGTTAAAGTATTTGAATTTTCTTATACCGGGCATATAGAACAACATAGTTTATGAATACATAGTATATTAGGCCTGAGACTGATGTGCAAGGGGGGGTGCAAATGGAATTACGCCAAACTTGTGTTTGGTCTGTGATTCTGATTCAAGGGGGGGGGGGGGTGCAAATGGAATTATGCAAAAGTTGTGTTTGGTGTCTGATTCTGATTCAAGAGGGGTGCAATTGGAAGAGACATCCCCCAACGGAGAACGGAGACCCTCTAGCCACATCCCTGCGCACACCATCATGAATCGATGAACATCATTTCAATTCTGTTAAAAAAAACATTTCCACGCCAATTCTTCATTTATGGAGGACATTAAAGCTATATAATTAACATGTTCCCAAACGTTCTTCTCATATTTCTCAGGAATATATAATCCGATATAGCTTATATTACTGTGATAAACTATATAAACTATGACATTTGAATTTTGATGTGTTGTAAATAAAATGAATAAAATTTATTTAGAGGTGCTTCGAAACGTGCCAAATGTAACTTTAAATGTAAAATGTGTAAATCCTCATCCACTATCCATAATTTATCTTTTGCGGATATCCGCGTGGTGTGATCATTTAGCTCTCACCATTGGAAATCGAAACTGAACGTGCCGACAAGACTTCACAAGTAAAAGCTGGAGTTTTGTGGCGATTATTACTCTTTAGAAACATATAGTGCACTATAAATGTACAAACTCCGAATTCACTTGAGTACGCGAGTTTTTTAAACGATATTCTTTTTAAATGATATATTTTTTGTATTTTGGGTGACGCACTCGCAGCACTGACTTGCCTACGGACGTTTCGTACCAATATATGACACATGTTGGCCCATAAATTGGCATAATACAATCTACGGCCCATATTGACACATAATATGATCATATAGGATTGGGACTCGGGAATGAGAGTCTTTTTTCACTTTTATTTGTTATTTGTTCGGCAATCTCACACGACTTCCCCGTCGAGTAAATTTTGGGCTGAAGTTTGTTTCAATGTGCCGCCCTCCTCCCCCAAGCCCACCCACCCTACAAGTGTTTTTTCATATAATGCTGATAAAGACTATGCACGTTCTGATGAAGACATATCAAAAAGACTGCAATATGTGCACATTGACCGTAAACACGCAAATACATCAGGTTTTGACATGCAGTGGAAAGAAGTAATAAATACTTCAATTAAAACTAACATCACTGACAACAATAATATTCTCAAAAATAACATAGATAGACCAGAAAATAGTGATATCAGTGAAAGTGAAGTGCTGAGTGCTCTGAAAGCCATGAACAACAGCTCTGCTCCTGGACCGGATGATATTCACCCTCTAATGATCACTAAATCTGGGGACATCATGGTTAAATGCATCCATATGTTATTTCAATATTTCTGGGTACAAGGTGACATTCCATCAGCCTTCAAAAAGGACAATAAAATCTACATAAAAAAACCCGGAAAATCGGTGTACGACTCTGAAAAGTGCTATCGTCCAATCAGCTTGAGCTCTATTATTGGTAAAACCTTTCGAGAAATTCATAACTTGGAGATTGATATGGAAAAGCGAGACGTGCGAATGGCTGAACGATGCCCAATATGCTTATCGTAAGCACCGCAGTACCACAAGTGCACTAGTTGAAGTAACTGAATCCCTTATCACAGCCAAAAACGAAGGGAAGCATGCTTTCGTCACATATATTGACTTTGAAGGTGCTTTTGACTCCATCATGAGAGAAGGCATTGTATATAAACTCCTCCAACATGGCCTTGATGGAAGAATCCTGAAATATATCCACAACTTCCTAACTAACCGAACGAGCAAAAACTTTGTAAACACATACCAAAGCGACTGGATTCCAACTGAAATAGGGGCACCACAGGGATCTGTCATCAGTCCCATTCTGTTCACTCTCTATACTGATGACATTATGTCTGGTCGTTCAGAGCAAACTATCCGATACTCTGATGATATAATCACCACTAACTACGACCCGAAACAAGCAGATAAAGAGATGAATGAATGCCTACAATCAGTCACTTCTTGGTGCAACAGATGGCACCTATGTCTCAATACCAACAAAACTGACTTCATGCACATCCCTCCTGTGAATAACTGCATGGCGAATTTCAAACCCAACGTGTTCATAAACAATAAACCAATAGAACTGATAAACGACAAAAAACTTCTAGGTGTTACTATTGATAGTGATTTATCATTTAAACCACACATTGAAAAAACTGTTTTAAAAGCTCGTGCTGGTCTATACAAGATTGGGAAATTTTTTAATGAATCTGGCATAAACATGGACAAATCTATTAGACTGTATAAAGCAGCTATAGTTCCCATTCTACTTTATGGATACCCATCATGGTGTACCATTAAAGAGGGTGTGATCCAGGAGCTTCTGAATGTTCAAAGATCTGCCCTACTAAACACAACTGGGGCTATTCATTCATCCAGTACAGAGGCAATGGAAGTTTTATGTAGCACACCACCACTACGGTACTCCTCAAAATGAAGGAGATGAACTGTTTAGAGTACCTCAGGCTCAAATAAAAAAACAATAAGTCATCTCTGAAGCAGCTCCTAATCAGTGCCATAAATAAATCATATAAAACCCCTATAAAAAGGATGTTCCAAGACAATAAATATTTATTGAGCAAGAACTTCATTCAAGTGATAGATGAACCACAATATGAACTTGAGTGCTACAATTTTCACCCCAGTGTCACTATATATGCTTCTCCAGCTGGTGATATTGGACCCTGCTCATCCAAATCAGTTTCTCGTGACAATGCAGTGAAGGACATCTTAACATATCTTGAGCAAACTCTCGATCAAGATATAATAATTTTTACTGATGGTTCTACTTTTCCCAACTCTCTTATTAGTGGAGCATCAGCTGTGATCTATCCATCCGGTATTCTTAGTGAACCCATAACTATCTCGGAAACCATTCACACTGATGGTCTCAACAATAGCGCTGAAATCAAGGGCATTCTTCTAGCTTTAAAACACATAGAAATGACTCTAGAAGGTTCCAAATCAGCATCAATTAACACTGCGCACATATTATGTGACTCTCAATTGGTTATCACATCCATTTTCGAATTCAAACCTAGTGACAAATCTTATTCAATTATACGCAACTGCTGGCACACTATTCACCAATTGGAACTCCTCAAGCCATTAATATCATCAAGATTAAATGGACTAACAGTCATATTGGTGTTAAAGGCAATGAACTAGCCGATCAGGCTGCTAAAGAAGCAGCAAAAAACACATACATTTCAAACAAGGACCTTGTACCATCTGACGGAAAATCTGTAAAGGAATTCAAGTTGTTTGTATCTGAAGTCATTAAAAACAAATGGCAATTTAAATGGGATCTAAGTGAAACTGCCAGACATTCATACAACCTGTTTCCTTCCATTCAACATGACTTTAAAGGTCTCCTGGCTAAGCAGCATCCTAACAGAAAGACTGAAATAATGATCAACAGAATTATTATTGGACATACATTACTTAATGCACACAAACACAAACTAGGCTTATCAGAATCTCCAAAATGTGCATGTGGTTGTGCTGATACTATAAACCATTTCTTCTTTGACTGCCAGTTATATTCCACACAAAGAGATGCCCTGTTTAGTAACATTTCCACTCTAAATGATACAAAAGACAATTCTACAAACTCATTAATGGACCTTCAGACACTTGTGGGTTACCAAACCAACCCAAACACTCTTGTGGAAGTACTACAGTTCATCAGTAATACAAACATTTCACTATAAGGAAGCTCAGCTTCATTCACTGTATGGAACTGTTCTTTTTACAGCACCATCTGACGTCACACACTCTGGCAACAGTGTACAGCACTAAAGTGGAATAAGCATTGAGGGCTCAATTGCACCAGTGACCTTGAAGCTACCTTACAGAGCGAAGTCTCTTTTAAAGAACTTCACAGACACACCAACCAACCAACCATCTTAATTTGACACGCAAATATTTTATTATCAATTTATTTGCACTTCATCGTAAACAGTTCGGGCTCACATCCAAAATGGGCTATGTTAGTTCCTAGCTCGTTTTGTCTATCATAGTCCGATTGAGCTCCTTTTTTAATGTGATTTGCACATTATCGATTACGACCATAGTCCATACCATACACAAAAAAGCGCATTTAAATTGTCTTTCATTAGTTGTGTACCACTATCACTATAACACTGATATATAGACTATTTATAGTATATACACCTCCAAAAATATATCTATCATATTAATTAAATTACATCAAATACTGAGTAGAATAAAAGAAATAGCAACTAAATAAAACTGTTATTTTATAGTTAAAATTCTACAAATACCCATCTTAAAGGTATCTGGAAAAGTCGGCCCCACGCGAAGACGGCCCCGTACGACGACGGACCTGCACGAAAACGGCCCCAGAGAAGTCGGCCCCGTTAAATAGATGGGATTTGAATGAAGCCTTAAATTGGCTTAATTTGATTGAAATCGTGTTTATGTAGGCTAATTGTGAAGTCCGCAACTTAATTTGAGAATGTTTATGGAAGCTAATTGTGAAGTCCACAATGTAATCTTAGTTATAACAACACAATGAACTTTACACCCTTTACGTTCAGTTGGGTATCCAGCTTTTTAAAATTTTCAGTTGGGTAGGCCTACCCTTATTTTATAAAATTTACGTTTGGGTACCCAGCTTTATGAAAGTAGTCTGCAGGAAATATATGTCGCATGCCTACAATTCTTCTCCGCTATACTATTGTCAAGAATTGTGACAAATATATATCATATATATAAACAAGTATTCACAAATTTAACAGGTTCTGTGTGAGATTGCATAAATCAGGGTACCAACTGTAAATTTTATAAAAGCTGGGTACCAACTGAACGAAAGGGGGTGATATTGACCAATACTGACAATTTCAGCATCACTGACAGCGACTCAGTTATAAAAACAATGATAGTTGCATACGGACAATGAAAGAAAGCTGCTAAGAACTGTTGATTGCTGCTTAGCGAATGAAGCCATTAGCTCAAATATTCAACCTATGGAAGCTGTATAGAGACAGAGATTTGACAACGACTCCTTTTTATGTGTACCCATACCATGTATGGTACACATAATGCCGACGTCCGGATCAACCATCCGTCGTTCGTCTGTCTGTCGAGCCGTCCGTCTGTCCGTAGACACTTGCTATCCGATTCATTTACTCAAATATTTTTTATCGGATCTTGTTCAAATTTTATGTGCATGTTTATGATGACACACTCCTCACCTGTATAGTTTTTGGTATTGATCGGTTGATCGGTTTAGAAATTATTAACACTTTGCATCCGCACATAGGTATGAGCTATCCGATGCTGTAACCAAAGTATTTTTTGTCTGATTGTTTTCATATTTGATATGTAGGTTTATGATGACACACCCCTCACCTGTATAGTTTTTGGTATCGATTAGTTGATCAGTTTAGAAAATAATTAACCCTTGACACACATGCTATCCAATGTAATAAGTTGAACATATTTCTTCTGATCTGCCTCATATTTCTTACCTAGGTTTTTCTTAGCACGGTCTTCATCTGTATGGTTTTTGGTATTATTTAATTAACCCTTTTCACTCTTAATGTTTACTTAGAACTCACGCAAGCTGCTATGACTCCAAACATTTTTCATCTGATCTACACCAAATTTGGTACATGTGGTCCTCACCCCAAAATACAGATCAAGTTCAAATTTGGGTTTGATCCGATATATTTTAACAGAGTTATGGCCCTTTATAATTCAAGTGACTTATAATGTAGTTCCATGAAATACACTGGTATATGGTCGAATGGTGGACAACTCTATTAGAAATATAATGATAACATTCCCTGGTGTATGCCCATGCAGATTGTAAACAGCTCATGAAATGATTAATGACATCTGCTATTTAGCTATGGCCATTTTGAAGTGGTTAGATGGATACCAAGATAAACAAACAATATTATACTGATGGCTGGTTAATTGTCAAATTTGATAAATGACAGGAGGCTCTTGTTTATCTAATTTAGAAATTTCGTTACAGGCTGCCTGATAATTGACCCATGACCTACACAATTTTCTTCTATATTCCATTGATATGCTTAGAAAATAATTAACCCTTTCCAAGTTTCCAACAGATTTATGCTATAATGCACATGGGCTCTTCCTCATATGTCTTATCTTGGGTTATCTTCACACTATTAACTTCTATGGATTGTGGAATTGATTAATTGATTTTTGAAAAATATATTAACCCTTCAGACACATTCTTTTGATATTACATTAAAATAATGGCTAATAGCCAATATAATTTTTATATGCAATTGGTTACAAGCAGATAAATCTACATTATTGTTTGTATTATGCAGAAACATATTAAATGAACCCTCTTGTTGAATCAGGTTCATTAGTTAATGAACATTCAATAAGACACCAATTGAATATGCTTACAGATTATAGGTGATGCATTATTTTGAAAATCAATATGGCAGATAATATTGCCAGGAACCTTATTTTCCCATCTGTTCATATTGTTATGGTTGACTGAATTTTGGGGACCACAGAGTGCTTAAAAGATTAACAGTGAAGGTTATGTGTTTTAGTCTGCAAGCTACTTGTAAAATATTGTTATGTCTTGAAACCATTTGATTCAGTGTTACTTTCCTTTATATTAACTATTGTAATATTTTCGATTTAGGGATCATTGGGGCCAGCATCCGCACCATATAATGGCTGTATAACATGGCTGTATAACATTATATAGATAACACTTTTGAATTGTATAAACTACATGCATTTTTGACATGATTGATAAACAAATAACAACTGGGAAGAAGGGGGGGGGGGGGTCATTAAAGTTCAAATTAAATATGAGATGGAATCCCACATGTTGTTCTAAGCAGTCTGGCTTGTCAACTAATTATAATTTCTCTTTAGAAGTGAATGAGATTTGAATAGCTGGTAGTTTTGTTTCCAATGAGCTAACTTCAACTTATAAACATATCCTCAGAAATAACTAAACCATTGGATCTCACATAGAGAGGTCCTTGGATGAATAAGGATAGAGTTATTAGATTTAGAACACCCCCCCCCCCCTTCGCAACCACAAATACTTTAACCCCTTCTTAAGACAAATTGTTTGAGCTATTGAATTCAAGATGGTGCTGATATATGGATACCTGTGTTCATATCTTTGATAAATTATCAGTTATAGCTAATCGCTATCGCCCGGGTATGGGTTAAACATCTGCCGATCATGATCGGCCTCTCGTTAATTTATTGTTAATTGTATTAATATAATCTGTTATGTTGTTTTGTCATTATTATAATTAGTTTCATATTTCATGTTATCAAATAAATAATGATTTTAAACAATGTTTCTGTTATATATGGGGCCGTCTTCGTATGGGGCCGACTTCGCGCTGGGCCAACTTCTGTATTCATCTTAAATAATTGTGAAGGAATAAATATTTCCATTCAACTCTTATCAACTGCCACAGATCATAAATAGAATGGGTAATAATTAAAACACAGATTACACTCATCAACAACTTCAAATTCACATTTAATAACTAATTGCACTTAAACCGCAAGCGCAATTCATGGTTATATGTAACTATACACCTCTGGTGAATAAATAGGTATATCCATAACTTAACCTTAACTCCTATTGACATATCACCTCTTGTTTTCGTTGGTTTGGATGGGTACAGAGCTAGCCTAAGTTCTTTATCAAAATGGCTTACTCGTGATAGCACTACCTTCTGTTTTAGTCGGGCGACTCGTGATAGCATTGTATTATCTTCTGTATTAATAGTTGGGGCAACTCGCAATAGCATTACCTTCTGTACTAGTCGAGGCAACTTTGATTTTCTTCAATTTTCGAGTATACAGGCAAACCATATGAGGGAGGGAAGCAAGCATTCAGTGACACCACATTTGTGCTATATGACCATGGGAATACTATAGATCTGTGCAATAGATGCTGATTTAATAAAAATACTGGAGCTCAAGGACTGAGGCACCAAAGCTCCAGTGAATGAGACTCCAATTTTTGGGACAGGGATGCTGATAGAATGAAAATAGGGTTTTTTTCCCTGATTTACGTCAATAAGTACACCATATGAAGTAATCAAGCCCTCTTGCAGTGTCACCACATGCATGCTATATGACCATAGTAATGGCCCAAATCTGTGCAAAAATACTTTAAAACAATTATATAAAAAAATACTAGTGTTCCGGGAAGGCGACATCAATTCTTTGGATATAGGGATATGGGGATGCTCCTAATATGAATTTAGGGGATATCTTTGACTGTTGTACACGTACTAACTGTTGAGTACTCAGGCTAATTAAAACTGGTTAAAATTAGACCCATGCTCCTCTTGTATTGCTAGATGATACACCAGGTTATGCCAATAGTTTATAGGTAGGTTAGATAGTAATTACAATTACGCTTAAGCATAAATGCTTAAATGCAATATGTGGTATATGTGCTTAAGCGCAATCTAATATATATTTTGGGACTTTTGTCTGTTAGCTATGGCCGGCAAAACTGCCAGACGGATTGAGCCCAAACTTCCTATCTAAGGGTAAAATCCCAGATGAAGTGTCATCGCACCGCTTCTGAGAATGTCAGAGCACTCCTTCTCCATTCCCCCACCACCGCAATGGGTAGTTCATGGGTTAATCGTGTGATAGTTAAAGAGCGTTCGTATCTGCAGTGTCGTTGATAAAGAGCGTGTCTGTGTCCAGACATGAGCGTGTTGTGTCTGTGTCCAGACATGAACATGTTGTGTGATTCTTATGTCTGTGTTCGTACTTAGGGGTTCCTAGGAATGGGGGAGATTTTCATCGGGTCAGTTTTTCTGCACGAGGTGACCTTCACCTTGAAATGGGTACCCACAAATGATCTAATATATATTTTGGGACTTCTGTCTGTTTGTTTGTCTGTTAGCTATGGTCGGGAAAACTGCTCGACGGATTTCAACGAAAGTTGATACCTACAGGTCATTTTGTCCGGGGAGTGTTTTGCACACGTCAAATCGTGACCCCGACCTGACCTTGACCTTCAAAATGGTCAATTCAAGGTCAAAGCCCGGACGAAGTCGGGTCACCTGCTAGTTTATTATAAATGTGAATTTGGCCTCCCATAACTTGCTGCATTTCTAGGGACTTGCTATATTTCCATGGACTTGCTGCATTTAGGTGAACCCGGGGGGAATCACTGCATAGTAATTTTTATTTGCTCTACACTACACTCTACAGTGCAAACGAATTACACTTCAGAGAAAATATGATGTAGTTGTGTTTCAGAGCAAATAACACCTATTAGTTATTAATAATATATAACTGTATAAATAATTAAAATCAGTATGTGCCTGACCTGATAGTGTGATTGGTATTGAAGGCCTTTTTCACATTTATTTCTTATTTGAGCTGAAGGTAGAAGCGCAGTTTCATCACATGGGAAATAACCTGGATCCTATGGGAGACCAAATTGACATTTAATAAATAATTGTGCTTTAGCAAAATTTATTGCACTGAAGTGCAAATCCATTGAAGCAATAGATCAGCCAGTCGATGCAACCATTCCCTGCCGTTGCTATCTATCGACTGGCACATCATATTGTTGTTCACCGTGAGGCCGTCGGATTGGTAATTGTCTCAAGTCTGCGACCATCAAACATGACCAATAATTTTGGATTAATAATACAAGATTGGACACTCGGTTTAAGCCATTTGTGTGGAACTAGTCTAAATGCACACTGGTAGAAGATCTACCATTAAAGTTGTAATTACAGAGCTTATTGTTGTTTCTTTATTGTAGACTAAACCATTCAATGTCGGGGGGGGGGGGGGGGGGGGGGGGGGGGGGGGGGGGGTTACCATCATGAATGAAATAGTTGCGCCTGCAATTGAATTACCCTGAAACACAATTATTTACTAAATGTAAATTTTGCCTCCCATATTATCCAGCATACAAAATGAATTGACAAAGTAACAAAACGATGCAATATATTTTTCATATTTGCCTGCTTCGACCAGCCTCCCCATAGCAATGCTATTAAATATGTAAAATCAAATCAACATTAGCTTATTCAAAATTGAACTAGGAATGTGAATTTAGTTGAAATAGGTGCATAGCTACCGTTCATGTACGTTCCAAGAGATTTGTGACGTAATTTCCGTAACGCCAATATCTCCAGTGTGGCCAACCTCTCATTGGGTTTAACTTCGCTCCACCAATTTTTCAAACTGCAAGGTAGTTCCGATCCCCTGTTACGCTGGACTGAACACTGCCATCACATGTACATGAAAAATAAATATGTTCAGGTACGCTCACAAACAACAACATTGTTGATAATATAGCACAAAACACTATTTGTCATGAAACATTCAGACCATCACGGGGGTGTGGCATTTCTGAAGGTTTTAGGATGGTTCAGAGAGTAAGAGAAGCCCTATCTTCTTCGCCATTATTGAAATCAGCAAAATCTAGTTTCCAAATAAACCAACTTTTTGTCATAATGTATTTCTTATAAGTGAATGTTGAAACATATAATAGAAAGATGTGTTATTTAGGACAAAACTGGTGTGCATTTATGTCTGAATAAAATGTTACAACAACATTCTTATCATCACCATTTGCATGTTCACTCAAGGCTTCATATATGATCAAGTCAGTTAGAATATTATTTAAATTAAATTTCAGCAATACTTGAAAAGACACTGTTAATACCAAGCTGCATATAATATGACTCTTGTTTTCAAATTGATCATAACATTTTATTATAACAATATACTTGCCTAAAATTTCAGAATGTCTGACCTGTCACAGTTCATTATTCCTAACGACACCAGCGTTTGTTTGCTGGATTGTGAGCAGGCCTTCATTGCACTGACTGATAAGGAGAAGTTATATGCACACTACATCTCCCAAGCTTCATTCTATGGAGGTCTAGCCGTGCTCAGTCAGGTCAGTACCAGCTTACTTATGTGGAGGACTAGCCATGCTCAGTCAGGTTTGTACCAGATTACTTATATGGAGGACTAGTCATGTTCAGTCAGGTCAGTACCAGCTTACTTATGTGGAGGACTAGTCATGTTCAGTCAGGTTTGTACCAGCTTACTTATGTGAAGGACTAGCCGTGCTCAGTCAGGTTTGTACCAGCTTACTTATGTGAAGGACTAGCCGTGCTCAGTCAGGTCAGGTCAGTACCAGCTTACTTATGTGGAGGACTAGTCATGCTCAGCCAGCTCCTCTCACTGTTCCATGCAACTGCATGTTGTAACGCTTCCACCGTCGGAGTCCAGTAAGTGCCACCAGTGCTGAATTTTGCACTCTACTATTTTGGAATACGATGTCATGAGCTCATGACTGCATGTCTTCCATTAACTTACAGTAATGCCCTAATTAATCAACTCTTTAACCACAGCAGAATTATGGGTAACTTTTCAGGATTTAGTCGGAAATATGGCTTGTTACCAACAATTAGGGCATTACTGTATCTGTATTGAATCAGGGGTATAATATAATAATTTTGAGTCGGGGGGAGAGAGAGAGATCTGTCTACAGGAGCTTCTGTAACTAGGAAATTGTTTTTTTTTACTAAATGTTTATCCACAAAGTGGGACAGAAAATGTGGCTCTTTTTAAAACATTACTACATTTTCAGTGATATGCTCATAACGGCCGGAACTGGGCGGGAGCTCCCACCACTCCAAATTATCACTCAGGAGTCAGTCCATTTTCAAACAGAAACACCCAACACATTATGCATAATTATGCAAGCTGATAGTTAAAAGCAGAAGCAACCCACATATGACAACCTGTAACCAACTAGCCTATGGCAACTTTAATGCATCCCATAAAAAACATGGGGACAGGATTGACTAGTGATATGTCAATGTGAGAGAGATTTCAGCAAGATGAAACTATAAATTAAATTGTGCATAAGAATCTACTTGAAACTTTGGACCATGGCGGTTTGCCCTGTCGGATTTGAGACCCTCCCACCCAGCACTCTTTTCAGAATTGGCACATTACTGATTTTTGACACTTTGTGAAATAGTTGTAACACATTGTCATCAAGACGAGTTTCATACAAGTGGTGCCAGGGATAGATAGTGAATCTTTAATAAATTCACCAATTGTCAGCACTGCTATTTAACTTTCATTTTTGATTTTTAGACTTCCCCAGAATCGCCAGGAATTTACCTCCTCCTTCAAAAAATATTCCGACCACAACCAGTCAGTGAATTTGAGAAGGTCGCAACAGACAATGGACTATCTGAGGAAGAATTCCAGGTTTGCAAAACTTTCAATTCTATTTTAAAACCGAATTCCTTTCTTCACCTTTTAATAACAAAGAGCTAAATCAGTAAAAGTCGATACAGACAATACATAGACTAAATTATTATGTACTAAATAATTGTTACCAGTCTTTCCTCCACCTGTAAAATTGACAATGTGATATGATCTTGCTGCTGATATGACAATAAACCCCAAATAATCAAATCAAGATAAAGCATTTTACTGCTGAGTCATTTGGCCAAAGAGAATAAAATGTCTGATTTGGGTAAAAGTCAGAAAAAAAGTCATTATGTAGGCTTAAAATTTTATTGTATTTATAATAATTTTTTTTTTTATAAAATGACATATTCCTATGGCTTTTCTTGTCTTCGGCAAGATTGAGATAACATTTTTGATTTCAAATATATTTGTATAAACTGTTATACAGGTACATAGAATGCTTTGACATTTTTTGCTTTTTGTTTTTCATAGAACATTTAAGAAACATTTCTTGAAAATCATGGAAAAAACTATACAGTAGGCAGTTTAAAATAGGGTTGGTAGGGAAACCCGAATAATTTTTAGCTTCTTTCCCATATGTATCATACTCGTACCTTCTCAATTTATAAGCCAGCATTATAGTTATGTGGTTTTAATAAACCATCATGTTATGGCATTTCAGGCTGTTCTCGTCTACTCTGCTGCATTTTACTCCAACATGGGTAACTACAAATCATTTGGAGACAGCAAATTTATACCAAACTTACCAAAGGTTAGTGCTAGAAACAGATTTTCAAAATCTTATTCAGGTTTCACACACATGTCTGAGTCTTCACAGTGCACAAAATGATGTCTGATAGCCAATGCAAACTCTCTGCAGTACAAGGTTTTGATCCTCATCGACGGAATATTAATTGTATATGTTATCTATAATTAAAGATCTATTTTGCTGGATATGATCAACTGAATTGTGCATGAAAATGATGAACTATATAAATGTATTCATGTTCAATTGTTTGTAAAACACCACTTCACTATGTCTTCGTGACACCCAGATGCAAACCATCTGTGATTGGCCTAAACACCACACTTGTACGTCAACACGCTTCACTCTGCTGCGCACGGTGTTGTACTCAATAATTAATAACCCATGCCAGACATTTGCAGAATTAGGTCCCCAGAAGGTGAATTTAGTGATGCTAACCCGCACAGCATGTTAGCATCACTAAATTCACCTTCTGGAGACCTGGGATGCATTATGCCATAATCAAGGTGCCGAATGTGTGCACATCACCATCTGGGAACTTATATCTGTGTCTAGGTCTCCCATAACAGATAAGCAGAATGAGGTCCCCAGAGGATGAATTTGGTTACACTAATTTCACTCTCTGGGGACCTCATTCTGCAAATGTCTGGTACCATATTTTTATGCCTAAACACATATCCAACATGACAAAAAAATTTCGCTAATACTACGAAATCCATAAAACTTCTATTTTCGTTGGGTTTTCTGATGAAAAATACAATTTTACCCGCTATGCAAGGAGTCAATAAAAGGTTATTTTTCACTGAAAACCCACCGATAGACATGTGACGGCACTGATAGACAAAGCCACATCACAGCATGCTTATCCCCATTATATTGCACATGGACTGAAAATTATGCGATAGCCACAAGAATCTGCCAAAGATTTACTGAATTTGACATGAGTTTTTGTAAGCATTCCATGTCACTTCCTCCTTAAAATTTCCACTGTTTACATTTTCGTGTCTAGGAATGAAGGTACTTGCGCATGGGGGGGGGGGGGGTTGTAATGATTTAGGCCTTTTTCAGTTGACAGGCCTCTAGCATGTATGTATGCATCAAGTTATGTCAATTCAATATGACTTTACTACACTTATTCTCACCTGATTGATTGATCAACAAGTCAGCTCTTGTTAAATCCGATTGTAGGCCTAGTTGTTGGGGATCAAAATAAGTAAATTATAATTCCAGAGAGACGGTGTTTATCAAGATTTACTTGGAACAATATGAATTCTATGTTTCTAAATGACCCGTCATAATTGGGATTTTCCTCTTTAAGTGGAACAGAACATAAGTGTCTGTGAGTGACATATTATCTGTTTAAACGCAGGAAAAATTTGAAGCCTTAGTGGTGAACAGTCCTGCTGGGAAATCTGAACCCAAGACGATGAGGGGATTGTGGGACAGCATCGGAGATGTTATGTACTCACTGACGGACAAAGAAAAGGCACTAGGATTTTGTGATAAGGTTTGGCACTAATCATTAAAGTGAAATATGTCTTCATTGGTGGTATCACAGATATGGTATTTTGATTGTGATAAAGTTTTCATGGTCATATCTGCACATAATGATAAGGAACAACACAATTTATTAAATGACATTACGTGAAAACGTGCTATGTAGATCACTCTTTTTTTTATGAAGCATTAATTATTCAACTAATGCGAATATATATGCAACAATTCAAAGATAATTAGTTCATTAGGACAACTCAGTACAGACAACAGGAACTTTTAGCTCATTAGGACAACTCAGTACAGACAACATGAACTTTTAGCCATTTTTACTAACTCTGGTTTATTTTTACAGTGCCTATCAGCATAATATTCTAGCAGTTTAGTTTATTTTAGAGAGTGTTTCAACATACTGTTCTATCACTTAGATCTATTTTACAGGGTGTTTCAACATACTATTCTAACAACTGTGATATTGACGATGCCAAACTTGCTCAAGAGTTTATGCATGAAAAGGTATATATAATTCATTTTGAATGAATGCCCACATTTGTTATGATCTTTTAAATATTAATGATGGGAAGATTGGATACAACCTATGGGTTTTATTCAGTAATCACAGGCCAGATTAAGACATCTTTCGAATTACAGTATTGCCCTAAATAATCGATTCCTTAACCACAGCAGAATTATGGGTAATTTTTCAGGATTTGTTTGGAAATATGGCTTGTTGCCATTCATCGGAAAGCTCTCACTGAGAGCTTTCCGATGAATGGCAACAAGCCATATTTCCGACTAAATCCTGAAGAATTACCCATAATTCTGCTGTGGTTGTTAAGGAGTCGATTATTTAGTGCATTAGGCCAAAATAAAAAAGACCTGTGTTTCTTGTGACCCACCCGCCACTATTCTGGTACCCCCGACCGCTTTCATTTTATTGATTTTGCAAAATTAGTACGCATCCCATTCTATTTTCCATGTAAACTGATTCATTTCCAAAAAAATGACACATCGCGTGTACTGTTAAACCGGAAATTATACCACACTTCAATTAGGTCACAGCCAAATCAAACATTATTTTTTCATGTTTTATTCAGGTATTCAATAAGCAATAAATTACACTATATTCTAATATTTTGTACTTAGTTTTATTATTTTATAGTATATTAAAAACAAGGAGAATAAGTCGGGGGGGGGGGGGGGGGGGTGGGTATTCATATTTATTTTCAGCAAAGTTGAAAAAAAAATTGGAAAATCCACCCACCCGCCCATATTTTGTTCTTGCATGTCACCAGAAACACAGAAATATTTTTGTTTAGTCTTAATGTTAGCCACATCAGAAAATTAATAAACCTCAGAGGAATGCCACCTTTGTGGGGGGATACTTTGTGCAGTGCACTTGTTAACATTTCTTTGTTTTCCAGGATCTGAGTCCTTACAATACCAGATTGTTTAAAACTAAGAATGAATTAGGGGAGAATGTGTACGATGTGAGAATAGCATCAGCGCAGACAGATGGTGAGTGAAATTAAAACCAATCTCATTAGATCACCAACAGACTGTGGTTACAACAACAACATGATTTCATTTCATACATTGCTCATATTTACCTAAGATTGTAAAATGAAATTATACAAAGATACTCCTGAATACTTAGTGTAGCGGTCGTATTGTAAATATAGAAGGCCAATGACTTCTCAGCTTGATGGTCTAGATCTCTTGGTCACATTCATTAGATGCTTTGTGTGATCACCAAAGTTAAGCAACGTCGAGCTCGGTTAATTCTTGGATGGGTCACCGGCTTGGGATTCTTGGTGCTGCCAACATTTGTGTGCGACTCCCGCACTTCTCTCTCTCTCTCTTTCTGTTACACTGAGCACTTTCCTATAAAAATGCTGTAAATGCTGCACTTGTTTGGTTTGGATTAGGGATTATCATGTAAGGTTACGGTAACCCACAACAATATGAGTGCATCTCTATATTTAGTTATATCACAAATACAAACCATAATAATTCCTTTATTTAAAATTAAATACTTTATATTTAAATACTATATTTCTTTCTTATCGGCACTATATACTATACTTTATTTCAGACATATAATATGTCCATAGCGTATTACAAATTATAGTGATATATAAATACACGTCATATTATATACACACAAAAAGTCAGCACATGCAATTGTTATATTAGGTATACAATAGATTATTTCAGTTTCTGAATAGTTGAGAGGTAAATTTCAAATCAGATTTATAAATAGATGATATAATACAATTGGAGCTGTCTGTGATTCTCGAGAGAAAACTGTACGCATGCTTACGCCTTAACAGCAACATAGATAGTGTGCGGTCAGATACAAACATCCCACTTGCACTGCATGATCTATCATACTTCATTAACATTCTGTATGCATTGTTGTAGCAGACCGATAATTTATTCATATTCTTTTTTGTATAATTAGTCCAAAGATGAGCACAGTAGAGTGGAGACACAAATCTTTGAAATAGGAACATTTTTACTGGTGGTGAACATCTAGCGAATTTGCGTATTATACTGTTAGCACGCACACAAATAGCCCTGTATTGGCGCTGTATATCGTCATTGTCCGACAACTCGTTTGTTAAAATGTTTCTGAGATATTTACAAGACGGGACGAACTTGATCTCATCATCGTTCAAAGCTATCCTTGCTAAGTTTTTTATATCAAGATATCTGGGTAGAAAACCCATTGCAACAGTTTTTGCAGTGTTATAAATAAGGTTGAGGTTGGCTGCTTGAGCCTCACAAACATTTAAAAGAGGACGCATTCCCATGAGGCAAGGAGAAATTAAACACATGTCGTCTGCGTAACTCAGATGATTAAGTAAATGATAAAAGGTAACTGTTGTTTTGAGATAATAAATTATAATGATTTTATGTTAGCAGGTGGTGAAATACCAGGAGTACAGAAAGGGATATTAGGTTCTCACAAGTTTAAACATGGAGACTCGGGGGATGTCAATTTCAAGGTCACAAGGGGAGATTATTCAAGGCTAATGTCAAAGGTCACAGACAATCTAAGAAAAGCACAGGTACGATAAATGTGTTAGCAATTTGTAAATTTGAGAGCTGCTTTTGATATCATTTCCCTAGATACTTCAGACCTTCGTTTTTTATGTGTGCTCAAGTGCATGTAGGGGGCACAAGCAAATTAAAAAACTACATACATGCATCCGCAAGTGATAATTTAAGCTCATTTACTCAAGCAGGCATCCTATTCATGAATTTTCAAAAACTCTCTAATTCTAACTATCAATTTAAAGGAAAAAATCATTATTCCTCATAACCAATCTGTGCTTTAGTATTTAATATCAACACATGTTTACCTCACAATATAAGAGATATGTTTGAATTATGTAAAACTGTTCACAAAAAAACAAAACAAAATGTCATGAAGGTCACAAGAGAGTTTGACAGGAAGTATTTAACAAAATATGAAATCATGACTGTCTGCAAAGCCCTCATATCTTAGCTCTATATAAGAGAATTGGCCACACACAGGTTATTGGATAAATTGATTTAGCTATCCTTTTAACTTAGCCATGTGAATTTATTTAACTAGACCAATGGAGCTCTCTAAGCCCTTGGATGATGGGACTACATTGGATCAAACAGGGCAGAGATAGGTGATTTAACCCCTTTTATCCATTACATGTCTTTTAACCTTTTCCATTAAATAAATAAGGCCAAATAAAAAAAGGTGTTTGTTTCACAAGGAATTTTTTTTTCAAAAGTGATGAGGGAGGCAGGTATATGTTATTATTATTTATTTCAAATTTTTCAGATGAGGGAGGCAGGTTTTTGTTTATTATAATTTTATTTTAATGATATCGTGTAACAAAACACTCCTTATTAAAATTTCTCATATAACATGGAAAGCCTTAGGTGGTGGACAGAGTACATGCAGCTAAATAATAATAGATCTGAAATGGGAAAGGATCCAGTCAATCTGACACTATATTCTATTTGGGTAGGAATTTATATATGCAATTAGAAATGATATTTCCGCTAAAGGAAGCCGTTCACACTGAACTATATGGATATATGTCCTGCGTTTGTAAACCATAGTAGAAAAGGGGTTAACTTTTTGTGGTCGCCTACGATATCTCACGGTCTTCAGTGGCTTGCTCGGAATCAGTCACGCATGCGCAGTCCCAATATAACCGATTGAATCGCGTCAGTTTATTTTCTGCTACCAAACCGAACGGACGTCTAAAGGGAGTATTGTTCCGAATTTGTCGTTTAACAACTAGACAACAAATTCAATTTATCGATACAATAATTACTGGTCGCCTACGCGTTAGTTTTTAGAATTATTGTTTCGAATTCACGGACCATTTCGCTTCAAACATACAATTGTTCCGTGTTTTCGAATAGGCGGCGGACTTAAAAAATTTTGAATCTGAAAATCGACATTTCGCCATAATCAGCCGCCATTTCAAGGCCTTACGAGGCGCATAGACTATTGTGAACAATTCATCTATGTAATTATTATAGAACCTATAAGGTATGATATAATTTGTCAGATATAAAAAATGCCACGTGATTCGCTACCGGAAGTCTCCTAATTTCGTGGGAATTTATTTACGCGTGGACATTTATTTAGCAATAATTACCATGTAGGCGACCACCATCAGCATGGCTCTTCATACTTCTATTGCCCATATCAATTTGATTAACTGGCACATAGACAATAAAACAGGTAAAGACGTTTGCACTGTCCAGCTAAGCTTTCGAGGAAGCTCATTGACCAGCATTACCGACCTTTCCTAAGACGCAGGCAGGGACCACCCCGTACGAGTGGATCCCATCCCCATGGCACCAGATGCCCGATCGTAAGGGCCTGAAACCATGCTGCCAACTCTGCGCATTTCGGTCTATGCTGGGTTTGTCCTCTCTTCCTTAAACATGCCATAAGCAGGACCACTTAGGTAGGGGAGTTCCTCTCTATCTTGGCTCTTCATATTAAAATAAAACAACATTATAAAGGGATGTGTATCCTTTACTAGGAGGATGATAATTTCATTCGTTTCCTTCCTAGGGGAGTCATTTTTAGAGCGGGTCTTCCCCTAGTTTGCTGCATGCTTCACACTAACTGACCTATCACACACCTAGGTCGTTCTGCTGCATGTTTGGGGGGGGCAGAGGCTCAGACCTGAATATTCCGTATGGTGACCGTGAAAATTTACCTGTGTTCATCATCTGACTACATTGTACATCATTTGAACTGATTTCGGTTGTAGAAGGCGCACCTTCATTTCTTAGAATCGGATCGCGGTGGGTATTCCGCTGGGAACGCGGACTGCTCTCAGGTGCCTAGTGGTCGTGATGGCCTAATAATAGTAATGTGTGTGGATTTAGGCTGAACATAATACTTGTGATTGCACATTTTGCTGTCTGTCTCCATTCCAAAGGATGGTGCTCGTTGGGAAATTTCTCCAAAATTAATACTCGTACCGACACTATTGTTTGGCACCTGAGGGTAGCGGTTTGCTTTCTCATTGGATGCTCTGGTCACCTGCGGTGTTCGGCCATGCGCTCCTGATGCTCATGGCTGTTAGTCATGTTCTCTGAGGGGCTATATATATATCTTTAATGATACATTGGATTGTGCCAGGGATCTCTGCTCTGGCTCTGACCATTGGATTGTTGGGCGCAGCTTTAGTAGGGTCTTCTGACATGATCTTATGATGACTTATATATCACCATGATATATCTATTATATCATTTTATATATCTATATATGCGAAAGATTTGTGTCACCGGGTTTCTGCAATGATATCTTGTGATACATAGGTACCTCAGAGACATGAGACATGTTCTCTGTGGGGTTGTATATCTATATTTAGTGATACGTTGGATCATGACAGGGAGCTGTGATCTGGCTCCGCCCATTAGATTGATGGGCGCAGCTTTGGAAGGGCCTTCTGACATGGTCTCATGAGGAAAACTTAATATATATATCCCCCGGATATATATATTATATCATTTTATATATATATATACGCAATGTGTATATTGTGATACATAGGTACCTCAGGGACATGTGAACGTGTGATAACTGTTCTAAGGGCAGGGCCAGTTCACGCTCCTCCGATTACGCCTCGGCGGTACAATCATTCTGTGGGGAAACGTCTGGTGGAGAAGACGGGGTACTTGGGACCTCCAGGACATTTGTCCCCCACCAGACGCCAGCGGTTCTGGGCGCTAAAGCTGCCAAATCGCGTGCCTACAAATCGACACCGGCAGATGGGCCTCCGGCAGCTTAAGCGTAGGGCAGGGGCCGTACCCATGAGGTAAAGCGCCACGTCCCCCTGGTCACGCTCGTCTTACCGACAAAATGCGGCCTTGCCTGCCACTCCTCTGTGAAGGGATCGGAGAAAAATGACCTCTCCCCACCCTCCAGCTTGGCCAGGATATTAGCTTGGGCATGACCACCTGCAGCATGCGATGGTGGGGGCTCCCTCTGATCCGATGGCTTGACTCGCTTATAGTTGTCTAACCCATTTGGGCTAATGGGCTCTCCATTTGATCCCTGTGCCACAAATTGGGCATCAGGTTATCTGCCATTTGCATTGGTGAACAGCAGTTAGTTAACTCTTAATGTGGGTTGTCTTGCCATCTTTGGAGTGGGCCTCCTCCAGTGCAGGTCGTTATGTCGCTAAGGCGGAGAGGGAGTTAGTCTCCTCGCATCTCAAATCGGCTGGATTCTTAGAACTGACGGATGAAGAACAGAGAATTGCTCGGTTCGCTCGCAATTCTGAATTGAATGGCACCACCTGGGATGTTGCTTCCAAAAACAAGGGGGGGAGGTACATGTTTGAGCAATATAGCACTCTAATTATATGAGTTATTTCACGTAACTAATCGTAACAGATTCATTAAAGAGTTCATATTTAGGTACAATCTGTTTAGAAGAGTGCATTCCCTCCAAAATTTGGCTATTAACTTTATTGCTCGTGCCTCCTCCTGGGCTTGCATACTAATCCATATAGTTCAGTGTGAACGGCTTCCTTTAGCGGAAATATGATATTTTTAAAAATATAATATATATTTCCTTAAAGAAAGCCTGAACACTGAACTATCATAGGGCCCTCCCATGGCGGTGCCATTCCCAACCCCGCAACTCGCCAATCTCCTGATTGAGTTGAAAATAAACTGACGCGATTCAATCAGTTATATTGGGACTGCGCATGCGTGACTGATTCCGAGCAAGCCACTGAAGACCGTGAGATATCGTAGGCGACCACAAAAAGTTAACCCCTTTTCTACTATGGTTTACAAACGCAGGACATATATCCATATAGTTCAGTGTTCAGGCTTTCTTTAAGGAAATATATATTATATTTTTAAAAAATATCATATAGAAGCAGACAAATTTTATTATACTTCCATGTTTTAACATGGAACTATATTGTAATTCTTCTGGGTTTTCTTATTTTTATTATTCTTCTTATTCCAATAACATGCCTTAATCTCCGGAACGGCTGGACCGATCCACCTGCTGTTTTCGGCTTTAGTATATAACTTTGGAAGTTCTCTGAAAATGACCCATTGAGAATTTCGTCCGACCTTGACCGTCGGAGTTATCGCCATTTTGATGATTTTTGGGGGTTTTTCGCGACACAAAAGTAACTTGCGAAATCGATGTTTGATCTCTTATATCGTCGAAACGGCTAGACCGATTGATTTGAAATTTGGCACTTGCATAGCCATTGAGTATACAAAGTCGATGTACAAATAGGGAATTTCGTCTGACCTTGACCTTTGGAAATAACGCTCTTTATCGGTTTTATTGTTGTGAACGTATCTCCTCCGAAACGGCTTGAGATATCGATTTCGGACTGCTTTTATTATTTGCGCATTTATGTGTGTTATGAACTGCCGAAAAATTATAGGGTTCGCACTTCCGGTTTAAAAGTTTGCTACTGGTCGAAGGATAAAACAACGCTCTTTATAGGGAATCTAGAACGGCTTGAGATATTGAGTTGGGACTTTTTGCATTATGTGCAGCAAACTCTGCGCTATCGACCGATATATATAGTTAACGGATATCACTTCCGGTTCGGGAGAGCGGGCGTGTGGGTATGTATCTCAAAACTATTTTAGCGCATATTTTGATGACATTTGGTAGACGTCATTAGTAGATGCCACTGATTGCTATGCAACTCGAATTTTAAAAATCGGACATAAACTTCGATAGTTATGGCTGTTTAAAAACCTGGTTTATTTCTGACCTTGACCTTCAGAGTTATCGACTTGTTGATTTTCGCGCAACTAAAATGACTTGCAAAATCGAGGTTTGATTTCTTATATCGCCGAAACGGCTTTGCCGATTGATTTGAAATTCGGAACCTTCTTAGCCATTGCGCATTGGCAGTCGATGAACTAATAGGGAATTTCGTCTGACCTTGACCTTTGGGTACAGAGCTCTTTATCGGTTTTATTGTTGTGAAGAGATCTCCTCCTAAACGGCTTGAGATATCGGGTTCGGACTTTTTTCATTATTTGCGTATGTATGTGTGTCATGAACTGCCGAAAAATGATATGGTTCGCACTTCCGCCTGTATGTGTGTTCTAAAATATTGAAAAATGATAGGGGTCACACTTCCGGTTAAACAGTTTGCTACTGGTCGAAGGATAAAAGAACGCTCTTTATACGGAATTCAGAAGGGCTTGATATATTGAGTTGGGACTTTTTGCATTATGGGCATCGTCTGCGCTCTATAATGATATACTACCTATATACGAGCGCCTGCGGCGCATAAGATACTATGGTGGCGGGATGGTGTGGTGGTGGATACCACCTATAAACGAGCGCCTGTGGCGCATGATATACTATAGGTGGCGGGATGGGGTGGTGGGTGGGTACTACCAATATACGAGCGCCTATTGCCCATAAGATACTATGGGTGGCGGGATGGGATGGTGGTTGGGTACTACCTATATACTATCGCCTGCGGCGCATAAGATACTATGGGTGGCGGGATGGGATGATGATTGGGTACTACCTATATACGAGAGCATAAAATACTATTGGTGGCGGGATGGGGTGGTGGGTTGTTTACTACCTATATACGCGCGCCTGTGGCGCATAAGTTACTATGGGTAGCGGTATTGGATGGTGTGTGGGTACTACCTATATATGATACATTTTACTGATTTCACTTCCGGTATGTTGCTATGTATCTCAAATTGTGCAGATTTTGATGGAATTTGGTGGACAGAATCTGTGGTTGCCGAGTATTACTATGAGCTACAGTATCACCATACTGATATGTGTCTCCTGAAAACTGAAGCTTTATCACATGACACAATTTCCATCATTTGCGAACATGGAAGTGTCGAAATTGCTGTGCAATTACAGTTTCATTCTAGTTATTTTTGTAATTTTTGGGGTCATTATACCCAATGAGATGTTCAAACATATTTGATAAAGAGCATGCCTTTTGAAATCCAAGTGTTCTCATTTCATTGAAACACACAAAGTCGCTCGATAAATCATCTCTTCTTGGTTTGCTGTTGTATGTTGGAAATGTGGTACTTTCCTTCTTCATTAGAAGTTCAAAAGCGTTTTTTTTTAATACATGAATCACCAGCATAATTTGGAACTGTAACATCAATGTCATCCTTTTTTATAATTATTTCGATTTGTATGTATCGACCGAACATCCGAACGTTGTTGCAACTTCAGAGGCATATAACTGTTCATCAACACAATAAAAGTCCAATGTTTTCAATTTTGAAACGCGAACTTGAAACAGTGTCAGTGTGAAAAGTGATTTCAGAATTGTTCGCCTGAGTTGCTGCCAGCTTCTTTCCAAACACGGCAATATTTATTAGTTAAGAGCGTGGCCATTTTTCATACCAGAAACGAGGAGGTGCGCTCGATCTCGCAACCCGGAATCCGGTGTACTTTTACCACCAAAGAGGCATAACTCTATATACCTACATTGCTTTCATCCTGACAATCGCAACGGTGAAAATTTGGAACGCGCGGTAGGGTAGTAAGTTTATTATCAGCCGGCGATAAAAAGTACCAATGCGCACAGTTTTTTAAGACGCGGCGGTCCTTGAGAAACGAAGTTACTTTTTTGTTTGGCCTAACTATTATATTATTTTGATATCTCACATGGCAATTTGCAACAACATGAATAGAACTGCTTACACTATGATAGTGGTGACAGGCTCTAGAGTTTAGATGTTATATCAACCCTTCTATTTTGACTCATACATTCCATTAAGTTGTGTTATTACTGGTTAGGCCCAAAAAAAAAAAAAGTTTTGATTCTCGGGCAATTTTTTTTGAGAATCGATGAGGGAGCGAGGGTTTTATTTTTATTTTTTATTTTTGTTATGGGGATAATGCCCATAGTTAGCATGGGTTATTATACCTTCCCAGGTTAAGAAAATCTAAGGAGAACATTGTTTTGATATAAACTAATGTATTCCACTATAAAGAATGACCAATTATCACATTATAATACCCGTACATCATATATATATTGTTGGTATATTTGATATATGTATGTACCTTTTTATAGTATATATCTATTTATATCAGACCTGTTTACTTTCATAATTGGAAATAGGGAGATTTGTTATCATAAATAGGGAGATTTAGTGAAAAATAGGGAGATTTTTTTCAATGTCAGTAACATGGAAAACACTTCATATTTTTTATTTAAATGTCATAGACTGTTTGTTGCATTTAATTTTAGTTTGCATCTGCCACACCTCACTTACCTGTTTCTTGATTTTCTGCATTCAAAGGCACACCCTTTCGGTAGTATTCACAGTTTAGTACATCTATGATCTATGCACAATTAACGGCCTTGACACCGACTACCGAGTGTCTCTAATTTCTAAAATCACTGAATCATTGTGAATAAAATTACAATTTTTCGGTTATGGATCATGCTTTATTTCCAACAAGCCAAAATACAACGATTAAAAATATATTTGCACACTATAAAATGGTGCTCTCAGATAATTTTGTCGGCAAATATATTCAGTAACATCGGTGAATTTAAACTTAATTAAAGAGAATACGCATGGACAGATTTGTTTTAGGTCCGTTCGATTCTCGTTCTCTGTTACTGCGTATATAAAACACGGAATACAACAAAGACGGAAACGGAACTAAAACAATCAAAGTTTAAATCGGGATTATACATTCTATATCTATCTATATTCTTTAATATTTATCCATCTATATTATAGCAACTATACATGCTAGCCATAAAAACTTCAAATACTATTAAATTAAACCAGCATACACATCGCCAATACACACCATATTTGTTTCCGGTTTGCGTTCCCGAAATTGGAAATCACATAATTGTTTACAGCACGGAAACACATTTGACTTAATAAACTTGGGGCTTGGGCAGCTTGTGGTGACAATATACCTGGTAGTTATCGTTGCCTAGTGTCTGTTGTTGAATACCAACACATACACCATTGTATGTCTATCATTTTGATGTTTGAAACATAACTAATTTCTCTTTTCTAGTTTCCCATTTTCGTGTTATCACGTACCCTTTTTTTGTTTTGGCCTTATTATGTACATTTGTCTATACTACTTTAGATCATAAAAGTATACTCTATAATTCAACATTAAAAGAATTTGATTCCGACATAACAATGTACTATTGTCAAGCGATGGGTTAAACATCTGCCGATCGTGATCGGCCTCTCGTTCCTTCAAATTGATAGTTATAAATTGAGATTTTTTGAAAATTCACGAATAGGACACCTTGTTAACATCTTGCGAATATTGGTATATTACACAGAAAAGGGTTAATTTGATTAATTATTCACCAAACAAGGCAATGTGCATGAATAGTGTGAACATTTATCAAAGCATATTACACGTAATGGTAACTTTAAAGTTTTGTATAACCTTTGACTAGTTGTTAACTAACCTTCACTGTGCTGCATTTTATTAGTTAAATATTCAGTCAACTCGACTAAGATTGTGAGGCGCGTGCAACATTTTGTGCGGTATTTTTCAATTCCAGTCTCAATTGTGCACCTAATAATCTGGCCACAGGGTATTATATGAGGTGGGAACTTTTTTTTAGATGTTTATATAGGTCACACCAATTTGAGTCTGGTGTGTACTGAGTCAACAATTTATTTTCTTTAGGAACATTGTGCAAATGAACATGAAAAGAACATGATCAATGGCTATATTGAGAGCTTCGATGCTGGTTCCATTCCATCTCATAAAGAAGGTTCCAAACACTGGATAAAAAATCAGGGACCAATTGTCGAAACGTGAGTGATGGAGATTGATTAACTTTGTCGGTCTGTCTGTCTGTTTGCCCATCCAGACATCTATCTCAGCCATGGGTTATCAGAAGTGAATGAAATTTGGTATGGATGTTTGCCATCAGGGGTACTTTCACATCATGGTCTAATGACATTGTTTGTGTTTTCTGTTCTAGAGTTATTCTTCTTTGTTATTCTGGAATTATTTTGGATTTCTTTAGTTATCAACAGAGTAAATGTCATTCATATAAACAGTTATGGCCAGGGAGGTATTCATTAAGAAAAAAGTCATTCAAGTCATACAAGTACTTGAGATTTTACACAATAAATAACTCCATGGAAACTTCACAGAAATCCGCTGCGGACATAGAATTTGCTAAAGTCTGCTGTGAACACTATTCCCATATGACTTGTGCAATCACACAATTTATAATTATCATGTGCCGGCTTAACAGCTGTTGACACCAGTGTGTATTGTCATTGGTGCTTGTTCAGTTTCTGTTATTGTTTCTGTACATCTATAGTTATGAGGGACATTAATATGTTCCTAATTCTTGTAGGCTTTGCAATGGTGATAAAGTATTCCTGTGTAAACAATCCTATTTCAATGTCTCTGATCAAATTTATTAGGAACTTAAATGTTGATGTGATGCGGCTAGTATTCTAGCAGAGCGAAATCTACAGGACAATCAAGTGCAATACCTTTTTCAAAACTATTTTATCATCACAATTTCCAATTTAATTATAACATTTGGGCATTAAATTCTATACATAATGCCAACAAAAAATCTGACAGTTCAATGTAAGCTATTGGATTTCAATGATTTCTGGAATAAATCATCTGAATTTTATTTTCTTCATGAATAAAAAAGATTTGAGAATTAAAATAATTACTGTCAAATCTGATATGCACATGCAGGTATATGGCTTGAGGGTTTATGGTTGGCGGTAGGGTAAACTGCCCACTTTTTAATAGCGACCCCTTAAACGCACTCCCCTCAAATTAATACCAGATTCCAAATGGAAATTTTGCATCCCTCCATACAAGGAGAAGATTCATGTACAGTTTTAGTTGCATTTCTTGTTTGCTGATTATGTAAGTGTATGCTTTGTTCCAGATATATCGGATTCATTGAGTCATATAGAGATCCATATGGTGCCCGCGGAGAATTTGAAGGTTAGATTTTAAGCCCAAATAATCTGATTTTACACTTTATATATATCATTTCTCTACTTTCCAAGGCTGCAAATTATATTAGAGTAATTGAGTATTTATAAAATATTGTAATTCCCTGTTGTCAGCTTAAAAAATTTTTTGAATGTGCACTCAATTTTTTTTATAATATTTTAACATTTGTATATGCCCATTTTGAAAAAACAACATACAGGTCAAGTTTGAATTCATGTTCCCCCTGCCAATGTTCACCAGAGTTACGGCCCTTATTTTGGATTTGTACACAATTATCATTTCCGGATGATAACTTTAGTAAGTTTGAACTGAATGGAATGAAATGTGGTATGTGAGTTTACTAGCCCAAAATACAGGTCAAGTTTGAATTTGGGTTCTGCCCGCCCGTTCTGTCCTTATCGACTTAGAATTTGCCACTTATTTTGGTTTCCAGATGATTTAGTTGTCTGACTGTTTTAAAATTTTGTATGCAGATTAGCCACATGAAAATACAGGTCAAGTTCGAATTTGGGTTTCGTCCGCCTATTTTAACTGTAGTTATGGTCCTTGTTGACCCTCAATTTGACGATTATTTTGGTTTCTGGGTGATAGGTTTAGTTACTGGTATAGTTATATGTTTGTTTTCAAATTTGCCATATGGATTACTCATTATGGCCCTTTGTGGAAATTACCATGAGCGTATTTTGCCATGCCCTAGCGATACTCTTGTTGCTACTGTTTTGCATTTAACAAAGTCTGTATGTGCGCTGTGTTTGTGTCCGTCACATTCCTTGTCATGACATTAACTCAGGCCAAGTTAATGACAAAGTTATGCCCCTTTTCGACTACAACCTTTTTTCAGGGGACATGGGGTCTGTGACCTTTTATTACCATTTGTTATTATTAGCTCAACTTACTTTGTAAGTTTGAGCTATTGCCATGGTTTGGCGTCCGTCGTCTGTGTGTGCGTGTGTCCGTCAACAATTTCCTTTGGCGCGGGCTACAGGTCGTACCTTTGGTCTGATCTTTATGAGATTTGTCATGAATGTTGACATTGACATGTAGATGGGAACGAGTCATTTTGGTGTCATTCAGCCAAAAAACATGGCCGCTGGTGGCCATCTTGGATTTCAAAATTTAATCTATTGGCGAGGGCTACAGGTCGTACTGTTCGTCTGATCATCATGAAATTTGTCATGGATTTTATTATTGACATGTAGATGGGAACGAGTGATTTTGGGGTCGTTCGGCCAAAAAACATGGCTGCCAGCAGCCATCTTGGATTTTACTTTTTGCATGACTAAATCCTCTGGCGCGGGCTACAGGTTGTAGCTTCGGTCGGAACTTCATGAAATCTGTCATGGATGTTAACAATGACATATAAATGGGAACGAGTCATTTTGATGTCGTTCGGCCGAAAAACATGGCTGCCAGCCACCATCTTGGATTTTACTCTTTGCATGACTAAATCCTTTGGCACGGGCTACAGGTCGTACCTTTGGTCCGATGTTTATGAAATTTGTCATGAATGTTGCCATTGACATCTAGATGGGAACGAGTTATTTTGGGGTCATTCGGCAAAAAAACATGGCTGTTGGCAGCCATCTTGGATTTCCAAATTCAATCCATTGGCGCGGGCTACAGGTCGTACTGTTCATCTCATCATCATGAAATTTGTCATGGATGTTCATATTGACATGTAGATGGGAACGAGTGATTTTGGGGTCGTTCGGTCAGAAAACATGGCCACCAGCAGCCATCTTGGATTTTACTCTTTGCATGACTAAATCCTTTGGCGCGGGCTACAGGTCGTAGCTTTGGTCGGAACTTCATGAAATTTGTCATGGATGTTAACAATGACATGTAGATGGGAACGAGTCATTTTGGGGTCGTTCGGCCGAAAAACATGGCCACTGGTGGCCATCTTGGATTTCAAATTTCAATCCATTGGCGCGGGCTACAGGTCGTACTGTTCGTCTGATCATCATAAAATATGTCATAGACGTTAATATTGACATGTAGATGGGAACGAGTGATTTTGGTGTCGTTCGGCCAAAAAACATGGCCGCCAGCAGCCATCTTGGATTTTACTCTTTGCATGACTAAATCCTTTGGCACGGGCTACAGGTCGTAGCTTTGGTCGGAACTTCATGAAATTTGTCATGGATGTTAACAATGACATGTGGATGGGAACGAGTCATTTTGGGGTCGTTCGACCGAAAAACATGGCCGCTGGTGGCCATCTTGGATTTCAAAATTCAATCCATTGGCACGGGCTACAGGTCGTACTGTTCGTCTGATCATCATGAAATATGTCATAGATGTTAATATTGACATGTAGATGGGAACGAGTGATTTTGGGGTCGTTCGGCCAAAATAGATGGCCGCCAGCAGCCATCTTGGATTTTACTCTTTGCATGACTAAATCCTTTGGGACGGGCTACATGTTGTAGCTTTTGTCGGAACTTCATGAAATTTGTTATGGATGTTAACAATGACATGTAGATGGGAACGAGTCATTTTGGGGTCATTCGGCTGAAAAACATGGCTGCCAGCAGCCATCTTGGATTTTACTCTTTGCCTGACTATATCCTTTGGCGTGGGCTACAGGTCGTAGCTTTGGTCAGATCTTCATAAAATTTGTCATGGATGTTAACAATGACACGTAGATGGGAACGAGTGATTTTGGGGTCAATTGGCCAAAAAAATATGGCCACCAGCAGCCATCTTGGATTTTACTCTTTGCATGCCTAAATCCTTTGGCACAGGTTAGACATTGCAATTAGCACCTTTCCTATTCCTCCATTTACTGTCAACCATTATATTTGCTGTATAATTTTTCAGGGTTTGCTGCAGTTGTTAATAAAGAAATGAGTGCAAAGTTTGGCAATTTAGTTTCCAATGCTGAGCGCTTCCTTACACAGCTGCCATGGCATGAAGAGTTTGAGAAAGACAATTTTCTCCGACCAGACTTTACGTCACTAGATGTACTTTCGTTTGGAGGGAGTGGCATTCCTGCAGGAATTAACATTCCAAATTGTAAGTTTTATTGTTGTCTCCAAAATTAAGTTTCAGAAAAAGGACTTCAGAAATGAGTGTTGTCCATCAGTCTTTACCTCCTTAAAGGTATGGTTGGCCTTGGCAGTGGGTATCCTGTGAAAATTTTCCACCCGTCAAAAACCGCCACAAACAGAAAGAACATCAAAATGTAGACAGACTTTGTCTGTATACAAATAAGAAATATCTCATAAACGGTATGTTATTGTCAAATGTTTGACCATTGTTATGTAAACAAAAGCATAAAAAGTTACTTTTCTGGTGTTTGTTTATATTATGATGGTAAACATAAAGAGCGTTCTTTGTTGGTGAATTCCTGATATGGAACTAATAAAGAGCGTTTATGCCATTTGTGTGTGATTAGCCAGTAGCATTGTGCTGTCTTCTGTAACACAATCAGGCTCTTGCTTAGGTAAAATATAGTAGGTCTTTATGATAAGATGCTGTCATGGTATATGTGAACGAAACTGTATGCGTTTTAATGTTTTTCTGTTTACGGTGATTAGAACAAATATGAATATTTTCGACAACTAAGGCCTCACGTGCCTTTAACCCTTTCAGTGCCAAGTCCGATTTTTGTATCAACCCATATTTCCTTGATAATTTTTCAAATTTATTGATTATAATAATGTGATACATTGATGGAAAGAGCTCTTAGAGCTCTTTCCATCAATGTATCACATTATTATAAACAATAAATTTGAAAAATGATCAAGGAAATATGGTTTGATACAAAAATCGGACTTGGCACTGAAAGGGTTAAAAGACAGTTGTTGGATAATGTTGGATGTTGCTTGATAACATGCATAAACTTTTACTGTATACAGAATTTTATGAAATTTGGTACATGATCATCAACTGAGAAAGTCCTAGTCCAATTTGAATTTGGATCTTGTCTGGTAATTTCTAGCAGAGTTATGGCCTTAGAATATTCTGACTATTTTGTGACTGGATGAAACAGATACAATCAGGTGTGCTAATAAAATATACAGTCAAGTTGGAATCCATATGTTGTCTAATGACCTTTGCCAGAATTTAATTTTCTTGTTTCGAAAAATAAATGTCCTAAAAAAGCTACATATATGCAAGACATGTGTCCAAGCAGCCTTTTATATATTTGTCAATTGTCATGATATGAAATGAGGAAATAAATGATGTACAGTGAAAACTGTTATGAGAGACCACCCATTTTGCCAAGGATAAATGGTCGTTCATGACAAGTGGTCGGCGACGACGGGTTTGACCTATTTATGTATCAGTGTAGGATGTGTCTATGGTTGTATCTGAATCTGATGTCTGCACTTGTAGATTTTTTTTTTATATCATGAGTGATACCCACTGGTTGAAAATAATGGAGATTATATGTGTTATACTTATGTTTAATCTTGAATAAGATATACTTAATATCAACAATAATAACAAAAACAGAGTATTATACAGGTATATGCATGTTAAATAAAATAATACGACAGAACAGCTGACCAGATAACTCGTCGGGCACGTGACAGAACTTCGTCAGAAGGAAGAAACTTTGGAACTAAATTCACTAATTGAGCATTGAAACAAGTTAATTTAATGTAACATTTTGTTGTATCTTTTGTTTAATAAATATGAATCCCTAACAAACGATCCAAGCTATGATTTGGGTAAGTATAGTGGGAGAAATCAATAAAATATTCCAAGAGAAAACTGGTTTTTCCGCTGGTGATCAGAACACCGGTACATTTTGACAAAGGTCAAGGTTGTTTCTTAGCAACTGATTGGGGAACACAACAGGGGGGGGAAGTAGATTCATTAAAAAATAGAGTATTTCCCCTTTGATTATAAACACAATTTAACTGGTCAGCTATTCACACACATTAATAATTTTGCCACAATGTTATTGCTTGACAAGAAAGAACTTGTCTAACTTTGGTTGAGCTGCAGGTTTCACTGACAATTGTCTTTCTTCTACGGCTGTCTCAGTGGACATAACGCAGTTAAAAACGTCTCCCCAGCCATGGTACAGAGTTCTCACTGTAACCAATATTCAAAATATAAACAAACTCCCAACAAATTTTGAATCGAATCATTTTAGACAATTTTAAATCTCGAACCTTTGTCGGAGTCTACTTGTGATTGTTAGCAAAGTTTTTTTTTAAAACAACAGTTTGTTGAGGGACGGTTTGCTTGCTTTGGGTGGCCGGATCCAACCCTACATAACATAACTATTTATTGATGGATTTTGACAGTTTTTAGACGAGTTTAAAAAAACTAGACTTATGCTTTGGTGAGGTCGGCAGGCGGGTGCCTGGGCAGGCATCTGGACGACTGTGAGACCGTTAGCACTATAACTCACTCATCAACCGATTTCATTCATATTTGGCATATGGGTCTGTTGCAACAACATCTCAAATGAATTCGAAAACCAGGTTTGTCCAATCTTTTATACATACCTTTAGCGATTTTGATCGTTTGCGTCCATTTATCGCTTTCAACAATATTCGGTATATGAGTCTAGGATCGCCTCTAGATGGGAGCTATCGAATCTGAACATTTTTTTATGAAAAACATAGCCGCTGGCAGCCATCTTGGATTTTACTCTTAACATCACTAAATCCCTTTGCACACCCTAGAGAGCATATCCCTCATCCGATCATCA
The DNA here is from genome assembly GCA_032622095.1 of Siphonodentalium dalli. Taxonomy (NCBI): domain Eukaryota; kingdom Metazoa; phylum Mollusca; class Scaphopoda; order Gadilida; family Siphonodentaliidae; genus Siphonodentalium; species Siphonodentalium dalli. The sequence continues at coordinate 112,457,073 of CP136066.1, read as the reverse complement.
CCAAACTTCATATGGATCCTTGGGGTGACCTCTGGCCATCTTGGATTTTACTCTTTGTATAACTAAATCCATTAGCACACCTTACAGGTCACATTTATCATGCAATCATCACCAATCTTCATATAGATCTTCAGGGTGACCTCCCGATGGGAGCCTCCCTTTTTTCCCGAAATTTGTTTTTTAAAAACTTGGCCGCCAGCAGCCATCTTGGATTTCAAATGTGAATCCATCAGCACACAATGTAGCCCACATTTATTGAAGAGTTGTTTGTTTTGAAATTGTCCAGGTTTGTTTGGGATCACCTCTAGATGGGAGCTATCGAATTTGAACGATTTTCGATGAAAAACATGGCCTCTGGCAGCCATCTTGGATTTTATTCTGCATGACTAAATCCTTTAGCACACCCTACAGAGCGTATCCCTCATCCGATCATCACCAAACTTCATATGTATCCTCGGGGTGACCTCTAGATGGGTGCTTACCAATTTTAGCTCAACTTTACTTTGTAAAGTTTGAGCTATTACCATGGCTTGGTATCCGACATCCGTTTGCGTGATTCGTCAACAATTTCCTTTAGCACGGGCTACAGGTCGTACCTTTGGTTGGATCATTATGAAATTTGTCGTGGGCGTTGACATTGACTTGTAGATGGGAACGTGTCATTTTGGGGTCATTCGGCAAAAAAACATGGCTGCCAGCGGCCATCTTGGATTTCATAATTCAATCCATTAGCACGGGCTACAGGCCGGAGTGTTTGTCTGATCATCATGAAATATGTCGTGGAAGTTAATATTGACATGTAGATGGGAACGAGTGATTTTGGGGTCATTCGGCCATAAAACATGGCCGCCTGCAGCCATCTTGGATTTTACTCTTTGTATGACTAAATCCTTTGACTAAATCTGACTTCCTAACCAGACTTATGCCACTTGTTTCTATTGATAGCATTTTATGCCTGTTAGCGTGATAACATGAACAATCATTAAACAATTTCATTCATATGTAGTATATGGATCTTTCACAACAATATCATGATCCTGCAAAAATCAGGTTTGTTCAATCTTTTTTACCTGAGTTACAGCAAATAATTTCATCTCCACAATACAAGACCTTTACTGTAACTTTTTGGCTTTCCATCTTCTTTATCATTCTATTCATTGCTCAGCAAAAAAATGAACTCATTCCCAAGTTGAGCTACAGTGTCATTGACACTTTCATTTATAAACTCAGGAGTCATACTATTTTTTACTCAGTTTTAAATTTGTACATCCATACAAATTTAAATATGAGTAATTACTAAAGTATATGTTTTCTCATGTTTCATACGTAATGCCTGAGATTAAAGCATTACTTGCTCACTGAACATATTCCAGATGATGACATAAGGCAAGAGGAGGGTTCAAAGAATGTCTCTCTTGGCAATGTCCTCACATCCGGTTATAAAGATACAAAGATAACATTCCTTTCTGAGAATGATAAGGTATTATTGCCAATAGCTTTAAACAGAACTCATTTCCCAATTCATTAAAATTATTACAATACACTGATGTGTGGGTGGAGAGCAGAGCTGTTAAGTTTCACGGATTGTCCGTGAGACTCCCGGATTGCCACGGCAATTCCGCAAATACGGATAACCCCCAATTTCTCCCGGATTCAGCAAAAACCCGCATTCAAAATCCAAAAAAACGATGTTTTTTTTATTTGTTTGAATAGATATTTGCGGGGGATTCCCCAAATGACAGGAAATTCCTTATTTCCGGTACCGTAAATACCCACACATTAACATTCACAGAATGTACCGTCGGTAACTTTTGATTGAAGACTGATCAGTGGTGAACTGTGACTGATATTAATTGATTTTCACACTCTGGTGAAGCCACACGTATAAAGGTGTGTTGTTATAGTATACAATACGAATAATCACAAGTGTGCAACTGTATTGTTAGGCCTCATTGATGAACATTTCTTAGTAACGGATTAGTGGCATGCATTGCAAACGAAATAAAACTGTTAGATGGGTCATTTGGTACTTTCGTTTTCACCCATACATGTCCGGTTGTAACCTTTGTAACTTGGTTTCGTTTTAACTTATTTTAAACCAAGTATACAATACGTTTAATCACAAGTGTGCAGCTGTATTGTAAGGCCCCATTGATGAACATAAGTAACAGATTCTTTATGATTTAAGTTCACTGATAGTATGGTATGGTATGCATTGCGAACGGAATGTGTCCATTTCTTTTGCGGGTAAAACTTTTAAGACGGGTCATTTTGTACTTTCGGTTTCACGCATACATGTCCGGTTGTAACCTGTGTAACTCGGGTTCGTTTTGACTTACTTTAAACAAAGTTTCTACTTCTTAAAATTTGTTAATAAATGGTGGAATGTGTGCATTTCTTTTGTGGGTTAAACCGTAACACGAGTCCATTTTGTAGTTTATTACGATTTTGTACTTTCGGTTTCGCGCATATCCGGCTGTATCCGGTTGAATTCTGAGTATTTTTACGAAGTGTCTGCTTCTATCTTTTCAATAAATGGTGGTATCTCCCACACACAGCAGCTCTTTACAATTACCAACAGGACATTCATTACCATTTTATTTAGGTCTATATATTAATAAAATAAACACAAAATAGAAACTCATAAAAACTATGCAATCTTCATCATAAAAATTATTTTTGGAACATGAACATATTTGGGCATACCTCCCGCAGAAATCTCCCGGATTGACATTTTCAAAACATAACAGGTCTGGTGGAGAGGAAACTGACAAACGCAATTTTGTTTTTGAAAGTTGTTTTGATGAATTGTCACTGCTACATGGCTATGAGGACCAGGATTGCTATAGCTGCCTCCTATGCTCCCCAGCAGAGGTGACATCTTGGGTCTATCAATATCTACTGTCAAAAAACTGAGCAGTGAATAGGGAAATATTTGCATGATCAAAAAGCTGTATGCGGTATGTTAACACTATATCAAATCATGTTTCAAAAGGTGTTTGCGAACAGATTCTCTATTCTCATGGAAAAACGTCATTTATAATTTATTGAATTTTCCGCATGTGCCTGTTTATGCAAGGTTTTTTATTTAATTTTTTAGAAAACCTAGGGATTCCCTTTAGGTAGAACAACAAATTATATCATCCAAATTATGGCAAGAAAAATTCTTAATGAAACAGTTGTTGATCCAATGCATGGCATGAACTTGTGAACTCGGTTGGGTGTTCACAGAAACAATCCTATTATGTTATAGCAATTAAATATTCTTTCCATTATTTAGAAATGTAATATTATTATGCAAAAAGTATACATTCTCACAACTAGTCAACTAGGAAATTTACTGGACTTTTTGTCATTAATTTTCAGGAACTTTACTCAAAACTGAAACTTCCATCATTTGAAGTTCAAGTTGGCCTTCATGAGTTGCTTGGGCACGGAAGTGGTAAACTGTTCATTAAGGTAGGTGTTATTTAGATCAAAGTCGTCAGTGCTGTAAAACGGTCCATCATGATTACAATAGGTCTATGTATTAGTGCTGCACGCCTTGATTGACCAATTAAGCACTCCCATTCATTCAAACAAAAGATTGGTACTCCAAGGTGAGCGTTACTAATATGGGATGTGATACCAAATTTAAGCTAATGCAGGGACGTAGCACCATGGAAGGCAAGGAAGTGGATACATCATACCAAAGTTTTACATGTTGACAATCAAATCCAAACAGTTTGTAATGCTGAATACGCCATACTAGAAATTCAGTGGAATACTTAAGCTGATTGAATGGAATTTGTTGGAATGTGATCAATTTACAAGTCTAAATGCGAAAAAATATTTTGACAATGTGTCGATAAACCAGAAATGTGACAAAGTATCCTATAAAATTGAGAGTGTTAATTACATAGACTTTTTCTGAAAGATCTGACTTAAATGGGGTGGGAGGAGGTGATTGGAAGGGTTTCATGCTGGAAATCAAGTCCAAATTTGGGCATTTGCTCTTTCAGCAATATCCTTCAGCTACTTTCCTGAATAGTAGCACATTTGGTAGTTGCCCACTTCCCCCCCACCCCAACACAATACACAAATGTAATAATGACAGTGCGTTTTACAGCGTAGGCAATGACTAAAAGATATTTAAAGTAAATAAATCACTGGCCCTCATTGGATAACTTACATTGGCCGAGGCAAAATTAAGAGGGCTGCATATAATAAACCTACTATCACTACAGTAAATTTATCTGGAAGCATATTTTGTTTAGACAGGCGGAACATGCTACTACTTGGTTTATAACTTTTGCAGAGCCCTAAGATTAAGATTTTTTCATTGTTACATGCTTGGCTGATTACTATGGTCCAGGTAGGACTCTGTCCACTCCAGTTACCAATGTCACTCCTGTTAGCAGTGGATATTTATATTTTGTTAAAACAAATACTCATCCAAATAAAACAGTTGTTATTATATTGGGATTGGTACAAAGTGTCGATACTTATGCAAATATGATCAACTTGGAACTCTTAAGTTCATGGCCTACAGAGTAGTTTTGTACTTTTATGCAAAACATGTCATAGTTTTAGCATATGTGGTGATGAGGAATGTAATTAGCAGGTGTGATATGAGACCAGTACTACTCTAAAATGCACAAAAGACGTTATTTTACCAAAATAGACACATTTTCCCGCATTTAGGCCCACATGTATTTACTTGATGAATTATAAGTAACTTTCCAACTACAACAAATAACAATGTCCTCATCGCATTCCCAAAATGTGTATGCATGTCAATGTCATGTTTATAACATTCACCCGCAGCTACTGTTTCTAACTGATCTATGAGGAAGCCCCGATGGGAGAAATGATGACCACGCCAAGGTTGTTCAATTGCATTCTTTCAACCTAGAACATAATTACATAAGCATTAGAATAATGCTGACCAAATTGTGACAAAAACAAAATAAGAAAAAAATAGACCATACGCGTGTGACATAACATGTATGGGTTCAATAGCACCGCGCCCAAATGCGTGTGATAGACAAATTACAAAGAAATACAAATTTAAGACATATTGCAATCACACACAAAATTCGTAAATAAAAATATATGGCCAAGAAAGTTACTGATAAATGCAGGAATATATGACACATTACTATCCATTATAAAACACCAATCAGATATAAATTACATAAAATAAACATTATCATGATATATGAATGCCTGAATGATATGACGATGAAATAAATAGGATGACTGTGATAATGAACAATGATGAAATGAAGTAAAATTAGCCCTTGCCATCAATTGGTATGATGTAATCCAAGATTATTTAACACATATAAAGTATGAAATGCCAAGGAACCTGGGATTGCAAACATGACACACATGCAACACAGATGATTAATAATAACTTACACATTGGCGGGTAAGTGGAAGCAAACTTAAAATTGTCAAATTAAATGTTCAAATATCAAATGTATCAAATATCACAATGTTCAAATCAAATCAGTCGCGTTCCGCCAAACTCCAGATACACACAGCTTAACATTTAAAACTTTGTCTCGTTTAACAGTACCACAATTGAACGTCTACTAGATCACATCCGTATAGCGACCACAAACATATCACTTCATTCACTTGTGATACAGCTACTATTATTGAATTATCACCATTGTGGTTTGGTGATTTTGTAACATTGCTTTGAAAATTGGAGACAATAGACGGATACCACAAATAAAACATCGTTAGAAAGGTCAACATAATCCTCTTTATTTCATAAATGGATAATGTTATCGATATGTGTTTGTGATGAATAATAATAAACCAAATCGGTATGTGACTCAAAACACCACACCTGTCGGCTGTGTTTCTTCATCTTTTTTAGTAAACCCCAAAAATGGTAATTGTGACATCATACAGGTGATATCTATATTTAGACCGGGAACATCTCATGTTAGGTTTGCGACTTTGCGTATGCACCAATCAATTAGTAATGATAAAGAATATCACCCAAAGAATATCCAAGTCGCCAACCAATAAATTCATGTGTATATCCCTGTAAATATTGTATTATTCCCTGTCATTCCCGAAAATTAAGCTCTGCCCGGTAAAGCGAGCTGCGGTGGTGAACGTAAATTACATCGTGCCCGCTAAAGCATGCAGGGGTGTTGAAAGAGTTCACTACAGAAGAGTAAGGTGACCGTACTTCAACGTAAACCAGATCATCCCTGCCTATTTCACTAGCAGGTTGCCTTGTCAGACTTGTTGTGGCTCCATGTCTTAAACTATTTTTCATTCCAGAGGGAAGATGGTACATTCAACTTTGATACAGAGAATGTGAAGAACCCAATGACCAATGAGAAGGTAGACATGCCATTAGGCAACCTACAGTTATTTTATCAGATCAATGCAGTGGATGGTTTCTTATTTATTTCATTTTTGTCTTAAATTAGTGATAACAAATTTCTAGTTCAAATTTATCCAGAATTTTTTATAAATTCCAAAACTAACCTCCACTATATCCACAATTCGAAAACTGAATAGGTTTCTGGACAAAATGTAATTGTTAAAATTAATTGGAGAATATACTCTGTTTAGAAAATTATAGGTTTTATGGCCAATCCGGACAGACAATTTGGCAAATTATGTAGCATGAATACACATTCACGTTTCATTTGATTATTTTGCCTTCTCAGATATCTTCCTGGTACAATCACAATGAGACATGGGACTCAAAGTTCTCTGTCATAGCATCGCCTTATGAAGAATGTCGAGCCGAGTGTGTGGGACTATATCTGTGCCTCTCATCTGATGTCCTCAGGTAATTTTTTTTAGGAATAATGTCAAGCCCCAAGCCTTGAAATAGTGTGTCTGTCATTTGCAGAATGAGGTCCCCAGAGGGTGAATTTGTTGATGCTAGCCCGCTATGCGGGGTAGCATCACTAAATTCACCCTCTGGGGACCTCATTCTGCAAATGACAGACACACTATTTCAAGGCTTGTCAAGCCCAGTGTCTTGATTTGTATCTATGTGAAACGGATGCTAAAACCCCAATCAATGAAACAAAATATTCAAACCCTGTGTGTTGATTTGTATCTCTGTGAAACGGACACTAAATCAACCCCAATCAATGAAACAAAATTCTGAATCCCTGTGTTTTGACCTATATCTCTACCTCTCATGTTAATGTCCTTATATGAATTCTTAATGAGTAATTCCAAGTTCAGTGCATTGAGTTTTAATTTGTTCTTTTCCTGATTCTCCCAAGGTAAATGCTTTATGAATAGTTTCAAGCCTAGTCCAAGTTTTCTTTGAAGTCAACCAGCTAGTGAAATTGGTAGGGATAATACTTGTTGATGCAGGGTTTCCGGTAGGGTCTAAATGTAGGTCTGTATAATCTAGGATAGGACGGGCCAACCAAGGTTTGGCCCATGCTTTGCAAATTTTTAAATTTTGTGTCCAAAAACTCCCCCATTTCCTTGCACCTGAGAATACACACACAAGTGTCTAGAGAAGTATATTGACTGGATTTGTTATCAACAAATTGAAATCATTGAATCCTGTAAGGTCCGCCGGCATTCTAAAATAATTATGTATTTATAAACAGCAAATGTGATCTGCATTGCGACCTTCACCTCCATTTAAAAAATGGAAATCCCTGAAGTCATTCGATCGACAAATATAGAGTTATCACTCCTGGAACAAAGCTGGGTGGGTTGGGTTTAAATGATATATATTTATTGTCTTTCTCAGAATTCATGTTCAGAAATAAACTATGTTATGAATACTTTGAGTACTGAATTTAAGATTGATATATCCCCTGAATATACTCGTTATTACATCTGCAAGTATTTTTTATATGCTTTGACAGAACTATCAGATGATTATTTTCATCGGTTCAATAGTAGATTGTTTCTATAGGTCTAACAATGGAATTGTTGACAATGTGGAGCAACTGCAATCATGTTCTGTTCTGTTCAAATAAAATATTGCTAATTGATCATATCGGGTTATTGGTGCGAAATAGTGTGTTATGTGTTGGTGCTTGCAGTTTTGATCACTCAATTTGACGAAATAACTCTTTGAATTTGTTCCGAGCCATATCGAAGCAGTCAATGAGTTTATGATTCATTAAGAGCATCGAGTTTAGCTGACTTTGGATACATGATGCTCTGGATAGTTATGGAGCTAATTGGCCCAGTGGTTATCGCGTCGGACTTGCCTTCGTTGTCAACACAGCGATTTGAGTTCGCAGCCCGCCGCTGGTCTAATGTGAGTTTCACACAGCAGTGGCTTGGCCGAACTGATCGACATGCAATTGTCGGATTGTATGCTGTTCATATTTCACACCAAGTTGTGACCCTCAACGCCAAAAAAAAAGATATTTGATTCACAGACAATTTTTTTTTAAATCAATGTGGGCACGAGGGTTTTATTTTTATTTTTATTTTGTTCTGCCCATAGACTGGCATAGTAAGCATGAGTTATTATAACTTCCCAGGTCCAGAAAATGTAGGGACAACATTGTAATGGATACAAACTAATTTAATCTGATATAAAGAACATTCAAATTATGACATTGTACTATCCGAATCATATACAAATACAGAGCATAAATATAGTCCTAACAAAATGCTAAAGTGATCTTCCAAACTATCATATAAAGTCTTGTTTCACTTATTCCGCTGACTAATTAGAGACTGTATATGTACTGCAATGAATGATGACAATAAAACTTTTTTTAAAACATGGCCAATATACACCGATTGTCAAACTGAGTTTTTATTGCCTTTCGGTTTGTGTTCCCGAATTTGATTGATCTTTCAATATCCAGCTTCCTGCTGCCCGCAGATTGAAATATTGGAACACATTTTACCAATAGACTAGGGGGGGTTTGGACAGCCTGAAAGTTATCATTGCCAATGGTCTTTTGTTGAATACCCACACATACACCGTTGTATTTAGGTCCTATTAGATATTTGAAACATAACTAAATTCTTAGTTTCCTATATTCTTGTTAGCGGTTTACAACTACGATGAGATCCAAATCATAATAAAATGGTCCAATGCGCTGCAATGCGGGCCATTTTTTTCCCATACTGCTATGCCTGAGAATCAAAACCTTTTTTTTTTGGCCTAAGCAAGGTCGCTCTACTGTGTCTATTTTGCACCACCCATTCGTTGAAAAGGGTGCCTGATTATGAGCAGTGAAGGATATCAGTATGCTAACCACATTCAAGCCTTGAAATAGTTTGTCTGTCATATGCAGAATGAGGTCCCCAGAGGGTGAATTTGATGATGCTAGCCCGCTATGCGGGGTAGCATCACTAAATTCACCCTCTGGGGACCTCATTCTGCAAATGACAGACACACTATTTCAAGGCTAAGCCACATTGTGGCTGTACACATTGTGGCTGTACCTCCCCTGTCCTCGGGGAGCAGTAGATGGTTACTGAGTGTTCAGGCTCATCAGGGTAATAATTCCCCCACGCATTGAAACAGGGTACCATTCGAATGCATGTAATAAATAGACAGATTATTAGATTATTATTATGCTGATTTTTATTGGCAGGATTTTCGACCATGTAGATAGTGATGCAGATGATATCATCTATGTGAATTGGCTGAATATGGTTCGAGCAGGACTGCAGGCACTTGAGTTTTATTCTCCTGAGACCGACAAGTGGAGACAGGTATGTAAATTTTTAAGGTATTATTATTTGTTAAAGGTAGTCTATGGGTTGTAAGGCGAGGCGATGAGCATAGGTGGGTGATTCGAATGGCAATTAGAAAATTATTAAAGTTGGAAAATCAGGGGTTCAACTTTTATAAGATAGAAATTTCACTTCCATCGCTCATTATTTCAAGATACTAGAATGTAGTCAGTAATGATGGGTCCTTTGGATACATGTGTATTCAGTGTGAATTCCAGGGCAATTTATTTCACTCCAAGAATAAACCCATTTTTGGTGCAAGTATATATAAATCCTTATTTCAGGCACACATGAATGCTAGATATGTGATTCTGAGGGTGCTACTTGAAGCTGGCAAAGGTTTAGTCGAGGTGAAACAAATAACAGGAGAGGATGGTAAACCAGATGTCCTGGTTACTCTTGACAGGAGTAAGATAAACCATGTTGGAAAACCAGCAATTGGAGAATTCCTAAACAAGTTACAAGTGAGTACAAAGAGGCAGATATTGTGCTACTTACTAGTATGTAGAAATAATTAAGGACTGGCTGCTTCGTGCAACAGTCATTCCAGTCCAGAGGGACTCTATGAATACTTAACCCTATAATGATGGGAACTGCGCTGGTGCAGCATTAACAATCATGTACCAGTGCATGTTCTTATATATCGTGGGGTTAGAGCAACAAGGTACCATGTAGGTTTTTTAAAGTTCTGAGATAATCGCAAAACAAAGTTTAAAGTTATCGATCAACAAATACCATTGGTCTGCGTATTGAGTCTTTGTTGCCATATTATTGACCCTGATGGACTTTAGTTTACACCAAATTTTGAAGGTTAACGGTCAAGGGCAATATGTGAATTCAAGGTCATTTATAAGATAGTACCTTGTTGCATAACTCGTTTTGGAATATTCCGAATGCAACAAGGTTCCATCTCATGACATGACACCTGCTGCATTAATTTTTTTGCAAACATCTCATCACATAATTGAAGCCAAAAAAGATAACCAGAGAAATTAGTATTCATTAGCGTAATTATTTGTTAACCATGCAAGTTTCATGCAAAATATTTATATTATTTTCTGTTTTCCATGTTGAATTGTTCCTAAGATTTTGTATTTCGTGATTGTAATTGTCCTCTTGCTTGCGCTCATCTGATTCTGTAACCACAAACTTTTTATAGTGTGGGTAGTTGTCCATCAGATGAATAGACAATGACTCTCTAAGACTATCGACAGTAATAGATGGTTGATCATTACTCAGCTGTGGCAAAACGGCATGCATAAAACAGTTTCCATCGGACCTGACTGATACTCGGATGCGGTGATTACTTGTTAACAAATTGTCATGGCTATGATGGTGATACTTATCTATCACACCACATATTTTTGAGTTTCTACTTGATTTCTTCTTCGCAATCTTTGAGTCAACCTCTTGGTGTATTTATTTTTAGAGTACAATCCCATTGTTGCAATCATTCCCTGATTTTTGGTAAAGCACACCAATTCCCAAGGCTGATGAAGTAATAGTTCAGTGATTATCCCATTGTTAGGCACACGCAACTCATAACAGACAAATCGCACGGGCGCTTCAAAGTGGGACCAGTCCGTGTTGTTTTGGACATATCTATTCACATTCAACGGCGATTAGTTCATGTTAATCATGTTGTTGGGCGTGGCTAACTGGCTATTGTGTCCAATCACGGCCATCACACGGATTGTGCGTCGTGGTCAAAACACGCCCAACGGCACATTTCCAGTTGATTGCATAATGTGGGATCAATTGTGCTCTGAGTCGGCCAGAGCACGCGAATAGTTCTTTACCAGAATATATCTCATCTTTGACTCGATTGATTCTGGTAAAAATCAATTCTTGTGCTCTAAAGGTTAGACTAAACCTTCCTTATTTTTATGCATTTACGCTTCTGTTTGCGAAATGTTTTACTCTGTCCCACCTTTTCCGATTTTTCGTGAGTTATAACATTGTCAGAATCTGATGATTTCAAATAATCTTTCATTGGTCTCTTGGCAAGTCGAGCTAATGGTACATCATCCAAACTATCTGAGTAAACAGCAGAAGTCAAGTTCGTCTATGACATCTCAAGTTTATCCATCTAATCGTGAAATACAGAGTCTGATACATGTACGTTTGACCAGTCAGACACAGCATCTTTCTATGTCATCGCTAAATGACTCCTGTGTATCCTCGTCAGTATACATGAAACGGTTTGTTTATATTTGAGTCTCTTGGCAAGTCGAGCTAATGGTACATCATCCGAAATTTCCGAATCAACAGTAGAAGTCAAGCTCCTCTGTGACATCTCAAGTTTATCTATCTGGTCGTCAAATACAGAGTCTGATACGTTTGACCAGGCATAATCCACATCATCTTGATACTGAGCAGACATCTGAAATAATAAGTGTAAATAATAAATTATCTCATTGGTCACAATCATAGATTTAAAGAAAATATTTGGGACAACACGAAAAATTACCACAAATATACATTGTAAACAAGCTATTGACTAGAAATGTTGACATGGACGTCAAAATTTACTGTAAAGTACAGGTGGTGGTCTCATAATTTAGGCAGAAGTTAAAATAATTGACTTGATTATTACATAGATGCATATTACTAGTATGACAAAATGGGTAAACACTCAATAAAATGCCAAATTAAATTGAGCCATCACATGTTTTATACCTTTAAGTTCACATGTCAGCCATTAGCACCGATTGGAATTAACTGCTAATTGGACATTATACATTCGAAGTGCACAATATACAAGACAAAGGGTATAAAAACAATAATAACATACCTTTAAAAATGCCAGTGTTTATCTTCAGTGCTTCAGAATCAGTCAGTTAGTATGTGTGAGGTAAAGAATGTAGTATACTCCATTGTCCTAGTGAACTCCTAGTTAAGTGAACAATGTCTGTTACATTCCAACAAACACTCAGATTTTATATGTACAGGCTTCCTTATCATTATACAAAAACACATGTTGTGATATCTGTTAACAAGCCAACAACCAGGTGCTATAAGTTTTAAGTGGTAGAAATTGATACCAATTTAATTACTTCTTATCAGCAACAAGGTGCCATATCCAAGATAGCACCTTGTTGCATGCAACAATACCCACATGGTACCTTGTTGTTCTAAACATATTGGCAATAACCAAGATGGTACCTTGTGGTAATTAATGAGTAGACTAATTAATTAGTCAAATTGATCTCCAGTATTTTTACACATGAAAGTATAATTAATTTGCATCCCAATTAACAAAAAAACTAATTTTCACCATAAAGTCGACATGGTACCTTGTTGCTCTAACCCCACGAATTATGCGAGTCTCCCAGGGAGCCTCGCATATATAAGAGAATGCACTGCCTCACAAGGTCAAGGTAAATATTGTTAGGCCAATGTATTCTCTTATATATGCGAAGCTCCCTATGGGAGACTCGCATATATAAGATAATGCATTGGCACAGGGTTTTTTCCAAAATTTCAGGAAGCGCCAACCATGAAAGGATTAAATATTGTGTATCTCTTCCAGACCACAATTACAACAACATATTTTTTTTATTTTTTTTTATAAATTCCTATTTCAGGCAACAAATAGCTTTTTGTTTGTTAATAAAACACAGAAAAAACTGATATTGGGATATTAATTGTCTATAATGAAAAATAAAGTGGTTTATTTCTGATGCAACTGACAAAATCTCTTCAAGAGAAATGACATTTGGCTTGATGGAGGGTTCTAACAAGATAGAGTTCTCCCTCTTACTACCCTTTGAATGTGTGAGAGGTCGCCTGATATTTATGTTTTGATAGCCCCATTTATTGTCCCGGTAGAATTAGGTATTATATGAGAATAATTTTTAATAAAATGAATATTATTTGATAGAAGTGTTTCTCTGGCAGGTGTCCTCAATTCATATCTATAATTTTATACCCCGGAATCTAAAAAAAACTTACTGGAATGAGAATCTCATCATGTGTTGGATATTTTCGATCACATGGCTTTCTTCAGACAAAATGATTTATAAATGTTAACTCAGTTGAATAAATTATGTTTACAGTTTGAATAATCCAATTGTATCATGTTTACCCAGCGAGATGTGAATATTAGCACTGGAAAAATCAGTCATTGAAATTAGTGTGTCATCTATAATTTGTTTTCGGCTGCAGAATGCTATATGAACGAATATTTCCAACAAGAGCAGACACAAGTTTTAAAGGGGACTGTACTCAAATTTCCATTATTTGATGGATTTGTTTAGCCTGAAGTAATAACAAGAACTTAGCCAATATGTCAAGTGTGAGTACAAATGGAAATGAACATTGCTCTAGAATAAAACATGTTAGTCGACAAAAATCTGACAATTTTCACTGTTTGAGTAAGAACCAACGGGAATAAAAATATTTTACGGATGGCAGCAAAACCAGAATGCAATGAATAGAACACTTGTCTTTGATATTTTCCTACAATCTTCAGGCAAATGTATCAAATAAAATGTTACATTATATGTATACAGTAATGCTCTAATTAATCGACCTCTTAACCAAAGCAGAATTATGGGTAACTTTTCAGGATTTAGTCGGAAATATGGCTTGTTGCCATTCATCGGAAAGCTCTCACCGAGAGCTTTCCGATGAATGGCAACAAGCCATATTTCCGACTAAATCCTGAAAAGTTACCCATAATTCTGCTTTGGTTAAGAGGTCGATTAATTAGAGCATTACTGTACTTGTACCAGAAGTTTATTAATTTTATTCTAAAGTCAGCGGGTGTCTTGAGTTGATGCCTGGTCTCGACATAGATTTTTACACAATGTGTGCTAAATGTAACCCAATCCACATCCGTTAATTAGCTGTGATTATGTAATCGGATGAAAAATATAGGAGTTATAGGGACTGTATGAAGGGGGAACTTACTTTTTAAGGTGTTTATCTTACAATTCATTCAACAGAATATCGAATAAAAGGTACTTTGGCAGAGGTACTATTTCGCATGTGAAATATCACACTACACAGTTGACATCATTATGCGCTACTGCAAAGTATTACATCATCAATGATTCACTGTGTTAATACAGGTCCGTTTTATTTGAAATGACATATATGTATATGTCGGATTGCCCATATATATCAATGTTTTTAGAAACGAAGCGAGTTTCTTCACAACTCACTTGCATTCACTGTTGCCATCCACAATAGGACTTGTTGCCATCCTGGATATGCTTGTTGCCATCCTGGATACGGAATAGGAGACTGCCTAATTTTGTTTGAAATGCCTAATGTATTTGAAGAAAAAGAAGCTAATTGTCAGATAAAATTAAATTACCATTGAAATATGTAGCCAAAAGATCAATGACTCAGCGCTTAGCACCCTGATGTAAATTAGCAGTGAACAGGTTAATTTCTTTGCAGATTTATAAATCAACGGGAGACTTTGATGGTGGGAAGAAGATGTTTGACTTTTACTCCGACGTCGCTGACTGCTCAGAACCACATTTCCTGAGTATGAGAAAAATAGTGTTGGAAAGAAAAGTTCCACGCAAAATGTTTGTCCAACATCACACCTACGTTGAAAGTGAGTATTTAAAATATTTTTATAATTTTGTAGTTGAGAATGATGATTTAACTATACCGTAACTCTAGAAGAGCATGGAGTGTACTTTATTGGAAGAATGTGACAGATACCACAGGATGCTTTTAAACCCCACTATACACTATTGTATATCACCCCACAATGTACCTTATTCTTGACTGCATATCCCACAATACAATGCTGCTCTCACATGATTACAATGCTGCTCTCACATGATTACAATGCTGCTCTCACATGATTACAATGCTGCTCTCACATGATTACAATGCTGCTCTCGCATGATTACAATGCTGCTCTCGCATGATTACAATGCTGCTCTCGCATGATTACAATGCTGCTCTCGCATGATTACAATGCTGCTCTCACATGATTACAATGCTGCTCTCACATGATTACAATGCTGCTCTCACATGATTACAATGCTGCTCTCACATGATTACAATGCTGCTCTCACATGATTACAATGCTGCTCTCACATGATTACAATGCTGCTCTCACATGATTACAATGCTGCTCTCACATGATCAGGCCTGGCCCTTTGAAATTGGAAGGAGGGCAATGATCGCCCTCCTTAATTTATCCCAGGAGGGCTATTTTATCTGACCATATGATGCGAAGCATCATCAGAGGCGAGCGGGGGTGAGTTTGAGAGGGGGTGTCCCCCACTCATGATTAGGGGGGTCCGTGGGGTCCTCCCCCGGGAAATTTTTAATATGTAGTGTCCCTGAGAGCGATTCTGGCATATATTTGTGGATTTTGTTCAGTGTTTCTTGAGGGAAAAAATGTAGTTTTTTCCTCAACAATTTGTTAACTTTGAATACATTTGAACAGAAGACATACTAGAAAATTTGGCAGTAAGCCGCCGTCGGCAAATGAACTATGCTATGTCACTAAGACTCTTTGTTAATTTTCGTGTGGGGAACTACATTCAAACACTCTATAAAATCTAATAAATGTAAAAAAAAATATTTGTTCCGTGTATTGTCATTCCACTCCCTCTTTCACACCTGGTCATGTAGGTACCGATAACAAGAAATACTTTGATATAGAATTCTGAAAATATACCACAAGTTCAAAATCCCTGGTCCCAGAAAGAGTTTACTCAAATTATGCAAACTTCGATTGGTGATTTACCCAAATGCCTAAAATAATTAAATTGTGAGTTTTGTGCATAATTTTTGTTTGTCAAAATCGGCTAACCCCAATCGGAACCCTCGGTATCCTCGGTACTTTCCGTTGATTCCTCGGAATGTAAATCGGAATCCTCGGTACAACCCGTTTCCTCTTAGCGGCAATCCTTTGCCGTCCGGAACATATTACTCCGTACTTTTTCTACATCCGGTACTGGCTCATCGGAACTACTCCGTGTGCATAATCGAGTCGTTGTACCACATGCAAATGTCGATCGGCACACCTCGCCAGTTTCCGACGTAAACAACTTACACTGTCAAGGGCGCGGTGTTCCGAATGATGCAATGCAATTAAGCGTGTGCGCTTATAATGCGAGACAACTGTGTATACAAAAACGAGATGACAGTTGTACCACGTGCTTGTATGTCGG
The DNA here is from genome assembly GCA_032622095.1 of Siphonodentalium dalli. Classification (NCBI taxonomy): domain Eukaryota; kingdom Metazoa; phylum Mollusca; class Scaphopoda; order Gadilida; family Siphonodentaliidae; genus Siphonodentalium; species Siphonodentalium dalli. The sequence goes on along the minus strand of CP136066.1, from coordinate 112,440,220 downwards.
CAAATAACGTTGCTACTCAGATCGCCCGGGCATACTTACGCGAGGAGGGCGATAGGCGCCCTCCTTATTTTAATTTCAGGCGGGCGGAGGCGGGCGAGGGCGATCGCCCGCCTTAAAAGGCCAGGCCTGCATGATTACAATGCTGCTCTCGCATGATTACAATGCTGCTCTCACATGATTACAATGCTGCTCTCACATGATTACAATGCTGCTCTCACATGATTACAATGCTGCTCTCACATGATTACAATGAGCATCATGGTTATCAGTTGAGAGCAGCATGGTAATCAGGTGAGAGCATTATTTTTATCAGGTGAGAACAGCATGGTAATCTTCAAAATGTTTTCTTTCAGATGGCAAAGTGATACTGAAGAATTATGAAGCAACATCAGCAGGTCTCATTGAATCATTTAGAGACCGTTTCTCAGATGCAGGAATTGATGACATCGTCACTCAATTGTGGGAGGCAGACAAACAGTATTTCTGAATGGCATTCAACTTGTTTATAATATATCATCCAGATATCGCTTGGTGGCAGTAAACAGAATATTGGTTTTGATATATTTGCTCAAATATTGAAGGCCATCAATATAATATTTTTCTCTGTATGGCACTGTATTATATCAGATACGTTGTTAACTTATATTGTAACTTTGGCTGGGAACATATATTTAAATGGACCCAAGGCCTTCGCAGTGTGTAGATGTTAAAAGTCTGTGAACGTCTGTAATGCAACTGTCATCAACAAGTACTTGTAAAAATAGATTTCCTTTGATTATATATAATTCTCTGATAATGATATTTTGCATGTTAAAACCAATATGTCAACAACATCCATAATCATGCAGGTAATTGAAATCTTTAAGTCTGTTTTTCACTTATTTACTTATGCTTAGAGATGATCTATCCTTCCTAAATATGTATTATATAGTGTTTCCGGGGTATAAAATAATAGATTTTGAGTCGATGATACCTGTCCCAAAATGCTTCTATCAATTAATGTTGATTTTATATCAATATTTTCTTATATAATGTGATAATCAATTGGGACAATTTTTCCTTATTACTTTTATCCCATATGCTACGCTTCAAAAGAACACGAGCTGTAAAATGTCCCAAATTGATTGTATGTGTATTATGCCAGAAAATTGGAAATAAAATCAATATTAATTGATAGAAGAGTTTCTGGTCTTCCATTTATATTGATTATTTTATACCTGCCACATCCCTCATCAATCGTCACCAAAATTCACATGGATTTTCAGGGTGACCTCTAGATAGGAGACATCAATTTTTTCCGAAATTGTTAAAAAAAACATGGCCACCAGCAGCCATCTTGGATTTGAATCCATTGGTAAACCCTGCAGCCACATTTATTGGAGAAATCTTTTGAAAATTTACTAGTGGAACGGATATGTGCCAGAAAATAGGCGAATCCTTACACTTTGTGAATAAATTACGAAATTTCGCACACTTAATCTTTGGTATGTCTCAGTTAAAAAAAATCGGTAGGCACAAAAATCCGAGGTCAGTTAGGGTGATTAAGCAGTTGCCATTGCAACCAACCCCTGTATAGTTTACGGTATAGGGCAGTTTATTTTGACGGCCAACTATGTAAATAGTAACAGCCATAATGATTTAGTCATTGCTTTGTCCAATAGATAAAAGGCCAATATATATAAAAGACTGTAAAATTTGGGCCCAGGTCACAAAAATATTGCTTCTTGCCATGGAAACGAATGAATTTTCTTCAAAAACTGAGTAAAAAAATTTCAATTTGGACATAGTTTGTACCTGTCAGAACAAATTCATGTGATAAGTTTCAATTGAAGATAATATCATCATCAGTAATCCATAAAGACAATATAACAGATTTTTTGGATTTAGTTATTGATTGACCACAAAAAACGAAGTTGTATATGAACACTGGTTGGTGAGAATTGGCAAATTCGAAATTGCCGGTTGTTGACAAATTGAAGTTCAGGTAGTAGCTGTGGTGCACATGATGAGAATGGGAATTCATGCTTATGATTACCTTTGCAGCTCTGAAATATTATATATATATCCTCAAAGCAGGTTTCACCATACCCACACTTATGTCCTAGTTGCCATGGGAACAAGAGTTCCCCAATTAATTCTGCCAACACGTACACTAGTCCAGGAGCTGATAGGGTACCCAGTCACTCCAAGATTTAACTTCAGCTGACTCATTTTCTTCCTTATGGTGCCCCTCAACTTTGAGTCAATGTTAACATGAACAAAAGTGGCCATGTAGACACCAGACAAGATGGGGTCCAAGATGGTCGTGAAAATGGAAGCTGGAAGTGGAAAATTTTTATGTTTTTAATAACCTCTAGATCAGTTTCTGCTGTATGGAACTGACTGATAATTGTGGCTTTATTTTGTACTGTTCATTTAAGTGCTCATTGGAGCAATGAAATATGCCATTCATGTGGTCCCAGTCTCTTCCGATGCACATTGCCGTTCAGAAATATGACCAGAATCCCAAAAGACGTTTAGGCAGAATTCCATAATGCATCTTTAAAATGAATTTGTCATCCCAAGAAGGTACAGGGACAACCTGAATAGAACATTTAGTTGTCAATTGATAATGTAACTTGGATAATAACCAAGTGAGCTACCTTTTTTTAGAACAGCAGAGAATAATGTTCGGGATATATGTGACAAATCAACTTTTTAAAAAAACAAATTTGTTTGCCATTTTGGAAGCCATCTTGAATAATTTTGCGATCATATTGGCATCCATCCCTTATGAGAAATGTCAACGTACACACTATTAGACAGGTTTGAGATATCACATAACTTATTTGATGTCAGATGGTTATATTAACCAGCACAAAGTTGATAAAGACATGGGTGGAAAACTTATTTCTAGAAATGTCAACTTTTTTGAGAGTAATTTGGGTGTATTAAGTAATCCCAATTTCATATGGTTTCCGTTATTATAGCAGTATAAGGTCAAACAATATTTAATATGACTACAATCGCATAAGTGTAACCATGATTTAGTTCTAAATACCAATTGAGTTGAAGTCTATCTCTTCGAATACTCGCGTACCATTCAGCTACAAATTAGTCACGTGATTGTGTATATTATAATTCTGTTGCCATAGCAACCAACCAGTACCTTAGTTGCCTAAAATTTGTCGGATAATACTTCTGTCACTAGCGTGGAATTTTGAGACGGAAATACCTGTGATCTACCCACATTCTCTGGTCCTGTATACATGTTTCTGTGAAAAGTAGGCTGAAATGGTCCGATCTAGTTGCCTACCGAAAATATTTTCAAAAGACCCAACCAGGAACGTCTGGGCCAAACGATTTTACACAAATCCGCCCAACTATACAGCCATGTTTAGGATCACCTCTGGATGGGAAATATCGAATTTGAAATTTTGTTTATGAAAAACATGATGCTGGCAGCCATCTTGGATTTTACTCTTTGCATGACTAAATCCTTTGGCACACCATACAGACCACATCACTCATCCGATCATCACCAAACTTCATTTAGATCTTCGGGGTGACCTCTAGATGGGATCCATCAAATTTTGTTGTTGGAAAAACATGGCCGCCATGGATTTAACTTTTTGCATGACCAGATCCTTCGGCATACCCTGCAGGCCACATTCCTCAGTCAATCGTCTCCAGACTTCATACAGATCTTTGGGGTGACCTCTAGATGGAAGCCATCAATTTTCACCAAAATTCATTGAAAAACATGGCCACCAGCAGCCATTTTGTATTTTTCAAATTTGAATCCATCGTTTATTGGAGAAAAGTTTTGATACTTTACTGGAATGTTTAGGATCACCTCTAGATGGGAGCTATTGAAATTGAATGATTTTCGACGAAAACATGGCCACCAGCAGCCATCTTGGATTTTACCTTTGCATGATTAAATCATTTGACACACCCTACTGACCCACATCCCTCATCCAATCATAACCAATCTTCATATGGATCTTTGATGTGATCTCGAAACTCTGGATTGGAGCCGTTAATTATTTCTCATATTCATTAAAAACATGGCCTCCAGTAGTCATCTTGGATTTCATATTTGATATATCGGCACATCATGCAGCCCACATTTATTGGAGAAATGTTTTGAAAATTTACAGGCATGTTTAGGATAACTTCTGGATGGGAGCTATCGAATTTGAAAAGTTTTCGATGAAAAACAGGACAGGCGGCAGCCATCTTTGATTGTACCCTTTGTAATACTAAATACTTCAGCACACCCTACAGCCAGTATTTTTCATCCAATTGATCTCAAGCTTCATATTTCTCTTCATGTTGACTTCTGCTATTGCTTAAACATTTCAACTTTATGCATTCCTTATCGCTCCATTGACTGCAATGTATTACATTATCCCTTGCTAAGTTGAGCTACAGTGTCATTCACACTTTCATTATACATACTTGTTGATGATAGCTGTTTTACAGATGTTCATGATTTTTTACATGTGAAGGCCTTGGTGCCATTAAGAATTGCATGATTAACCCTCGATCACCAGAATAAATTCATTGATAGACACATAACTGAATTTGTGTGTTATTGTATTTTCATTTCTCTTCATGCTTGAAGCTTTCATGAGTTTCATTTTGAAGTTGTACGTCGTGTGGTGTGGAAATTATACATATCCCGTTGCTTCAAGTAAAATTATGATTTTCATGCAAATTAAAATGTTTGCTTCAAATTTTGGTCTTGAGTTCCGTTCTGTGAGATGTAGATGTGGCTGGAAAAGGGTTGAATCTGTATGTATTTGTCCAAACTTGTAATTGTATACAAGTATATTTGTCTCAAATTGTAATTGTATACCATTTCTCTGTCATATCATAGCTTCATTCCATACCATAGTGCTGAAATAAAATAAATCTGTCATAACAATAGTCCATAATTTTTATTTCATCTACTTCTTTCTACAGGAATAGTCAGATGTGAGGCTGTTGAATTTGTTTTCTGGGCAGGGGTAGCACTGTCGTGACTATATTTTTTGGTGACTAGTTTTTTTTTCTTCAAAACTGGATAATAAACAAATTTAATGTTACCAAAATTTTAGTTGAAAATTTAATACATGCCCATTATTGCATTAGTAATAGTTGCAGCTTATGTAATATTTTTTGACAGTTTTCTCTGGGGCGATCCTGGATCACATGACATAATTACATTGCTAATCGCTTCATAACAGCAAATTTCATAAGTTTACATGTTATAAATATAGAGCCGTGCTCATGTTGGTTTGAGTTTGAAATTATACCACACTTGAATACCATGAGAGGCTCCAGATCTTATGGTATCCAGTCTAATGTGAAAATCACTAACCCAAAACAACAGATGGTGGCTCTTTGTATGTCAAGTGATAATGAAATTGATGATACAGTGAATTTGTGGGAGGGCATACAAATTATTTATATCACTATGAGACTATCACCATATCTCATTGGCACCCTTACACTGTCACTTGATATGAGTTTATCCAAGTTGCTTGGTTCAAGTACGAAAATTCCCAAGTACATTACTAATCATATTTGCCCATAGCTCCTTTGTCCTAGCACATACCAAAAACGCTTTCACAGAATACACCCAGAGGGCATAATAAGAACATGACAATCGCAACGAATGGGAACCAATGAGTGTTAAAAGTGTTCAAGAATAGTTTTTCCTGTTCACGTGGATAATTATGACTGTAAAATGTTATGTCCCCAACTCGGACCTCAAACAACACTATGTGATAGAATAGCTCCTTTTTCGCCATCATAAACATATGGGATTTGCACTGCGTGCAAATAATGGATTGTATCTGATAAAATTATGTAAATAAACTTCTAAACTCGTGTCAGTGAATATTATGGTTCCATGAAGACTTTCAGATGGAAAACAGCCATGCAATACTCACCACTGTCCTGTCTGTCATTTTGAAAAAGTTTTCAGCGAATTATTCATACGAAATAAGGAACGAACCAGAACCGCATAGGACGAACCAGGACCGAAAATCACCAACTTTTTAATATGCAGCTAACACAACAACATAATATGTTATGACTCAGGTTCCAATGTAAGAAGTAAATAAATAGAGCTGTTATGATGTTAGTTACTTAATTTCATAACTATTATATCTTTAACAGCTATGGTACGTCCGTCTAACTATGGTTGGGCTTAATTAGCTTTATCACTCTATAACACATACATGTATCTGTGTTGGGGTGACCTAAGGTTGAAATCGAATTCAATATCCATGTACCTATTGTGTTGCCCAATAAGTCTGACACTACTTGGGAACTATTAATTAACAGTAAGCTATGAATTGTTGAAAGTCTTGCACTCATGAAAAGGTTGATGTCAAGATTTTTGATAATAGCTAATCACTATCGCCAAGGTATGCGTTAAACATCTGCCGATCGTGATCGGCCTCTCGTTTTGCTAATAAATGTGGTAACTCATACAAAGAGGTTCACTGCTTGACAATAAATATGTAAATGCTAACATTTGGTTGCTTGCCCAGTGGTGAGACCCTTCTCACACACGTGCGTGCCGTCGATTGGGTATAGATGGCGCCGAGTTTATATGGTGCACACGTAGGCCTATACATGCACGGTAATTCGTCCCTTTATCTATTTTAGCCAGCGCATCGTCGGTGGAATGAATTATGTCCTCAGAAATAAAACGTATTCCCAGTAAAGGTCACAGAAGGGAACTGACAATTGAAAGCCACGTGGTTTGAAGCCACACATTATACATACTAATGCTCGATTGTCTCACTTTCTGGCCCAGTTCAGGGGACTAAATCGGTCAGTAAATGTTGTATACGGAATGTATATGCTGCGAAAAGATTTATTAAAGTCAAAAAAATTATAACAGCATGAAACATTAAAGAGCGTTCGTCGGTGTTCTACTCCTGATGTAGTATGAATACAGAGCGTTAACACTTCTCTCGTGCACTTCTGTATGCCTAATTGGAGAGGGGAAATATGGCCATGATCGTGTTAATAAAAGAATGATTTGTATAGAATATAATTTATTAGCAAGAACATCCAGATATAAGGACAGGTTGCTGAGAATACATAATAAATAAACAATCAAAATAGAATGATTAACAAGGTGGACACAATGCTTGCTATTTATCACATATATAGTATACATAAGAGTTATTATGTATCTTGAATTATATGTGTTTTTCAAGCACAGTCGTCAATTAAAGACATATTATGTACTTGTTCGGTGCGTGAAACTATGGAATACTATCGCGACAAAATGTGCGATATTAGCGCATGTTTCGGCGTGCCGAAACATACGCTATATAATGGCGCACTTTTTGTCGCTTTCGGCACGCGCCGAAAGTGACAAAAAGTGCGCCATTACCATATGTTTCGGCGCGCGACGAAATGTGCGACTAATGGCGCATGTTTTGGTACTTGTGTCATAAAAATTGAGTATCGCCAGAGTCTTGCTTCACTCATAATTGACATAATTGATGAACCAGTACTTATTTACTAGAAATTGGCCCAAAAACACATATTGTCATGTCATCAGCTTCCATGTCCCATGAATGTGTCACCATCCCGGATCTCTAGTATATTTGATTAACGGGACATATCCTGCACAGATATATACATATCCACGGTCATAAAAAGGGAATTATGAGTTATTGGTGGACTGCTTCCCGCATATAGTGGATATATATACTCGAAATTTGAATGCACAACATATTTCCAAATGCATATCAGCATCCGTGCCCCATGAATGTGTCTTCACCCCGGAGTTCTAGTAAATTCCAGTAAAGGGACTTCTCTTGCACAGATATATACAATTTTGATGGTCATAGAAAGGAAATTAGGGGTCCCTGGGGGCTTGCTTCCCTCATATGGTGTACTTATTGACATAAAATTGGGTAAAACCCCCTATTTTTATATCATCAACATCCCTGCCCCATGAATGTCTCTCCACCCTGGAGCTCTAGTGTATTTGATTAAAGGGGCATCTCCTGCAGATACATACAATATCAATGGTCCTAAACATGGAATTAGGGGTACCTGTGGGCTTGCTTCCCTGATATGGTGTACTAATTGTCCCCCGAAAAAAATATTTTTGGGGGATATAGAAACGGGCTCCGTTCGTCCGTCCGTCCGTCACACTTTTGAGTACCTTCATGGTGTAATCATCTCCTACAGATTTCATCCCAGAGATTTTAAACTTCAGAATATTGTTGCCCATATATTGAAGATGTGCAACATGTATATAGATGACGGAATTTTTACGGAGTTATTAACCCTTTTCGACTTAGAAAATTCCAACATTTTTTTTTAATTTCTTCAACAAAGCGGCATCGACTTGCCACGTTTTCGGGGGACACTGTGGTCAGCTGACCTTTTATTGACTTAAAATTGGGTAAAAAAACACCCCATATTTTCATATAATCAGAATCCTTGCCCCACGATTGAGTGTCTCCACCCCGGAGCTCTAGTATATTTAAGTCAAGGGACATCTCCTGCACAAATCTATACCATAAAATGGTATTTAGGGGTCACTGGGGGCTTGCTTCACTCATATGGTTGGCCTATATCGACTCGAAAATTGAAGAAAAACCCTCTTTCCATATATATGCATATTTTCAACACCCCGGTCCCAAGAACTGATGTCTCAATCCTGGAGCGCTACTATTTTTGTTATTAAAGTGACATAAAGTTGACATACCTATACCATTTCTAATGTCATAAAAAGGGAATTAGCGGTCGCTAGGGGCTTTCTTCCCTCTTGAGGTGTATGCGCATGTATAAATAGATAAATATTGAAATATGTTAATATTGGATTTTTATTTGCTTCTGAACTGACGTAAACAAGTTATTCCGTTGGATGGCTCCGTCCACAATGAAAACCCAGTATAAAGACCGTTCATAATTATGGTAGGCCGTGGGTTGGTTTATTCGTGTTATTTTCCTGTCTGTTTTCTTAAAATAAGCACAATACGTGCTTATTTCATATTTAAATATTTCCAAATGGGGCTGTTTTAATAACCAGAGTTTAGGTCCATATATAGAGCGTATATGTGTTTTCAAATAATGCCAATATGAATTGATCTCGCGCAAATAAAAAAAAAGCCGAATTGTGGTTATTTTCTCGAGAACAGGCTTGATTTTATAACCTGTTCTTGTGAAAAGAAGTACATTACGTGATTATTTTGAATGTTGCGTTTTAGGCCCATATAGAGAGTATTTGAGAAAAAGACGCTCATATGGGTGTAAAACGCAGCGTTCAATATAAGCACGATATGGGCTTATTTCAATACGAAATAAGCCCATACTGGCACTATTCTACTTTTTTATCAATACGAGAATCTCTGTGAATATATAGGTCCAATTTGAATCTATTGGCACGATGATATATGTTAGGATTTGTATATAGACTGGTGGCACAATAAGAATCCACAATCATTATGTAGACCCGTGCCTGTTGTGTTATATATGTCCACAGAGGCGATTTAGTGGTGTTTTGAGCGATAATAATTGCAGGCTCAATAATGATCGACAGGGATAGCGCTGTGGTTGTATTGGATATGCATACAGAGGCGATTTATTAACGAAAAATTATTTTACGCCCAATTTGTGAACAGCTGAAAGGGCATAAATGACCAGTTTATAGATGGAACACTGGCATAACAAGAGTCCACAAGGATAACCCCGTTGTTGCTGTGGTTATTCAGCCTGTTCTCCCAAAAACCGCACATTATCAGCTGAGAATAGAACATATTTAGGCAGATAATCTGCTTAAAATTGTATCATATTTAGTCGAAAATGTGCTGAAAATGGGAGCATTTTAGTCACATTATCGACTCACAATGAGGCACTTCTAGGCAGATTATTTGCGGACAATGACAAAAGTAAGCCAACTCACGACTTTTCGTGTGTCCGCTCTTTAATATGTGTTTTCACTTTGGCCGGCCCGCGCCATAAAATGAAATAATGGGTATGAGTTCATTACCTGCTTATTTTGGAATCTAATAATCACATTATTGACCCATTTCACTTTATAGGTCGATTATGTGCGTATTTTCGCGAGGATATGTTGGGTTATTTGTCTACATAGGCGATTTAGCAACTGACATGACGCTCTATGGGCATATATGACCTAGTTTGGGATTTTTCGATAAACTAGTGGCGGCAAGTCGTGTTGGCTTATCGTGTTATTTTCCAACGTGTTCTTGTGAAAACAAGCACACTACCGACTTATTTCATATTGAAATAGCCCAGTATATGGCTGTTTTAATAATCTGAGTAATTAGGCACATATATAGCGTATTTCAGCTTTCAAATAATGCAAATATGAAAGAAGTCCGAGTTGTGCTAATTTTTTCTGCTCTCGTGAAAAGAAGCACAATACGGGCTTAGTTTTAATGTTGTGTTTAGGCCCATATAAATCGTATATATTTGTGAAAAATATGCTCTATATACTGGCATAAAATGTCGCGTAACTATGTGAATAGGTAGGCCAAATTTGAACCTATTGGCACGAGGATTGTATTTTTAGATGGAACAAGTGCAACCATGTTCTCCCGAATATCCGCACATTATCAGCTTATAATATAATTGGTCTTAGCTAGATAATCTGCTTAGAATCGCCTCATTTTGAGTCAATAACAAACTGAAAATGAGAGCATTTTAGTCACATTATCGACTCATGGCTCCATCACATGTTGCTTATGTGAGGACAGTGAGATAAATAAACCAACTCACGACTTATCGGGTGTACGTTGTTGTGCTTTCACTGTCGCCCGCGCCATAAAATGGAATAACGGGAGTCCATTATCTGCTTGTTTCAGAATAAAATAATCCAATATGAATCTATTTGCACAATATAGGTTGATTTATGTGAGTATTTGCACGAGGATATGTTGCAAAGTTTTGTAATTTTTAGATGGACTAGTGACTGCACAAGAAGAATCCACAAGGATAGCACCGTGGTTGCAGTGGTTATGCCAACAGAAGATGTGCATATATGACTATAGTTTGGTAGTGGCGGCACAAGAATAATCCGCAAGGAGAGCCTCGCGGCTGCTGTGGTTTTGCTAAAAAAGTGCGATAAAACTGGACGGGTATACACGGCATTGTTTATAATTTGCAACATATATATCCACGTGTAAATAGGTTCATATTTGACCTAAATATTCATATATAGGTTCACGTTGGACTTAAATATTCACATATGTTTATATTGGGCTTATTCCGCCGGATGGCAAGGGCCACAGTGAAAACGCAAAATAAGGAACGTAAATCTAGTAAGTCATGAGTTGGCTTATTCGTGTTATTTTTCAGCATGTTGCCGTGAACATAAGAGCACTGCCGGCTTATTTCATATCTAAATAGTCCCATGTATATATGGCTGTTTTGATAACCAGAGTAATTAGGCCCATATATAGAGCGTATTTGAGATTCAAATAATGCCAATATCAGATCATTTCGCCCAATTAAATATAACCCCGTATTATGCTTATTTTCTCGAGATTTTCCATCCTGTTCTCGTGAAAAAAAGCACAATACGGGCTTATTTTTATGTGTTTTAGGACCATTTAGAGCGTATTTGAGTACAAAAATACGCTATGTGCGTAAAACGCGCGCGGCGTTCAGAATAAGAACGGTGTGGGCTTATTTTCGTATTGAAACTGATACTATTTAATCTACTTGTTTTCATCCGCTAGATTGACCGAATAGCTATGAGTCGATAATGTGACTAAAATGCTCTCATTTTCAGTTTATTATCGACTCAAAATGAGGCGATTCTAAGCAGATTATATAACTAAGACGAATTATATTATAAGCAGATAATGTGCGGGTTTTCGGGAAAAGGGCTGCACTTGCTCCATCTAAAAATCTTTCCTGGTGCCAATATGTTCAAATTGGGCTCACATAGGTTGATATTGGACTTATTTGTTTTATGAAATTATAAGCCTATATTAAACTTATACTCGTTGAATGGGGCGGGTCGCACTGAAAATACATTATATGAAGATGCAATTTTTCGTTGCATAAGCGCACTTTTACGCGGAACCATAGCAGCCACGAAGCTCTCCTTGTGGATTTTTCTTGTGCCGCCACTAGTTCATCAAAAAATCCCAAACTATGTCATATATGCCCATAGAGCTGTTCAAACATCATGGTCCGAATCGGCATCTCCAGTTTAGACCTAGTTTAAACTACCAGTTTAAACTGGGTTTTAGTAGTAAAACCAAGTTTTTCTCCACCGCTGGGACGACATAGATTTGGTCGATTGCGTTACCTGTGGGCCACACTTGTCCAATTGCAAGAATAGGAGGCGTGGTCTGTCTGTTTATTATCGCTACTTGTCAATTCATTGTCCGGTCAAGCGACCTGTTGTCGCTATATAATATCCTAATCAGGGGAATAACCCGTGCGCTTTGAGAAATCACGACGAATGCACGGTCTGTTGTATAACGGTTAGATATTATCTAATATCATGGACGAACGTGACTTTTGGAACTCAAAAATATCTCTTGAGGGCATGGGTGGGGCCCCACCACAAATACCCCATAGAAGCACCACCACCCCGGGGGTAACATCCGGACGGGTGAAAATGGGGTATGGACCATTTTTGAGAACGGGAAGGATTTCGGCGAATTTGACGGCATGAAAGGGTGGCTCGCCCATAATACCCGATAGAAACATCACCCCTCACCCCGGGATAACAGGGGTATGGACGGTAAGGATTTAGGCTAATTAATTTGGCAGCAGGAGTGGGTGGCACGATCAAAATACACCATAGAACCACCCCTACCCACCCTCACTGGGGGGAGGGGTCCTACCAGAGGAGGTGTAAATTAGGTACGCCCAAATACCGAATAGAAACACCCCAACCCTCACCCCGGGGAAGGGCACATCAAATAACGCATATAAACACCCCACCCCTCACATCCGGGCGGGGTGGGGTGGGTCACCACCCGAGGGTGAAGATGGGATATGAACCATGTTCGAGAACGGTAAGGATTTCGGCCAATTTGACGACAGGGGTGTGTGGCCCGCTCCAAAATATCCCATATAGACACCATACCCTCATCCCTGGAGGGTACCACCCTGCTGGGGTGAAAATGGGGTATGGAGCATTTTATTCATTATTCGCAAAAACATGCCTCTGTTGGTCAATATTACGGCATGCCCCAAATACCCCATAGAATGGGGTATGGACCGTTATCGAGAACGGTAAGGATTTCGGCCAATATGACGTCATTGGTGGGCGGCCCGCCCTCAAATATAGTCATAGAAACACCCCTACCCTTGCCGCGGGTGGTTCTACCCGAGCGGGTGAAAATGGGGTCCGGGTGGGGGTGGGGTGTTTCTATGGGGGACATTTGGGATGTGCCACCCACCGTCCATACCCCATTTCACCCCCTCGGGGTGGTACCTCCGGGTGAGGGTGTTTCTAGGGGGTAGTTGGAGCGGGCTACCCACACTGCTGACGTCAAATTGACTGAAATCCTTACTCCTCGAAAATGGTCCATACACCAATTTCACCTCCTGTGTGGTTCCCCCAGCGTTCGGGGTGGGCTGTTTCTATGGGACATTTGAGCGGGCCATCCATCCATGCCGTCAATTGGCCGAAATCCTTACCAGTCTCGAAAATGGTCCATATCCCACGTTCACCCCCTCGGGTGGTACCCCCCCCCCCCGGGATGTGAGGGGTGGGGTGTTTCTATGGGTTATTTGGGGCGAGCCACCCACCCATACTATCAAATTGGCCGAAATCCTTACAGTTCTCCCAAATAGTCCATACTCCACCCCCTCAGGGTGGCCGTTACCCTCCCCCGGGTGAAGGCTTGGGTGTCTCTGATTGGTATTTGGGCGGGCCACCAACCCATGCGTCAAATTGACCGAAAGAGACCTTTTTGTGAATAAGGAATCAGTTTCAAAAGTCATGTTCGTGTCTAACGTGTCTATCTGATCAGTCCGATCCCGCCATGCTCTCAGCCGCCAAATCGACATCCGAACGAGCGAATTGCAAAAAGACATATATAGCAAGAAATCATCCATCACACTGGCACATATTTTGTTAGAATTTATCTCATAAGTACCGACATCGCCTCCCCGAATTCCACTAAGACTCTCCTGCATCTACATTGAGTGACAAACGCCCGCGCATAAACGCCTCCCCAATTCAAAATAAACACTCCCATATTCACGAAGAAACAACATCAATATTGGGCGAAAAATATCGGCCGAATAATTAAACCCAAAAAACTAGGTTTTAGTCAAACCTGGGGTAGGGTGGTTTAACTTTGAATTTTTTTCAAAGTATATTTAAAGGTGTATGTTCGAGACGATACGTATGGTACGTATAAATCATATATACCTAAGCTTATACTGATGATTATATAGCCAATTCACCACAAACAATTAGTAATATTACCATAACTTTATCACGTTAATAAAACCTAGTTTCAACTTAAACTGAGTTTATCACAAAACTTGGTTTAAGTACGCTAGAACCCAGTTTTACTCCCATAAACCTGGTTTAACTACTGTAAAACCAAGTTTAAACCCTACTTAAACCTAGTTTAAACTGGAGTTAAACCTGGTCTAGAATAAAACCTAGTCTAAACCAGAGATGCCGATTCGGACCCATAAGTCAGTTGATAAATCGCCTATGTAGACAAATAACCGGCTGCAACATATCCTCGCGCAAATACGCACATAATCGACCTATAATGTGAAATGGGTCAATAATGTGATTATTTGATTCTATAATAATCAGATAATGAACTCATACCCGTTATTTCAATTTATGGCGCGGGCCATAGTGAAAACATATGTTAATGAGCAGACATATGAAAAGTCGTGAGTTGGCTTACTTTGGCATTGTCCGCACATAATCTGCATAGAAGTGCCTCATTGTGAGTCGATAATGTTATTAAAACGCTCCCATTTTCAGCACATTTTCGACTCAAAAAGATTATCTGCCTAAAATATGTTCTATTCTAAAGTGATAATGTGCGGTTTTTTGGAGAACAGGCTGAATAACCACAGCAACAACGGGGTTATCCCTTGTGGATTCTTGTTATGCAAGTGTTCCATCTATACAAACTGGTCATTTATGCCCTTTCAGCTGTTCACAAATTGGGCGTAAAATAATTTTTCGTTACTAAATATCGCCTCTGTATGCATACCCAATACAACCACGGTGCTATCCCTGTCGATTATTATTGTGCCTGCAATTATAGTCCCTCTAAACACCACAAAGAAGGTCATGTACACCCATGCAGCTGCATGTTCAAAGGTCATGTATGGCTGAATAATATGTAATTTGTTTTGTTGCTAAATCGCCTCTGTGGACATATATAACCACAACAGGCACGGATCTACACAATGCATGATTGTGGATTCGTAATGTGCCTGGTTGAAATAAGCCCATATCGTGCTTATATTGAACGCTGCGTTTTACACCCATATGAGCGTCTTTTTCTCAAATACTCTCTATATGGGCATAAAACGCAACATTCAAAATAATCACGTTATGTACTTCTTTTCACAAGAACAGGCTGTAAAATCAAGCCTGTTCTCGAGAAAATAACCACAATTCGGCTTTTTTTATTTGCGCGAGATCAATTCATAGTGGCATTATTTAAAAACTCAAATATATATGGACCTAAACTCTGGTTATTAAAACAGCCCAATTTGGAAGTATTTAAATATGAAATAAGCACGTATTGTGCTTATTTTAAGAAAACAGACTGGAAAATAACACGAATAAACCAACTCAGCTAGGGCCTACCATAATTATGAACGGTCTTTATACTGGGTTTTGATTGTGGACACAGACATCCAATGGAATAACGTGTTTACGTCCACTGAGGGCTTAGTTCAGAATCAAATAATTCCAATATTAATATATTTGAATATTTATCTATTTATATATACGCATTCACCTCAATGGGGAAGAAAGCCCATAGCGACCGCTAATTCCCTTTTTATGACATAAGAATGGTATAGGTATGTGAACTTTATGTCACTTTAATAACAAAAATAGTAGCGCTCCGGGATTGAGACATCAATTCTTGGGACAGTGATGTTGATAATGCATATATATGGAAAGAGTGTTTTTCTTCAATTTTCGAGTCGATATAGGCCAACCATATGAGGGAAGCAAGCCCCCAGTAACCCCTAAATACCATTTTATGGTACAGATATGTGCAGGAGATGTCCCTTTACTTACATATACTAGAGCTCCGGGCGGAGACACTCATTCGTGGTGCAAGAATGCTGATTATATGAAACTATGGGGGTGTTTTTTACCCAATTTTAAGTCAATTAGTACACCATACGAGGGAAGCAAGACCCCTAATTCCATGTTTATGACCATTGATATTGCATGTATCTGTGCAGGAGATGCCCCTTTAATCAAATACACTAGAGCTTCAGGGTGGAGAGACATTCATGGGGCAGGGATGCTGATGATATGAAAATAGGGGGTTTACCCAATTTTAAGACAATAAGTACACCATATGAGGGAAGCCCCAGGGACCCATAATTCTCGTTCTATGACCATCAAAATTGTATATATCTGTGCAGGAGAAGTCCCTTTACTGGAATTTACTAGAACTCCGGGGTGAAGTCACATTCATGGGGCACCGATGCTGATATGCATTTGGAAATATGTCTTGTATTCAAATTTCGAGTCTATATATAGGCCCACCATATGCGGGAAGCAGTCCACCAATAACTCATAATTCCCTTTTTATGACCATGGAAATGCTATATATCTGTGCAGGAGATGTCGCCTTACTAAAATTTACTAGAACTCCTGGGTGGAGACACACATTCGTGGTGCAGAGATGCTGATAACATGGCAATAAGGGCGGGGTACCAATTTTTAAGTCAATAAGTAAACCATGCATATGAGGGAAGCAAGCCCCCAGGCACCCCTAATTCCCTTTTTATGACCGTGGATATGTATATATCTGTGCAGGAGATGTCCCGTTAATCAAATATACTAGAGATCCGGGGTGGAGACACACATTCATGGGACATGGATGCTGCTGACATGAAAATAGGTGTTTTGGGGCCAATTTCAAGTAAATAAGTTCTGGTACATCAATTATGAGTGAAGCAAGACCCTGGCGATACCCAATTGTTATGACTCAAGCGCCAAAACATGCGCCATTAGTCGCACATTTCGTCGCTTGTATCGCTTTCGGCGCGCGCCGACTGAGACAAAATGTGCGCCATTACGGCGCACATTTTGTCGAAAGCGCGCCGAAAACATGCGCTAATGGCGCACTTTTTGTCGCTTTCGGCGCGTTACTAATGGCGCACTTTTTGTCGTTTCGGCGCGCGCCGAAAGCGCCATTAGGAAGTGGCCCTAATAGTATTCCATATGGAACTGATAAGTTAGTATTCAGGTGCTATGCCAACTGGAGGAATGTAACATTCTACTAACATCACCGAAAATCTCGAGCAAATCGACCGTACCAATCCATAGAAAACATTGTCTGAACTACGCTAAATTGTAAATATTTACTACTCGAATCTGGACGCTTTTGTCGACGATAAACTAACGAAAACGATTTCGCCATCGGCAGTCACTGTATTTAATTAATATATAAGAATTACGGTGTGCGTTGTCAATTTAGATACGCTATTTGCAAAAATAACTTCTTTGAACAAGATTATTCTCCATTTCTATTTTATCACCCTACCGGAGTGTTTCACATCACTTTAATGGGTTCGTGTGTATGTACGATCTAACAAACCAGATATAGAAAGCGTACAATTTGAAGTAAGAAGAACCATGTTCATGGGAGTAAGGGACGTCATGTAGTCACAATGAATACAGAAAACTATTCTTCCATAGAAGAAAGCTACACATCCAAGAAAGGTGTACAAATTGTACTTTTATGCTGTCATATATATCGGACAGGGCATTTTAAGAGTAACCTAATGGTAAATGCCGGATAACATGCTACCACCATCCGGCCTTGGTGTTGGACAAATTGCCTCACCCTCACGACCCTGTCTGAGGATTCCCATACACACTGCGAACCATATGACGAACGCCACACAGAGAAATTCGTGTTCACAAGACACTCGGAAGAACACCAGAACCACGGATCAAATATTATAGCACAAATTTCTGCTTGTGTAACAATCTGAACATGCAGATGACTATAGGACTGTACATGTGCATTGTTCGAAATGGTCCAGCTGGTGGAATTCCGAGCCTCAGATTTGACCGAGAATGTTCTCCCAGTGCCAGAATATATATTTTTTTCTTTTTCGATCAGTTCCAAATTTCAGTCTGAAAATAATTTCCGTATAGCTTTCATAGTTTCAGATATATAACATGTTTTAAACGTCGAAAATTTGGAATGGTGCATGTGGAATGTTCTGTTTGTGGTGTGCGCCCGTTCGTATAGCACACCACGTCGTGCATGCAATCTTCGTCCAATATACTGAACTCTGTCCCCTGGTCACGCCTGTTATTGAAGATAGAAATTTAATATAAAATAGTTTATTTTGAATACGTACTGGTGTGTCCCGCCTCGCCCATCTGTGTACTGTTAAGCACACACGCCTATGCAAAAAGAGACGTCCACGCCCCAACACCCCAAAGTCATTATAAGTCAGAGATTTCAATATATCGAGTTGTGTATCAATACAATGGTCAAGTCATCTCGGAGTTTGCCTACACCCACAATAGCTACAAAGCATACCTGGAACTGAGTTACTTCGCGGGGTAGACACATGTTCGTAAACTATACGGCACCCACGTGAATTTATTATAACCTTTTCACACACCACATATCTCCCTTTACAATGCGGAGCATGCAATCACGAAGTGGCTTGTTCGTCTTATTTGTATTCAAATTGACGTGAAGTAAAACGAACATGTCCCATGTGAACAGATATTTCGATAAATACATGAAATACATACTTTGGAGAAAAACACTTGCCAATGTCAAAGCAATGTTGTATTAGCTGTTGTCACAGCAATGGTGTTATATAGTTATATTAAATGTTCCGCTCCGAAATTACATAATATCTCCTCATCTTTATCTTATTTTCTAATAGATTAATTATAATAACGATCTTTATTGTTCCGTATACTAAAGAACGGTCGGCATCCGAATATCTAAATTGGAATATGTCCTTCTGTGGAAAATTCGGTATAAATGAAGTTAACGCGTAAGGTCATTTATCCTAGAACTGGACTATATTCCGGACCACTGATGTAACAAAACGAGCCTGTTTAGTCGAACTCGACTTATGGATTGACGAGATGAGTATTGTAACCTCCATTATGAGAGCATATTTTACAACTAGTATTATAAATATTAAGTACTGACTGGGTACCCGGCGTTTCTCGTGTAAAAAATGAGTGAATTATTAGTGCCCCTTCAAGTCGTTTAAATTCAGTATTAGTAACATGAGGTAAACATCACCTAGTGCATGAAACTATCCGGATAAAGTTACCACTATCCTTTAACTTCATAATAGACACCCTTTCTAGCAATGAGTGCCTCTTTAAGTCATCTGAGGTCAACGACACCTATCCCATGAAAATCGTCGTAGCAAATTACCTCTGTGTGCCAATTTCCCAACATATTTTCTGATCTGATAATAAACGCTCTTCATTTATCATCTATGTTAATATAATTTATTTGTCCCCATTTAAGTCACTTAATGTCAAAGGCGCATATAGCATGATATTTGTGCGACAATTGTCCTATATATCGTCTAAGCTGATGAGGAACGATCTATTTTGATCATATATGATAATATAATATTTAACTTCCCATTTAGGGTCAACGGCACATATCAAATGGTACTCACCGGGTCGATTTACCCATGTAGGCCTATACCAATTTCCAGCGACCTTTGTCCAACCATTTTGGGCATATAATTAATTATTGAGTAAAATTAATCAATAGTGCCCTTGTAAGACAGCTGACGTCAGTGGCACATATCCCATGACACTCCCCGGGTCAATTGACCCCTGTGTACAATTCAGCTCCGATGGTCCAGCTGTTTGGTCGCCCATAGCGGGACAAACAAATAAATTTGAGTTTTAATAGTATAGAAGATATCAATTCTGAATAAAATTGCTCCCAAACGGGCGGCACTATACACCTATATATAGACAGAACACAACGCGCATCTTAATCGAGAATATGTTATCGAATGAGTTGCGGATGGCGCAATGATATAACTTTGCGGCGTCCGCAACGAGTTCGATAAAAAGATTCGAGATTATGATGCAAGTTGTGTTCTGTATTTATTCTACACCGTTCTGTCAAATAAGTTCAATCCATGAATGTCACCTCCATTGTTTATGTAGCTACCTTTATTGTTACTTAAGTCTGACAAATAACCAGTATAATTATCGGGGATCACCGGAAGCGGATGATCGACGTAATGTACGTCATCTTTCTTGGTAACAACGTCAACAAGAATAGTTCCGGCTTGTATTCCACTAGAGGTATACACTAATATGTATTCAATGGCTGGGGTTCCGTTGAATACATGTGTCTCACGTCAATGGGTGTGGAATAAAACAAAATATCCGTTCATTTGTGTATTCTGACAATGTTTTGTTTATTGTCAAATGCAACAGCTGCACACATAACATCAGGCCCGCCCGACTTTATAACAAGAGTTATGGTGCTTGTTTCTATATATAGCAATGTTATGTCCGTTAGCGCGATAACTTAAACAAACGTCAACCTATTCCATTCATATTTGGTAGATGGATCTTTCACAACAATATATATATATATATATATCTTGATCCAGTTCGAAAATCAGGTTTCTCCGATTATTTCACCTGAGTTACGGCCCTTAGTTTGTCTACTTTTTCTCCGCAATGTTATGACCGTTCGTGCGATAACCTGAACATAGTGTACGTCAACCTATTTCATTCATATTTGGTATTTGGATCTTTCACAACAATATATCGATCTAATTCGAATACCATATTTATCCGATGTTGTTTTATGAGTTATGGCCCATATACTGCGTCATTCTTCCTTTTTCTAGTATTTTCATGGCCGTTATCACGGTAACTGTCCCGATTCCATTCAAATTTTATTTAGGAATCATTCACAACAATATCTATTTCGAAAACTAGATTTGTCCGATTTTTGTTTCTACCTGAGTTTTGGTTCCCTAATTTGTCCATTTTATTCACTCTTAATATGTGCAAAAACAAATCTACGAGCGCCATTTTAGATGCGCAACTATTGTTTGATTATTCAAATCACCAAGTGGCTGTACATATTCGAGGTGATATTAGGGAGTTTCTCAGCAATTACGACGTGCATAGAATTTGTAAAGGTTGTAAATTCGCCCCAAATGTCTAATTAGTAGTGGTTGAGTTAAATTAATAACTGTGGGATCTAACTGAATACTGCGACACGCTTGTTGATTGATGTTCACGGGGAGGCTAGAATGTTTGCAACTCACTTGAAAACTACTCCAATTAAACGTCACTGTCATTCAGTAGAAACACATTATGTACAAAAGAAATGAGTAAGAAATTGGTCAGGCATTAGCGTACATGTGGTCATCACATTAATCTAAAATATTACAAGAAATATGGGCAAGCCTCAGCAAAATGTAAGCATTGTTTGAAAGCCATATGATGTATTCATATATACCAGTACATTTCGATCCAGAAACAAATGTCTGACTTGAAGTTACCCTCAACATTACCCGTCCCTCTAGCCGCATTCTCTGCTGTGGTGTGCGTGTGTGTGTGTGTGTTTACTGTGGTGTGCGTGTGTGTGTGTTTACTTGGTAGCCACCAGCTTGCTCATATATATAGCTCGCATTATGTCACGTATTCTAACCCACGGACATCACTGTTTAGTTTAATTTATTCTTGGACACATGGACAGCAGCTGTGTAAAATTTTATTCGGTCCTGCTAGAGCCGTTGCCGAATGTCACGTGCGGAATGTTGATCCGTGTTTGGAAGAATTGTGTCGTTTTCTTCACTAAAATTAACAAAATACCTGCGCAGAACAAGACTTGGACATAAAGGTGTATTATAATTTACAAACGGATCTGATCTCAAGTTATTCCAAATTGCACGGAATAGCTCCTCCCCAAGGTGGTGGATGTGCACTTGGTGGTATCATATAGTAAGGGTCCCACCATTCGGAAGGGAACGTTTCCTAATGTAAAGTATACATGTACTTTAAATGGACGTTTAGACGACCACGATTCAATCGTAAGTGGGAGGTTTTCCGTCGAATGTAGTAACCGCTAGTTGGGCTTGCGCATGCTCGCGACAAGATCATGAGTATAAAATGAATACCAAGCACTGTTTGATTTCAGCTGCGAAACTGTGGTGTATCCTTGGTTACCACCAGTTGCGAAGGAATCACAGTCAGGCAGTCATGTGTACGTAAAAATCGCAGATGGAAAGATCGTATAGGGTAGCCAATCGCGTGCTTAACCATGGCTTGCGATATCCTCACATGCGACGATACCGCAATCGTGTGAACAGACTATCCACGATTTTGTCGGGCCAGATTCCCCCACTTGCGATCACAGGCCGCTGGGGAAAATCGCAGATATACCAATATATAATATACCAGTGACAAGGTTCACAAGTCCGATTTTGGGAAAAACACACCATCTATCATATTGCTCATAGATTCTCAATATCGTTCAATTCAATCACAATGTATTTCAGTGTATCTTATTGGTCATGCAATTTCCTTTCTGATGTATAACTCCATAATATCAAACGAAGGTAAGTCGAGACATCGTACCGAAAACTTACAATATTTACTGGAATTTGGAGTAAAACGGGTCGTCAGTCTCCCTGTCCGCCTGATATATTCGATAATTCTAAAACGTTGTCAACTCAGCCAAAATATGCCCTATAGTGTATGTTATAGGGCATACAATTTTCTTTTGTTTGATATATAACTTGACGAAGTCTATTTAAGCGAAGTCGACAGGGAATTCGCAAGTTCGGCCATTGTGAATTTGTGATCGTAATAATTGAATTGGTATCCGTGTATAACCATGCACTACTTACCGGACAGGGAAACTGACGACCGCTTTTCGTCGGTAGGTTTTTGCTAGTTTTCGATATCATATCTCAACTTCCCTTCGTTTAAAGGTACTCAACCCGTAAAGAGGGTCCCCATCTCAACAGATTCCAACAACAACAATCCGATCAGAGGGTCCTATATTACTATTTCTTTGGCTTTGGGGGTAAAAAATATTTGATTCGAGTCGAGGAACCCATCAAACAAAGCTCAGAGTTATTAGATATTGATTTTTGAAAATTCTTATGTTCTCGAGATGAGTACTTATAACTGCCGTCAATTTGGTAACATGCTCGAGATTTTACGCCAAAATTCTATTCAAACAGACAAGTGGTAATAATTGACTACGTACTGGGCCAGTAAGAATTCCCGATAATGAAAAATAATAGATTTCTAAAATCGATATCTAACAAATCTGAGCTTTGATGGGTGACTTCCTCGACTCGAATCAAATTTTTTTGACCCCCGAAGCCATCATTGAAATAGTAATTGAGAGGAGTTTTATCGGGTTGAGTACCTTTAATACTATCGAATTATACATCAAAAGAAAGGAAATTTCATGGCCGATAAGACACAATGAAATATATTGTGACTGAGAAGAAATATTTTAAGAATCTATGACGAATATGAGATATGATAGATGGTGTGTTTTTTCCCTAAATCGGTCTTGCGAACCTTGTCACTGTTACAGTATATATTGGTATATCTGGTATTTATCCCCAGGGGCCTGTGCTTGCGATTGAATCGTGGTCGTCTGATCGTTATGAGTGGCAGTCGTCTTGGTCATGCACACTTCGTTTCCAAGTTGTTGTATTATCTTACAGCTGCGTTCATACGCCAGGCAAAAGTTTCAGACAATGTATCCTAGATGAGTACATGCATGATGCACATTTTCAGTGGTTATACTTCTGAAGTATATACCAAGTAGGCCTATCTCACAGTATCTCACAGTATCTGATTGTTGCGTCTATGATATAGGTCGATACATTGGTACAAGGCGTTGCATGCTTGATTATTGCCAGTTATTAATTTGAAGGCCAATTGCTGACAAATGTCAGTTATACATTAACGTATGGCATTATATATATATAGAGGTGTTACTGATTCTGAGGTGTTGGTTTACTTATTCTATCACCGCACACGCATTACATGGATCCGTCCAGAATTGCCGGAATATTGCCAGGCAAATGTGTCATTGTGTGAACGTAGACTAACGCATTGTCAAATTTATATGGACCCGATTTTACTGATCCCAGAAAGGGTCAATTAATGTATTATCTTGACGTGAGGAATAGCACCTATTTTTTATATGTGGGTGGGTTATCTGCTTCGGTAATGATTGGCCCCGGGAGATCAAAAACTACCCAGATTGCCTAATCATGCACAGTCATGTATATTCCAAGAAAAATGCGCAGAATTCGATGAATGTGTGATAGGGATAGGTGGGTAAGAGACTCTCCGCGGATAATGCCATCTGTTTAGCTCTTAACTGACATTCCACCTGCTGTGATCGACTTCGTTATTTTCCAACTCAAGATCAACGATAACATTCTAATGCTGATCGCTGTAGACGTAATAGTACACCGATGTTGTTGTACCGGTATTAGCTGAATATTTGTTCTTCTAAACTCCGTAAACTCTATATATTGTTGTTTCTAGTTTATAGGTCAATATTCTGCGATGACCCGTTCATTAATCTAATACTCATTGTTTCTACAAAAAAACATTAAGAGTTCGTGAATTTCGTGAATTAAAGTGATGTTAAACACTCCGGTAGGGTGATCAAATAGAAATGGAGAATAATCTTGGTCAAAGTAGTTATTTTTACAAATATTATATCTAAATTGACAATACACACCGTCATTCTTATATATTAATTAAATACAGTGACTTCCGATGGCGAAATCGTTTTCGTTGGTTTATCGCAGATAGAAGCGTCCCGATTCGAGTAGTAAATATTTATAATTTAGCGTAGTTCAGACAATGTTTTCTATGGAGTGGTACGGTCGATTTGCTTGAGATTTTCGATGATGTTAGTAGAATGCTACATTCCGCCAGTTGGCACAGCGCCTGAATACCAACTTATCAGTTTAACGTACCCGAACAAGTACATAATATGTCTTTAAGAGTTCGGTAGAATGCATGTTTGCGACGTCTTGAAGATCGGTGTACATGCCACAACATGCATCCGTATAGGTGTGCATGACGGAATTTTCCCAATGTATATTATGCATAGAAGCGTCAGTTGGGGACAATGGGTCGGAGCCCCTGCATGCACACCTGTCATTCAAAAAATATCAATCTCGCGCGCTCTCTCTCTCTCTCTCTCTCTCTCTCTCTCTCTATATATATATATATATATATATATATATATATATCCCTCTCTCTCTCCTCTCTCTCTTTCTCTCTCTCCTCTCTATATATCTCTATTGTTCTCACTCACTCATCCTCTCTCTCTCCTCTATATCTCCTCTCAATCCCTCCATCTCTCCTATCTCTCTCCTCTCTCCCTCTCTCTCCTCTATATCTCCTCTCACTCCCTCCATCTCTCCTATCTCTCTCCTCTCTCTCTCTCTCTCTCTCTCTCTCTCTATTTGACGTTATGATCTCATATCAGCACTGGCAAAATGGTTTCTCCGGAACTACTTGGCAGATAGCTCTCTCTCTCTCTCTCTCTCTCTCTCTCTCTCTCTCCTCTCACTCTCTTCGTCTCTCTATCTCCTCATCCATCTCTCTCCCCTTTCTCGCTCTATCTCTCTTTATCTCCCTTCTCTCGCTCTCTCTTCTCTCGCTCTCTCTCTCCTCTACCCCCTCTCTCTCTCTCTCTCTCTCTCTCTCTCTCTCTCTCTCTCTCTCTCTCTCTCTCTCTCTCTCTCTCTCTCTCCTATCTATGCTACATGACGTCATATCAGCACGGGCAAAAGGGTTTCTCGGGAACTACTTGGCAGATCGCCCTGAAATTTGGTATGGCCATGTTTTTCGTCCCTTTGGGTAACATGGACTGGGTCCGGATCCCCCTAACTCGTTTGGGACGTGATTCTATTGAGAAAACATTTCTCTCAGACGTGATTGTTTGCAGAAATGCTTACTTTTATATAATTGTATAGCAATTTATGCGTTTATTTAATGTTGGGTCAGACCATTTGCCTTGGCAGAATTCTCCGCGTGACAACTCATACTATATATGGGTGATCACCCGTAGGCTATAAAGCTTCTATAAATTTTGTGTATATACCACCAAATTGCGACCATAGCAACCTATTGTCGGAAATTTATGCGTTTGTGGCTGTAATTTCGCTATATGACGATATGTTTGCGACATTTTGAATGAAATATAAATTATTTCCGAAGTTAAATGATCCAGGAATATTTTGCCAACATCTGGAACTAGCCTTGATCGAAAACCACCCACACCGACAGAGGGCGCCTTTCAAAATGGTCGCCAATGCCCCGTTCTCTAACGTTAAAATGCTTACTTTTATATCATGTTATAGCAATGTGTGCGTTAATTTAATGCTGGGTCAGACCGATTTGTCGTGACAGAATTCTCCACGTGACAACTCATAATATATATAGGCCTATGGGTGATCATCCGTAGTCTATAAATGTTCCAAAGTTTTTTGGGTAGATAGGCCTACCACCAAATTGCGATCGGTTGACAAGGCAACCGATTTTCGTAAAATTGTGCGTTTGGGGGCTGTAATTTCGCTATTGGAGATGACTGCATGCAACTTTTGAATCAAATGTAATTAATTTCTAAAGAAATAGGATCCATGAATATACTTAACGTCGGCTTTTGACGTTCGTTATATGACATCATATTCGCGCGGGTATCGCGGTTCCCATTACGCGCGCTCCGCGTGTATACTGGTGTAGAGATTCCTGTTTCGCCTGGGCGCATGGGTGTTTTATTTATAGAATCAGAATGGGAATTTTTGGGAGGATTAAATGTCGAACTGCGACCGGAGGCCGAGTCCGGTAAAAGGTGTAGTTGGAAATTTCAATTTCGTGTATTGTCGTTAATAAACATTATGTTAATAATGTTGATTTTTGGTTTGTGATAAGCTATGCCAGTTACAAATAAAAGAAATGAAAAAGATAATTTTTAAGTCTTATATTTCAACTTTTATAGACATGTTGCGTTCTGCAGCCCACTGGCCTGGGGGTTGTGGTCGGAGACGGCCGAGTGGGCTACCGGTTTGTTAATTATATATATATAT
Organism: Siphonodentalium dalli; assembly: GCA_032622095.1. Lineage (NCBI taxonomy): Eukaryota > Metazoa > Mollusca > Scaphopoda > Gadilida > Siphonodentaliidae > Siphonodentalium > Siphonodentalium dalli. Next base: position 112,412,917 of record CP136066.1, on the reverse strand, counting down.
ATATCTTTATTTTCCTCCATAATATAATTTTATATTCTATAATTACAATCATGGGTATATAATATATGATCTTGAGCGCGTTACAATTTCTGACATTGGTTTTCTTGTAAACTACTGGGCGGATCTCACTGAAGGTTGGTGTGGTCATGTATTTCGGCCCTCCTGTTAATTAACATGTGCTGGGTCTCGAATCTGCCTGGCAACGCCTTTATTTTCTCCCTTATCAGAACAAAGTACCGTAACAATAAATATTCTTTAATATTCCAGTGCAACGCCGGGTACATCCGCTAGTATTAGATAAATACGTGGAACGAATTGGCCACGGAACTGATGCATTATGCAGACTATTATCAGTGTCGTGACACTAATATAGATTGAGCAAAACTTTGACTTTGCCAACCCATCTTATATCAGGAAAATTCTCTACGCAGAAAAGAAACTTATATATAATTCTTTCTTGGCTGATGAATGAAGGAATGGTTTAGCCAGAGAAAGCCATTCTTTTCATTGACAATATCTTTTCTCTATCTAATTGTTTTCTGGTTGATGGGGGTGTACGTTTCGTGGAGTATCTCTCAGTAATGCGTGTTTATTGCTAGCATTGTCGAACAACGCCCGGTGGAATGCGCATTGCACGACTCCTAATTTACAACATGTCCTTGAGTGCGATAATAATCCACTTTCCCATTAACAAACGCAAGAAGCTTACAAAATACCAGATAATGGCGTAGAATTAGGAGTGTTGTGCCAGGTATAATGGGGAAACAGGTATATTTCCTGATAAATAAGGTGCCATCCATCGTCAAAACGAATACAGCAAGGTAGTGATAAAAACTTACGCATTGTTTATATGCCAACTGATGCCCAGTTGTCCTTGAGGCATCCTGCTACTGCGTTCATTGTATTTACGTGAGCCAGTAGCTCTCCCATCGTTGTATTATCACTCATGGATTCGACTATAGATCATGACATGAATGTCCCCTCTGGCTACGCCCGTAGGGATCATACCCCATCAGTTAAAATACTGGGAACGTGTTGATGTTCTGACAAGGACGTTTTAACATTGAAAACAAAAACATTGCAGCTAATATATGTCTTTGTTAATACCTGTTCCTTAATATATTTCACGGTATATACAGGTGAAGGTTTCGGCTCGAAGTCGTATGTTTTATGTGACTTTGTTGAGCCGATTTTGATTTACATCGCTTACAATCATGGAACATTTCGCGGGTAATCAACTCAATGTTTATTGAGATACCTACTCACAAAATCATGCAAGATTCTCAAGATGAGACCCAAAGAAGAAAGCGATGACATAGACAAAGTACAATATGAAGCAGCATGTATAGTAACAGGTGCAACCCGATCTGCCAAATCTCTCCTCGCGGAAACCGGATGGGAACTCCTCGCCGTACAGAGGAAACGTCTCAAGCTCCGTCTCTTTTACAGCTACATGAAACGACAGTAATATATCTGGATTAAGGATAGTATATCGTACGACATAATATTATATAAATCAGACACTCTGATATGTTATATAATTTATGTTGTATTATTCATGGAATAAATACTGTTTAAACTAAGATGGGACCTGCACCCCTACCATGAAATAGATTCTTAAGGAACAGGTATTAGCAAAGAAATAATGTATATTCCATGTGTTGTTTGTTGAATGTTATAAACTTCCCCGCCGTGCAGAACAGGTATAAGAATATAAAAAAGTTCCCAGGTTTTGAACGGGTCACGGTGGAAAATCATATCTACGTGCGTAGCCAGAGCAGATTCGTGGCATGCATGATCCAGGATTCGATTTGTACGATTCTTGAAAAAACTGCACCCCCTTGAATTAGACAAAACTCACAGGTTCGCGAAATTCCATTTTCGCCACCTTGCATGGGTTGGAACTTTCCAATGGTACCTCAAGCTTTCCAACTCTTGGACAATTTCCACTAATGGCCATATCATAAAAATTAACCAAAAGTAGAAGGTAGGAAAGTATGTTACTGTTGGTCTAAACAACAAATCCCCACTCCCCTATCGCCACGCTCATGTCGTTGCTTCAAGCAGCCGCTATATGCCACATGAGATGTCATTGGTTGTTATTGGTGCATGGACGAATTACCGTCGAGAGCGCCAATTAACTGAGAATTCATCAACCCAACTGCACGTAAATATCACCGACAGGGGCCCATTGCGCAACTGATAAACCTGCCCAGATAAACGAATAAGATTACTATATCTTTGAGAGTACCGGTATCGCATATCTGCACTTTTCTATGGGAGCTGCACATCCTGTAATTGATAGAAATTGGCCATTTCCATGGTCCGAATCGGCATCTCTGGTTTAGACTAGGTTTTATTCTAGACCAGGTTTAACTCCAGTTTAAACTAGGTTTAAGTAGGGTTTAAACTTGGTTTTACAGTAGTTAAACCAGGTTTATGGGAGTAAAACTGGGTTCTAGCGTACTTAAACCAAGTTTTGTGATAAACTCAGTTTAAGCTGAAACTAGGTTTTATTAACGTGATAAAGTTATGGTAATATTACTAATTGTTTGTGGTGAATTGGCTATATAATCATCAGTATAAGCTTAGGTATATATGATTTATACGTACCATACGTCTCGCCTCGAACATACACCTTTAAATATACTTTGAAAAAAATTAAAAGTTAAACCACCCTACCCCAGGTTTGACTAAAACCTAGTTTTTTTTGTTTAATTATTCGGCCGATATTTTTCGCCCAATATTGATGTTGTTTCTTCGTGAATATGGGAGTGTTTATTACGCCACCTGTGGTGTTTCTAGCTTCTGTGAGTTTGATATTGTGTGGTGGACAGGGCGAATGTATTCTTGGAGATTTTGTGTCCCTTACTCGATCGTACCGATAGAATCACGTAGATGCCGAAATTGTAAAGTTAACGTCACCGGTGTATAATATGTTTATGAAAATATGATAAATCGTATCGATAGAGTCAGGACAGGCTGAAATTGTAAACTTAAAGTCACCGGTGTAATAATATGTTGATGAAAATATAAATAATTTGATAGACTGAAAATAATATATAACCCATTGGGAGCCCCTGATGTATTCTTGTCGGTACCTTACTCAATCGTACCGATAGAATCACGTAGATGCTTAAATTGTAAAGTTAACGCCACCGGTGTATAATACGTTTTTGAAAATGTGTTAAATCGTATCGATAGAGTCAGGACAGGCTGAAATTGTAAACTTAAAGTCACTTGTTGTTGAAAATATAAATAATCTGATAGACTGAAAATAATGTGTAACCCATTGAGAACCCCTGGTTAGTGAAGTGCATTGTGGGAAGTTTAATTGTGATTCACCTCCATCTTTATTTTCTGGAATTATCACCAAGATTTATCCACTCTATTCTCTTAAAATGTACCCTGGTCGGTCATATTCTTTTGATAATTCTATCTAAATACATCTTAGCTACTATTCGGATCTGCTGTCCCGGTCGAAGAAGGTTTAGTTTGACCAAAACGGCTATTGACAAAAGTTTGTTTACAAAAATTGAGCATACTCAATGACCCGTAGGCCGTACACGCTGTAAATTTTTTATCGAAAACAAATTCAATTTCTTCCATCTAAAACATAATTACGCGCTGAACTCTGTCATTTTATAAATATAGTAGTATTATACACATACACACCAAGTTTCAGCTCAAAATTTTGAAAAATGACAGTTTTATAGACATAAATCGATTTTAATGGCAAATCCCATCTTAAATTTTATCATCGAAAAAAAAAATCATTTCTTCGATCTAGGAAATAATTACGTGATGTACCCTGTCATATTTGACCGGTTCTACCTGATAATTGTGTGACAGTACAGTCGCGTTACTTTATACGTCAACATTGGTCATTATCACTCGACAAATTTATTTCGGTCTATCGTATCAACCCCTATTTCCCCCGCGTAGCCTGACTAAGTGTCTTTATCGCTCCACTAATTTGTATCGTTTCATCGGTATGAATTCCATATCCAATTATCCACATATAACCAACCCAACCTCTAATCCCGGTCCAATTTATTTATTTCTTTCATCGGTATATAGTCATGTTACGTAATATTTTATCTTGTGATACTTGTACTTATATGTCTATGGTATTACTATAGTATACCGTATATGTATATCAATTGCTATTCCTTTCTATATAATCCTGGTGCCAACTATAGAGATAATTTCAGACCCCCCCCCCCCCCCCCAATTTTATATAATTGCTGCTTTAGTACAGTCACGATGCATTACATGGCAACATCGATCCACTAATTTATGTCAGTTCATCAACTTCATCGGTACAAACCCCTTTTTTCTCCGAGTCCATATAACCAACCCAACATCTTATAGAACTCCATAAATGACTATTCTGGCACTATATAGAGATGACTAAGATTCTGACACCCCCCTATTTTATAGCCTTGTTGCAACAGTAGAGTTGATATGCATAATATGTCAACATTGGTCGTTATTGCTCTACAAATTTATATCGGTTCAACCCTTAGTTCCCTGTATCGCCCACCCCTCCCTCAATTTATTTTTTCATTTGTATTATAGTCTCGTCACATACACTTTTTATCTTTTGTAACTTTTGCTTCAAAGCGTCGAGGTCCGCTGCAGACAATACAAAACTGACAACATTTTGAAATGTAAGCAGGCTTCAAACTCATCTTATCCAAGAAAAACTCTGTTTACATAACAAATTTGTGTATACGGTGTACGCGCATTTGTTGCATTAAAAACCAAAGGTCCCAAGTCAAGGTCCAAATCCCCAACACACTGATGTGAGGTTTAACTCCATCTACATACAGTAATGTCCTAAGTAATTCATCACTTAACCACAGCAAAATTGTGTGTATTTTTTCATGATTCTAAATCCTGAAAAATTACCCATAATTATGCTGTGGTTAAAGGGTCAATTACTTTGGGCATTACTGTAACCAATATAAGGATTTGAGGTTTAATGATAACTCAATCATCATACAGTAATGTTCAAAGCAATTGACCACTTAACCACAGCAGAATAATGGGTAATTTGAGGATTGTAAATGCTGAAAAAATACATAATTCTGCTGTGGTTAAGTGGTCAATTACTTTGGGCATTACTGTAACCAATATAAGGATTTGAGGTTTAATGATAACTCAATCCTCATACAGTAATGTCCAAAGTAATTGACCACAGCAAAATTATTGGTAAATTTTCAGGATTTCAAATCCTGAAAAATTACCAATAATTCTGATGTGGTTAAGTGGTCAATTACTTTGGGTATTACTGTAACCAATACAAGGATGTGAGGTTTAATGAGAACTCCATCCATATAACTAATAATTATGTGTGAAAATCAAAACAAAATAAATTCCATGATGGCGTCCAATATGGACTGCCTAATTCTGCTCCAAAACATGTATATTCAATATATGGATGTTTATTGGGGGAAACCGATTATTTCAATGATATTTTCATTAACTGTGATCCAAAACCCGACTTACGGGAGCGTGCGACTGTATCTTAAGCATATGTGCCTATTTAATGAGCCAACAATTGGAATCCCAACAGAGAAGATTGGCGTGGGTCCCTTGTGCGATCTGTCCATCGAAAACTATTTAGACATCTCAAGACACGTAAGACCCAATAAGTTAATATACAGAATAGATACATCTATTGCCTGAGTGACTAATATTTATATTTGTTACAATGAGGTCAAATAGTTGCGAAGCCAGCACCACAATTCTTTCCCTCCATAGTAAATCTTAAAACAACTTCTAAAGAATTAATAATTCACCTTATATTTGGTATGAAGCGTCCTTGGTTAACTGGAGTTCAGATTTGTTAACATCACGTCACCAAGGTAATTACTTGCGAAGCCACAGCCACAACTATTTCCCTCCATAGTAATTATCAAAACAACTTCTTAAGAACAATTGACCAGGTCAGTCGCGCAATTATTGGAAGAGCCACGGTCAATCATTTTTTTAAAACCAAATGTTACATTTAAATTATTGCTTTATTTAACCAAAACAAAAATGAGAAAATTTAACTTTTACTACTTGCTAAATTTTATCTTTTAATTATTTCATTTAAATTTTAGTATTTACAGTATACTATGTCCAAGTCTTTATAATCTGTTGAGTGACCCTACAGTCGTTTACTTTGTTATTAATAATTTGAAGGATTACTTGTTTAAACGCAATTGTTATCAAAATATTTTATGTATTTTTTATAATTTCTATTTATATGTAATACCATAATCTTGGTGGCGTTACCATTTCTGACTATGGTTTTCTTGTTTTGAATTGGGGAGGCGTTTATGCGCGGGCGTTTGTCACTCAATGTAGATGCAGGAGAGTCTTAGTGGAATTCGGGGAGGCGATGTCGGTACTTGTGAGATAAATTCTAACAAAATATGTGCCAGTGTGATGGATGATTTCTTGCTATATATGTCTGTTTGCAATTCGATGGTTCGGATGTCGATTTGGCGGCTGAGAGCATGGCGGGATCGGACTGATCAGATAGACACGTTAGACACGAACATGACTTTTGAAACTGATTCCTTATTCACAAAAAGGTCTCTTTCGGTCAATTTGACGCATGGGTTGGTGGCCCGCCCAAATACCCATCAGAGACACCCAAGCCTTCACCCGGGGGAGGGTAACGGCCACCCTGAGGGGGTGGAGTATGGACTATTTGGGAGAACTGTAAGGATTTCGGCCAATTTGATAGTATGGGTGGGTGGCTCGCCCCAAATAACCCATAGAAACACCCCACCCCTCACATCCGGGGGGGGGTACCACCCAGGAGGTGAAAATGGGGTATGGACCATTTTCGAGAACGGTAAGGATTTCGGTCAATTTGACGTCAGCAGTGTGGGTAGCCCGCTCCAACTACCCCCTAGAAACACCCTCACCCGGAGGTACCACCCCGAGGGGTGAAATGGGGTATGGACCATTTTCGAGAACGGTGGGTGGCACATCCCAAATGCCCCCCATAGAAACACCCCACCCCCACCCGGACCCCATTTTCACCCGCTCGGGTAGAACCACCCGCGGTAAGGGTAGGGGTGTTTCTATGACTATATTTGAGGGCGGGCCGAAATCCTTGCCGTTCTCGATAACGGTCCATACCCCATTCTATGGGGTATTTGGGGCGTGCCACCTACACATGCCGTAATATTGACCAACAGAGGCATGTTTTTGCGAATAATGAATAAAATGCTCCATACCCCATTTTCACCCCAGCAGGGTGGTACCCTCCAGGGATGATGGTAGGGTGTCTATATGGGATATTTTGGAGCGGGCCACACACCACTGTCGTCAAATTGGCCGAAATCCTTACCGTTCTCGAACATGGTTCATATCCCATCTTCACCCTCGGGTGGTGACCCACCCCACCCCGCCCGGATGTGAGGGGTGAGGTGTTTATATGCGTTATTTGAGGTACCCTTCCCCGGGGGTGAGGGTTGGGGTGTTTCTATTCGGTATTTGGGCGTACCTAATTTCCACCTCCTCTGGTGGGACCCCTCCCCCCGGTGAGGGGTGGGTAGGGGTGGTTCTATGGTGTATTTTGATCGTGCCACCCACTCCTGCTGCCAAATTAATTAGCCTAAATCCTTACCGTCCATACCCCTGTTATCCCGGGGTGAGGGGTGATGTTTCTATCGGGTATTATGGGCGAGCCACCCTTTCATGCCGTCAAATTCGCCGAAATCCTTCCCGTTCTCAAAAATGGTCCATACCCCATTTTCACCCGTCCGGATGGTACCCCCGGGGTGGTGGTGCTTCTATGGGGTATTTGTGGTGGGGCCCCACCCATGCCCTCAAGAGATATTTTTGAGTTCCAAAAGTCACGTTCGTCCATGATATTAGATAATATCTAACCGTTATACAACAGACCGTGCATTCGTCGTGATTTCTCAAAGCGCACGGGTTATTCCCCTGATTAGGAGATTATATATCGACAACAGGTCGCTTGATCGGACAATGAATTGACAAGTAGCGATAATAAACAGACAGACCACGCCTCCTATTCTTGCAATTGGACAAGTGTGGCCCACAGGTAACGCAATCGACCAAATCTATGTCGTCCCAGCGGTGGAGAAAAACTTGGTTTTACTACTAAAACCCAGTTTAAACTGGTAGTTTAAACTAGGTCTAAACTGGAGATGCCGATTCGGACCATGGAGTCTCGAAATAACATTGACGCCCACTTACTTCGTTTACATTGCATAATATGGGACGCGAAAGCAACATGGTTGAGTGCTAGCTCCCTTTTCCGGATTGCGGCTCACATATCTTGGATCACAGGCGTTTTTTCATTGTTTCGAGATGAATAATTATGGATATCGGCCAACAAATCTGTTTTGATATCTGAAGAATATACTAGAGATAAATCTTGAGACTTGTGTCATTAAATTATAACAATTAAGTCTCAATGGGTACTATCTCTCATATTCGTCATGGTATTTATAGAAAAACGTCTACAGTGTCACCAATAGTGCATGTCGGCTATATATATATAGTGCAATTTGTTTGTCGAAATCAACTCAATTAAGGACTCGAAAGAAACCACGAGACTCTACTTCGAATTGACATATACAATTGCCGATTGCCATCTTAGACAACGGGCAATGTTTCAAAGTCTTAAGGCCAATGATCCGCAGTAAAGTATTCCACAGTCGGCCGACAGATAATCGAATATATAAGAAACAGAACGAGAGACGGGATGTATAGTGATCTATAGTTCACCGAAAACCTCGTCTGAACTCGTTTCATATATATATATATATATATATGTAACCAATATTGGATCGTGCAATGGTGCATGACCCATACTTTAAGCAACCGCGAACCTTGCTGCCCATAAGAGGTTGCGGATGGTGCATGCATGCGCCAATGGAACTCCATTATATTGAACCTCCGAGCTCATATTAGCGTAAATGCGCAATAAAATATATCGTGTATGCTGGTAAAAAATCTTTGGTAAATGCATCATGTGCACATTCAATCTCCACCTGTAAGTAAGCGTGGATGCATGTAATGGAAGGCTGTAAAGAGCATATGTGAAGGATTCCTGATTAATATTCCACTTGTCCCTGGTGGATATTCGTCCCCTATAATTAATATCCCAGTTATATTTATATATGGTGCATGTTTATCGCATGTGTCAGAAATCGTGCGCAATTAATTGTGGTTTCACTAAGAAGACGATTGAGTGATGCGTTTTCCCGTTGTAAGAATTTCCATGACGCATTTCGAAGAAACCACAGGCCGCATGAATTCAATGGCGTGTCTTATTCCTCGTTCACAAAGCACCGGTACTTATGCACCGGCCTTATTCAAAGCGGCTACTTGCCATCGGATTAGCCCATATACATGTATAGTATTTTTTTTAAATAATTTATTCATATTTTTGGTAACAGTATATTCATAGTATTACATATTTTTTAACATGAATACAAAAAACAATACAATACAAAATGTATATATATATAACTTTATTTACTTAATATCATTTATTTATTTTTTGTTCATGTGAACCCTCTTCATCTTCCAATGCCAATTCAGATACTTTTTGCTTGGTCTCAATATTCTGTGATGTGTATCATCAGCCAATTTAACATGGTTGGGCATTCGAGTTTCAACTTTCTGAGAAATTTCAGATAGTGAAATTTTCTTCCCGGAAGGTACATATGTGTGTACTGTCTTTGTAGAATTTGCTATATATATGTAGCATAACGCTTTTTTTTTTTAGATATTAAATGAAATTAAATTGTTTGTTAAAAGGCTAATATATATTGGTTTTGGTCTAAGAAAACCACATGGCACTGCAGAGGCTTTGGCTTCTTTTTTGTCCCCCCGACGTTTCCGTCGGAGGACTATATAAATGACCCTCGTCCGTCCGTCCGTCCGTGCGTCCGAGATTGGGTACCTTCATGGTGTAATCAACTCATCCTACAGTTTTAAACGTAGAGATTTGAAACTCTGGGATAGTGTTCCTAACATGTTGGTGATTTGCAACATCTATATAGCTAATCAAAAATATAATTTTTTCCATATTTTTTGGGGGGTTTTCGACTTAGAAAATTTGGAACATTTGTGCCTTTTGGATGAGATTGGGTACCTTCATGGTGTAATCAACTCCTCCTACAGTTTTAAATGTAGATATTCGAAACTCTGGGATATTGTTCCTAACATGTTGGTGATTTGCAACATCTATATAGCTAATAAAAAATATCATTTTTTCCATATTTTCAGGGGGTTTTTTACTTAGAAAATTTGGAACATTTTTGCCTTTTGGATGAGATTGGGTACCTTCAAGGTGTAATCAACTCCTCCTACAGTTTTAAATGTAGAGATTTTAAACTCTGGGATATTGTTCCTAACATGTTGATGATTTGCAAAATCTATACAGCTAATAAAACATATCATTTTTTCCATATTTTTGGGGGGTTTTCGACTTAGAAAATTTGGAACATTTTTGCCTTTTGGATGAGATTGGGTACCTTCATGGTGTAATCAACTCCTCCTACAGTTTTAAATGTAGAGATTGGAAACTCTGGTTTAATTTCTTTAACAAAGCGGTCATCGACATTTTAAAAAATTTCTTTAACAAAGCGACCATCGACTTGCCACGTTGTCGGGGGACACTGTGGTCGGCCGACCTTTTATTTATTTTAGTTTTGTTTGTGTTATTATTTATTGAGTATATTAGTATTATTATTTTTTTTTTTTTTGGTTATATTATACAAGGTTGCTGTTAATGGACTGAAGGACACTGTCCCATGTTATACCTAAGAATTTGGCTGAATGTTTGTTCCATTTACAGGCATGTTTCTCAATTTTGTATTCCTGTGAAATGTACTGGTTGGCACCTTTTAATGACAGCTCTGTCTTTTTGCATCGAGTTATGTAAATATATCTTTTTGTTAGAAGAATTATATTATTTATTGCAAGAGAATCTTTCTCTTTAGTACATCCAAATATTATTTCTTCTTTTTTCAAGTGTTGGTCTAGCTCACATGTTTGTATCAGTAATTTTGAGAAATGGTGCCATATTGGTTTTACTTTGTGGCATTCTACTAACAAGTGTTGAATATTTTCTTGTTCTTCCCCACAAAAAGTACATACATTGCTTGTTATTATTTTACATTTTTCTAGAAAGACATTGGTAACTAGCATATTATGGTTTATTTGGTACTGGAATGCTTGTAATTTAGTATTTGAGGTTGTTTTGAATGTCCTTTTATATATTTGTTCCCAGTCGCTTTTTGAAAAGGTTCGGTCTAATTTATAGTTCCATCCAATTTGAGCACTGGGTTTATTTGGGAACAAAAGTTTAACAAATTCCCAATATATAAAATGTTGAGGTTTTCCTTGTGTGCAATGGTCTGTAAGATCTTATTGGCTTTTGGTTCATCAAGTTTGTGTTTTATAAGTTTAATGTCTTGTCGTCAGGCTGAGGGGATGGATATCACCACGCCCTGTAAGGTTAGGTAATTAATTTTCAAGCCGTAGAATTCCTCATTATTCATAAATGTGCCATCATCTTTTAGAATATCATTTATATATAATAGCTGTCTGTCAATCCATGTTTGAAAGTAGATCGGTTTATACTGCCTCTTTATAAGGCTATTGTGAAATATTGGTTGACTCATGTATTCGTCAGGGGTTTCTGGTTCTTTTTGTAGTAAGGCATAGGCATATATGACATCTTTCCAAAAAGGGTTGAAATGTTTTGCTAAAGTGGTAAGACTGGCTTTATTTAGATTCAGTATTGCTGTGCCACCATATTTATTATTTTTTTCCAGAAGGATCATTTTCCATTCTGAATAGTTAAAAGGGTCCATTAATTTTTTTTAGCCATGTCACCTTAAGTGATTTCAAAAAACATGTTAATTCTGGTAGCTTCAGTCCTCCATCTGTTATATTTTGAATGAGAGTCTCTCTTTTTAACCTATCCCTTTTACCATTCCCAAAAAAATTGTAAAATATAGTTTGGATTTCTTTAATTAGAGAACTGGGTAGGTTAGGTAGTACAGTCATGATTTGTATAAGGGTAGGTAGTGCTAACATTTTAATTACTATTATTTTTTCCAATATGAGACAGTGTCCTTAATGCCCAATGCTTGAGTATTTTTTCAACACTTTCTTTTTTCTTATACCAATTTTCTAACACATATTGTGGATCTTCTAAATCAAAAATAATACATAGGGACTTGAATGTTCCTCTTAGATTCCATTTAATGTCCATGTCTGTTTGGAAGGTATCTAAGGAACCCTTGCTTTTTCCGAACCACACCGCTTCAGTTTTTTCAAAGTTTGCTTTTAGGCCAGATATATATTCAAATTGTTTTATTAGTTCAATAGCTCCTTTGAAAGAGGATTGGCAACCATTTAACCACAGGATAGAGTCATCTCCATATTGACTTATTTTATTTTCTCTATTATCCACTTTGATTCCTTCAATATTATCATTGTTTTTTTATTGTTGCAGCAAATGGTTATATGCAAAGAATGAAAAGATAAGGCGACTCCCCTTCCAATTTTAAAAGATTTGGATAAGTGGCCATTATTATACACTATGCTATTGGCATCATTGTAGAGGGCTGTACCCCATTTACATAAGGATTCACCAAAACCAAAGAATTTTAATGTTTTTTGAATATAGTTCCAATCAATAGAGTCAAATGCTTTTTCGTAATCAAGGAGAAGCATTAAGCCAGGTATTTGTTTTTCTTCACATTCTAACAGCAAATCATATGTTAAACATGTGCATTCGCCTATATATCGGCCTTTTAAAAAACCTTTTTGTGTATCGCTTATCATGTCTTTCAAATGTACTTTCAGTCTATTTGCAATCACTGAGGCTGCAAGTTTATAGTCTACATTTAACAAAGTAATAGGCATTAAGTTTTTAACGTAGGATTTATCTTTGCCAGGTTTGGGTAGACATGTTATCATACCTTGACGCTGGGTGATAGACATAGAGTCTTTTTTGTATGCTTCATTGATAGACTCAAGTAGGTACCCAGATATGTCTTTCCAAAAAAACTTGTAGAACTCGGCAGTATATCCATCGACACCAGGTGACTTATTGGGTTTCATTGCTTTCAAAGCATTTAAAACTTCAGGAAGAGTAATGGGGCCTTCTGCATCTTGTGTGTCCTCCTTTAATTTTGTTTCAAGAAATGGGTTATTTTTATCTAGTGAGAAATCTTTCTACTTCATTTTCTTCATTTGATACTTTATTATTAGCTGTGTATAGCTTTTTATAGAATTGTCGCTGTTCTTCTAGTATCTCATTCATGTCAGTTATAGTGTTCCCATCATCTTTAGTTATTTTTGGAATAAGTTTTTCATTATAGTTTCTTTTTTCTAAATATGCGAAATACTTAGTACTCTTTCCCCCCTCTGCATGCCACTTGGCCTTTGCCCTTGTAAGTATGCCTCTATAACGTGGTCTTCTCTCATTACTTGGAGTCCCTGTTCTAATTTATGAAATAGAATAAGGTATTTTTCCTCTTTGGTCTCATCAAATTTTATTTGGGCTTCTGCCATTTCATCTTCCATTTTTTTTGTTTTTTCAAAGTTACTTTTTTTCTTTCTAGAACAATACGGTATAGATTTTCCTCGAATTTCCATTTTTATCATTTCCCATAGCATTTGCGCATCAATATTATAGCGATTTTCTCCTGTGGAGTATTTTACAACTGTTGATGCAATAGTTTCTTTACCTAATTCTATATATTCTAGATCATTAAGTAAGGAATTGTTAAATTTCCAAGTACCTTTTCCTTTTTTTTGGTCATTAAATGATATTCCTATATACACTGGGGCATGGTCTGACCTATATTTGGAACCAATGTCTGCTGTTTGGATGTGAGATACTATGTCCTCTGAAATTAGAAAGTAGTCGCGTCTGCTACATTTTCCTTTTGGTCCATACCATGTATATCTTTTTTTTGTCTCCATATGTCTACCAAGTCTAATTCACCCATTATTTCTTTTATTTGTTGTAAGTTTTTTGGGTTATTTTCTCTACTATATTTATAGGTGTCAAGATTGTAATATTGTACTACATTCCAGTCACCAACCCAGATTGTCGACAGATTGCCAAGTTCTACAACCTTTTCTTTGATGGATGAGAATTTTTTTGACTCTTCTCTGTTAGGACCATATACTGCAATCAATGATAGTCTTTCATTTTGTAAATTCATGTCTATAATGATATAGTTACCATCAGGGTCAGTGATTGTTTTATTTATCGTGTATTCAAAGGAGCTATTGAAGCCAACTGCTATTCCCCTACTATTGCTACTAAATGAGGAAAATTTTATTTCATGTCCCCATTCTTGTTTCCACAGATTTTAATTTTTTGGAGTGGAATGTGTATCCACAAAGACACTTATGTCATATTTTTTCCGGAATATATAAAAAAAATCTCTTCTTTTAATGTTGTCTGAAGCCATGCCTCTGCAGTTTACTGCCCCTATATTAATGACCATGAGAGTTTATAACATATGAATTCATTGAATTGGCATTGTGTAATAATAAACATACTGCAATTTATTGTCCCCCCCCCTCCCAAAGCTTGCTGCCAATATATGATGTTGAAAGAGTTTCGGTGTTGTGAACACCTGCAAGTTTTCATTTGCATCCGAATATGAATTTTGGAGCTCTGGAAAATAATTGTGTATTTACGCAATGAGTAGTCTTTTCTTCTTCTATTCGGTTTCTTAGGAATATTATAAATAATTCAGCCGCTCAAAAGCTCTATACATGTATAGTAACCATCCACTCTATTTGATTCATACTAGCTGCCGTATGTTTGTCACAACATGCGGTGTTCACGCTTGAGAAAAATTAATTTTCGTTTCTTATCGAAATAACATTTATTAAGTTATACAATTAAATAATTTACTCCATCCCGCGAACACTTCGTCTATATACCCATGTGTTTTACACATATACATTAAGATACATGGTCTAGTACACGCCGTACAGTCCAGTGAATCCTGTTGAAAATATGCCCTCCTCATATCCACAAACAAAATTAGCAAATTGGAACACAGTAGATTTTATATGCGATATTATACATATAAGCATTCTCTATATATAAAACATCAAAATGCTCCATTTGTCATTGGAAGTGAAGATAAGACTTTATTTGTGTGGTGTTCAAATATTATGAAATATAGTAATGCACCGATATATGTTACCCATGGATATTTGATTTCTCTTCGAGTCAGAGTCAGTGTGCATTTCAAAAAAAGTTGCCATGATTTTTCTATGCAAACGAGCCGGAGCCCGTCATATTTCGAGATATAAAAGTCGGAACCTTTGAAATGAAAGTGTCAATGACACTGTAGCTCAACATGGGAACGTGTTCATTCGTTGCTGCATGAGCAATGAATATAATGATAAAGAAGGAAAGTAAACTAGAGGTCACCCCGAAAATGAATATGACATTTGGTGATAATCGGATGAGGGATGTGGTCTGTAGGGTGCACCAAAGGATTTAGTCATACAAAGAGTAAATTCCAAGATGGACGCTGGTGGCCATGCTTTTCAACGAATTCAAAATAGAAGGCTCCCATCTAGAGGTCACCTCAACGATACCTATGAAGTTTGGTGATGATCGGATGAGGGATGTGGTCTGTAGGCTGTGCCGAAGGACTTAGTCATACAAAGAGTAAATTCCAAGATGGCCGCTGGCGGCCATTTTTTCAACAAATTAAGGGTCAAAATAGGAGGGTCCCATCTAGAGGTCACCTCGAAGATCCATATAAAGTTTGGTGACGATCAGATGAGAGATGTGGCCTGTAGGGTGTGCCGAAGGATTTATTCATACAAAGAGTAAATTGGCTGTTTTTCAAAAAAATTCGGTAAAAATAGGAGGCCCCACCAAGAGGTCACCCCGAAGATCCATATGAAGTTAGGTGATGACGGGTGAGGGTGTGGACTGTAGGGTGTGCCATGCAAATGATGGAGTAATGCAGAGAGTAAAATCCAAGATGGCTGCAGGCAGCCATGTGTTTGATCGAAAATCGTTCAAATTCGATAGCTCCCATCTACAGGTGATCAAAATCGTGCCTGCAAAATTTGAAAATGATCCGGCCATAAATACGGGGTATAGGGTGTGCCGATGGATTCAACTTTGAAATCCAAGATGGCTGCTGGCATCCATGTTTTTCAACGAAATTCGAGAAAAAAT
Organism: Siphonodentalium dalli; assembly: GCA_032622095.1. Taxonomy (NCBI): domain Eukaryota; kingdom Metazoa; phylum Mollusca; class Scaphopoda; order Gadilida; family Siphonodentaliidae; genus Siphonodentalium; species Siphonodentalium dalli. The sequence continues at coordinate 112,396,683 of CP136066.1, read as the reverse complement.
AGCTCGATAGGTCACCCTGAAGCTACATATGACGTTTGATGAAGATCGGATAAGGGATGCGGACTGTAGGGCGAGCCGAAGGAAATTGTTGACGCACGGACGACGGACGCCAACCCATGGCAATAGCTCAAACTTTACGTTGTAAATTTCAGCTAAAAACGACTCGGGAGCCCGTGTGAATAAATAACAATGGCGGACGATATTGATGATATCGAAACGTGATTAGACAGTCTGGTGGTGGCATATTACAATTCTCGTAAGTATTGTTTTATTCCGCATCATCATATGGACACATCGAGACGTCTACACTGTAAAAATGGGTGTTTAGGATCTCAACACATTCTTAAACGCAATACCGTTACAGTTTATACACGCGTCAATGCATTTATTTTTAAAATGTGATGTTTATGACCTAAACGTCTCGTTTTTTGCTATTAAATGCCAGATATGTTTTGAAAATAAAACAATGCGTTTAAGGAATAAACACATAACGTTAACATTGCATTTTCGTTCTAAACATATTGATGTGTTTATTACCTAAACACCACGTTTGTGCCATTAAACGCATTGAATGTTTAGAATATAAACACATTATAGTAACATGGCAATTAGGTTATAAATATAGAATATGTAGCTAGTGTCGTCGCTTAAAATGTTTATGTCCGTGAGGGGGATTTGAGCACCTATTGGGTGAGGCTCTGTCGAGTCAAATAGATACCAAATCCCCCGAGCGGACATAAACAGTTTTAGCGACAACATTAGCTACATATTTTATTTATCCATCGCACAAAACATGCATTTTGTGCGGTATATCTGTCATTTTCTAGGTTTTACATTCGTTACTTCGATGACACCCTTACATTTATTAGGTCAAGCAAACTAATTAGTATTCATGACGTGGCAAAACCGGAGTGCAGCTTAGAGCGAAATAGTTCGCTGGGTTTTTTAATAGTTATTCTAAGCTGACCTTCAGCTAATGGTTTATAGATGTTTTAGAGCGAAAACACATATCCGATTACGAATTTTGTATCAATTGCGGTGAATTATGGACGATAAAAAGGTCCCAAAATCACAATGACGTCATTCAGGTCGGTTGACGTCCCAAGTTACCTGCGCAATTTGCATATGCAATTACGTCATGAAAGTAGTACTAACCTAAAAAAGATGTTGACCTAATAAAGCTACTTTGACGTAATAAACGTAACGTTTATTAGGCAGGCTTTATGTAGGCAATAGAGGTAGTGAGCGGTGGATAAACATTATAATGTGTTTAGTTGATGTGTCGATGTGTTTAGGTTTAAAACACATCCAGGCGTTTATGGCGTTGTTACACTTTATACACACATGGACACGTTTATAAGGCAAAATATGTTTATAAAATGGAATGTGTTTATTCATTTCAACATAGTATGGCAACGAACATAACAGCAATGGCGATAGACATGAAAAATAAGGGAACATTTGAAAATGTGCATTACGAATCTGACAACAAAGCACTAAAAACATGGACTTACGCAATGTTATCCCATTTGGCAAAAATAAAAAAAATCATCTTTCGTCGGAAAAAAAATTAGGTTAACAAGATGGGTTCTAATTTCCAACATGTTATGTTTTAAAATAAGATCCAGACACAGTCCGATATAATGAGTCTAAAAGAGGAATAAACTATTTCTTGCTATTTCTTCAACGAATTAGGCCGAGAATGTTTTTCCTTTTTAGAACAATACATGTGTATGACCTCGACTCACTATGTATAGTTTCTGAGTATAGTCCCTAAATTTCACAATCACAACACTCTTGTGAGTACCAAATTCACATATGTTTTGGGAGTAGAGAAATCACGTGTAGTTACTGCATGAGGACCTTCAGGAAGCCGCACATGTATTTCCGTCGTGTTATCTCAGTCATCGTTTTTACGATATGTTATATGAATATCAATCTACTCACTTCGGACAAAGGGACAAAGGCATCACTATTTAATAGACACCTTTCGTATAATGAACGACAACATATATTTATTACGCACAGAGCATGCACTACGTCACTAAAATATGTGTTCTTTCTATTCATTGTCGTTTTTTCCTATCCGTTACGATTACGGTTTTGGTTTTTCAACAAGAACTCACAAATACATCATGTATAGTAATAAGTTCACTATAGTTTCTCAGCTCCCCAATGTGGGAGATGACTCTGAGATCAAGTCATTAAATTATATTTACATACACCTGATATCTCTTCCGATTTCCCCATAGCGTTACGGTAGACACGCCCCCTTATTCAATGCGTTCATAAACCTATATGATGATAACGTGACGTCACTTTCAATGTCGTTCATAGGTTTACGAACACAATGGTCCCGGAACTAACCGGGGATTGTCGGACATTACCGACTGCTTGTGTATCTAGTCAGCCAATACGCCAAGGATTTGATAGCAAACAATATGTAATCGAGGTTCACGATTGGATGGCTAGTGGCATCTAATCGCGAGCACGGGTGGCACGAGATGTTTAATTGACTATCAGAATGTTGGTTATCATATAATCCCATATGCCATAATATGTCAAATATAGCGAATTATCAAAATATGAAATACAACGAAAAAGCGATATATGAAAATACAGCGAAATAGCGAAATAGCACGAAAAATAGAAATAGGAAAATACAGCGAAATAGGGCGAAATATAGAGCGAAATATAGAAATAGGAAATTATTTTTATAAACGAAATAACGGAGATATTTGAAAAAGTTTTTTTGACGAAATTACGGACATATTTGTAGGAGTGTTTTAAAGAGCCTAGGTATATAAATATAAATAATAAACGGCGGATTCAATGTGGTCATGGGTTTTGACCGCGATAAAAAATCAGCAAACTCCGCATGAACCCCTTCGGGGTTCATGCAGTTTGCTGAATTTTTCTCGCGGTCAAAATCCCATGACCACATTGAATCCGCCGTTCATTTCTTATGTGATCACCATATGGCCTTAAGTTGTATCTATTAGTGGCAATCATATCATTCATAACAGCGTAATTAAGTACAAAATAATCACAGCACGCAAGCAAGTTTGTCTCAAAAACGTACTCGAAGTGAAAAAAATGCGACTACAAATAATGGCTATTCGTAATAATTATCTGAGGTCGTTCATTATGCGATAGGTGTCTAATACTCAACATATATTTTCTCTTGACTGTGTAGGGTTTCTATGTTAAAAATGCCCGAAAGTAAACCAAAAATCAGTATAGAGTCGGAACACTTGAAAAATCGCTAAAGATCACAAAGTGGAGAGCCCACTGAACCCCAGAGGCGTTATTTCGCTAAAATCCGTTTCAGATTCTGGATCCAGATTACAGATTGGTCCCCGTACGACTTGGTTCGGCAAAAGAACAGACCACAAATTTGCAGAATCAGTTAACGAACAGACCGTAATCCTAATTTCGTGGTAATCCGATTTGGATTCGGATTCCGATTACGGACTCAAATGTTCGTAAACAAACCGAGATTCCGCCACCTCGGAGTTTAAAAACACAATAAAACATAAGAATCCGTCTCTTGTGTACAAATTATTGCAGAATATAAACTATCTATATCAAAGAATTTTAAATGCGGAGACAAATTTGTTTTATTGAATGTAAACTGGGAGAATATTACTGAAATTAGCCAAATAATAACGCTATTGATAGTAACGCTGGGGGAGCACTTCGGTTGATGGCAAATCATTGTTGATTGTCACTTTCATATGTCCATTTCATAATTCCATCCTTAAAATACCGCCCGAACGCATGTCGATTTCGAATTCGGCGGATACGTCACCATTGACCGAATTCATATGAACCTGCATGGATATGTCTTCTGCTGTGTTCGTTATTATAATGTTTCTTCTTATTCAAGAAATAGTAGGATTATATGGTATCGATGGATTATCAGATACACGTATGTACTATCATCTAGTCTTAAAGTTATAGCAATTTTAACATGTTTTGTTTCGCTAAATGCAGTCGTTTTGCACAATAGTCTCTGTATAGACAACAGACATATGTTCTAGGGACGTGGCTAGAAGTTTCCTCAAATTTCCGGCCAACTGCACCCCCACCCCCCCCCCCCCCCCCCCCCCCATTGAACCAAACATCAATCTCACAGGTTCGCAGAATTCAATTTGCTCTCCTTGGAAATATCCAATCTGACAAACACTAAGATTGGAAAATTACCAACTTTTACTGGTTGAAAAAAATCAAACAATGAGAACAATGCCAACCTATATATGGTGTCAAATTAATGTCCAACTAATGTTGTGTCATGCATGAAATTTCCGACTGCTGGAATGTACCAAAGTTTAGTTTAGATATATTTATTTCAAATATATGTCAAATTTAGATAACACATGATATATAACACATACATTTGTTTATACATACAAAGGAATTGGGGGACAAGTACTGACTCACTTAAGGGTACCCCCTCTCCCATATGTTATTACACTGAAAAAATAAATAATTAGTAATGGCAAAGCAACATGACTACCAAAACAAGTTGAACATATATACAGATCACTGGACACCCCCTCTCTCGAGTTAGTCATAAGTTTGTATATGTATTTATTTAAAATCGGGTTTGTTTGTTGCGTTTGTTGGCTTGTACGTATCATTATTTGAAACAGTTAGTCAAAATAATCCTGATTTTCCTCACGTATGAATGAATGCACAGCTTAGCAAATTGTACCAAAGTTCGGGGTGGGGGTCGAGACACCCAATCAACCCCTGTCGTCACGTCCCTGTTCAACTGACAAGTTCCGTGTGTTCTTCACAACATCTTCGGAATTTGATTCAGGAGGCCTAGAGCTGTCATGTTTAGATATGCTTGCCATCATCAATAAACACACTTTAACTTGAAAAAAAGATGCGATTAAGTCGGATTGGCAGCAAATTATGTGCCGTGTATACACACATAGAAGAACAGCATGACTTTCACAACAAACATGCACTTTATAAATATAAGATACAAATGATACTTGTGTCAAATACATGAGCCATGTTTGACGCTGGGGGAGAGTTTCGGAGACCACGTGGATTTCAAAATCTGACCTAGAATCCGAAATTAGCTCCGCCCCCCGTAATCGGCTTTGGATTCTCAATCCGGATTTTAGCGAAATTACGGCTCAGTGCAATTGTAGACCAATGTTCTGATATGTTATAATGTGTTTTTCCCCATACCCATATCAGAATTTAATCACAATCTGGAAAAAAAATCAGAAATTAGTAGAATTTTTTTTTTTTAACTAATTGTTTTTTTTAATTTCAATCTTGAAACACGTTCAGACACGGTTATTTATAATTCCCATTCACCACTATCTACACTGTTTCACCCCACCCTAAAGCCAACTTAACATGCCGCATTCGAAGTGTAAACTATACAATTCGTTTTTCTGATAAAATAATATTTTAGTGCATGGGTGGATGTGTGATGGAGGGTGGGGAACTTTATGTTAACAGCAAAGTTAAGGCAACGCACATCGATCCAGTCTGATAAATATCCTGGCTCCGTTTCATTTCTGTTCATCGTAAGTTGATTGAAATGAAACACGGTCTAGTTTTAACAAGACTGACATCGATCTATCACAAGTACCCGTTTCACGAAATTGCGGTCGCAGATCAAGCGACATGATTTCTTAATTAACTGCGGAATGAAATAATATGCGGTCAATGAACAAACACTTGGCTATGACGCGATTAATTAATGAAAATATGTGGAGGCTTATCAATTATCGACAGAAGTTAATTGGCTACCATGTTTATAGCACACGGAATCTAGTCTCAATCAGCCACATTCTTGAGAACCCAGATCAAATTTACCCACACACGTCAAAATCGTTAATGCAATTACTTATACAGGCTATATTCATACTGAGATATGCACTTTATTCACTTTATTGTGGTCTTTGAGAGAATGGGCTGCATGCGGACATTTTCTCGGCAGATATGTGACAAATGATCACATATGAATGCTATAGAAAGTCCTACGCAGATTCGATATTCCACATTTATAACCAGATCCATCAAAGCATTTCCAACGGTTGCTCTGAAAAAGAGCGTCTACTTTTTAGTTTCCCAAAAAGCTGTATATAATAAAGAGCGTTCCCAATAATGACCTTACTCGTTTTCAACGTATATATAATACTGGTGGATGCCTTTGTGGAATTTCGGTTGCATCTACAATACGAATGACGATGATTGCCAATGTCCTATAAGAAATTGAAAGTTATGGTTTAATTAACCCTTTCTATAGTAAATACCAGTCATAAACGTATTTATTGGACATGTCTATTATTCGTTTGGAGTGCATGTTGTTCATGCAATAAATGCAGACGACATACATGCGAAAAGATAACAACAGAGAAGAATGATTCCTATTCTTTGATGGGGAACGATAATAAGTTGATGAACTATATATATTTCATCACCTCACCCAGAAATGGTGCCTTCTAATTGGTCGAGAGCTGTGTCATTTATGGCGTAGTGTTGTGCTAAATTTAGCACACTATAATACTTGCATGCATAATATCGTGCTACATTTAGCATACTGCTATACCAAACTCGCATGCAAAAGCAATAATCTCGAGAACATATATAGGGTAATGTGGGGCATAATGCGACACATAAGCACATTAGACCCCATCATGTCACTAAAAACGATGGAAGGGCACACATTATTAAACTCAAAGTTAGATAAATATTTCCACTATATTAATACTCGCACTTGCCTGGGAAGCACCAATTTCTGAACAGCATTACTCCCCGTCGACGTACCCAATCCGTCGCATTATGCCCCATACACGGGGTACAATGCGACACATTTGACATTACAACATCAGCATATACCGAACCTAATAAATGCAAGACGGTCTGCAGTTTCTTTTCTTTTGTGGATTGAAAGAATGCATAAGCGTTATTTAAAGTCATAGCAGCAGACCAATGAGACATTTTATTGATTTATATGGCGGGTAAATTAGCACCATAAAGTTTTGATTTCAGGAAAATGGCCGGGGTAGGGTTAACAATAATTATTTATCTATATCATGTTTTAATGTTTGGGAATGATCGAATAAGTATTTTTATTTCTTTTCTTTTGAACTAAGGTTGCGATAAGATTTATTTTTCCAGGTTTGATTTGCGATATGCCTAATCATATTGTTTTCTCGTACTGGTTGTACCCGAGTGTCGCATTATGCCCCACAACCAGACAACATGTCTCTCTCCCAAATATGAGTGAATATGAATAACCGATGTACATAGAACTGATCAACTTACTATATAACTCGTCTTACTTTGCCAAAATACGCATGTATCTTTGGAGGTAGTGGTAATATGTTTTCGTTTTAACATGTACAAGACCTATATCGGAAGTTATAAACCATTCAAAAAATGGGTCACCAAATGTGAGTACCCCTACTCTGGCGTTTCGCATGTGAGATTTGACAGTCATAATGATGTCGGTCCAATTGGGATGTCCACTTCTATGATTGGTCTTACTAAATTATAAATGTGCGATTCAACTTCAGTCATGGAAAAATCATATTGCCTGATAACGACCGTCTGTCGCATTATGCCCAATTATGTATCGAATATGTATTTTTATTTCTTTTCTTTTGAACTAAGGTTGCGATAAGATTTATTTTTCCAGGTTTGATTTGCGATATGCCTAATCATATTGTTTTCTCGTACTGGTTGTACCCGAGTGTCGCATTATGCCCCACAACCAGACAACATGTCTCTCTCCCAAATATGAGTGAATATGAATAACCGATGTACATAGAACTGATCAACTTACTATATAACTCGTCTTACTTTGCCAAAATACGCATGTATCTTTGGAGGTAGTGGTAATATGTTTTCGTTTTAACATGTACAAGACCTATATCGGAAGTTATAAACCATTCAAAAAATGGGTCACCAAATGTGAGTACCCCTACTCTGGCGTTTCGCATGTGAGATTTGACAGTCATAATGATGTCGGTCCAATTGGGATGTCCACTTCTATGATTGGTCTTACTAAATTATAAATGTGCGATTCAACTTCAGTCATGGAAAAATCATATGGCCTGATAACGACCGTCTGTCGCATTATGCCCAATTATGCCCCACATTACCCTACAGCATATGTCCACCAATTTACCAAAGCGTGCCCAAATGGAATTAAAACATTACTGTGGACGACGTCAACTTGCGAAGTGGCAACATTCGGTTGAATTCACATTGTGATACAGTTCCGATTCGATTGTCCCCATATCATCAGATTACAACAACAACGACAACATTTTTTAAAATGCCGCGTCAGTTATCAGAATCGATTATAATTGCCCAAAAATAATGCTAACCACAGTCAACTATATAGTATAAGATTGCCCAGAACGTGTTCAACAAAATCTGGCCGGATTGTCAAATATCTAACACCAAAGCCACTTTATTTTAGAGATATCCATCTTCATCCGCAATTTGGTCCGAGACCGTCGGCTTGAGGAATATCTGCCAGGCCGCCAAAAATCCCATTTCTTTGGAAATATCAGATTTCAAAAATCGATATCTGATCACTCTGAGCTTTGATGGGTGGTTCGGCATCGACTCGAATCAAATATTGTTTACCCCCGAAGCCACATAAATAGTAATTTGGGAGCGTTAATTCGGAGTATGCATCTTTAAAATGCAATGCTTGAAAACGAAGTGAATCAATTGAGACCATTATGCAAGAATTTTAAATGCCCGTTTAATTTCGACTGCCCGATTATTTTTTTTATAGTGCCTTGATTTAATTAAGAGTTATTCCCTTTCAATTGAAAATGATAGACTTTGAAGTACAATCCAGAAGAAACTTAAGCATAGAAAACATGTCGGTACCCCAACGAAAACAACATGTTCACAGTTTTTTACACCGGATAAGTTGATAATATAATGTTTGGGAGCTTCCTCTTTCAAATGGTATATAATATGGCATATATTTTATATAATGTGATATGGGGGTTCGAAAATTAAGTGGGCTTTTTTAAATTGCAGACATTTTAATTACATCCATTTGTTTATAGTTGTGTATCTTTAAACGCTCATTACATTCAAGTGAAGTTGGCGTGAAATATAAACCTGACATATTCCTTAAATTTGTTTTTTAAAATGGCAATCAAGATGGTCGCCAAAATACTCGAGGTTGAGCACTCTTCAGTTAGCTAATGGGATTGTTGACCTAGCATGCTCTGTTCTCTTGGAACTCATGTTTTACAACCTCTTTGTATGCGCCCCGAATTACCAGCAGTCGGTGATCTCAGTCGGGTAACTTGTCTGGTATTTGTGATAAGAGAGCACTATCCCATATCCAGGTATAGACCAGGATACCAATTCAGATACGCCAACTTGATACACTCTTTTGCTTTTTACCTCTTTATACAAAGAACGTTCATTCCACATGTATGCTATCAAAATCAATTATCAGATGAAGCGAAGAGGTGCGAAACGATTTCCAAATTTAATTTCAACAATTCCTGAACAAAAATGTTGCACAAAACCTCCACAATAGTACGAGTATATACTTATTTCACATGAAACCCCTATTATATCATATTTTTTTTAAACACATTACATGTTTCCTTATATCTCACTAGTGATGAATTGGCGCGTGCTACATATCACTTGGCATCTCGCCAAAAAAAAAATGACCGCGCCACGTCTTTATACAATCTCTACAAGAGCGCACCAGTCATACTTCTTTTCTGACTGTCACCGGCTGGGTACTAGTCTGCGGTTTCTATATTTAGCGCGGGGTTTTCCAAACAAATTGGCGAAAACCGATCACCCCAATGTCAAATTTCCTATTAGTTTTGAGAACAATTCCCGCACTAAACACTTAATGACAGAATGGAGGATCAGAGCGGTAGTTTTGTTGACGGGTTTCGCAAGCAACTCGTCAAAATTGGAGCAAATTAGAACTCTTGGGTCTGACTTGCCATGCGTGTTGTTGGGTCATTGTCGTCCATGTGCGTTCAGACTTGTGTTGTGATAAAATAATCGGAGAACTAAATCACTCCGTTTCGAAATATAGTTCTTTGGTTTTAGTGGAACTTTTCAAACTTAAGGTTCAAAATTTACACAATTTTATTTCTCGATGTTTTGTGTGCTTAACAAGATCAGCATGTTGCTCTGCTCGCTTAGTATATATTTTAATATCGCAGAATTCAGTCCACCAAATGTGGGTAAAATGTCGCCGATAGCAGCGGTCTTACCGAGCCACCAATGGAGGTAAACCCTGCAATGGAGTTTGATCTTTATATTGATTCAGGCGGATCAGTACGATTTCGAAAAGCCGCGCTTAGCACCAACACCAGACAATCCAGAAATGATTTCATTGTTCATTAAAGTTAAATTCTTGTCAAACTGCGTTGCACTAACGAAAATTTACACAAAAACAAAGGGGTATCTTGAGAGACTAATTTTCTATATATCGACAGCTAGCCCAGAACGCAATACTGCCGTATACGGTTGTGAAGCGTCTCAGCCAACGCTGTAAATATATGCACTTTGCAACTTCTTTTAAGCATTTTGATATGTTAAAAAAGGCATAAAGTTTTAGTTTTTTCCACGTGATATACAAGATCTTCAACTGGTTATGTTGTGATATAAGATTTTATGAAACTCGTTTGATAAATTTGATTTTGATTCTACAACTCGTTGTGAATCAAATTTATCAAACGAGTTTCATAAAATGTTATATTCCAACATAACGAGTTGGAGATCCTCTATATATACGACCAAGTAAAATACTCGACCATTGTCGAATACGCATCGAATGCAGTAATTCAAATTCAAACATTGATATCTTCTCAAGTGCACAGAAATATATTATACTAACAAAAAGATTTGCGCACTCATGAAAAAAAAAATAGGTTCATTTATATATGACATACACAACATTTTAACAATTTAACCCTTTCTTTACTAAATGGGTTCTCCCACCCAGTTATAAAAGTGTCAATTGGAACGGTCTATTGTTAATTTGGATGGATGTATTGGATACATAAGCAGACGGTAGACAGAAAGACAAAATATTAATTGGTGGGATGAAACATTCTGTTCAACAATGGTCGTTTGTTGTACTTATAATATAAACATTTCCAAATTAAGGAACTAAATACTCGTCAATGAGTATTTTGTATAGAAAGGGTTGTGCACCTTCCTGGCCTAGATGGTCATTTGTTGGATTCAGCGATATTCCATGTTTTCGACGGCTCCCGGAAACCATGGCCCGACAATAAGCGAGATCTCAGAGTCGCTATACCATATTGGATCCATCCAACCCCGTTCCGCGCATTCGGTGCTACAGTTCAAAATTCTGGAGTAGAATTCCATGTATGGAGTTTTTGAATATTCGTGAATAATATATATGGTATTCATGAATATTCAAAACCCCATATATGACATGCTAATCCAAAACTTTGACCTGTAGCACTTAAACCGCGGAATGGGGTCTGGATGGATCCAATATGGTAGCGACTCTGTGATCTCGCATATGAACCTAGCATGGTCATATCGACGTTCTCTTCATTTGATACAGGTGGATCTGTTCCATCCCGACTCCATATTTGGAACACGTATTCAGTAGTATACCATGTGGAATCTGGGGAGTAGCCTACTCCCTTTGATTATACTCGGGCAGCCGGGCTCCATTCGGTTGAGTAATCCAGAGCCCGCTTGGTATGACAGTTTCCCCATTCCCCACTCGGAGGCGAGACATATATATATTATTGGGCATAACAAACTTTTAAATGAAACATGGATGTCTATAATAAGTTTTATTCGTAAATCCCAAAAGATGGGTAATACTTATATTTACAAATAAATACTAATGAATGGCATGATCAACAACGAGAGTGATATGGTATAATTGAATGAAAATAGTGATTAGATATTTAGGCAATTCTGCAATAAATCTGAATGGGCCATTCTCATCACGTGCAAATGAGTGTACCGAGGCTTTAAAATTGTGACAAAAAGTATACAGCTTCTGTCAGAGATAAGATTGGGGAAGAAATCGGAAGGAGACAACCATTATAAGCTTATTGTCAAATCCATTCCATATCATCGTGATTGTACATACATTGGGATAAATTTGTTTAAGAATTGGTTTAAATTTAATAAAATGGATAAGACAATACTGTTTACAAAAAAGTTGTCGTCTGGTGTTAATTTTATCATCTTTGTTTGAATGGTTTTCACGAATACGTCCTTGCATGTGATGAACATTTAGCTCGTTTAGCCACGTTTGGTATAGTGAATTTGGTTGACCGATAAATTACACGTCAGACAGTGCTATGTACTATGTATCTAAATATTTTTCAGGGCAGATGTCATGTTCGGCTGGGGAACAACCCTTTGCACCAATCAAACTTTTGCCAGAAGCTGTGTACTCATCATGTAAACCCAGTGCACTAGATTTTCAGCTTTTTTTCTGGTGAGAATAACACTTTCAGTTACAATATATGCATACCTTTAGATGCAAATCACCGGGATTTCCGAATTTAACATAACATCAGCGAACAATTTAAGGCTATATGCATACTTAACAAGATTCGAATTATACTTAGTAATCACAACGGCGAGTAATTTGAATTGAATTGATCATTGTCTCAAGTTTTGCTTACTAAGGTACCCATGCTCGCAAAGTTTGTATTTTGAGTACCCATGTTCGCGGATATTGGTACTAGTACTGAGTTGTTCAACTCTCATCTGTTCAATGTTAAGTTCAGAGACACACGTTATCGTTTGGCTTAACGATTTTCCATTTCTTCTCGGCACCACAACCACAACAACAATATATCTACGAACCTTGTTTGAACGCACATTATTTCCCCCCCCCCCAAAAAAAACACCAGAGAAACACGTGTGGTTACACATATTTCACTTAGAAGTGTTTTAAATATAGATATTCAATCGAAAAACAGCAAACACTCCGCTATGATTGCATGAGTAAGTTCACTAGAACTTCTTTGTCACTGAGTTTCTCGTCGGAACGTTCAGTCAACAGCAATTACAATTTTTTCACAACGTGCTGTGCTGACCGACTCTAGTACTAATGTACTAACCTGGACATCCACAGAGTAATTGTGCGAACCTTGATGTCCTATACATATAATACTATATACAATCCATGAGATAACGACCAATCCGACATAGACCTAACAGGACAAAGACTTTTACATAGAGAAGATATATGCCCACTACCACCATGTTGCAGTCAGAAGTGAGCAAATAAAAGCATGCAAAAAAAAAAGGAAAAAAAAAAAAAGAGCGGACAACTGCATCACACATACTAAATTATACAAGGTTGGTAGATGTCCCCAAGATCCGGAAAACGCATTTTACGATGGCTTGCGGTTTTGTTAATTTTATGCTATTGTTCTTGCATCTGGTTAATATTACAACGTTAACAGACAAACTAGCATCTACAATTTGTTTAGGCATCACGTATGCATTTCATCAACACGAGCATTGTCACGGAGACCAAGCGCATTTTATAGTTGACCTATGGTGTACGCGAACGGTTCGCTATTTGGTGTTCACTGAAGTTTTCCATCCATATGACACATTTTGATTACAAGAAAGTCACAAAGGTTGTATGCTGAAATTGGTGCCTGAGGATTAAGCACCATGCACTTAACAGATGTAAATAACAGATGTAAATTACAGATGTCACGCCGGCATATATCGAACGGAAATATAACACAAATGAAGTGAAATGATTATGGATATCACGAAATGAAATGAACGAATACAATTTAAGACTAGATCAACTAGACGACGATGCACACATTGCATCCAATTCAGGATCAATTCAAACACAAAATATCATTAGTCAGTCCTTCATATTTATAGATTTATAGAGGCTTGATATAGCTCGCGTGAATTTCGAAGTTGAAACAAAACATTTAGTGTACATGAGTGTGACACAATCACAACCAATCTATCTATCTCTCTCTCTCTCTTTCTCCCTCTCTCTCTCTCTCTCTCTCTCTCTTCGTCCTTCTATATCATACTCTCTCTCTCTCACTATCCATCCCTTTCTCTCACACACTCTCTCGTTCCCTCATGATTATCTCCGTACCCTTTTCCACATATTTGATATGCATTTAGGTCAAGAAATATTAATTCAGATATCGGTTTAACAGTTTCACCACTCTCGTATACGAGTGCGATATAATCATATGGCCAATATGGTCAAGAGTACTGGTGTCTGAAATTCGCCATGTCGAGTCATAATCCTACACAACAGTTTTGGAATGTCTTCAGGTTCAACCGACCAGCGGCTCAACACAGTCCCAGTTAAAGGTAAAGAATACTCTTATGAGTTTCGGAAACCCAGCTTGACATCATCACATGTTTGACAACAGGAACTTCACAAACTAGAGATTAGGTGGGTGCGTTTAAACATGGTTTCGCCACGAGCTGTGACGTCGTTGCATTCTAATGAAGCACCCACCATATACTCGGCTCCTCTAATCAGGAACATCCGCCCACTAAGTTCTTCCTGAAAATCCTGCGGATGTCATCTATCATGATTTGGGATGCACTCGTTTTATGTGATCCGACTCAGAGCAGTCCGGAAGAGTCAAAACAAAACTCGGGGATGCTTGTGGTCCATAACTCCGGAAGCCCGCTTGGAATAACTCATCTATCTGCCAGGCTGAGCAGAGCGTCGATTCTGTCCAACGGACTTGACCCTATAGTGTATATCACAGTTTAGTTTGTCGGTGCCACGTGACACAACTTGTCAGCCGAGACCTGAAAAAGACGTTATTGCTGTAAATAAGTATAGGAGATAAAAGACAGAAAATAGAATATGGGCCTTAAAATTTGAAACATTGTGTTCTGGTTCTACTGCTGCCTATAATGCAATATATGTATACAATGATCGATGCTTTCAGTCCATTATTTTCCAGGAATATTACTGGAACCCCGATGTCATCAATCATTGTACAGCTATTATCGTGTAACCTAGTGCAAAAAGGTTCCGAATTTGATTCGTGTTTGGCAACTATACAATCCATGCAAGGGAATCGAAGAATATGCGTTCGTTATACAGCAGGAGGGATTTTCAACTAAATACCATTATTGCCCAATTCCGTATGTGAGACTGTTATAATTTCTAATAATCAAAATCAATGTGTTTTGAGAAATGAGAATAAAAAGTTGGTGGTCTAACGACAGTTACTATGAATTGGGCAACAACACAACAACAAATATTCGTATCTTAAATATTGACACTTCACGCCGAGGATAGGCAAAAGGCTTTTTTTTTAAGATCATGAGTAGCCCAATTCACAATTTAGACATTCGGGGTAACCTGATCCCCCGAATCGTGTGGCAATAGCCAGTGCATCTTAATGTATACTGTGAAGTAACCTATACACATAACATATCCTATGTGATTCCCTTACACTTACATCCAAACCAACTTAACTATTATTATTCATTACTCCCCAAATTTGTTTCAACCTTGAATTATCCCTATGATTATCTTGTGTTAACTTTATTTCAGCAAATGCCTCAGTTATAACCCGTCTTCGTAAATTTATTCTTCAGTTAGGTGAGAAGAGCATTTTTTAAAGTTGAAATAACTTATGCTCCCCATTTTTCTTCCTACTGTCTGTCTCTCACTTATGTCAAAACGTATGTACTTATCATAGTCCAAGTTTCCTCGACGTATATAAACTAGATAGTGACATATATATATATATATATATATATATATATAATATATATATATATGTCTACATGAGGTATATAGCGTTGTTGGCCTGCTCACCTAAACCCCCAAATAACTAATAAAATGTCACAAGTGTGACTGTAAACATGTTTATTCCACAGAAAATATTATATTTATTCCGAACTCCACAAGAGTTGTCAAATGAAAGTAGTTATGTAATATGAAAACTATATTTTATCACACTGTTTACATCAATACGAACTCATTTGACCTCGCGAAGTGACAGTGTGAATTAAATGTAAACAAACTGAGGTTAGTCGTAATTACGCAGTATATTTATGCGCAATTTAATATGAATTCTGGTGTATATTGCATCATGTATTGATTTGCAGGTCAAAATTTATTAAAAGATAAAACTGACAGAAAAATCCCGCCATTTGATCTGCGTGGGGTAACGTTTGCTATAGGAAGATATATACACTGGGCTTCGACGTAGATCAGCATTATCCCAACCGAACACTTTCTGGTTTACGTCGAAGAAAAATTTGACCATGCTTATCATTGACTGGGAATTACTATAAACTATGCCATCATACTGTGAACAGCACGTCGAATGTTCAGCTCAAACTCTTATTATTGAGGCCAGGGACGTTGCTCTAAGATTGGGGTGTGTCAACTTTGAAACTGCACGCACCCAAATCCACTCCCCCGTGAACCAGACCAAATTCCAATGTTTGCGAAATACAATTTGTACCCCTATCGGTTGGAAAGTTGGTAACTCAAACTTTCCAATTGATGAAAATTTCCAACCTGATCGCACCCCGTTGTAAAATTTCCAACTGATGGCCATTCCAGACCAACATTTTTGGTCTAAAAACAATTCCCCGTTATTTTCTGGTTGGAAAAGCAAACAATGAGAACAATCGCCACGTCCCTGAATTATGCCTCCGGTTTCGCACGCACCTTCAATATCGCCGGTGTTTTCTCGTCATCCTCCTGTTCTTCCTCCGTTTAGGGTAGCACTCTTTCTTGCAGTACCTCTTCCTTGAGAAGTTGTTACCCGTGCTATCACAGCCGTAAAACTTCATGCATTTTCCAAACTTTTCGTTGTAATACCATCGCTTCCTTTTCTTCGAGCATCTGAACGCACTGGAGGTCAGGTGCAGTGAGCAAACCTCCTCCTCTTGAGGTCTCGGTGCGTCCCTTTGGGTCATCTCTGATTGATAAAAAGACAAGAAATTGACATCGATGTGTCAGTTTAGGGTATAGTTTAAGTTTTGATTTGCATTTGCTTGTTCATTAGTTGGTTTTTGGTTTGTATGCAGACTTTATTATGCCACAGTATAAGTCTTATTCAAATCATAAAGTTCATAGATTAGATTTTGTTCCAGATGGAACAATAAAGAGCGTTATTGCTAGCTTATTCCTGATATGGTAAACATAAAGAGCGTTTATGTCACAGCCGGAAATGGTTTACTATGAACAGTATGTATATTAAAGACATAGTATGGACTTGTTCGGTGCGTGAAACTGATAAGTTAGTACTCAGGCGTTGTGTCAACCTGGGGAATATAGCATTCCACTAACATCGCCAAAATGTTCAAAGAAATCGACCGTACCAACCAATATAAAACATCTGAACTACACTAAATATTTACATCTGGATTCGGGACGCAACTATCGGCAATAAACAGACACAAATGATTTCGCCATCGAGAATCACTGCATTTAATTAATAACGATGCGCGTGTTGTCAATTTGGATTAATATTCCTTAAAATAACTACTTTGAGCAAGATTATTCTCCATTTCTATTTGATCACCCTACCGGAGTGTTTCACATCACTTTAATGACCTACATGTATCGTATCTCTCCTTGCAAATTACGTAGACATAATTTTGAGGTTGAGCCATCGCATATCCGTGTAATGCGACGTCATCTGCTGGTAACGCCTATTATGCATATACTGCTCGCGTGAGTTGCCAACCAGTTAAGAAAACTGTGACGTTACCCAGGGGGGGGGGGGGGGGGGGTCGGAAAAAAAATTCAGGCACGTATGGCATTTTTTCCCTTTCGATAATTTTTTGTACCCACCCACCCCCACCGCCAAATATTTTTCCGTTTTCGGCAGTTTTTTCCAACCATTTTTTGACACCCACCCCCCTTTTAACACTAAAACAGAGATTTGCGGGGGGAAAATCACTGTAAACAGCTGTATATGAATTTCTGTGCATACTATTTATCATGGATGTTAACATGGACATGTAAATAGGATGAGTCATTTTGAGGTCATTCGGCCAAAAAAACCTGGCTGCCAGCGGCCATCTTGGATTTCAAAATTTGCAACAAAATACAACAGGATAACTGCCTGCAGTCAGTTTACCAGTTATAATTACATTATTTCTCTCATTCAAAGTGGTTTTGAAGCCCAACTCATTGCCAAAACACTAAAAAAACAAGCAGGAAATTTGTTTTTTAGTTGCGGAAAAAATTGCTTGTTGGTGGCTTTGACAACCCACGTGCCGGAATTTTTGTTTTCACCCCCCCCCCCCCCTGCGTTACCTGGAGAATATATAAGTAGAGCGCAGAAAATACCGAAGTCGAAAAGGCACGTGCCAAGAAGGTTTGCAACAACTTTGTATACATACTCCTTGTGGCAGGAGTCGAGGTAAGACAGGTATGCCATATAGGTACAAGAAAACCATAGTCAGAAATGGTAACGCCACCAAGATCGTATTATTAGCCATAAATATAAATAATAATACAATTATTCTATAAACTAGCTTTCAAATTTTATGCGGGAAATTTGCGTACTTCCATATTTCAAGTTTTCCCGTGGCATACATTACTTTCATCAAACTGTCTTCTTTATTACACAAGCTGATAGGCCCGACTTCACCCGGGCTGTTTCACATCTGCTTTCCGGTGAAAGGTGCGATTTGACCTTCAATTGACTATTTCGAAAGTCAAGGTCAGGTCAGGGTCATGATTTGTCCAGTCCAAAACACCCCCACCCGTAGAAAACTACCCATAGGTATCAAATTTCGTCGAAATCCGTCCGTTTTACCCAACTTGACCTTTAATTAACAATTTTGAAGGTCAAGGTAAGGTCAGAGTCATGATTTGACCCGTCCAAAACACCCCCCCCCCGACAAAAGTACCCATAGGTATCAAATTTCGTCGAAATCTATCCGTTTTATCCGAGTTGACCTTTGATTGGCCATATTGAAGGTCAAGGTCAGGCCGAGGTCACGATTTGACACGTTCAAAACTCTCCTCAGACCAAAGTATCCCTAGTATCAAATTTCGCCGAAATTTGTCCGTTTTACCCAAATTGACCTTGCATTGACAGTTTTAAAGGTCAAGGTCAGGTCGGGGTCACGATTTGACCCGTTCAAAACACTTCCCGGACACAAATACCCATAGGTATCAAATTACGTTGAAATCTATGGAAAGCCGAGGAGGACATGTTGGTTGCTAATTGCTAGATATACGACGCGGTATTTTGAAGGTGTTTCAAACTAGGAGATAGAAGTATTCTGCCTTTCAAATGGTGATGAATTATAGTAGTTTATTCAAATTTTATGGCATAAATTGTTATTAAAACCGTATATACTATAAAAAATTAATGACTCGAAAATTAAGTGGGCCTTTAAACAAAGTCACAATTGCATTTAGGCTCATCTCATACTCGTCCATTCAGCGATATTCTACTGCGCAGTTTGTTATAGCCTCCAGTATTTATTGAGCGTTATACCCCCAACTGTTATAATTCGCCTTTAGCAGGCGTACTCTTGCCTCAGATTATTGAGATATTAGGTCACACATAATCACATTAAATCGCATCGTAACATAGCAATTGTGTGGGCTCCTTGGCGTGAATATGTAATGAGAAATAAGGTCATACGTAATGACATTAAACTCAAGAAAACCCTCGAAAACAAAACAAAATCACATTTAATGTTTTACGTTATTTCCTTCATAAAAAGAATCTTCGTGATAATGAACCCTCTCGTTACTTTAGAATATAGAATTAACCTTAAAATAAAAAAAATCTTTGGAACACAGAACCTTCGGAATAACGAACCTTCGGATTGGTGAACCTTCGGAATAGCGAACATTCAGAGAAATTTCGGAATAGTGGACCTTCGGGATAGTGAACCTTCGGAATAGAGCCATGCCCCCCAATATTCATATTATATGCCCAGAGTTCAAAGGTATGGACCCATAAAATTCTAAACTTGGCCCTTAAAATAATGAACTCCAAATTGGAGCACACACAGAACACCACTTAAGTCAACTGAACCTATGTCATGTCCCAATGCGGGAGGGTCCATATATACCACAACATTCATAGTATATGCCAAGAATTCAATGGTATGGGCCCACGTAATGACATAAAATCTCAAGAAAACCAGCGAAAACAAAACAAAATCACATTTAATGTTCTAAGTTAAGTTATTTCCTCCTGTATCTGTATCGGTGTGCGCGCATGATCAGTTCGGATGTGAGCGCACACTCCATATAAAGAATCTTTGTGAAAATGAACCCTCTCAAATTAGTCTCAATACTTTAAAATATAGAATTAACCTAAAAATAACAAAAACCTTCGGAATAGAGAACCTTCGGAATAGCGGACCTTCGGGATAGCAAACCTTCATAATAGAAGCATGTCCCCACAATTACACCGGTGACGTAAACACATGTGCCAATCTTAGTTGTACTCTCGTAATTATCGGTACGATGAAACGGTGACGGAATCTGACGAGGTTTGCCGAATGTACAATCACCCAGTGAATTATCGATCGCCCATGCGATACAAAAAAACCAAAAGCAATAAACACCACACTACGGTGGCGTAATAATAAGTATACAGGTAGGTACTCAGTCTCTGATTGGTCGTGTGGGCCAGGCCGCCAAATCAATATATATCATAAAAAAGACCAACTGGGTATTTGCTGGAGACGATGTGCATAGGGACTAGAAATTCAACTCATAATTGAATGCCCAAATATTAATGTTCTTCCGGTTTACTATATGCGCGATAACGAAAACATAAAGGTGTTATTATTTTTAATTCGAAATGTCAGAGCTCTTTAAAAATGCTTAACTTTGTTATAATGCCAATGTTCGAATTATCCGTGACTTGAATATCAATTTCAGTGTCAATGTCAGCGCGGCAGGTGTTCTTTGTATTTCTATAGGGCGTAATCAATTAAAAATCCAGTTTATTATCTTCACTATCAAGCGCTTATATAGCAACAGAAAGCTGCATTATTCGCAACAAAGAATTGGGTTATTGAATATTCCAAGGGCGTTTCACACTCAAATTATGAATTGTACAACAACTCCGATTGCTATCGCTGCATTTTTGTTACATACGACCCTTAGTGTATTATGTATACACAACTCCGAAATGGATACAGAAGTACCCATGAGAATTAAGTAGGATGAAATTTGAACCATTTTGGGTCTTACAGCTAGCTTGGTATCATTTTTTTTAAAGATAAGATTAAATATTTACAGACTTTAGATCATCATCGTCATCAATATATAGGTTATGTTCCACATATAGTACTTTGATTTTGTGTCTTCTGTGTATAATGGAATGCATTACCCATTGTGTGCGTATCCTGACTAAGCAAATTGTATGACGAAAATGCATCTCATATCTTCCATTTTATCTTGTCGAAATTCTCTGGGGCGGTTCTTGTCCTGGTATGTTGTTTCATTGTTAGAAAGTATGTACGTTGATACTATCGGTGTTCGTACATAGTTAGAATTCAGTTCGGACGCATGCAGTACATGCTTGGCAATACTATAGGCGCCGGTGCCATTTAATACCATTATGCCTGTTAACGCTCAGGGACATTATAGAATTAGGTAACGGATCATTATATCCTCTCGATTCAAAACCGCTGGCCCGTTCCAAGAAAATTACTCGTTGGTTGTTACGCCCGAGTTTTTACAATGGACCGGGTTATTATGACATGTACTTTAGGCGATAATGAACGGTTGTGGAGAAAAATGTATGTTGTTTGTCGACACACTCGCGTGTGAAGGAAATTTTTTTTTATTAAAAAAAATGAAATTTCTTACTGTTTAAAATTTTGTCCAAGATTTTGGGTGGGAGGCGAACACACCCAGTCAATTAATAAAACATAACATAAGAGATATAATTATTTATTGACCTCCACTTAATTAAATTAAATATTTACTAGAATGTTTATTATGTTATCGAAAAGTTGTGTCCAAAGAATCGTGTGATGCATTATTAAACGAAACCGATATTAATATATCGATCGCGGAACCTATCGATGTTAATTAATAAGGGCCTTAAAGGCACGTGAGGCCTTAGTTGTCGAAAATATTCATATTTGTTCCAATCACCGTAAACAGAAAAACATTAAAACGCATACACTTTCGTTCATATATACCATGACCATCGCGTAAACAGCATGTTATCATAAAGATTTACTATATTTTACCTAAGCAAGAGCCTGATTGTGTTACAGAAGACAGCACAATGCTGCTGGCTAATCACACACAAATGGCATAAACGCTCTTTATTCGTTCCATATCAGGAATTCATCAACAAAGAACGCTCTTTATGTTTACCATCATAATATAAACAAACACCAGAAAAGTTACTTTTTATGCTGTTGTTTACATAACAATGGTCAAAGATATGACAATAACATACTGTTTATGCGATATTTCTTATTTGTATACGAACAAAGTCTGTCTACATTTTGTTGTTCTTTCTGTTTGTGGCGGTTTTTGACGGGTGGAAATATTTTCACAGGATACCCACCGCCAAGGCCAACCGTACCTTTAAGTTAACTGAGCACATTAGGTAGCAGTATACAGCTACAATGAAGACGATTATACCGATGGTAATGATGATGATGATTATTGGTACTATATTATATAATGCCTGTGATACGGCTGATGTGCTACTGTATACCGGTGATGTTGTTGATGCTGTTGTTGTTAATGTATGCTCACGGTGATAATGATTATGGTACTGATACCAATATTTTGTTTTCGCATGGCCAAGAACAATGTGGCTCATATATATAGAACAGATACGAATTAGCTGAGTGTAATGCAAAGAGTGATGGCGACGGATGATGCTGATGACGACAGTGATGATGATACCATATGACACTGATGACGACAGTGATGATGATACCATATGATACTATGATGACGACGTAGACAAATATGATGATATGCTTATAGAGTACCGATGCTGGTGACTATTGCTTATAGAGCGAAGGTGATATAGTTTCGTCGGGTGTATCCTCCGCTCATAGATACAAGAAAGGTCCATGTTTTGTATCTATGGGCGGGGGGTGATTATCCCAGGTGCGTGGGCGACGGAGCAAGACATTCAAAATATCTGTGGTTATACATGTCGCCCACGTATTAGAGGAGCTGAGACCGTGATGACGAAATAGCATTCTTACCTCGACACTCGGCCTTTGCTTTACAGCCAAACGATGGAATGGAACATGCTTTGGTTTTGGGTAACACCACCACGCATCTGGTAGCTCCTAAGCAGTAAATATTCTGAAAGACAAAGCATCATCGTATTCAGAATACTGCTCTCCATATAATGGCACACTGAAGGCACATCAGAGGAGATGACAAGTCGTTTGCAGCCGGCATGCGATCTTCCTGCAGCTCCGGTTGATCTAAAGTCCTTACGGATACGTGTCCCTCTTTCAATCGTGTTGTGGTACATGACACGGTAAAGCCCCAAAGTCTTTGAATTGGCGTTTGTTTATTATTCAATATAAATAAAATGCACCCTGAGACCACCTAAAGTCGATATAGTGATCAATGTGTTGAAGTTTTATATAATTCGGGAGGGTGGTCTGGGATCTTGTTACGTCGACGTGACTTGTCGTTACACGTTACAACATTTATCTTTTTTTATAGACATACCGCATTCGAGAGTTGCATTTTGATATCATTTGGCATAATATATGTATTCATGCAGTCAGCGTTAGACACGGTATTCGGGTACATTCACATTGGCGTTAGACACGGTATTCGGGTACATTCACATTAATTGGTGTTAGACACGGTATTCGGGTACATTCACATTGGCGTTAGACACGACATTCGGGTACCTTCACATTGGCATTAGACATGGTATTCGGGTACATTAACATTGGCGTTAGACACGGTATTCGGGTGCCTTCACATTGGCGTTGGACATGGTATTCGGGTACATCCACATTGGCGTTGGACACGGTATTCGGGTACATTCACATTGGCGTTGGACACGGTATTCGGGTACATTCACATTGGCGTTAGACACCTTTCGCATTATGAACTACTATTTATAAGAATTACGAATAGGGTGCAACGTCACTAGAATTCGTGTTCTTTCTATATATAAGTTGTCGTTTTGCCATTTCAGTAAATATAATTATAGAATAGAATAGAATATTTATTGCAATACACCAAACATATAGGCAGTTGCAAGTTACAAAATGGATTAAAACTTAAAACATGTAAATACGAACTAAAATAAAAAAAATTCAATAACTGTTTGATGCAATGCATCGTCATTCAACTATCACCAATAACTTCTCGTGTTTATCACTATAATATACTAAACTTTCAAAGACCCCCTTCTGAGAAAGAACAACCGGATCATGTTGCATACGGTATTTATAATCTTTGCTTCATCATTTCTCATAATCGTTTGAAATTTTTCACTATCGCTCATTTTTAAAAATTCACCCTTATTTTCTTGAATATTTCGAAATAGTCTTGCCCTGAGATCAGAGTATGCACTACACTCGATGACAAAATGATATTCAGTTTCAACACGCGCCTGATCGCACATTGTACACAATCTGTTTTTAACTGGGGTTTTCGGTTGTTTATGTCTACCTTTTTCTATTTCCAAATTGTGATTACTAATACGAAGTCTTGTAAACATTTCTCGCGCTTCGTGGCATCGTGTTTGTTCGAGGAAAGGCTCCACTATATACTTATCCTTAATAGATCTATACGTACGAAGCTTATTTGCTCCAGACGATTTTTCATCATCGTATATATCGCGTATAAATTTCTCGATATGTCTTGATTTCAAATCATTCACTATATATTTGTCATTTGCAATTAGTTTTCCGATGTCATTAACTTTTATGTTATATGTTGCTAAAATTTGCATCCAAGTGTTGGGTAATGTACACTTTAATGATTCAGAGAATGAATCAGTAAGTATACCTTTATCTTTTATTTGCGAGATTCTATTCATATATTTGAAAAGCTGATTACTGTTTCGGGTTTTCAACAAAACCCTAAAATGCATCATGTAGTAATAAGTTCGATGTCGTTTCTCTTGTCCTATATTTGCGAGTTGACTCTGATACTGTGTCCTTAAATTGTAATCGCCTCAAAAGAACGGTATTAGCTAACTGCGAGTGCCAAGGGGTTTGAACCGCATGATTTTGTCACAAACGGGCTCGTACTCGTCCATATAAGTTTTTGGAACGTCAGAAAAATATACGGCTATACTATTCGTAAATCTTATCCGTATAGTAGTTCATTGTGAGAAAGGTGTCTGATGACCATACATGCGGTGGGGAATCACGTGGTTTCGAAGTTGGTGAGTACCACGCATTAGAAATGGCAGAGGCGAGTGACACATGAGTGAACACGCACAAAAACATAACATATATATGAGGAACAGACACAAAATATAACAATTTGATTGAACATGACGAGCAAATGCTAGTTTATTTTTAAATCTTGTTCAGAAATATACTCAGTAGATTTCTATAACATTCTGATCAAAGTTGCCAGTCGGAGGTTCGTGGAATACACCATGCAGTCCATGCATACAGCTGGAAGAATCCTTCGACTTCGGTCAGAATATTATAGAGCAAACAACTGTGAGTTTGGACACAAATTTATGAGGTATCAGCTTGTTTGAAAAATAGGAGCATAGGATCGTAGCTGCCAAAATACTATGTAATGTATCATTATCCTATAGTTTAATACCCTTTTCCTTGTTTCTGCTCGAGTTTTCGATCGTCACGGGCAATTTGAATACGTGATACTCATCAGCTCGAAACCACGTGATTCCCCACCGTGATACAATACTAAACCTCAAAGATAACCTCGGTACACGTGTGTGAGAGGTCTAAAAAGTCGAATAAATAATTCGAATGCAATCGACTCGAGCCAAGAATATTGTGTATAATGAACAACTGACTGTCGCTGATTAAATTTCTCTTTCGTCATAGACCTATTATTATTATTGCAGTAAAATTTATGCGCACATTCCACAAATTTGTTTTCGGACGCACATTCCTTTTCACTATATGGATGCAATTAAGTAATGAATAAAGGCTTAAAACGACGTAGAACTTTCATAAATAGCGTCAGTCCCCAGCGGGAGTTGTTTTGATTTGAATTGCCGCATATGGGCCGTATTATATCTCTTGCTGTCACATGATTCTTCATCGATGTTGTTTTGTGGTAATTTGTAACGAGTTGTGATGGCTGATTATACTACCGGTGCATGGAGGTCCTTCGTAGCAGTTCCGCCTATAATATACTTTGCAAACATATATTGTCAGCCCTGACAAGTGAATTAAGGGGGGGTCACAAATTAGGAAGGTTACCAAGTTTCCATTTCGGTTACGCCCATGCCACTGCGTGCAGTATACACAGACCAAGACAAAGAGTAGTCCCATGCGTATACAGTATGAGAGAAACTTGAGGAACAAAGGGTATATATATATACATGGTATCAAGTGACCCTGTTTCGCCTATACATATGACCCTGTGCCCACGACTCGCATGAGTATATACGACTGACATTCAGCTGCACTTTTGACCATAGTTCACAAAGATCATGAGAAAGTATGGCGTGAAAACACGGACTATCGCCCCGATGTCAATTGCTTTGAGCACCAATTTCCAACAACACTTATGCAATATTACCACTAGTGTCATGCAATTTTTGGAACGCCTCCGCTTTTGACATGAGGCTATTGCTAAACTAAGTGTGAAGGGAAGAAGTGAATAGGTCTAGGTTAATTGACTCAAGTAATAAATCGATAACCCTCACCTATTCATCTTTGCCAATACATCGAAGATTGGAAACGGAGATTGGAAATGGGCGATTTTCTACAGTTCTACAAGGACTGCAGTTCAGCTCTTAAGAAATAGTCGTGCGCTCTCTGTGGAAGTGGATATACCAATCAGTAGTAATTGGCAAATTCTTGTATATACTTCATTATATTTGGTGCTTGTGCACTGGTCCATTTCCGAAAGCAGTTTAGCTTTTTATAGGTGGGAACTATAATACACTATTACTGTCACTATAGTATATACCACTTGGTTTGCCTACCCGGAATACGGAAATGTTTCAACGAAGGAATGTAATAACTCCCACTCACTGTAATTTATGAATCTATGTTTAGAGGAATTATTATTGCGAAAGGATATATGGGTGGGAAGAAACATATGACGGGTCAATTTATTTTCGCCACATAGTTACATCACTGAAAAATAAAGTGTATGAGTTCTACTCTCAAAGAGTTTGATTCAATCCTGCTGTGTGTAGAAACACAATAATTATTGTTTCCCACCCATGCATCACATATTCGCAGCAACCCGCAGATGTTGTACGTCGCCAGCATGAAAATACTCTAGTTCAGGTAAAAAAAACTATAATAAATACCCAACCAAATAGCAATGATCAGATGCAAGATATTGGTCCCATGCTGCCTTAGTGAGGTATTCATGATACGGCATGGTACCAAGATCTTGTAACAATATAATTCGCATCCAAATTGAAGGTTCCGTGTGACAGATTGAGGCCAAACATAGAACCAAATAAACTTGCCCGCATTTGAGTACCCAGGACAAGTCGTCTTACCTTGCAAGGGTCGCGACATTTACATATTGGGTTTCCTTCCAGGTCTGTGTTGAACCCGAAAGGGCAGATCAAATTGCACTTTATTCTCAGATATGGCAGAAGCTCTTTCTCCGACGACATAAACAGATATGCACTGGTCTCCAATATGCTCATCTGAAAATATATAAACAAAAACGTTACTGATACATATGAATATCCTGTTTGAAGAACAGAAAGTAATTTCGGTTCGATCCATTTCAATAAACTTGTTCAACATATAGAGTATTCCGTACGAATTTTCTATCAGCATTTGGTCGGCCGCGAGCTATTATAGGGATGAACTCTTTGTCCAATCATTTGGTATGGCTAAATGAGACATTAATTTAATGATCACTTTTCCTGATCTTCCCAGTTGCCCACTCTCCCAATGTCAAATATACATAACTATAGCTGAAACAGGCTTCCCTGTGAGCCTTTATTCGGCATCGGATGGGCCGATGTGGCCCCTTTGTGCGTTTGTGCCCTATATTATAGGTTCATATTTGATTCTGAAATAAGCCCATATATATATAGTGACCTTATTTTATTTTTTTGTTTTATTTCAATAATAAAAATATTTTTAATCGAAAATTTTAAAATCTAACGGCGTTATAACCTCCGCCAGGGTACCCCGAGTAACCACACCAAATTTGGTTGAAATCGGTCCAGAAGTCTGGGAGAAATCCGAACAGACAGATCATATCTATTATATATTTTGAAAGATCTGTGTGTGTGAGGGTGTATCTGTCTGTGTGTGTGTGTGTAATCGATGAACTCAAAAACGACCGACCCGATTTCGATGAAACTTGGTACGTGGGGGTATTTTCGGCCGGGGGTTAACATAGGCATATTAATTTGTCCGTGCGACGTGACATTGACCTTGAAATCGGGTCATTTCAAGGTCATACGCCCGAATATAACGGGATTTCGACGAAACTTGGTATGTGGGGGTACTTTCTTATGGCGAGTCTCATAAGCATATTCATTTGCCCGTGCGACGTGACCTTGACCTTGAAATCGGGTAACTACAAGGTCAAATCGCCAATTTTGATGGGATTTCGACGAAATTTGATACGTGGGGTTACTTTTGTCCACTGATTGTTTTGGACGGGTACAATCGTGACCCCGACCAGACCTTGACCTTCAAAATTATCAATTCAAGGTCAAATCGGGTAAAACCGGATGGATTTCGACGGGCACGTTTGTCGGGTACTTTTGTCCGGGCAGTGTTTTTGGACTGGTCAAATCGTGACCCCACTTGACCTTGACCTTCAAAATGGCCAATTCAAGGTCAAATCCCGGACGAAGTCGGGTCACCTTCTAGTATATATATATATATATATATATATATATATTAATCAAGCAATGTTCGCCACGGATGGGTGTCTTATATACGGTGACATATAGAGTGCTCTATGTTTTATATATATATATATATATATATATACATACATGTATTCCTGATAATCCAGCAATGTTCGCCACGGATGGGTGTCTTATATACGGTGACATATAGAGTGCTCTATGTTTCTCGCCGACTGGACCCACCATGCATGGATTGTAAGCGGGAAAAAAAACGCTATACAAATATCACAATTATAATTAGAATGGGAAATATATCAACTGGCCGTCATCGTTCTAAGAATTATATAGGGCCAATTTACCGTTTCCTTTCAAATGTGTGAAATAGCAACATACGTGTGGTTACCAGCCCAATGCATGGGACATGAAATTGATAAAGTGCACAATTGTCCGAATTGTGACAAAACCACAAATGACACCACATATCGATGAAGACGAAATTGAAAGTCTAGTTGAGATCTTATGAGGATTGAATGGTTCCATTTAGTATTGCCAACAGGCGTATTGGCTGAATAGATGAGAATATGTGGAGGCTATGTTTGTGACACAATGACATTAATGGGTCCCTTGTCAAACGCTGAGAACAAATTAGATCGGTTTGTGTTGCAACTTCAGTGCAAAGTACTTCAGATCAATACGATTGAATGTACGTTAACGTGGACTCAAAAAGCCCCAACATTTCAATAGAAAGGATCACGACAAGGGCATATATATGACGGCTTCTAAATGTCATGTCAAGAACGTCGCGGGGGCCAACAGGCACAACTCCAAAGACACGATATAGTGCCGTCATTCATTGTATGTGTATTACCAGTCGCGATAATCTGGAGAACACTGGCTCATTTGAACCACAGCATTTTGGGTTACGTACATGTACTATGACCGTTGGTACAGTGTGGGTAGTTGCATTCAGGAAATACCGCTATTTATATTACAGACCTTGAATATATACACTTTCAGAAAGTACAACAAATTATCAGCTGTCTTCAATTATCCACCCGACATGAGATAAACGCTCTTTATTTCCACCATATAAGGAATATTCTAAATATGAACGCTCTTTATTGTTTCGGGTAAGCTGATTCCTTCAAATATCTTCGTTTGGGTGTCGACTTTACGAATGTCGATCTGTACCGTTCGAACCATACCATTCGTATCACTTTGCTATCTTTCGATGGGATTTTTCGTCCTGCGGTGTTCAATTTTTCTAACTGTTTCGAAATAATTTTAATGAAATCCGTTAAATATTCAACTCTTGATCTAAACACCAGCCATAATTACTTTAGGATGGTGTCGTGATTTTGACATAGTACGCATGAATCATATCACTCTGTTATCACTGGTTCTAGTGATTCATATATGTGCCCATGGTAACCGGTACTCAGGTTTCAACTCAACATCAAGGCTGTCATGCAGCTTTTATAGCATCAAATTGTTCAAGTTTTGATTATTTCTCAGCCAAAATGACATATTTTGATGTAATTCAGTATAATACAACTTGATGTATTGAAGTTATGGGCATTAATACTTCAGTAAGGGGTCTTTGTTAACTGTTTTTTTTTCCAGCATATACTTTCTATTTTACATCTGCACCTTTCGGCCACGCCAAATTCTTAGCGATCTTGGGTTAGGAGTTTTCGTCTCACGTCCAGACACGTTTGATACTTTTTTTTATTTTCACCGTTTGTCATTTTTGGGACCCACTCATGCACCACTCGACTCATTTTATTCCGTTCATTTTCGACAATGCACCCCCGCCTAAAAACACAAAATCTATTATTTTTTCGGAAGAATATCAGAATTTTCACCACTTACAGTCTGTTTCCCACCAACTACCTATCACAGGTTGGTGTATGTGATAGACTCCGTTTGACCTGAAAGTGATTGATTATGCAACGTGGCCATGCATTTTATGTTCGGAGTGACATAGGACATAGAGACTGACATCAAACTGTGTATTTAGTAATTTTACAAACAAACCAAAAATCCAGCCACCCACCCCATCATACGTGATCTGAAATATTTTTACCCCACCTCGACTGTTTCGCAATAATTTTATCGAACTTATGCTGTAATTGGTTATGTGTGAATCACCATCAACCCCACGTCGATGTGAGCTTGCTTTTAGATATGGACTAATTCATGTAATTGGCTTCAACAAATTGAGGTTAATTAAAACTGACAGATATCTGATAGGTTTATACTAATAATAGTGCATAGACAACATTCGGAATGTTTGCGGTTATCAAATAACAGGGGAATAACCCTATGACTATAATATCTATAAATACGCATCGTGATCTATATTAAACCCAGTAATATGAGTCGACCTTGTGTAATGGGATTTACACACTCGGATTTGCGTGGGCGGCGTTCATTGCTAACATAATTAACGAATGGAAACATCAGCACAAACAATTGAACATATGTCACTGTTGTTTCCTGCAGCTCTCCCGCATCGACTATAGGTGATGTGAGTTGAGGCTCCAAACAATAAACACCGTGATTGTCTCGTTGTCGGGCGAGTTGCCACTGATTGAGGGCCACGTGCTCAGATTTATCACCAACTGCAGTTTAGTTTAGAAATCTATTTTGAAACTCTGCATCATGGCCAAACCACCAGAATATACCACGGCGATGCCAGAAAATGTGCACTCTACTTTACTAATGACTTATCTTCTATATACTACTGTATATCAGATACCATATACCTACTATACCAACGACTGTGGACTGACATATTTTGGAATGAGTCACAGGCTAATTGCACCCCAACAATGTGGTATCCCACCACGTGATACCCTGATTAATAAAAAAACACATACCACAACCAATAGATAATAAACATGGACCAGTAGGATACAAAATAACCCCGATAATGAATGTTATTTCAGCCACATCTTTGCCTTCAAAATGTAAATGCATAATACCTGACTGATAAGTGAGTATAGTTTCACCAATGGAGGTTTCCACACAATCATTATAATAAGACGTCTGCTGAAATAGTTAAATAGTTTTACAGTATCTACCTATGTGCTATAATATACACGAGAACATACATTCTTTCGTTTTTAATTGTGGAAAATATGAAGAATGTCACACAAAATGAAAATATGTTATAATCATGGATACATTTCCAACATTATTGGACAAATTGAAATTTCAGTACATTATGATTTGACAACAAAAACAATTGTTTCAAAATAGACAATTTAACATTGAATTAAGGTATGCGCATATATCAAATTTAGGGTGCACATAGAATGCAACAACCAACCGACTCAGTCGCTAATTTGTAGAAGATATCTGCTGATAGTTATTTGGTTGACAGCTGTGGAAATGTCCATTAGTGTGTCAGCTTAGGGTGGATACATACATGCATGTAATTTCTGTATGTATTTTACATGTATTTTACATGGTCACACCAATAATAGACAACATTCATCACCTGCGCGCGAGCGGTTCATTGTTAACGGGCCAGACAAGTGAGTAGTGTGATAAGCGAAGTCCAAAACATGTCTTCTCTTACGGATGTGGAAATTAGTTAAGTCTGTGTGATATCTGGCATTTCATTAATGCACGAACACCAGAAGCGACACATCTGGCGTATACAGGCTTGATATAGAACATTTTCGACCATGATGCTTGTTTTGCGTGGGGTTTCGAAAGCTTCAAATCGCTAAGGGACTTAGTTGAATGTATCGGTCGGAATAATCTGGGCAAGAAGGTACAATATAATATGTTTTACTTAAATAGCACAGAGTTAGCCACCTCGCCTGGTAGCTTTCGGGATCATATATAGCCCCAAGTCGGGGATCATATATAGCCCCTGCGTCGGGGAAATCCTGATCCACCACTGCTATAAATATCAAGAGAGGACTGGTAATTATTTAAATAGAACGTCCACCATATGGGTAATCCCACGAACAATTATTTTAAGTGGCCTGGCGACTCGGCCCAATATAGCGGTTTCTCTACATTCCGACGTAATTGGAACTAGAACTCAGTGCGGTCAACACGTCGGCAATGATTGGGTTGTCAGTGGACACATATTACATTGTCTGTATGATCCATGTAAAACGCCAAATGCACGATAATTACAGAGATTACATGCATGTGTGTATCAACCCTTATGGATTAAGACGATAAAGGACTTTAAATTGTTATCATTTCACTGGATTTTTTGAAAGGTTGAGATTTGTCTGGATGGATGGTTTGTATCCATGGCGGAGGGGA
Organism: Siphonodentalium dalli; assembly: GCA_032622095.1. NCBI lineage: Eukaryota > Metazoa > Mollusca > Scaphopoda > Gadilida > Siphonodentaliidae > Siphonodentalium > Siphonodentalium dalli. The sequence continues at coordinate 112,363,414 of CP136066.1, read as the reverse complement.
ACTTTTCATGCATGAATCTGTGGACGGATATATAGTAACATAGCTTATACGTTCGAATGCGTATACCATGGCCGGATGAATTTATGATTCACTCAATATTTTAGATAGGTATAAGCTAATTAATACGTATTTAAAAAAATGACAAGGCTTGTTTTGACATTTAACATGTAACCCCATACATGTATAGTTTCAAGTTGGGAGTCTATATATCGTCAATGCTGTCGAGACTCGTGACCTATCATCAGCATAAATCGAACACCTCGTATCCATCAGTATCCGTTTATAACTGGACATGCGTTACCCTTATCCCTTTATTTGTTGGGATGTTGAGCTATAAGTTTATCCTCACTCACATTTATTACCAGAACAAATATATGACTACATTGAACAAATGTATGACTGAATTAAACAACGGTATGACTAAATTGAACAACGGAATATGACAAATTGAACAAATTTATGACTAAATTTGAATGAGTATACACTAGCATTGAAACTTTCCGATCGCGACTCAAATTCTTCCAGCACAAATTCAACCATAAGTTAACAGTTCTTTGAGTAAAAGTAAAAAAACAAGCGGATTCTCGTGTCATAAAAGCATATCCAGGGCTATGTAGTTACATACTGTAACAGTTGTGTATAATCCCGAGAGTTGACGTTGTCAACACTTTCGGATTCAACGTATGTCTTCGACATAACTATATGGGAGTCAGGAGCAGCTCAGCTGGTAATTCACATGCACAACGCAGAAGTCCAACATAAGCCGCACAGCGACGACGAAGCTGATTCGGTTCCCAAATACATGCGGGTTGGTATCCTGTGCAAAGGGGAGCTAATGTGATTCGTATATCTGGATTATTGGCTGGAATTTGCTTACCCGATGTTTGTGGTTTCTAGTGCCGTTCTATTCGTATGCGGTAGGGTGGTTTCATGGTAAGATAAACCCTACACATGCCCCTTTCTACGTGTACGCGGTAGCGTGGTCTCATGGTGACATTAACCCTATATATATGCTTTTCTATGTGTATACATGCGTGGTTTCGCGGTAAGATTAACCGTGCACCCACATGCCTTTCTAAATGTGTATGCGGTATCGTGGTTCCGTGGTAAGATTAACCATGCACACACATGACTTTCTATATGTGTATGCGGTAGCGTGGTTTCATGGTAAGATTAACCATGCACACATATATGCCTTTCTATGTGTATGCGGCAGCGTGGTTTCATGGTAAGATTAACCCTATATACACGTGCCTTTCTATGTGTATGAGGTAGCGTGATTTCATGGTAAGATTAACCATATACACACAGTTCTGTGTGTATGCAGTAGTGTGGTTTCATGGGGTCTTCTCCGAACCAAAAGAGAAATGACGCCGCGAAGGCATAACAGCTGCCGAACGAACCTAAATCTAACCAGCCAACGATAATAATCGACAAAAATGTGTGTGTCACTTTGTCTCACATTGATGAAAGCAAAGCAAGTCTGAGTTTAGTGTGCCTGTCATTTGCAGAATGAGACAGCGGGCTAGCATCACTAAATTCACCATCTGTGGACCTCATTCTGCTTAGGCCTCATCTTCTCTGGAAAGTTTCTTTATTATCAAATTACTATAGAAACTTCTTCACATAGATTCTATTTACGTTTTAGTTTAGTTGCTCAATATCCCCAAATTGGCAGACGACACATTGCATAATCGATGTTCCCAAATGGGTGTACATCACAATATTCACCATTTGGGAACTTCAATCTGAGTCTGTGTCTCCCATAGCAGATGAGGCCATGCAGAATAAGGTCCAAATAGGGTGACTTTGGTGATGCTAGCTCGCTGTGCGGGATAGCGTCACTAAATAAACCCTCTGGGGACCACATTTTGCAAATGATAGGCACACACAACTCAGGCTTGGATGAAAGATGTTCACGTTGTATAACAAGTATTGGTAATACACAATGAACTTAATTATGGTTATCCTGTATATTCTACACAGTATACAACTTGATGATTGGAATTAATGCTATTGTCATAAAATTGTGTCTTTTTGGCATAAACTTGTTATCATCTTCTACATAAACTCATTCAACGGAGATGCTCTTGCATGTCGTGAGAAATATACACTAACTAACTGCATTCGAAGACATAAGATATAATTGATTGCACTCCAATCGACATAAACAGCAGGGGCAACAAAATAAACTACCAACATCGACATAACGTTTACATCAAAATTATGTTTGACTAATTTAAATCATCTATGTATTATGTGATTACACAACAATGACAATAACGAGAAATAAAAATATTAGCACTTACAATTATGAGAAGTAAACACGCACACGAACAGTTGATCCTCATGATGTAACTTAGTATATATGATCGGTGTATACCACAAAATCCGCGTAGGTAAATCGCTTATCGTTAATACGAACGACTATTCACTTATAGTTGTGTGAGTCTTTGAGTCAGTTTTTGAAGTGATTGGTCACCGCATGAGGCGGCGTAATTTATAGCACTTAGGTACTGCATGTGTAACTCGGGAATGCGAAACTCGCTGAAAAACATTCCAAGGCTACAGTCAGATGGAGCGCGTGTGCATTGTTCCTATCACAACTTGTTTACGAATTCTTGCTACGAAACCTACATTCATTCATAACGCCTAATTTGTAATATAATGGGTGGTGTTTTGGCGGAGAATGCTATCGCATTGGACGTTCGACATTTTTGAGCGACGCCTTCCCGCGATAAGATGCAATCACGGAACCACCCACCCTAGGCATTTCATTGATAAAAATTATTTTGGTAATCGTGTGTAGCTCCCGTAGTAATTTGCGCCGGCACTTGATGGTATGTGTGTGTGTCACAGTAAATTGTCTTATCCTCGCTTACGTTTGATATTTTTAGTGCCGGCTTCTTAATCGGGTTTCATGTTAACCCGTTAGCCAACGCATATAGTCTATTTTATCTTTATTGCTTATAGTATTTGCCCCATTAACGAATACCCACGTGGGTGTTGAGTTTGATTGAGAAAAGAATGCTAGGTAAATTCCGGTGTTATCAGTGTTCGTATACCACGAATATAGACCGTGCATTCGAAAAACCACATTCTGGCGGAATATTTGGATTTCTTTCTGTAGAACACATTCGTTTGGAAATGGGTGCGTCGAACATGAACACATTGTTGTGCAAGATATAGAGGAAGTGGGCATATGCATTGATAGTTCAAGAATGTATTCAGAGATTCTTAGAAAAGTGGAAAAATCTCACATATTTCGGTATACATGCATTACATTATATTTTGCTCGTATAATAATATGTATATAAGATACATCTCTCTTGTCGTTTTGATTTCGAAATTTGAACTTTGAGCTACGATTATTGGAAACTGATGGGGTGGGGTCCAGGGTCAGGTCACATACAGGTAACATTTCAGGTCATCTGATGCATGGACTGCCCAACAGTTACTCATTATTATGGGTTACTGTTTGATGGCTGACAAAGCTGATAAGATAGAAACATTTCACATGAAAGCAAAACCAAACTGGGAAAAGAACATTATGAATAATCAACAAAGACATGTGCCACCTGTGAATGCTGAAGATGGGGACATGGCTGATATAAGCGTCATGCTATCTGCCAAATCCCATTCTCTAATATAATTGACGTTATGTTATATTCTATTCTACATTTATTGTGTTAAGTCATGTGCATGATTTAGAGAAATAAATATGTTTACACCACTGTATGCATAGTAGCTCAAAGTATATAATGCCCAACTTATTACTTATCGAAAAGGCTCGAATGCCACCTGAATTGGTTTTCATTTGCAGAACATTCTGAAACATTAGCTGCTAGATTTTGCATCGTATAATAGTGGCTAGATGGGGCATTGTTGGGGTCCAACCTCAACGCCTGAAAATTTTATTTGTAACCTATAACACACCCTGTGGTTGGAATTTGTCTAAATGATGGCTATTTGAATCTAAGAGTTTGATTGAACTAAAGCAAGAAGACATGATACTCTTTGTCTAGAACGACATATTTGACACTAAATATTGGTTAGAAAATTAAATTATCAGAATCCATTTTGATCTGAAATTAATCAACTGCTGTTGTTTCAGGCACGAATTCTTTTTAATTTACAACTGTTGAAAAAATTGACCAGAGTTGAGGGGGTGAGCGAGAAACGATTATGGTAGATATTTGCAATACTGTATTCACGTTTGTTTATTAAATTAAAGTTTTTGTCCGGAATTTCTTTCGATGGACAGAGACGCACAAGTATGTCTGATATCTATATATATATAGACAGACAGAAATAGTCTGACAGACGGACAGCCAGACTTGGCACACACACAATCGGATAACCTATATAATTATATTGGCATTGGTAAGGTGCAAACCCAGGAACTTTATTGAAGGGAAGAGATGCCCCCCCCCCCCCCCTTCAGCCCCATCCAGTTTTATAAGCACGACTCAAAGGCACTGTTACAGAAGTCGTATAACATTCGAGTGCACCTGCCACAAATGAATAGACAAGTTTGAATGTCCTCAGCAACAGAGCAGATTGAGAACAGTTGCGAAACACTGCTGGGTTTGCCCGTATACCCAGAATGTTACGTGAGCGCGTGAAATGCCTTATCCTCATTTCCGTTGTTTTATAACAGTAACAAAACGAAGGATAACATTCCTGCGAATTATGTGAACGATATGCGCCATTGTGATGCATAGCTCCCACAGAGAGTGAAATTCAAGGAATGCATTTCAAGAAATACGTTGTCGATTTTACGAGTCTTATACCGACATAACAAGCCCTTTATGGAGACATAGCAATGAGTGCGGTAAATGCCAATGCATAGTTTAACCCTTCTATGCTATGCTCATTGACGAGTAGTTCCTTTAGTAGTTCCTTCAGATAATAAGTTTAGTGTACGACCTATTTGTTGAACTTATTATTTAAGCATTTCCCACCAATTAATGAATCATTCTGCACTTGTATTATCTTTTCGTCTGCCTGTCGTCTGCTTTTATTACCTGAACACCCCTCCAAGTAGGGATGCGGACCAGACTGCCGACTTGGACCGGCTCAACCTCCCCGGTCCGCCGGTACTTTTCGGTCCAGTTCACTTGGGTATAATGGGTATCGAACGAAATCGGAAACGCATTAGTTTAGACGGTGCTGCGGGAGTAGGTGTCGCACATCGGGAAATTCGTGCGACAATAATTTACTTATGGGAAAATCGCTCTAGTTTTTTAATTCAGAGGGCGCCGAGTCGAAACATGTAGGTGACAACATATCGACTATGTTTCATTGGGTATCCTAACTGGCTAACCGGCCAACATGATGGGAAAAAACCTTCCAGAGACACATATAATATTTAGTTCAAATCCTAGATTATGATGGTAAAGTGGCGTCCAAGATGGCCGCCAATCTTTATATTAACACTATGTACTATACGTGCACAAAATTTATGCAAACAAGACAATGCTTTATATGTTACCGTATGTTATTGCCTAGAGCATGTGTCTTAATATTTATATGGCAACTGTTTACGCAAACGGTCCGATTTTCACGGAATAAACGTCATTGTAGGGTGGCCGTTGACGAATAATTAAGATTCCACCCAAAAAGTTTACCACCCAAACCACTGGGGCTCCATACTGTAACACCCAAAGTGGTAAAATGTCAAAAATCGCATTTTTGGTCCGATTTTCATGGAGTAAACGGTATTGTAGGGTGGCCGTTAATTGACGAATAATTAAGATTCCACCCAAATATGTTACCACCCAACCAACTGGGTTTCCATACCGTACACCATCCAATGCCGTTTATTTCGTGAATGTCGGAGCAGAAATGCGACTTTTCACCACTTTGGATTTCCATACCGTACGGTACCACCCAAAGTGGTGAAATGACCAAAATCGCATTTCTGTTCCGATTTTCACGGAATAAACGTCATTGTAGGGTGGACGTTGATGAATAATTATTAAGATTCCACCAAAACTTTACCACCCAACCCACTGGTTTCCATACCGGTCCGGTCCGCATCCCTACCTCCAAGTGAATAATATACCGTTCCAACGAGGAGAGATAAAAAAAGTTACAGTTCGAGGACACTGCATGTGTCGTATATTATACGAAGCGCTTTGTTTGTGGTTTGGTTATAGGTTGTCTCGGGGGTTATATGAGCTGTGAACAGATGCATGAAATATTACATGTATATAAGGTGTCGCAGCGATGACTTGTTTCAGCGTTGATTACCATGGGAGATATTTAAGGTTTCCACTAAAAGATGACCGCACCCGACCGTATACACACCACCTCCAGGAGTCAGAATGAGATAGAACTGTGTGTATCCAAAGTTCCATTTCCCCGAGTGCATGCCTAGCTGGTACGCAAAAAAAAAAAAAAAGGCACCGACCGCACCCTAGCTGTCTGACCAAGGGAAGGGATATACTAGCCTGCAGCGAATACCCCTGTGCATCCATGGGCTATCTGGAAAGTTGTTAGCTAAGGCGGAAGTGGATATATATGTAATAACCCATACGCTACGACAGGGAACATAATTACGTTCCCTAGCTATACGGTTGGATTCGCTATGTATATGCTGCATGTTCGCAACCACAGAAAGGGCAACACCCGACCGTACCGCCCCAAGGCGACCGAACGAGATGGTTCTTAGACTACCGTGCAGAATAGACCGAATTTCGAATCATGCATGATCTCCATTTGAAAAACGCTACATATACTTTAGAAAAGATGTCTAGTTTATCATGGATGCAAATCGGTGGCACAAAGCTATTGAATTTATACGTGGGTGGACAAATTGGCGTCCTAGCTCATTGCCACTTTAAGTATAACATATGTGGCCAATGGCTGAGATACCATGACTATATATATGATGATGAAGTAAGTATGAACGTGTTCGGACCAGTTATAGTGTTTCATATCATGCACACAGTGAAGTCAATGCTTTGAACTGTGTTCGATTATGGAAACAATAGTTACGTTTTGGAACCCAAGGCGTTTTTGGCAATATTTAAGTTACCGCTCAACCAGGACCAAAGTCAACAAAAGCGCCACACAAAGTATCCCCCGTCCACACAGAGTACCCCCGCCTACACAGAGTACAAATGCACGCCCACACAGAATATCCCCCGCAAGGTGGCTTTCCGCTGAGGTTTATTACGCCCCTATGGTGTATACTGCGAAGCTGACCTGGCCTTGTCCGTGGAGCTATGAAGGAAATATGAATAAAAATGTACTATCTATATTACGTAGCGGTTAATTTTTTTGCAGCATGTATCACAGTGGATCAACGGACACGAACCAAAACCGGAAGTCGTAGATTTCGAGGTGGAGAAATAACAGTCGACAAATATTTGTTGACATTTTTTGACGTGTTTTTGGGAAAATAAACGCTTGGATACCATATCTGACCAACTGAAGGTGAGTGAATATTTCTTCACTAATGTTCGGACACCGACGATCAATGTAAGGCAGTTGTCAGTGTTTTCCCCCCACAAATACATATTTTGAGTATTTTCACGGACTGTCTTAAAATTCAAAATTTCATCTTTTGATGAGGGTACCCACCTCGAAAATACTGTCCGGTTAGTCCTGTACACCCCGGAATATAGTCGCAATCCACCAGACCCGGCGGACAGTTTTTGTTGTTCAATCAAGAGTCGAACTGGATTAGTTGGTTGGCTGCCTTTCGTTAACAGTGGCACGTTTTTGGCAAAACTGCTTTTCTGTTGCAACTATTGTATACTGATCAAGTTTAGTTACCGAGTACAGTTTGCAATTTGTTCTCATAACATTCGTTCAGGTCGTGTAAGGTCATTAATCAAAGAATTATTTATGAAAATATTTTTAGAACAAGGCTATTACAATGCCTTCCATGACAAAGGCCGTAGCAACAGGATTGCTGTGATGGCGGGAGGTGTAGATGTATTTTCCAATAGTTCGATATTTCAGCCAGTATTTAGTGTGAAATTTGAAACTTGAATTTTTTTTTAAATTTCAGAAGAAAAAAATTGGGACCCATGGCTGTTTTTTCATTATGGCCACTTTCTGGACCCACCACCCCAGTTTTGATTACGATTGTATAATGTTTTCGCTACTTTTTTCGGGTACACACCCCTTTATTTTTATGTTTTAAACTACTGGCACCCACCCATATTTCGGACAATTTTCGCTAATATTATATATTATAGCATAGCCATCAAATATGCAAATGTTTATTTCCATTTCTATGGGAGGCCAAATTCACATTTCATAATTAATTGCAGTTAAGCAATAGCACTTAATCATAATTATTTGCGATTAAGCGCAATTCATGGTTATATGTAACTATGTACCCCTGGTGAATACATATAGAGGATATCCACACTTTTTCAGTGGATATGGGTTATATCTCATGAGTGATGACAAAACATTGAATTTAAAGCCACTCGTGGAAATTCAAATGTTTTGTCATCACGATTGAGATTTAATTAACCCATATCCACTGCAAAGGTGTGGATATTCTATTTATTATATACTTTAGTTACTTGCCTATGGCCCCCAATGAATGTCAATACATCAGAAATTTCAAGCTGATATCACTCAATAGTGGGATATCACTTATATCTCACTGCTAAAACCTTATAATTCATGGGCAAGTATATAATAATTAGGTGTATCTATAACTAAACCTGAACTCATATTGACATATCACCTCCTTGTGTTCATTGCTTTGGATCGTTGAGATTGGGAACTAGCCTATATAACTTCTTTATTAAAATGGGTGACTCGCGACAGCATTACCTTCTGTTTTAGTCGAGTCGAGGAACCAACCCATCAAAGCTCAAGTGTGATCAGATATCTATTATTGAAGTTTGTTATTTCAATTGATTGCTGCCCAGAAACACGCCATCAAAAGGGTGGTTTCGGTCAAAATTGCGGATGAAGATGGATAACTCGAACACAAGTGGTAATACGGTAAAATTTCGTGATACTTTGGTAATTATACGGTCATATTTTGTTGAATAAAATGTTTATAAATCACACGTTTTTGGGAAATTTGATACCATAGTAGACAGTGGTCAGCATTATTGTTTGCAGTTAATCGATTCTGATAACTAAAGCTTATTTTGAATAAATGTTGTTGTTGTTGTTCATGTTGTTGTTGTATCTTTATAATATGGGTATTTCTGATCGGTTTGAGGACCTTTAGTTTAAATTAGCCAAATGATCCTCTTGTGTTACTAGGTGATGCACCCGGTCATGTCAATAGTTAGGTAATAAGGGTATATTACAATTACCCTTAAGCATTTCATAGCGCTTAATCGCAATGAATTGCACTTAAGCGCAAATCATTACAATTATGCTTAAATTTCATAATTGTGCTTAAAGGGGTACTGTACACAAAGATAGGCGATTTTTTTATTTACTCCCATTGAAATAACTTTCAAGTTAGATTGTGTTCGTGTTATATGAGTTTCGTATAAACCTAATTTAGCGAAGAAAATATTGATCTTGGAAACAAAAATATTACGATTTCAAACTACGCGCCATGTTTTTGACCTTCACCGGAGAAGACGCGGTCGCAGGAAGAACCGGAAGTTCATTGCTCACAGCTTCGATTGATGCATTCAATCTCTTCCATCGAACAATCTCACTCCCTATAAAATACTTGACGCTTTATGACTCTGTTTCTTTCTCCTTTTTTCCGAATCGGTTATAACGGGCCTTCTTTTGCAGGTAACTCAATAATGTTCGCGAACGGCCGTCGATAAAAGACACGCAACATATGCGATTTCAAGAACGGTAACTCGTAATGGCATAATTCTCCATTTTATGACTCCAGCCATAAATGAATTTATATTAAATAATTCAATTTAACTTTTACGATAGCCTGTTAACCGGAACGTTTTCAGTAGACATCGTCGACTCAAATTAGTTATTTTATAATATAATATTCATATTAGATCGCTATTGTCACCGGGAATTTATTGAAATTGGGGTACAGTACCCCTTTAAGCACGATATGTGGTAATAGCGCTTAAGCGCAATTCATTATTAAATGTGAATTTGACCTCACATATGTATATATATATATATATATATGAACGAGTAGGATCAGTCTTCATGTTAATTGTCTGTGCGATATTTTCTCCCGGTACCCGGTGGATCTGGTAACAACGTTGGTTTTTCAAAATTGTGATAGAAATGAAAACATTTGTTGTTGTTAAATTGAACAATTTTATTTTCAAACGTTCATTCGGGTGTTGTAAAATCCCATGGTCGATTGCCTCAGCGAAGCCGCCAGCCTTTGCCTCACAGTGGTCACATATGAAGACAGGCATGCTATCCTCTCGTATGTAGCACCTGGAATTATAAAATAATATCGCTTATAGTGGACTAGTAACGGATATAGCTTTACACCCCTCCGACAGTATGTTTTAGTCCTGCTGAATATTGAAAACAATAATTTTCTAAGTAGAAAAATGTATAACCCCACAACTCGTTGCGAGTGTGAAATCAAATATAAAGGTTAAAAATCGGAACGCCGCTGCATTTTTCTGGGAAAAAAATTGGATGTAAATCTAACATTTTTTTTATGTCGGCCTTCCGAGAGTGATGACAAGTCAGAGTTAACAATATGACATACATCAAAAGTTATATGTTTACCAAACATGTACTTCGTGGTTGGATTTCAGTTACAGGTTACATTTCAGTTATATATATAAGACACCGCCTGGATGTTATGTTGTCCCAGGAGACATATACAACATTATGAACACCCAGAACCATTGTGGCCACGCAAAAGTCAAATGAAACGCCCATCATCTTTTCGGCAAAGTTGCTTTTTCGACCAGAAATTGAAGATGGCAGACTTCAGCAAAATCACGACTAAGCGGACAGATGTTTTACAACTAATGATTATATTTTTCTGGACTAACCGGATATATGAAATTTTGAAATTTGAGACAGTCTGTGAAAATACTCAAAATATGTATTTGTGGGGGGAAAACAGGCCTTTCGATTGGTATATCGGTTGTTGCGACAGATGTCTGCGATGAATGTGAAAGTGTGATTATCTGGAATATTTTGGGGAAGAAATCGTCTCGCGGCGATGATTAAATGGCATTTTTTCCGCGATAGAACACTGACAACTGCCTTACATTGATCGTCGGTGTCCGAACATTAGTGAAGAAATATTCACTCACCTCCAGTTGGTCAGATATGGTATCCAAGCGTTTATTTTCCCAAAACACGTCAAAAAATGTCAACAAATATTTGTCGACTGATATTTCTCCACCTCGAAATCTACGACTTCCGGTTTTGGTTCGTGTCCGTTGATCCACTCTGTGTATGTATTAGCGGATGTCTCATTGTTGCAGTATGTAACATTCAAGACGGAGGTATGAACAGTGGTTGGGCCACTCTTGACGATTTTATTGCATATAATATAACAGCTAACATTGCTGATGAAGTATGTCTTAGTTGGAATATAGACTAAATGTCGTAATGCGAAATATCGGGTGTGTATTTAATCCGATTAGTAGATTTGTAGTCCGCATTTAGAGGCTTTAAAAAATTGTTGTAATAATATGATATTGAGGGAGTTACCATTTCTGACTGATTTTCTTGTTAGTTTTCTGTGGCGCCTAATTCGAATGTCTTGATTTTTATGACTAAGCAAATCTGCTGCGTGTATATATAGCATAATAGCATTCATCCCATTGCTAATATATACAAAGAACCATTCACATCATATCTAAGATGACATATATACATGGATGGGCGTATTTCACACTCCAAGGACCATAAATTCGACAAACGAAAATGTCACTGTCACTGTCGCTCATCTTGAGGAAGGGCCCGTAGGAATTAGTCACACGACTAGAGAGTAAAATCCAAGATGGCTGTCCCATGTTTTTCTTCGGAAATCATACAAATTAAATAGCTCTCAACAAGAGGTGATCCTAACCATGCCTGTGAATTAAAAAAAAATCCCTACTCGATAAACGGCTACATGGTGTGTTTATGTATTTAAGTGTAAAATCCAAGATTGCTGCTGGCGACATGTTTTCGGAAACAAACATTTAGAGTATCTAGGGGCCACCGCGAATATCCATATGCCGTTTGAGGATCGGCCGAGGGCTGTGACATGTATAGGGTGTACGGAAAGATTTAGTCATACAAAACTGTAAAATCCATTTCCACACTATGTTTAATAACTCAACAAAAACTGAATGACGAACCAGTTGCATGTAAATATCCTTTCCCCATTTCGGTTCACTAAGATATAGAGATCCAAAGTTTGGACGGACGGACGGACTCCATTTATATACCCCCCCCCCGCGAGGGGATAAAAACAAAACACATCCATATGGGTGTGACTAAACACCGCCCGGACCAGCCCGGACCAGCCCGGACAAGCCCGGACCAGCCCGGACCAGCCCGGACCCCCCATATGGACTATATGAGTGATTGTAAGGGCAATATAAGTGCAGGGGTGTCATGGAAACCCACTCAGGGTCGCTATTAACCCTCAAAATGCCGGCATCGGCGAAAATGTTCGCCGCGAAATGAAGCTAACAGCCCGGACCGCCCCTGCTGCGTCCAGGTGGGATTTTAGTATCCATACCTGTGTGGGGGTGTTAATGAAACCCAAATACGCACGGAGAGTGGTCAAGGTCAAACGGAAGTGCCGCTTATTAACCCCTAAACTTCCCAGATTCAGCCAGAATTAAAAAATTGCGCCCCCAATAAACAAATTCACAGCCCGGACCCCCTTAATGTCCTCGTACTTCTAATAACTCCTTACATATGTGTTGTGGAACTACCCTCGACTAGACTCAAGAAGATTCAAGGGCGAGTCGCCCACGAATGCCTGGCAATTAACCCCCAAAATGCCGCCATCGCCGATTATGTTTACTCATAACGACGCTGACAGCCCGGACCATCCAAGTCCAGCCCGGACCCCCCATATGGACTATATGAGTGATTTTAATGGCAATATAAGTGCAGGGGTGTCATGGAAACCCACTCAGGGTTGCTATTAACCCTAAAAATGCCGGCATCGGCGAAAATGTTCGCCGCGAAATGAAGCTAACAGCCCGGACCGCCCCTGCTGCGTCCGGGTGGGATTTTAGTATCCATACCTGTGCGGGGGTGTTAATGAAACCCAAATACGCACGGAGAGTGGTCAAGGTCAAACGGAAGTGCCGCTTATTAACCCCTAAACTTCCCAGATTCAGCCAGAATTAAAAAATTGCGCCCCCAATAAACAAATTCACATCCCGGACCCCCTTAATTTCCTCGTACTTCTAATAACTCCTTACATATGTGTTGTGGAACTACCCTCGACTAGACTCAAGAAGATTCAAGGGCGAGTCGCCCACGAATGCCTGGCAATTAACCCCCAAAATGCCGCCATCGCCGATTATGTTTACCGATAACGACGCTGACAGCCCGGACCATCCAAGTCCAGTCCGGACCCCCCATATGGACTATATGAGTGATTTTAATGGCAATATAAGTGCAGGGGTGTCATGGAAACCCACTCAGGGTTGCTATTAACCCTCAAAATGCCGGCATCGGCGAAAATGTTCGCCGCGAAATGAACCTAATAGCCCGGACCGCCCCTGCTGCGTCCAGGTGGGATTTTAGTATCCATACCTGTGCGGGGGTGTTAATGAAACCCAAATACGCACGGAGAGTGGTCAAGGTCAAACGGAAGTGCCGCTTATTAACCCCTAAACTTCCCAGATTCAGCCAGAATTAAAAAATTGCGCCCCCAATAAACAAATTCACAGCCCGGACCCCCTTAATATCCTCGTACTTCTAATAACTCCTTACATATGTGTTGTGGAACTACCCTCGACTAGACTCAAGAAGATTCAAGGGCGAGTCGCCCACGAATGCCTGGTAATTAACCCCCAAAATGCCGCCATCGCCGATTATGTTTACCCATAACGACGCTGACAGCCCGGACCATCCAAGTCCAGCCCGGACCCCCCATATGGACTATATGAGTGATTTTAATGGCAATATAAGTGCAGGGGTGTCATGGAAACCCACTCAGGGTTGCTATTAACCCTCAAAATGCCGGCATCGGCGAAAATGTTCGCCGTGAAATGAAGCTAACAGCCCGGACCGCCCCTGCTGCGTCCAGGTATGATTTTAGTATCGATTCATGTACGAGGGTGTTAATGAAACCCAAATACGCACGGAGAGTGGTCAAGGTCAAACGGAAGTGCCGCTTATTAACCCCTAAACTTCCCAGATTCAGCCAGAATTAAAAAATTGCGCCCCCAATAAACAAATTCACAGCCCGGACCCCCTTAATGTCCTCGTACTTCTAATAACTCCTTACATATACGTTGTGGAACAACCTCGGCTACACTCACGAAGAAAGCCCACGAAAGCCTGGCAATTAACGCCGCCATCGCCGAATATGTTTACCGATAACGAAGCTAACAGCCAGGACCGCCCTGTGGCGTCTAGTGGTAATATTAGTAGCCCTATCTGTACACGGGTGTCATGGTAACTCACAAACACACGGACTATGGTCACGGCCAAAGAGAAGTGACGATATTAACCCCCAAACTTGCCAGATTCATTCAGAATTACAAGTGTGTGCCCGAATAAAAAAATATCGCAAGGAAACCAAGCGACCCAACCACAGATGCATATAGATTGATTGAAACCGCCTGTGACATAAATCTTTATTAACGAAAATAGGGAACATCGTAAAAATAAAAATTACGTAAAAATATAATGACAATACATAAAGCCGGCGGTTACTAACACTATCTGGTTAGAGGAGTCTTACAATGTTATGATCACCACCATAAGCTGGTAGAATGTGTTCAATCCGTTAAACTGATCAATACACTCTAATATTAAACTGTACTGATCAGTTTAATTGATTGAACACATTCTACCAGCTTATGGTGTTATCGAATATGTTAAATTGTTCGATAATTTCTAAGCGATTTGAGTCCGAAAAAATCATCTATTGGAAGACTTCCTAACTATATGTACAATAGAATATATATATGGTTATCTTTATAATACAATATACGTGCATCAGCCATGTATATATGGATACTAATAAGGTAGCACAGATATACAGCTACTTTTATATGGAACGGAAAAATAGCACTGACTCGTAAGGTCATATATATATATACAATCTACGACATAATATAGATGATAACAAAATGATCCAGTTATTTTACAGCTTCCAGACACACCATAGATTGTTGCTATTGCATGTTGTAATTATTGTGGATGTATTAAGCTTGAGTGAATTACAGCTAAATAGTTTATCATGTGAGAAACCATAAGTTTCAAGCCAAAAATGATTCGTTTTTCAATCGTCCAAAGGGACCTAAGGCCAAATTGAAAACAAAACATGAATTATTGATGTGATCTGATATATTATAAATTCTCATATAAATATGCGAGTTTCTAGATATAATATAGTTTAATGGAGACGAATAATTTGAAACAGATTGTCCCCCGTCATTCTGTGAATATTTCTCCCCATCATAGTTGCGAAAAGTCCATATGGGGGGTCCGGGCTGGACTTGGATGGTCCGGGCTGTCAGCGTCGTTATGGGTAAACATAATCGGCGATGGCGGCATTTTGGGGGTTAATTGCCAGGCATTCGTGGGCGACTCGCCCTTGAATCTTCTTGAGTCTAGTCGAGGGTAGTTCCACAACACATATGTAAGGAGTTATTAGAAGTACGAGGACATTAAGGGGGTCCGGGCTGTGAATTTGTTTATTGGGGGCGCAATTTTTTAATTCTGGCTGAATCTGGGAAGTTTAGAGGTTAATAAGCGGCACTTCCGTTTGACCTTGACCACTCTCCGTGCGTATTTGGGTTTCAATAACACCCCCGCACAGGTATGGATACTAAAATCCCACCTGGACGCAGCAGGGGCGGTCCGGGCTGTTAGCTTCATTTCGCGGCGAACATTTTCGCCGATGCCGGCATTTTGAGGGTTAATAGCAACCCTGAGTGGGTTTCCATGACACCCCTGCACTTATATTGCCATTAAAATCACTCATATAGTCCATATGGGGGGGGGGGTCCGGGCTGGACTTGGATGGTCCGGGCTGTCAGCGTCGTTATCGGTAAACATAATCGGCGATGGCGGCATTTTGGGGGTTAATTGCCAGGCATTCGTGGGCGACTCGCCCTTGAATCTTCTTGAGTCTAGTCGAGGGTAGTTCCACAACACATATGTAAGGAGTTATTAGAAGTACGAGGACATTAAGGGGGTCCGGGCTGTGAATTTGTTTATTGGGGGCGCAATTTTTTAATTCTGGCTGAATCTGGGAAGTTTAGGGGTTAATAAGCGGCACTTCCGTTTGACCTTGACCACTCTCCGTGCGTATTTGGGTTTCATTAACACCCTCGTACATGAATCGATACTAAAATCATACCTGGACGCAGCAGGGGCGGTCCGGGCTGTTAGCTTCATTTCACGGCGAACATTTTCGCCGATGCCGGCATTTTGAGGGTTAATAGCAACCCTGAGTGGGTTTCCATGACACCCCTGCACTTATATTGCCATTAAAATCACTCATATAGTCCATATGGGAGGTCCGGGCTGGACTTGGATGGTCCGGGCTGTCAGCGTCGTTATGGGTAAACATAATCGGCGATGGCGGCATTTTGGGGGTTAATTGCCAGGCATTCGTGGGCGACTCGCCCTTGAATCTTCTTGAGTCTAGTCGAGGGTAGTTCCACAACACATATGTAAGGAGTTATTAGAAGTACGAGGACATTAAGGGGGTCCGGGCTGTGAATTTGTTTATTGGGGGCGCAATTTTTTAATTCTGGCTGAATCTGGGAAGTTTAGGGGTTAATAAGCGGCACTTCCGTTTGACCTTGACCACTCTCCGTGCGTATTTGGGTTTCATTAACACCCCCGCACAGGTATGGATACTAAAATCCCACCTGGACGCAGCAGGGGCGGTCCGGGCTGTTAGCTTCATTTCGCGGGGAACATTTTCGCCGATGCCGGCATTTTGAGGGTTAATAGCAACCCTGAGTGGGTTTCCATGACACCCCTGCACTTATATTGCCATTAAAATCACTCATATAGTCCATATGGGGGGTCCGGGCTGGACTTGGATGGTCCGGGCTGTCAGCGTCGTTATCGGTAAACATAATCGGCGATGGCGGCATTTTGGGGGTTAATTGCCAGGCATTCGTGGGCGACTCGCCCTTGAATCTTCTTGAGTCTAGTCGAGGGTAGTTCCACAACACATATGTAAGGAGTTATTAGAAGTACGAGGACATTAAGGGGGTCCGGGCTGTGAATTTGTTTATTGGGGGCGCAATTTTTTAATTCTGGCTGAATCTGGGAAGTTTAGGGGTTAATAAGCGGCACTTCCGTTTGACCTTGACCACTCTCCGTGCGTATTTGGGTTTCATTAACACCCCCGCACAGGTATGGATACTAAAATCCCACCTGGACGCAGCAGGGGCGGTCCGGGCTGTTAGCTTCATTTCGCGGCGAACATTTTCGCCGATGCCGGCATTTTTAGGGTTAATAGCGACCCTGAGTGGGTTTCCATGACACCCCTGCACTTATATTGCCCTTACAATCACTCATATAGTCCATATGGGGGGTCCGGGCTGGTCCGGGCTGGTCCGGGCTGGTCCGGGCGGTGTTTAGTCACACCGATCCATATTAAACAACGCGATAGCTACGTCATGATTGTGCACGGAGTCCAATCGTACATGCCCTCTAGCCACATGGAGGTACCTGGAAAATTCAACCCCGGATGGTTTGCAAAAAATTGTCAGCTGCCATTCAGCTGTGTGAACGAAGCCTAGTATAAGCAAGCAAGTTGAGGTTACCAAGATGGAACGAAATATAAATTTTACCAATCTCGAGTGATGTCTGTGTATTCGTCGGCAATAATTTCGGCTGAATTTCGAGACCACTGTGCTATCGGGAACATGTCTTCCACTTAAGTTATACAATTGTACCACGAGATGATAGGAACTTTCCACTTGGCGTATCAAAAACAAAAACTTTGCTATAATTGTAATAGACACGAGTGTAGACTCAGCACAGCTGTGTCATCGAGAATGAGTCTGTGAGATATGAGTTTTGAATCACCGTGAAGCCACCTGGCAACTTGTGTAATGTCTTCAGATAAAATGTGAAACGTATAAATCTATTAGATTCGTTATTTGACCCAGGGGGTGTCCGCCTGATTCAATTCAAAGAGCGAAGTTCTGGCAGTTATCGTTTACAGCATATCTACAAAGAGGTGTGTGATTTCGTGTTGGGAATGAATAATCGTTTGGCAGATAAGCCGTTTTTTCATTGGCAAAATATTCGATGAATAGATCAACATTTTTTCAAGAATTAAACCTCAAATCTCACACCAGGTGGATTAAAGGTGACGCCTTATTTAGTAAATCCTTTGTCTAATTTAAATGGGGCAAACTGAGAGGAAAAATATCCGAATGAACAGATAGTAAACTTACACTTCAATAAGAAGCGAGCTTCCGGTCAGGATTAATAATAATTTGGTATACAAGTCCTTTTTGGCCCATGGGATGGGGTGTCATAACTTTCAAATTCCACATGGAACCGACAAGATCACGAATTGACTTTACTAGATATTTTGATACAAATAAAAATAAATAAAAATGAAAACGCAGTAAGAACACATTGTCGGTCTGGTAGAGCCACGGGCTTGTCGTTACAATTATGTCTATTAATCGAGAAGCGTTTGTTAACTTAAAGTTGCACACTATTCCGTTTCCAGCTCGATCCTTTGATCATGTTCCCGACCATAGCACATTGGTACTCGGTTAGGTGACCTGTCAACAATGGCACCGCATGGCGCTAAGGCACGGTGCCTGATCTCGCGTTAGTGGGTTGTCAGGGTATACCCATGTACTCATGTAATGCACTGTCTATGTGACTCCCTGCTAGATATGCCAGGAGAGGGCCTGATGGATATAGAAAATGTGACAAAGTGCAGCGGTGACGTGACATCAGTTACTTATTCCTTATTGGACATTCGAAAAAAAACAAACCAAACAATTTGTCAGATTTTCATGGAATAAACGGAACTCTAGGGTGGCCGTTGACGAATAATTAAGATTCGACCTAAAAATTTTACCTCCCAAACTCACTGGGTGTCCATATCGTACCACCCAAAGTAGTGAAATGCCCAAAATCGAATTTCTGGTCCGATTTTCACGGAATAAACAGCATTTGGCGGTGACCGTTGACGAATAATTAAGATTCCAACCAAAGAGTTTACCACCCAACCAACTGGATTTCCATACCGTGCCAATCAAAAGTGGTGAAATGCTCAAAATCGCATTTCTGGTTCGATTTTCACAAAATAAACGCACAGTGGGATGGCCGTTGACGACTAATTAAGATTCCACTCAAAAATTTGTTTCCGCACAACCCAGTGGGTTTCCATACCGTACCACACAAAAGTGGTCAAATGCTCAAAAATCACATTTCTAGTAGGATTTTCACGGAATAAACGGCATTGTAGGGTGGCCGTTGACGAATAATTAAGATTCCACCCAAACATATTACCACCAACCCACTGGGTTTACATACCTACCACCCAAGTGGCGAAATGTTTAAAATCGCATTTCTTGTCCAATTTTCACGGAATAAACGGCATTGTAGGATAGCCGTTTATGAATAATTAAGATTCCACACAAAAATGTTACCACCCACCACACTGGGTTTCCATGCCGTACTACACAAGTGATGAAATGCTCAAAATTGCATTTCTTGTCCGAATTTCACGGAATAAAGGGCATTGTATAGGGTGGACATTGACTACTAATTAAGATTTCACTGAAAAGTATTTCCACCCAACCCAGTGGGCTTCCATACTGGGCTACCCAAAGTGGTGAAATGCTCAAAATCTCATTTCTTGTACAAATTTCACGGAATAAACGGCATTGTAGGGTGACCGTTGACGAATAATTTAGATTCCGCATAAAAAGGTTACCACCCAACCCACTCGGTTTCCATACCACTCAAAGTGGTGAAATGCTCAAAATCGAATTTCTGGTCAAATTTTCACGGAATAAACAACATTGTAAGATGGCCGTTTAGGAATAATTAAGATTCCACACAAAAATTTTAACACCCAACCCACTTGGTTTCCATACCGTACCACCCAAAGTGGTGAAATGTTCATAATTGAATTTCTGGTCTGATATTCATGGAATAAACAGCATTGTAGGGTGGCCATTGACAAATAATTAAGATTCCACCCAAAAATGGCCATTGATGAATAATTAAGATTCCACATAACAAGACAGTCAAAGACTGGGACTCGGGAGACCATAACAGTCAGAACTTTTCATAATCACTTTAAAATAAGTAGATCTAAACAGGATATGTGGATAGAGAGGCTTCATGTATGTAGATCGGTGAATACCTACTTTTAAATTACCAACTGTACACTACTGATCACCCCCTCCCTCATCCAGCTCATGTCCCTTCCTGACTGGGCTCCAGACTCTCAAGTCTTTGGTTGGAATTTCACAACCGACATCTCACAAACTTTCTCAATTGTTGGAAGTTTCCAATCTCACAAGCGCCTTTTTATAAAACTATTTAGTTTGAAGCACAATTATCCATGGACCCAAAAACACCATATAGGTATGTCAGATTAATCAGTCAGGTAGTTCCAAGGTAGATGTTTTAAAGAATTTTGTATTTTAATGATTTTATTAGACACAAAAGTGTTAAGTCCCCATAGCCCCATCATTTCTTAACAGGTTGAATCATGTTAACAAATCTGAATCTCAGTCATTAAGGATCCTCCATACTATATGTAAGCTAAATAGTCCAACCTCTCTTGAGAAGACATTTTAAGTATTACCATAGAGACATACAGTTATGTCCCTGGTCCCACCCTATTTAATCTGGTGATCCCATCTGAATAAATTTGAAACCCCATTTAAAACAAGTGACCCATTTGAACAAATCTGAAATCCAGTCACCCAATGACCCTTCATACCAAATATGAACCCATTCAACCTGATGGTACATAAGAAGTTATTTTTAAGAATTACTTGGAGGGCAAGAGTTATGGCCCTGGCTTCACAACCATTTGACAGACCTCATTTGAACAAATATGAATGTGAGTCACCAAGGGAACATCCACACCAAATATGAACCCATTCAGTCTTATGATCTAGAGAAGATGTTCAAAGAATTGTTGACAGATGGATGGATGGACAGACAGATGCACAGGAGACAGATGAGAAGTGATGACTATAGCTTCGTCTCAGGCGAGCTTAAAAATTACATTTCATTGAACAAATCTGTAAATCACCCCCCCCCCCCCAACATTGTGGGGACATCCCTGCAAGAATATGACATTATCTTAATATACCAGTAGCGTACAGCATAGATACAGGTTATGTGGGTGGGGCAGAGCTAATTCTCTTATACCTAAACATGAATCCCCATCTCTGATATCTATTCATCTAATAATTTTAAACATTCGCTTTTAAGAGTTGAAGTTGATTGATTTTCCAAAAAGGACCCAATTGGAACAGATCTAAACATGCCAGCAAGGAAAATAATATTGGAACAGCCAAGCGTGAATTTAGTGTGTCTGAGGTCCCAAAAGGGTGAATGTAGTGATGCTATTCTGTAAGGTGGGCTAGCATCACCAAATTCACCATCTGGGAACCCAATCTTACTTAGTCATCAACTGCTATGGGAGATCTGGGGACAGACAGAAGTTCTCCAGCTGAAGTTGATGGCGTATGACAGTATGCACACCCATTTCACACCTCAATTATGCATTTTAGAATCTTAACAGAAGGGAAAAAAGCTGCTAAAAATGTCAATTTGAGACTCTGGATACTTCCCAGAAGATGAGGCCTAAGCAGAATGAGGCCCTCAAAGGGTGTATTTAGCAATACTAGCATGCTGTGCAGGGTAGCATAATTAAATTCACCCTCTGGGAACCTCATTCTACAAATGCCAGACACACTTAATTACAGCTTTGAGAAAAGGAATTTAATCTGATATTAATGACCAGGGTATTGTAAACAATCATGGTGCAAGATTGACAGCTTTAGAAAACAAATGTTCAACACTATTAATCTCATTTTAATTATGAATGACATGAAGACACTCCCAGGGGACTCTGCTATAGCCACAGAAGTTATGTTATCTATAAATCTGACACTGTTTTATAAACAACATGTGTCTACCATGTTTGGTGGTACAGAGCAGAGATGGCTTGGGAATGCAAGGATATGGAACTTACTGAACATTTCTGTACATCTGTCTGTTCATGTTTTCTCACAAACCCCTGATTTCAACCAAATTTAGTGGGGTGACTAGAGGTACCTACCCCCCCCCCCCGGATGATGTAATGTCATACGTTCTTCAAAATTTTAATTAAATATTTTTTATTTTATTTAAATAAAAAATATTTTATTTAAATAAAAAATATTTTATTTAATAAAAAAAAATTATTTATTAAAAATAAAATAGAGCAATAAGTTAAATTAAATCTAAAAAAAAAAAATCTTCACACATCCACCCACATTTGACCCAGTGACCTCATTTGAACAAATCTGAACCAGTCACCCAAGGTACCCTCATACCAAATATGAACCCATTCGGCCCGACAACTTCAGAAAAGAAGTCGTTTTAAGAATTACTATGTGGAAAAATAGTTATGGTCCTGACATCAAAACTATTTGACTTGGTGACCTCATTTGAACAAATCTGAATAAGAGTCACCTAGGGAACATCCACACCAAATATAAACCCAATCGGTTTGATGGTTTCAGATGAGAAGATGTTTAAAGAATTGTTGACGGACGGATGGACGGACGACAGATGAGGAGTGATGACTATAGCTCCACCGGAGACTTCGTCTCAGGTGAGCTAAAAAGGTTACCACCCAACCCACTGGGTTTCCATACTGTGCCACTCAAAGTGGTGAAATGCCCAAAATCGAATTTATAGTCCAATTTTCACATAATAAACACACTTTAGGATGGCCGTTAATGAATAATTAAGATTCCACCCAAAACTTTTACCACCCAACCCACTGGGTTTCCATAACGTACCACGCAAGCTGGTAAAATGCCCAACATCGTATTTCTGGTCCGATTTTCACGGAATAAACGGCATTGTAGGGTGAAAATCGGTGAAATCGGTGAAAATCGGACCAGAAATGTGATTTTGAGCATATTTCACTGTTTTGGGTGGTACAGTATGGAAACCCAAAGTGGTGAAATGCTCAAAATCGCATTTTCTGCACAGAATTTCAAGAAATAAATGGCATTGAATGGTGTATGGTATGGAAACCCAGTGGGTTGATGGTAACCTTTTTGGGTGGAATCTTAATTATTCGTCAATGGCCACCCTACAATGCCATTTATTCCGTGAAAATCGGACCAAAAAATGTGATTTTTGGCATTTTACCACTTTGGGTGTACAGTATGGAAACCCAGTGGGTTGGGTGGTACACATTTTGAGTGGAATCTTATTATTGAGTTCATCAACGGCCACCATACAATGCCCATTAGTTTGTGAAAGTTGGACCAGAAATTCAATTTTGAGCATTTCACCACTTTTGGTGGTATGGTATGGAAACCCAGTGGGTTGGGTTGTAACCTTTTGTGTCAAATCTTAATTATTCGTCAATGGCCATCCAACAACGCAAAATCGAATCTCCAATAAGGAATAAGCAACTTATGTCATGTCATCAAGTTCAGTGCATTTAGCGTGGAATCTCGAGTGTTAAAGGGACACAATACTTCGAAGTGGGTTGATGCATGTGAAATAAAATAAATGTTATAAAATCTGTAATTAACTATCATCAACAAGTATATTTAAAATATATCTAAATTGTTCTAATTTTCATTATTAATAGCTCTCTATTAACAAGATTTCGCATATCAAAATTATTGTTATATTATGTAGATGTTGCTGTTACAACTGGTTACAGTGGCATTATTGATTAAAGGTACTCAATCCGATCAGAGGGTCCCCATCTCAACAGATTCCAACAACAACAATCCGATCAGAGGGTCCTATATTACTATTTCTTTGGCTTTGGGGTTAAAAAATATTTGATTCGAGTCGAGGAACCCATCAAACAAAGCTCAGAGTTATTAGATATTGATTTTTGAAATTTGTTATTTTCTCGAGATGAGTACTAATAATTGCCCTTAACTTCGTAATCTGCTCGAGATGTGTACACCAAAACACTATTCAAACAGACAAGGATGGATAACTCTAAAATCAAGTGGTAATAATAACGCAATTTTGAAAGAAATAGTAAGATAGGACCCTCTGATCGGATTGAGTACCTTTAATGTCCAATTATTCCAATAACGTAACAAAGTTTAATCAAACCTTGACATTTAACAATTGAAAATAATATTTAGATTATAAAATTTGAACTTACTATACACAATTTATTTAGTAATGTTTGTTAACAAATCACTATAACAGTTTGGTTTACATAACAATGGTTTTGACACGTGAAAGTTCATTATTGGAGAACTTTCAACACTGCTAACTAATGTATTACTAATATATTTCTTCATGTTCTTCTTGGTGGTGGTGTTTTTACAGACTTTTATAATTGTTGCACATTTACCCAATGTGAAGGCCTTGGATCCCTTTAATTAACCCGTTCCATGGCCAGGAACCTACATCACTAATGTAATCTCTAATACAGAAATGCCCTAAATAATCGACTCCTTAACCACAGTAGAATTAATTGTAATTTTTCAGGATTTAGTTGGAAATATGGCTTGTTGCCATTCATCGGAGAGCTCTCACTGAGAGCTTTCCGGTGAATGACAACAAGCCATATTTCCAACTAAATCCTGAAAAATTACTATTAATTCTACTGTGGTTAAGGAGTCGATTTTTAGGGCATTACTGTATGTCACTTCAGATGTTCGGAGAGCTCCTATCTGGATCTCATGCAGTTAGTCCAGTTAAAATACAAGACATATGGCCTAACCTAGACAAAATTTTTACAGAATTGAAATTATGTTCGTGGTGTGCAGGGATCTTTTTCACACCAATATTAAGAATTATCTGCAAGATCTGTGCACAAAATATGAAAACTGACATTGTATCTTGCAGTACCCATGTGAGTTTTCGGTGGATTCTGTTTAGGGGTAGGGATAATAAACAAAGAAGTATGTTTGGAGTATGGGGCCATGTCACATATCAAAATAATGAGAATTAATTGCTAATTGCATCGTGATAGGGCATGAAGCAGATATCAATATCTTATCCATCCTTCTTATTAATGTGGACATAATTTGGAGGTTCGTCCATCTAAACATCAATCAGCCAATTAAGAATTCCTCAGTTCACTTTATTTCAACAACTAACAGCACTATAATATTGTTAATACTATAGTGAAGCTATTGTATGTGCATTGGCGATGGCACTTTCATAGTCCGATCTGTGTAACATGAAGTGGCCTTGAATCTGTGCAGCACTCACAGGTTGCTTTTCAGCGAGCACAGCATTTGCAAACTCGGAAGATTTGTCACTATTTTCTGGATAGAACCTGGTAAACATCTGTTCTGTTTGATACTGGGAACAATTGTCAATTTTTTCCTTCCAATCAATCCTTCCAGGTCTGATTAATGCAGCATCTAATCTGAAGAAGCACAAAACAAAAAGAAAATGAATAATTATGTGGGCGATCAGTTTTTATAATTTTTATCACAATAAAAACCCAGTGACCACGTTGAGTCAGTCGTTTATAACTTATATTTACATGCTTAATGGCCCACGTAATTTTCAAATCCCCAGATCAATATATACAACATATTCCATATTATACACCATTTGAAAGAGGAAGCTCCAATACATTGTATTATCAACTTATCCAGTCAAATAAACTGTGAACATGTTGTTTTTGTCAAGGTACCGAAGTGTGTTCTGTGCTTAATTTCAATCTGGTTTGTACTGCCAGTCTATTATTCTCAAAAGAAGGGGAATAACCCTATCTCTTTGTTGTGAATTACGATGGATTCCAGGATAAATGGTATATCATATGGAATATGTTGTACATAATGTGATCTGGGCATTCACATATTATGTGGGCTTTTAAATAAATTACTAAATTTAATTGTTTATTCCATTCCCAATATTTAGTGAATGTCCAATCATCACAGGTGATTTACGGGAATACGGTGGTTATTGCAATATGATGGCTAAAAATGACGCCAGAATGTATTTTATAAAGTTATGACCAAATTGACTCAATGGGCGTGGTTAGCGTAAGGCTATGATAAAAGCAGAAGCATTATTAGGTGTATGTAAATTAGGGCCCTTCGAATCTCAGCACGATTTGATTTGATCATAGGATTCAAATATTTTCAAATCACCCTCTTGGCGGTCTTGTGGGTGAAAAAGGACATGATGTTGAAGATGCCTTGTCTAAATTTCAAATCTAACTATATATGTCTATTAGAAAAGTGCCTATAATTTTAGCCTAACTTGCTGTTTTTGTCTTGCTGCATTGATGTCTAGCATACCTTCCCACAACATGGGAGCCATTGGAAATATTGAAATCATTTTACGAATGTGAGCAATCTTAATTAACCGGAGATATGTTCGTCTAGGAATTCTTGAAATGTAAAAGTTTGCAGACTTACATTGTTCATGATTTTCGAAATACAAACTTTACCAACTGTTATAATTTGAAGATGAGAAGATTTCTTTTTGCTACTGAAACTTAACATGTTCCATTGCCAACCCAACATACTTGTAATGCCATAACCCCATTTTACCCAGTACACAAAGTAATACCGGTACTGCTTTTTGGCACTAAATTTCATAAAACTGGCATTATGTTACCTAGGTTTGCTGAAATCAGAATTTTGATACCCAGGTGTGGGTCATGTATATATTTGATTTGAGATTTGATTTGATTTGAAAATCTCACCCCGATTCGATTTGAGATACAATTTGACTGTAAACCACCAATTTGCAGGACCCTAATGTAAATATATCTGAATGTCAACATAGTTATGTACTCTGTCATGAATATTGCGGCAGATAATGACCAGTATTGATAATTGAACATTAGTCTGATCAGTTTATTCTGTTGACAATTTGTCGGGGACTCAGTCACAGTAGCTTCTTTGAAAAAGTAGGTTGCGAGGGAAATATAAAGGAACGAGTATCAGCGATGTGTGTATTTTTCAGATTGTACATACATCAACCCTTTCTTTGCAAAATGGATTCTCCCATCAGTTATAAAAGTAGTCATTGTAAAGAAAGGGTTATCCATGTAGTGAAGTAATGTACCAGGGCTCAAAATACATTTCATTTTGAGAGAATCAAATGATGAATCATGTTAGTCATATAGCACTGAAAATTTAAATGTTTCGCAAAAATCATTACGAGAATCGATTTGGTGATTCTCGTTGAATCTTAAGGCCTGATGTACGTGCATGTGAAGTGTTTGCAAGGTTTATTCACAGGTTTTAAAATATTATATTTACATAGCTCCTCTGTGTTACACTAAATCCTGTTCAGTGATTGGTTAACTGCCAATTATGTCACCTGTTTCATATAAGGATTAACTGTCATGTGGACTGTTTTTATGGAGATGTAACCGTGAGGTAAGTGGTCATAACTTGTATAAAACCCGAAGGGTTTTACATACAAGTTATGACCACTTACCTCACGGTTACATCTCCATAAAAACAGTCGACATGACAGTTAATCCTTATATTTATATACATTTAGCGAAAAAGCCACTTTTGTAAATGTATTTAAATCGAAAAGTGTATCCTGACAAAACCAGCCCAAAATATCCCACAGCACCCTTGGCATAAGTTGAAACCCGACAATTTATTAAGTCAATCCTGCGTGAATCCAAATGCGCCCAAAACATTACGCGTTCGTCTTTCCAAACCCAAATGACGTATCGATGTGTTATGAGCTTGCAGTTATTAGCTGTTGCGCATTCACTGAGAAATAATTGCAACTAGCCACGTGGGCACCGACCAATCAGAATGCTGGATTTAGTGATGACAACACTTAGTATGTAAATATATCCCAATAACACAGACCATAACACGAACATGACATCACAAATTGTTGACCTAATCACTAAAAATGGTCAGCAGAATAACTGGGCATGCTTTTAAAAGTTCATTATTGCAATAAATCATCAAAAAGCTATAAATATAAGCAACGTAGTGGATGTGTGTGTTATTGATACAGCGCTGTGATTGTTGGGAGGCAAACCGCTTTGCTGTTTACACAATGTGCCCCAATGACCACAGCACAGTATCCCCCAAAAACACACACCCCACTACATTCAATTCTTAAATATATTAGATATCTATTAGAATCAGCATCAGTCAGCCATCTGTGATTGCAAATAATAGGCTGTTGGTTGGTTGGCTGTATTTGTTCAGCACTACATCATGCCGAGAAAGAAATTACAGGGACATAAGGCATTCACAGTGGAAAAATGTGAAAAATCATAACATTCATCATTACGAAGAACGTAGAAATATATATAGACTTGTTTCTTATTGTTATTATAGATAACTCTCCAATAACGATATATATCTCATGTTAAGACTTTTGCTATGTAAACAACTTTCACAGTGCCAGCCATTTTATTAACAAATATCACCAGTTGCAATTGCAAATCAAATCTGTGTTTTCTGGAATACTTTCATTAGTCTGCCCTTTTGTACATAAACATGAGCAATTCAGATCACATCATGAATCTTTATGTTACAAAAGGGGATACCAATGAAAGTATTCCAGAAAACACAGATTTTAAACTAAAACATTAGATTTGCAATTGCAAATAGTGATATTTATAGAAAACATGAGTGGCACTGTAACAAAAATGTTTACACACAATTTGGTTACAACATGCGTCATTGGTGCCTTATTAATATTATAAGTAAGAACAAGGTCTATCTATTTTTCTATGTTCTTCTTATTGGTAATTGATTTCCAAATCCTTTTGATTTTTCACATTTACCCACTGTGAGTGCCTTATATCACTGTAAGAAGGGAGTAAAGAAATGGAGTGACTGTGAACAAATCATAATGATATATTCTCTTGCTACTCTGTGGATAAAACTGGAATGAAGATTATCCCGATACTCATAGCATTGCATCAACAAGAAGTATCAGATTGATGAAGAATATTTACCTTTCCACGTAATTTGTTGTCATAAACACAATCCTTCCTTCTGAAGATGCCACCCCATCTAAGGCATTCAATAACCCACTGAAAGTTAATCTGCCCATGCCCTGATATACAGTTGGGTCTGAAAAAAGATATACAGTGTATAATTGACTGATTCAAAAAACTTTACTTTGAAACATGACTTGGAGTTGGTTTAAATAGCTTGAATAGTGTTGAAAATCTGCTAACGATTACGATAAACATTTCAAATCTTAACCAGATGGCAATTTCACTTAGCTCAGTTAGAATAAAATGTTGGATACCCCACGACGTGGATTTTTTTTTTGGGACATTGGCTTTTTTTAAAGAACAAAATCAAATTCTGGCACAAATATGGCTCTATTTGACGATGATATGCGTGTTCTCAAATACCAAGAGATTCTTTTGAACATTGCTCAAGTTATCAATTAGACATGCAAATATTATGATTTCTTAGTCAAACAAAGTCCATCATAAATCATTTGACCATGACAAAATTTTAACTTGACTTGTGATTTCTGATCTCAAACATTTATCAGATATCAAGAAATTCTGTTGAAAAAATTTCAAATTATCATCCGGACAACCCAAAAATTACTTTTTCTGAGTCGCAAAAGGCACAAAACTCTGTCAAAATTCATTGGGTCATGACCATTTTCAAATTTGACCTGCGTTTTATTAAATGTGAACCACATACAATTGACCAAATATCAAGAAATTCTGTTGAATATTGCTCAAATTATCATCCAGATAACCTAAAATATTAGATTTCTAAGTCAAACAAGGGGCATACCTTTGTAAAAATCATTGGACCATGGCCATGACCGAACTTGACCTGTATCACTCATGAGCAAACAGTTGAAAATAGCTACAAATTGCTATGAGATTTTTAAGAGTATATAAGGTCAGAATGCAGTATACTGGTCTCCCTTGTATGTTTCAACCTATATCTTCCCAACTACCACATTACACATGCAAAATATTTTAGCATGAATGTACAATGTTTGTTTAAAGATGATGGCAATTACACGTCTGTGAGATCTCACTAATGAATACTGCTCAACAATTAACTTTAATTAATTTTAGAGGTGTGATTGTCCCAGTGGGGCCAACTTTGGCTGCATATGGTATGGTCATATTAAAGTATTCATAGTAAAGGAAGAGAGATAACTCTAAAATTAATCCAATCAACCTCACAGTCACAGTTGACATGTTCTTATCATGCTTGATAGCTGTGCCAATCCACCAAAAATTGAAGAAATAACATGACATAGACAAATTTATATACATTTTATGAAATGGTTGATAACATTGCTAACATAAGGCCAGACCCAGTTTTTAAAGTGATGTGGAACACTCTGTTGTTGGGAATACTCAAAATAGTTATTTTCATAAATATTATCTGCTGGCAGTATTAAAGCAACATCAAAACCATGTGTTCATAAATATTTACAAATAATAAATGAAGGTGTCAATGACACTGTAGCTCAACTTGGAGAGGAGATGTAATAATTACCTACTGAGCAAAAGGTCAAATGGTGGTGTCATTCACATGCTGGGATCTTTTCATAACATCAATACCATTGAGCGAAATAAGTAATTATCTTACCCACCATTGGAGTGAGACAACACATCACGGAACTTTGCTCAGTGTGCATTTCGGAATCGATTGACCAACTATATATCAATATGCGAGTTATCTTACATGCATATTGTCTGATTACCCCAATTTTCTATTAAACAACATGCCAATAAATCCGCCTAACTCTATACTCAACAATATATGGGTGATCGTGCATGCTAAGAACGTCCATTAAAAAACACGAATTGGATCATCATATTAACTCTTATTTATATAGCCATTCAATTATTTTTTAATATGAGAAATTATTATGAATACTTGTCATTGGAGAAGAATGAGAATGAAACACATAGGTCTGAGGGTAAGTTACTTTCGATTGGATGAAATTCATTATTTTACCTCTCCCCCTCCACAATTACTCCAGGTACAGTTTCTGGTGTCCAACATCCAAGTGTACCCTCCCCCATTTAATTAAATAAAATGCCAAACTCAATGAACCTAGAGGCATGTATAGATATTTTTCACCGAATATTTAATATTCAGTGAAAAGGGTTTCAAATTTAGATTTTCTAATTGCTCACCCCTCCCTAGAGCCCGAAGCCGCCGTCGCACACCACCAGCCATATTGCCACATGCCGCCGCCAGCCATATTATCTCTAACACCAGCCACATGAAAAAATCTCTGCCGCCGGAATTTTAAAATGGCTGAGCCGTGTGTATGGGCTTATATGTCATGCACAACTGTACTGTGAATCGCAAATAACTAAACCGCATTGCCTAATATTGGCATACACACATGGATATGGCATGGTTGTTATATTATCAGAACACCGGGCCCCTTAAGGTGGAATAGACCTTAAACCTGCATGCTTTCATATAACTGAATGGGCGCATCCATTCGGTATTGAAAGGGTTAAAGTATAAATTGTTTATATCGACACGACCCAGTCTTAGACATCGCTGGCATTTGTCAATATATGCACATAACCTGTAGAAGAGAATAGAAAATAGTTTGAAATATTATATATGATTACTATCGGATTCATCATTCAATGATGCATGCATATATCGCAAGATGCCAGTGATGATAGCAGTCTGAAGTCGACAGAAGTCCCAATGTAACTTATACCGATAAGATGGGAAACTACATAGTATATCCATGCCAGTCCTTCGTGTATTTTCGCCATAATGGAAAAGCCCAACATCAAAAGATTACATGTGGTCTGGAATTCTACGGGTTCACCACAAGCGCTAAAACTAACGGGGTCTATAATCGGGGATTAGGAACATTTCGGAAACGAAACTACGCTGAATGATAACTTCTCAGCCGGCTGAGCCACCATATTTAGTCAGCCACGAAGGTCGCGACTGAGCCGGCTAAGCAAGCTAACCAGCCACGAAATCAGTTGAGCCAGCCGCGAAAACTATTTATCATGGCTTCGGGGTCTACCCCTCCCCTTAACCGGCCCGCACCAAACCCTAAGAAACTGCATGGATTCAAATGTTCTTACTCAAATTTGAGGACTTTTCCAACCAAACGCCCCACTGTTGGAAATATTCCAACCCATGACCATTTTAAATCTACTGTTGTTGAAAATAAAAACCAAACATTGTACTCTAAATAATGGTTAGGGTGGACATTGAGCCTCATTATGTCCAGGTTACATTTATGCACCACAAGGATTTAATGTTGGTTGTTCTTATCAATAATGGCATCATCATTATTCGCTAAACATTCATAAAGTGTAAATCATCCCCCAAAAATAAAATAAAAGTTCCATAAATTTGTTTGTTGGCCAGTCAGACCCTGCCTACACATGACATGAGACTTCTGGAGATAAAGAAGATAATTTTTTTTTTACAGGTAATTCCCATAGGAAATGTTCAGATATTAAGTGCAACAAAGGGCCTTCGCACCAATGACTATGAATCCTTCTGCACTTTATTATCTGTCCTCCATCACACTGGGGTTCATATGTGTGACAGGAGAATGTTTGTTAACGATTATCATCTCAGTTCTATTTTTTAATATCATTCAGGCATAAAAAAAAAGGTTCAAGTGATAACATTGTGGTACCATTATGCTTTGGTTTGTTGATTTGCAGGCGGCATTCCATTGGCGCTGGAAAATGATGCATTTCGGTTCATTGTTAGAGAAATCATTCAGCATTTGGAAAAGAATTTATAATCAACAACAAATGCTGTTTTATTGCTATCTCCATTGTACAATCTGTCTGTTGATCCCCTTTTTGAATATTGTTTCACATAACTACATTCTAGAAGAGGTGAGGGCATACAATTCCGCTGAGGGCCAGGTCCGTTTGAGCGTTTCTCATGAAGCATGCATTTTTCCTAGACCACCTTCTATATAGGGTCGAATAAAATGCAGACTTGAAGACTCATTCAGAGCATGTAGATAACATTTATATTCCAGAGGCCCGTACAACATTGCACAGACATCTGCATGATAAATTATGTATATGAACTATAGATTGCCTTCAATGATCGAACCCAACCCACATTACACCTATTCAGAGAATTTAATAAAATCTATTTCTAATTTATAATCTATATATATAGCCATAACACTACGTGTGAACTACATGTAGGCTACATTTTATCATCATGTCGAAGCAACAACAGGACCTGGTACTGATACTTCAGTCTCATTCTCAAACCATTGACACATCATGACGCCAATGACATTGGGGGTCACAAAAAAATGTACAACTATTATTATCATGTCCAAATGTATATGTGCACATGTACACAATTTAAATATAGCTTTAATTATCACTTGTAAACACAGTAGTATAATGACAGGATATGCAGCCGTCCTACTATCCTAACATATTTTTGTTGACCGTAGATACCCAAACACTTTTATTTTAAAAAACCATGCACAATAATACCTTGTGTCGTTGAATACTGTGGTTAATGGAAGACTTTCAGACCAAAAACAACCCGATGATTATCACCTGAGTGCCATCTATCAAAAATTATTTCCCCGCAGCGTATATGATCCCCAGTGTATCAGCTTATATTTCCTGAAAATCCCTCCAAATGAATAATACACCATTCCAATGAATACCATTATAACACGATAATCAATTCGGTAATGAAAGGTTTAAAGACAATAGGACCTATACATACTCTCCTTTGCGAGATCTCTACTGACGAATGCTGCATCAATATCCTCAAGAAGAATAATACTCTGTTCAGGTGCGTTGACCATCAGATGGTTGAGCCTGTCGTCTATCATTCCCTTCTCACTCAGATTCAACACACATATGCTGTGGTCAAGCTCACCTGTAAGTATCAATTAGCCAAATAATAAATGTAAATATATAACAGTTTTGTATTGTGTAATTTCTATCGAAGTGCTCAAATACGCTTGCCTGAGGAAAACATCACAAATTATTGGACAAAAACCAATATTGGGTCAAAATTTCCTGTAGTTGGAAATTTCATGCCTCACACAGCAGTTAGGAATATCAGATTTAAATTTGATTGAAGTTGTTTGATTTTCTAACTATCAACTAATATGATATATCTTGTTTTCAGACCATTTCAGACGATTATATTTTCCTACTTTTACAGCAGACTTTTACTCGAATTTTTGGAATGAAATGGCCATCAGTTGAAAATATCCAATCATAAAGGGTGTTATGTAGAAACAAATTCCAACAGTTTGAAATATTGAGGTACCCGTTTGAAAAGTCGAACCCATGTGAGGAGCTCCAAATTAAATTCTGGGAATTTTAGTCAGGTTCAAGGGGGCGAAGGTGGAAATTCCAAGTTCGACAGCTCCTGAACAAAGACCTTCTAGCAACATCCCTGATTGAGTGTCGAACATACATGTGTCATAAATATATCTGGAGAGCCAAATGTTCAGGCAGTAACTTGTGCCGACCGCTCTAAATTTACATGTATCCTATGCATTTAATGCAGCAATACAAAATTTATATTATTCATAGCTCATCAAATTGGCTTCTAATCAGACTCAATGATTGTATACACATGGTTGTATTCATATTAAGAACATATCTATATCTTCACTGTTGGGGATATGGCAATGACATTCTAAATACCAACCTGCTAAAGCTGTGATGTAGCTTGATTTTCCACAGCCTGGAGGACCATGTAACAGATAGCCTCTCCTGTATGGAATGCCCCTGTCTCTGTACCATGCGGGGTTATAAATGAACCGTTTAATATCAGTGAGAATGCGCTCAGATATTCCATGATCAAGCACAACAGAGTCTAAAGGCCGCTTTCTCCTTGGAAGTCCAAACAGATGCCAGTCACCACCCATTGCTGTATACATAAGTGTCCGCCCTTCTAACTTGGTTAAAGCCATGAGCCGCGCCTCCTCCAGAATATCATGATAAATATTTTTGTTAAGTGCAAGAGTGGTCAAAACAACGGTTTCAAATGGAGTTCCTCTGTTCATATCAATCATTTGTTTCTCTCGTGTTCTCTCGACTCTGATCCACATACTGTTGTGTGTGAAAAAGTGAGTCTCAGGACTAGGAACGAAATCAAACTTGGTGTTCACCTTTCCTGATTCTGTCTGGCTATAGGTCGTTTCAACAGATATGTGGCGAATTGACTTCCTATGAGACCCTAGCCATTCAAGTATCCAATCATAACACTTGTCTTTACTGGTTACCTCCAATGTCATCACACAGTGCCTCCTGAATAGGACAGAGCCATACTGGTATCCTTTACGTCCCAAAGCAGTTGCCATGCCAACACCAAACAACCCAAATCCAGCTCCAAAATAAGGATTGTCTTTCAAAGATAATATTAGTTCAGCAATTGTCATGTTTAATTCCTTCTTTCAGTGTTCTGTAAGCTGAAATAAAAACAGAAAGCTGAAAGAGATACCGGTGGTTTAACCCTTTGGAGAGTATCTATAACGTCATATACATGACGTCATGAGTAAATTTAACGTATAATACTCATAGCAAAATAATTATTAACAAGTTTGGGTCAAAAGTGTCCAATAATTCGTTTTAATTTATGTGCATTTTTTGTTAACATGTGTTATCATAATCATTTGCACTTATACATTCGGGACATTATATTAATCAAAATAAGTCCTACACAAATCATTTATAAATCATATGATTTATTGAAGTTATGTCTACATAAAATAACACTTCCTGAAATGACATATATGTCGTTCTACTCCTCATCCGATAGACGACATATACGTCGTTCTACTCGCCAAAGGGTTAACCCTTTATAAACTACATAATCATTGACGAGTAGTTTCCTTTGGAAAAGATCAGATAATAAGGTCATTTGTTGAACTTATTATCTGAACATTTCTCCTGAATAAATAGGACTCTTTCTGTACTTTTGTTATCGATTTTTCCTAAAACCCTCCAGATGAATAATAGACCATTCCAATGTATACATTCATCACTGAGTGGGAGAATCCAATTCTGTATAGAAAGGGTTAAGTTAGTTAAATCTATCTTTTTAAAGACTTTAAAATATTCAGTCTTTTGTCAATGATACAAAAACAGAAAAATAGCAAGCCTTGAATAACTTGAGCCCAGTAAATAGTAAAAATTCCTTTTAATATGAAACAACGAATATCATTTTCAAATAGCACATGATTGAAGATATACAGAGAACAGATGTGAATAGGTTAGTCGATACGGCATGAGTGCCAGAGCAGAACAAGTGTCGCCATGTTGACAAATCCATTCACACACATGTACTAGTCTTGTGAAGTTGTGATGTGTGATGATGCTCTTGTTTTATGGTTCCAGTTTCATGGTCGAGGTGAACGTCATCCGACTAAATCCTGAAAAATTACACATAATTCTGCTGTGGTTAAGGAGTTGATTATTTAGGGCATTACTATAATAGATCTAGTTCAAGATTGAAGGTAATACTAAAGATATTATATTTAGTACTATGTTCATTTTGAACTAAGTCATCGACATTCTATATTTACACTACTGCACACTACTCAATTAAGGGCAAGATGGCAACTTAATAGTCCTGTTCAACTTCATCATTCATGACATGATCATGAAGTTCATGTTCACACTCTGTAATCACTTGATTGCAGTTAGGTGCCACGTTCCTTTCGCAGTAGTTAACACACTCTCAGTGTGCATTTTTTCTACGTAATTCAAAGTAATTATATTATTTCGCCATATCATCAAGCAGACCAGATATTTAGTCATAGTGTTACATTGTATTGATAGAAATGGAGCTTATGTCCCGGGTTGTTATGAGAAAAGTGTCATACAAAACTGCACCTCTACAAAATTTATATTCGAATATGGCAAGAAATGTCATTATTTTCTGTTATCGGCATCACCATAAGAGTTTTTGCTTCTTTTATAGTTGGGTGAAGTCAACTGCTTACATGTTTCAACATCAAACATATAAAAGTAGAATTGAGAATTTATTTTGTGCCTCGAGTTTACTTACAACATGTACCTTTGTCAACATTCCATACCTGGAATTGTAATTTTACACTGAATTAAATTATAAAAGAAAATAATGTTATTTTAAAGTGTTTTGCGACACTCTTGTCATAACAACAGGAGACCCAACCTGTCCTAAGCTACATTTCTATCGATAATACTGTGACTATGAAGTTCACCAGAAGCATATCAGCAGGCACCGGAAAAAACGAGTATGGTATCTGTAAATACCTCCAATACCATCATATAATGGTAAAGACCTTAAACTTGCCCAAAGAGTTATACCACCTGAATAACGGGAGTGTGAGAAATTAGCGACCACTATAACAGACATTTGCTGAAATTCTCTATTGACCTAAGCAAACATCACATGGTTGCTGAGAAACACAAACACCATCCAACATATTCGTTTGGATGGAATCCACAGCTGCAATCAACTTCACAGCTGCAATCAACTATATCAAGCCAGATATCATCATAGGCACAGAATGGTGGCTGAGAGGTGCAAAACCTGGCAAACCCACTTCTATTTGAACCGCTGGCAATTCCCTGACGTCGGCCTTCTAGGGGATATAGGAATCTCCAGGGTTGTTGTACCTCCGAATTATCACAGCCTCTGGTGGGGTTCAGTATTGGTAACACAAGCTGCATTATTACAGTTTATTCACAGATAAACTATTTATCACACATGAATATGCCTGGATGAACAAGGCAGATGAAGTGTCATCTTTTCGACTTTTTCACACTGCCCACCAGTTAAATAAGATATCCATTCTTTGGGCCCAGTAGAAATATTAGATACAAATAAAATGAGTCGAAGAAAGCGTAGGTGAGAGTGTTCACCATTTGCCTATCCCATAGCTCAACATAGTAAGGTGTTAAACATTTTGGGCCCATAGGACTTGTCAGAGAAGCACATCTTTACACCAAACACAAATCTGACTAGACTATTATGTCAGAGCACTAACTGTGGTGTGAACCAAGTTCTGACATATCACAACAGGATCGAATACTAAAAATCTCTTCTATAATCAGTCCAGTTTAAAATCCAAAAAACTAACATCAATTGTCCTATGTCATGTGAAGATCCAACACCTCTGCAGAGATCACATTCTCAAACAAAAAGCAGTGACATAACACAGTCAAGGTCCATTTAATGACACTCAAGCGTCTTTTTGTTGACATCGGTCAGGTTCTTAAGTACCATACTGGTAAGCAGAAGTCATACTTGACTGTTCCTCCATCCATTGCGTCACCAAGTGCATGAAAATGTGGTCCAACAGATTCCTACTGCTACCACCTTATTTGTCTTCAACTGACACTTCAATTTGTATAAACACAATAAATTGCCCTCTTACAGAGTTGTTACAGCAAAATAGTGTATATACAGTATGAGATAGTCGCCCAGAATATGGCCAGACTGAGTCATCTCAGATATTCCTGCCCTAGTTGTCTCCGTGGCTGAGTAATCCCATTACCCGCAGCTTTAGTGAACGCTCAGACGACCACGATTCAATCGTAGTGGAGGAATCGGGCCCGACAAAATCATGGATAGCTTGTTCACATGATTGCGATGTTGTCGCAGATCTATAAGGTATGAAGGTTATCATCGGTTGTTCGTAAGCCATGGTTAACCACGTGATTGACTACCCTATGATCTTTCCATCTACAATGTACATGTATATGTTCACACGACTGCGATTCCGTCGCAAGTGGAGGTAAACTACTTTAACAAGGATACGCCATGATTTCGCATCTAAAATCAAACAGTGCTTGATATAATTTGTTACTCGTGATCTTGCCATCAGCATGCACAGTCTAACTACTGGTGACTACCCACGATGGAAATCTATCCACTTACAATTGAATCGTGGTCATCTGAACATTCATTTGAGCTTCATTTTTTTTGTCATGTCCCTAACACTGGCAGCATCATTGTTGTAAGTTATCTTATACTATAAGTATAATATACTATGCATGGACAGTTTGTGATGGAAGATCAAACTCTTGTGATTTCACCCCAGTTACATGTACAGGGATGTGTTCCAAAATACAATAAAAGGTCGGTAGACCTCATGTCCGCCTCCAAGCGTCAGCTTGATACAACCGTTGTTTGCTATTAAACCTACATACCAAATTTAATTTCATTCAGTACACATTTACTAAAGTTATCATCCGGAAACCTCAAATTGCCAAAAATTCTAAGTAAAAAATGGACATAAATCTGGTGAAAATTGGCGGCCGGAACCCGAATTCGAACTTGACCTGTGTTTTGTTGGGAGAAAGACACATACCAAATTTGGTTTAAATCTGATTAACTGTACTAAAGTTATCATCCGAATACCAACTTTAGGGGTTTTATAGGTCGGGTCGGCGGACAAAAAAGGGCCATAACTCTTGCAAAAATTATCGGATTAAACCAAATTCGAACTTGAGCTGTATTTTGATATAAGTAATCCATAAAAAAACGAGTTTTGCATATAAACAATCCAAAATCAAGTTATCATCCGGAAACCAAAAAACAGAAGAAAAACTGAATTTTCTATGTCGAAAAAGGGGCATAACTCTGTCAAAAATGGTCGGGCAGAACCCAAGTTCGAACTTGACCTGTGTTTTGCTGGGAGAAAGTAATATACCTCTACTAAAGTTATCATCCGGAAACTAACTTTGCGGACGGAACCAGAATTCGAACTTGACCTGTCTTTTCTGTTAGTAAACCCACATACCAAATTTAATTTAATTTGGTTCACTCTAACTAAAGTTATCATCCGGAAACCTCGGACGCACGCACACACGAATGGACACACAGACGTGCTGATTATAATAGTCTTCCAAACCCGTTGGGTCGGCGGACAACAAATTGGTCAGCTTATATAATTATATAGCCGCTAGTTCAATTTGTGTGAGGGCAAGTCTTAACATCACCACCAACTCTCTCCCAGTTCGCACATCATTCACGCATGGGGGGAGTGTGTTTGATCATGAACTTATTTTATCTGAAAGTCTGTGCAAATGATAGTGAATTATCTGGGCGACAAATGATTTGGAGTGCCGGACATGCATGGAATAGGCCCGAGGTCATACGGTCACCTATGGTTTGGGCCGGTGCATGCAATGGGAGAATTTGTTTTAATTAAGACTGAATAGTCACAAAATCCTGGCTTCTAGTAGAGGTGTTTGGGCTGGCAATACAATGCATCTATCCACTTTACCCCATTGCCCATGCTGAATTTTTCAGTTTTATACACCTATAACAGCCTTCATGCTGCACCAGCATAATAAGTAGTCCAAGTCTTCTTGTACTAAAACCAGCTAAGATATTGGGATGGCGATGCGGCCAGCATCGCCATCCCAATATCTTAGCTGGTTTTAGTACAAGAAGACTTGG
Organism: Siphonodentalium dalli; assembly: GCA_032622095.1. Taxonomy (NCBI): domain Eukaryota; kingdom Metazoa; phylum Mollusca; class Scaphopoda; order Gadilida; family Siphonodentaliidae; genus Siphonodentalium; species Siphonodentalium dalli. The sequence goes on along the minus strand of CP136066.1, from coordinate 112,322,750 downwards.
ACTACATAATAAGCCACCAATATCATGTACTCGTTTTATCAGTATAAACAAAGTTTTTCAGCAAAAAATATCTCACACTTGTGTTCCAATCACTGTTCAGCTACATCCTGGTTACATCCAGACCTGAGAAGATAATATGTATACATGTATATCATAATAGTACATTGTATGACATATAATTATGTCTTTATAATGATACTGCTGCAGTGCGTTATAGTCAGAGCATTCAATGATCTGACAGTCGGATATATACTTATATAATCTCCATTCTATTGAATGAACGGACTACATTGTATAACCCATTGTATAACAGTGTAGTTGACTCATATTTACTATTCATTTACTCTATACATATAGATGTAATTGTCTAAATTTTTACACCTCAGTTAGCATTGCTATATTTATAGAAATATTCAGTGTTGAAACTTCAGGCACCCAAAACTTGGCGCCAGGCGAGATATTTTCCAACATTTCGAAACAAAATGTCGCAGAAATTGTTTGCTCTGCATGGCGAAAAATAGGCCGTGGGGCGCCCATATCTTGGGATGTTAGATCCGCCCTTGCATGGATGTACATATTACCAAATTGAAGTAATTTCAACCCACAGTTAAAATACTATGTAATTATATATGTTGAGTAATGTAAACATGTAAACTGATGTATTTACATGCATGTATGTTGCAATATTCAGTGCAGAAACTTCGGACACTCAGAGACAAATAGCGCCAGAACATGTCCCAAAAATTCCTTGCTCTGGTGAAAATTAGCCCCCCCCCTTGGATCTGCCCTTGATTCGTAACATTATTATACAGATAGTGTGCAGTAAGCTACAGTGGTGAGTTGTGCTCGCTCTGTTAATCTTGGGCTAGATAATAGAGATGTCCCCCTTTTCAACTATTTAATAATTTTAGAGCACCAATCAAATTTCGTTTAACCTCTTCATTGCTAAATGATCTTATGACACCGTGTGCTGGGCTCTTGACGTTATTGCCATTTCCAGCGGAAAAATATAACGGGAATATCACAAAAAACCATAGAACTGACTCATATCGTTAACAATCATGGAACATCATACACGGTTTGAAACTTCTAAATACAGTTATTCCGATGTACCAATCTCTGAGTTCTAAACTTCTAGTTATGGATAATGGCCTACTGCTGGTGTGCTGAAGTATGTCCGTAGGTACTACGGACCATATCGCACATGGTGAGAAATTTAGGTCCGTAATAGTTGCGGACACCATAGCAGCAAAGAGTTTAAGCAGCACCAGATTACTATTTCCGGAACTGATAAAGACATTGCATCTTTGGTGTTGAATACTGTATTAAATATAGTTTTCAAGGTACTCCACAATGCATAAAAGAGTGATTAAACCGTTATGACCGACATCGATCGCCATCGTGAGTTTTCACACATGATTAACATCGCCGTGTCTACAAAATGCAACACTTTGTCTTTGTCACAAAACGAGTGATGGTTTTGATTTGTTTGAAAGTGATTGGAGAATGGCATAACCTAGTTTTGATGCACAAAATAGCTGGCATATATGTATATTTATGGAAGAGGTTATTTCCATGCAAAAGCGGAGATGGCCGAGCCGTTGATATATTGTTGCGGTCGTGTTTGGAACAGTGGCCAATCTCAATAAGCAAATCACTGTTTACGACCTTATTTCGGACTTAGTACAATTTAATGAGGATACAGTCAATAGTATTGAGAAGATAAGTTGTTCACTGATCAATAAGCTGCATATCAAAAGAGTAGTGAAAGTCAATGCATAGCTTTATGGTGTAAGAATTTGGAGGGTCTATATCGGATCATGGACAATATAATTTCCCATAATGATGATCAATATCAGCTAAGTTTAAACTAACTTTTGCTACATGTCTGAAGCAATCCGTGCTTGATTCTCATATGCGCTTCACTACAAACCAACATATACAAATGTCTCTAATTATTGGAGCTTGGACTCTTGACTTGAGCACATACTATTTACTAACCCAGAGATTCTACATATTAGCCGGTTTGAGAGTAGAATATATATAGTTGAATTCAGCTGGGATTAATATTATTTGTTATATTAGTCCCAGAATTCAGCTAGGTTAGCTGAATTGTAGCTGTATTCTCACATTTGAACTGAACTGAAGTGATTTTTATTGAAAAACCAAAGTATGCATATTATACACAATAACAACGGGGCTCTGTAGAAGGCATGGCTTATGGGCCAGAGGCCTATAACAGCATGATAAATTGCCAGACCTGATTAGTGGTTAATACGGAAACTGCTTTTTCCTAGCTGTTCTTACTGTGTTTCCATCCTATTTGTGCATTAACTGTTTAGGTGCAGGTGGACAACCAAAAACCGTGTAGCAGCTAGAGCTCAAATTTACCTGTTCTACAGGATTCTCAGATGACAATGGAGGAATTTACAGACAACAACATATTGTCATTCGCGTTTCTAGTTAATTACCGATAAACAGCCCATTTGAGAGTAAAATATAAAGCTGAATTCAGCTACGTTACTTTAGCTGATTGCAGTAATTTGTACATGTACATGTAGCTGAATTCTCACAATAGTCACATTTGGCATGATTAAATTGATTTGCCATCTGGACTGCATGAGAGTGAGACCGAGTCCCTGGGCGGCGGGCCTGGTTACACTTACACAAGTTAGACTCTACACTGTACGGTACAGTAAACTGTAAGGACTTTGCTATAAACCCAATTTCCCAAAATAAAGGATTATGTTCACTTTTATTACAAATCACAGTAACCAAACTCATTGATGCAGAATTTTAAGAGTATAATCCACGATGGATTATGTTGGAAATACTAAAAGTTAAATTTATAGAGGTTTTTAAAATCTATTTTTTTTAACCCATTGAAGCCAACAAACACGAAGTATATATCAAAGAAAAAAATATGGGAATGTGTACTGAACACTGTGAAGAATGATGAACAATAAAAATATATTCATATTTACCAAGCGTTCTTTGAAAAATTTACTCAGAACCACTTGTTTACAAATGGTAGATTTACTTTCTCAGTAATGCTGTCCAGAAGGTGACACTTGATGAGTGGATTATGGGTCACCTTGTGTCCAGTGCAGCTGGGATTGTTATCAGCCTGTGTGGCCACTGGATCATAAGGGATTATTCCATGATTGGTGACCTATTTAGTGGTTACAGGGTGATGTGCTAAATTGAAGTTAAGAAATCATATTATCAACTCACCACTGTCAATAGTTAACCAACTGCTGCCACTAGTGCCAGCTCCAAGTCAGGGAAGTGAATCTACCATTTGTAAACAGCTGGTTTTAATTAAAGGTACTCAACCCGTAAAGAGGGTCCCCATCTCAACAGATTCCAACAACAACAATCCGATCAGAGGGTCCTATATTACTATTTCTTTGGCTTTGGGGGTAAAAAATATTTGATTCGAGTCGAGGAACCCATCAAACAAAGCTCAGAGTTATTAGATATTGATTTTTCAAATTTGTTATGTTCTCGAGATCAGTACTAATAACTGCCGTAATCTGCTCTGGATGTGTACTCCAAATCTATTCAAACAGACAAGGATGAATAACTCTAAAATCAAGTGGTAATTTTAACGCAATTTTGACTGAGTTCTGGGCCAGATAGTATTCCCGATAATGAAAAATAATAGATTTCTAAAATCGATATCTAACAAATCTGAGCTTTGATGGGTGACTTCCTCGACTCGAATCAAATATTTTTGACCCCCGAAGCCATTGAAATAGTAATTGAGAGGAGTTTTATCGGGTTGAGTACCTTTAAGTTTTTCAAAGAACACTTAGTAAATATGAATATAACTTTATTGTTCATTGTTCTTCACAGTATTCAGTACACATTAACATTTCCATATTTTTTTCTTAGATATTGATTTTGTGTAAATGTTGCCAGTTGGATTTGGGTTCGAAAAAAATATTCTTTAAAACCTCTATAAAGTTCACATTTTGTATTTCTAAGATAATCCGTCACATGACTTATACTGTTAAAATGGTGCATTTATGGGTTTGGTTGCTGTGATTACTCATAAAATTGAACAGAATCCTTTTATTTTGACTCCTTCAAATTTGTGTTGAAAATGGGTTAGCAAAGCCCGTAATGTACCACCTAATGACCTACATCAGAATTAAAATTGCAATTGCTGAACTGATCACAAGTTCGTCAAAATCGATTTTACTCGCAAATTTGATATCTTATATACGGGATTTATTGATATTAAGTTGATTCAAAAGCGTCAAAGGCAAATACGTTCATGGGCGCGGCCATTTTTATTGCACAAAACGTGTACTTTGAGTGCAACTTTGCTTCTTCGAACTGTTCGATATCCTTAACCGATATAAGAATTAGTTAGAATAAGTTACATAAGAAATATCATCAGTTAAATTTGATAACACAATTCCGAAATTATTGAGAGTATTACAGCTTATGTTATATGATATATGGATTTATTGGTATGTGAATTGTGAAGTACGAAGTTCAACCGTACGAAATAATATTCAGTTATTTTTACTTCCTGGGAGTGGGAAATGTTTCATAAATTTTTCACACATTATGTGCACAGTTTCGTCTGAATTGCGATACATGTAATGCTGATGACTGTTTTCAGCAATGACACTAAATATTCGGAATCAATGAAAGTAATTTCAGAAATCAATTATGTCATAATAGTTATGACTTATGTAATTCTAGTGACTGACACAGTGTCAGTGACTGATCATGCAGAAACATGAGGAAGTACCTGGACAGGTCGGTCACAGGTGCCAAATGAGCTAAATAGCTCATTTGAGCTCACGTAGCTAAATCGAGCTAAATTTTTAATGTGATTTAAGTCCATTTCCTCAGTTCAACGCGTGCATCAAATTATCGCATTTCAAATTTATATCTACTGGACCAACTTAATATTGAGCTTCACAAATATATCTTCATAATCTTGTGCTCATCTACTCACAACGTACAGTCTTGATAGCTTTTACGTGACATTTGCTTAAGGATTTATCCATATGTTTTCATTAAAATTCGTGAGAGAAAATAGTTTTAAATTGACTTTTCAGTCGGCAAATCGTGCTGTGTCAGATTCGCTCCGCTATCTCTAAGCTTAGGCCTAAACAAAAAAGACGTTTGTTTCCGCTAACCCTATTTTAACCCCCCCCTAGACCCGATGGCACTAGAAATGTATTTCATCATTTCTAGTGCCGCACGGCTTCCTATACCCTGTGTACAACTATCTATTTCACAACATTTTTCATCTAAACAATGAATGCTAGCCTTATTACCTCACCATATATTTTCTGTCGGTACTCCCCGCCACAAGTTGACGCCAAAAGTTCCCACAATCGGCGCACCTAAATGCTTCTATCAGACATTTGTCATTTGTCAACATCACAAAACACGACTTCCATCTGCCATGTTGTTGATTTGATGACCTTCACACGATCATGTGACGATGCGGGGAAGTCTGAACAAAACAAGGTCAAACTACTGGATAACCTGATACAATCATTACTCATTTATAGCCGAAGTGTGATATCGCTGAACAGATGATAGGTTGAGAATAGAATAATCCCGACCGCTTATACTGTATACCCAATGTTACATTTACATTGAATCTTGATTACATCGGTGAATATATCCTGTTATTAAGTCTTTAAACTTATATTTTGCATACGTTGTAAGATATTACGAAATAGTCTAGATCGTAACCACGATCGGAATAGCCTACTCTGTGAAAAAATGTCATAATGATTACTGCTGATTTCAATGTCGATAAGTTCTACTGTGCAACTGATATGATGTGCAGCTTTGGCAATTTCGCAGTGAACATTTCACACTTTGATCCCTTGTTGGCACAGCACAGTATGATGAAACCACTCAAATATTTCCGTTAAACATGTGACAACTGGAAGAAGACATGAATGTGCAAAACAACCTGACTCAAGGACTGCCAACGATTGTTTGATCTAAGTAGCAGCCAACCAATAAGTGTCAGCTACAACTAAACAACAACAGAAACATTCAACAAATAATATTATTGTTCACACAAAATACCCGTGTATACATACCAATAGCGTACGCCTACCGACATAATTACAAGTATCAGACAATAGTATGCAGTTAGTTACAAATGGTGAGAACAAATGAGCAACACCGCTGAGCTGTGGTGGAAGACGGAGAACAATAGCTGAGATATTGCGAGATATGCTTTAATTGCAGAAATGAAATAGAACGTCTCTTTAATAAACACCTCTGCGTACGAAAATCGTAACCCGCCACCCATGCGAAAATATTGATTATCCAGTACTTTAGTCTGAAATGTATTTACTGCGGTACTGCCGACCTCGATGACAACAAGATGGAGGTCCATGCTTATTTGTATTGTGACAAATGACAAATGTCTGATAGAAGCATTTAGGTGCGCCGATTGTGGGAACTTTTGGCGTCAACTTGTGGCGGGGAGTACCGACAGAAAATATATGGTGAGGTAATAAGGCTAGCATTCATTGTTTAGATGAAAAATGTTGTGAAATAGATAGTTTTACACAGGGTATAGTGAACCGTTAGCCGCCCTAATGGGCAGTTTGAGCTGATCATTAGGGCGGCGTAGTGTCTACCCCCCCCCCCCCCCCCCCCCCCGACCCTAAACTTTTTATTGCCATTGCAAAAACAAAAAAATTTAACCCAAACAAAAAAACAAACAAGATGCAAAACATTTATATATATTGACATAAGAAATTTTGGTTTACAAAAAGATTTAAGTTTAACAGTTGGAATCATACTGTAAAGTATGTTTGGCTTTATCTAGCTTTCATCTGTGAAAACTTCAACAAATAGTTTCAGTTCAGGTTTGTTTAAAATGATTCAGACTTCAGTATTTCAATCAAATACAGTACAGGAACATTAACAATTTGATCGAATAAACCTGGTTATCAGGTGGAATATCATAATACCAAATGAAAAATTAACATAGAGATTAGTACTACATGTATAAATAGTAAATACTAACTAAATAGACATTGTTTCTGTACTACATGTAGTATATTATGTATATGTCTCACTTGAATTTTATAAAATAGCCTATTATATGAATTAGAGTGATAATGGTAAGTCTCATTTCAAGCAAGATAAGCATAATCCATTGAACCAAAAGAAATCTGACAATAAATTATAAGCATTTCCAATCCATACATATATAAACATTTCCAAAGTTATGCTTGAGAAACTTGATCAAATTGACCTCTCAGTAAAATTCAAAATACTGACTCAAAGTGCCCGAGATTAGCTCTAAATGCAATGGATTTTCAACAAATTTCCAGGGGGAAAACCCCCACCCTCAGCAGGGGCCCTCCCAAACCTTCCTCCACTCAGGCCTTCAGGTTATGTCTTTGGCATATCATTGCCCAAAAACAGGTGTCCCCAAAAAATACCTAGATCCTTCACTGAATGCGGAGGAGAAGGTGGGGTTGTGAAGCCATCATTAAGAGATCGGTACAAGACGGTCACTCCAATATGTGACAGTGCAGTGGTGCTGGACTGACTCCAGTTGTCGCCAGACCATATGGGAAATATTAGGATTATCAAAGACTATATTAGTATATAGACTAGTATATATGTAAATATTGAAGCATATGTAAGATTGAATTGGAGTTTTTAGTTCCTCTGTCATTTGGGTTAACCTGATTGGGGCTAAGAAGTGCATAGTTTGGGTTATTGACAAGTATTATACAGTTATTTTTAAAGATACTGAAAAAAAAAAGAGTTAACAAACAAAAAAAAGTTAAGCCTACCTACCTACCCTAATTTTTTTCAGCTCGTTAGCGGAAACAAATGTATTTTTTTTTAGGCCTTATCATAAGATAAAATGAAACAAACGTTCTGTTTGGCTGCTTAAAACAGGCTCCATCTATGTGTTTATAAGCATGATTTTAATTGAATTTCACTGGTACGGAAAGCCACGCGCTTTTACCACATCGATACAATAGAAGACACAGTAAACAATGCGTAAAATATGAATGTACTGACCACTCGGCTTCCGTATTTCTTCTTCTCTTAATGGCAGATCAGTATACGTTCGGCAAACGATTTCTCGTAAATCGATGCCAATGGTTTATCTAGTCGAACAAGACATTGTAACATTGTGTCCTTAACCTTCAGAAATATATTCCAGGTAAATTAATATGCAGAAGCGGCAGTTTTATAAACACAATTTGTAAGTTCAAAAAGAAGTTTAATAATTCTCCTAAAAGTGTTAATCAAATTGCCTTTGATCGCGCCACTGCTGTTTTAATTACTTGTATGGAAGGGGTTTCTGTGAAGCTTGACGTGGGGTCTAACTAATGAATGTAAATTCGCAATGCGATAATTTAATGCATGTGTTGAACTAAGGAAATGAACTTAAATCACATTAAAAATTTAGCTCGATTTAGCTACGTGAGCTCAATTGAGCTATTTAGCTCATTTGGCACCTGTGCCTGACCTGCTGGAACTTGAGGAAGTACCGCAGGTTTCTGCCTTCTAAAGTTCTGCCAGGTTATCGGACCAATTCTGTTTCTTCTATACATTAAAATGAAATCCCGCTGCTTGAGAAATTAGTCGCAAATCATGGCAAATGTCTCAGAATACAGAGCTCTACAAATTGTACAATACAAATTAATACAATAGCTCTATTCAGCTAACCTAGCTGAATTCAGCTACCGGTCACAGGCACTTTGTAGAAAACATTATTTACATAATCTATTATATATAAGACAAGGCCAGACATCTTTCTGTTTCCGATTCCCGAAATACGTTGCATTTCTGTCTCACCGAACCGATTATGGCCGCATAAACGACATTGTCGCCTGTTTTTCTTCTTTCAAAAGTGAATAAAAACCTCCTTACACTGTCAAATGCAGTGGAATGTATAAAAACAACTTTTGTATACTTTGAAGTGAGAAAATTGTTTCAAACCAGACCGTGAACATGCACTCCACGGTTGGTGATTAACGGAATACGATAGGGGAACACTCCGACATTCGTACTCAGATTTCAACAATTTTCGTACCTTGCTTGCCTGTACCAAGAAAATTATCAATTTGATTCTATTTGTCGTTATATATAGTTATTACCCCATTTGTTATTCCTTTTCATAAAAATAAAATAAAACAAGCCGAAGATGATATGTTTAAAATGTCTTAAGCATGAAATTGGTGATAAGTTGTTATCAGACTACGTTATACTTGTGATAGTTACGTTACGCACACGGTGTTCCCCTATCGTATTAGCAAATGTGACTCTTTCTCATTGGTCGATATTTAGTATACATAATGTTTTTTTCTGACTATGTTTTCGTAAACAAAGCCACGTGAATATCGACCAATCAGAAAGAGGCCATGATTAATGGCGAATCAGGCCATGTTTATGGTTCGATTAGAAAGATTTCTTCCACTTGAAAGTACAAAACAGGTTTATATCGGCATTCTACAGCACTTTACATGGTAAGGAGGGTTTATATCACTTTTGGAAATAGCAATATACGCGACAATACCGTTTATCCGACCAAAATCGGAGCAGTGAGTCAGAAAATCAACGTTGACGGCGTTCGCCGCTATTCGGTACCGAATTAGAGACCCCCCCCCCCTGTGGTAGTATATGAGGTATATATTTCAATATGTTTTTGCTACAAGTTCCACGTGCTACCGGTCGGTATATACAGTCATTCAGGCAGTAACGGGTCACAGGCAGTATAACGGGTCAGTTGATGTTTATCGCGTGGCAAAAGCCACAGATGCACTTGATCTCCCAAAATCCTGTTGATTCTTGAGAATGAATATGTGTTGGTGATCATGTGCAATTTGTGGCGAGTTCGGACAGTAATTTCCGATTTAATTCAATTTTTCTGACGGAGAGTGGAAACGCATCGGAGGAAAGTAGGTCAACAAAATATGTCAAGTTGCAGATCGGCTTCTGCCAATAAAAAACAGAATAAAATACACCCAAACTAAGCACTAAAATATTAACAAATTATTGATTTTTCAACTCCCAGACCCCCACAAAAGTTAAATCTGTCTTATTGTGTAAACATTTTATTTGTTTCGACCTACTTCCGTTGTCAATAGCGGGTCATATGCTTTTGTTGACAGTCGATCGCACGTGGAATCACGGACTGAATAAAAACATCCCAGATAGCCACCCAACGTCGGGCCGACGTCGGCAGCCTACGTTGGCAGCCGATGCCATGCCGACCACGGTCGGCACAAAGACTTTTCGTGGTCTTGATCATGCCATGCATGAATATCTACTCAATAGCTACAGCACGGGCATAGATATGGAGTAAATAATTGTGGCATGATCCAGTTCGTGGTAATGTGAACTACTGAGCTCTATATGCTATAATTGCAAACTAAACTAACAAGACTAAAACGATTGAAATTCTCTGTGGATTTCCGGTTAACCAAGAAGTCACAAAACAAATTTTGAAACGGTTATAAATGCCAGAAGAAAAATGTCTAATTGTCAATGTTTAATTGTGTTGATATAATTATACATTACAAATCAAACAAAGCTACTGATATTGATTGGGATAATTCAAGTGGAATATTATAGGATTGCGTATATACGATCCAGACCGCAAATAGCTGCCAACAATTTTTAATGTTAAAAATCAATGCAAAAACATGTATAACGGTATTTATTATGTAATATACTTATAGTGGATCGATCAGTAGTGTTAATTATGTATACAACGGTGTCCGAAATGGTGCTTAACTTGTCTCTAATAAATCAGCCCGCACGTATATAGTTCTCTGTGAAATTCGTCAGACTTGCTTTAGACATAATGTCTGGAATTTTGAATTTGAAATTTTATATCCCAGAGTTTCCTGTATACTAAGATTTTTCCAGCCTAATATTCTTCGGTTCGATTGCCTGAAGGTCCAAAACTCTGTACCATGAAGCTCCAATACTCCAAAATACCGATAACTTTCCAGTTCACATCATATATATCTACGCATATAGTTCGGCCGAGAGTTCAGTCTGCACTGTTGGCTTTTTCACATGCATGTAGGGACTCTGGATCCACGTATACGTAATGTGATGTACTCCTCTTCGGGGAGCAACGTACAGAATGACAAACACCATGCAGCACATGGAAATCTCCCACATGTATCGTGAACGATTCCTAGATCATCGCAATCTGAGCTAGATTAGGTTGTCATGATTTGAACCCTGACATATGCGAAAATTGGGACCGATTTTCAAGGTTGATCCGAGTTGAGGGACATCTCAATGTCCCATTCCGATCGATACATAGCCATTTCGATAAGAAATGAGAATTTGTTCACACTCACTGAAGCAAGCGCATTTGAAGCAATCATTAACACTCATATACACTGAGTCCGTGTCTCCATTTAATTCTCTGATACATGTATCCTGCTTCTAACATAAAATTAATTTGTCACTAGCATGCAGCAAGTTTTAAGACGACCGGCATTGCTCCCTTGATACAACCATTTACATCTATGTCCCATGCACACACCAACATCTCCAATCAAGGGGGTTATATGCTGTTATTACCATATCCAACAGTGGTCCTTTAAAGCTATAGAGGGAAATACTAAACACACTTGCATACTTGAAAGTACCCGATCGACCCCAATGCTGGCCAACATACATGTACCTTTCAATGTTTAAAGATATCTGATGACCTATAATACTAATATATGGCCGAGTTATCTACTAGGGCAGACGGACGGGAGGACCGATGTGGCATGTCAATAGAAACAATTGTTTTTTGCCAATAGTTTATTCGTGCAATTCAAAATAGCGCTTGCTAAACGCTCTTCACGTTTCATCATGCATATATTAAATATTAACATGCATTTTTTTTTAGCAAAAGAAACTGTTGCCCTAATATCCAATCCAGGAATATACATGTAACGGTTATATAAATAGAATACATTACAATAATTTAAACGGACATGGCTCATTAGAACTTCTAACGTTTATTGACGTGATTTGGAAGAAGGTCACATTATGTTGATCCATACGCCATATCAACAGTTACTGCATATGCCATGAACAATACTGCTAATGTCAGAACTAGGTTCAATCTACATTGAATTTTCGCACATGTGTGACATGCACATGCATGCCCTTTATTTATACATGTACCATGTGAGGACCAGATCGTAACAAGGAAGTTGAAGAAACTCTTTATTGATAAATGCGGAAGAAAGTTCTGGACCCAAACGTTCTCAATTATATCACTAAAATTAATCTTGCTGTGGCATAAAGAGGCCGAATATAACATTAATGTTAAGCATATTTGTTGATCCCTCCAGAACTGGGCCGCGATGTAACAAAATAGAACATAATTTGGCCCTTCAATTGACATTCAAACTGTGTACCTTTTAGACATTACATACATATCTGACAATAGATAATAATAAATAAATACGACACTGTCGATTGCCGACGTCGGGTTGCTGACTGCGCTGACAATAGACCAAAATTAAATAAATGTTGACGTGTTAACATACTAAAAGTCTAAAACGTAACAATCTTTTTGATACAATGAGAAACTCTATATAATAGAGACATATGTGGCAATTATTAAGCTGTTTTATTTAGGGGTATCAATCGAGCCCGGAACTTCGGATGATTGCCATGAGTGTGCAATATATGTTGGAAAAATATTAAACTTACCTATTTTATTCCGCCGTGGAAATGTATCCATGCACGCATGGTCCTCTGCGTAATCATTAACACCGATTGTGATTAATTTTCCACATCAGAGAAGAAATAATAATGTTAGGCTCCAATCAGCAACGAATTTAAAGTCGAAAATAATGTGACCGAAGCTTTCAATTGACGCAGCAGACGAGATGTACAACGACGTCATATTAGCGACAATGACGTTTTCGGTTGGCAATCCGTCGGCAACTGACGTTTTACTGACCAATGTATGAAAACAACGACAATCACTTCAAAAACTACTATAAAAGCATGGAAAGTGCAATAAACCTTCAAGGGTGGAATTTATATAGCAAAGATTAATATACGACTTCGGGAATCCCTTGAATATGGTGCGTGATATATAAATATTCTGCGATTTATTTATCACTGGTCAGTTTCCCGTCCGCAGCCGACCATATGTCGACCTCCAATTCTGGCGAGATCTAGACAACGTCGGGTGCCGACCTGTTGCCGACTATCTCTATTTCACAACGACGTCGCCCCGACGGACATACCGACGGTTGGGCCGACATCGGGAACCCAACGTCGGGCCGACGTCATTGTGCTTTCTGGGATGTCAATTGAATTAAAATGATTAGCATACGTTGGAAATAATAAAACATAGTAACATTTCATGCCTTCATTGGCAATTTGAGACATAATATAGGTTGAAATTGTTCTCATAGTTTAATTTTCCAACCAGAATTGAATGAAGAGTGAATGTTTTTTTTTTTATTAGATCAACCAGGATCAACAGTCAAATATTTTCCAATGGTCAGTAAAATAATTAGATTGGAATGGCTATGAGTTGGAACATTTCCAACTATTCAGGGTGCCAGGTTGAAAAATTCTAGCAGTTGGAATTCTTGAGGGACCTGTTGGGGGATCCAAGACAAATTATTAACCCGTGGACCTGCAAGGGTTGTGGGAAGGACAGGGACGTGGCCATAGGGTCTGAACCAGACAAATCTCACAAAGCCCCGCCCTTGGGTTGAAAATTTTCATCTGTTGTCTCAAACTTTCCAACTGTTGGAAATGTCGAACCCAACACCCCCTAAGGTTGGAAAATTTCCCAAATAATGGACATTTTCAGCCCAAAATTTTGACAAAAAATAGAAAAATATGCTGCTGTTGGTCTAAAAACAACTTATTCCCCACTATATAATAGGCCTAACTGATTGGGCATATGTATATACAAATAATTGAGAACAATTTCAACCTATGCGGGTAATTGTGGTGTAATATGCTCTAACTATAAAAGATGTGTCAGACCCGGTCAGGAATGATTTTCTAGCTTGAACATTTTTATCAATGTTGGGGAGGGGGAGAGTCACCCCAACACCAGACCTGTCACTACGTCCTTGAGGAGGGGTGCAAAGAGGGTGTGAATATAATTAACTGGATTCAGGATGTTGGGTCTCGCCCAAGGGATGGTGCCCATATGAATATGCTAAGGTGCATCCACCAAATGGAGTGCCCAAGCCATTATTAGCTCAACTTTACTTTGTAAAGTTTGAGCTATTGCCATGGCTTGGTATCCGTCGTCCGTGTGCGTGTATGTCGTCAACAATACAGGCTACAGGTCGTACCTTTGGTCGGATCATTATGAAATTTGTCATAGCTGTTGACATCAACATTTAGCCCGGAACGATTCATTTTGGGGTCATTTGTCATGGATGTTAATATTTACATGTAGATGGGAACGAGTAATTTTGGGATCGTTTGGCTAGAAAACATGGCCGCTTGGCAGCCATCTTGGATTTTACTCTTTGCATGACTAAATCCTTTGGCACGGGCCACAGGTCGTACCTTTGGTCGGATCATTATGAAATTTGTCATGACTGTTGACATTGATATGTAGATGAGAATGAGACATTTTGGGATCAACCTACCAAAAAACATGGCCGCCAGTGGCCATCTTGGATATCAAAATTCAATCCATTAGCTCTGGCTACAGGTCGTACTATTTGTCTGATCATCATGAAATTTGTCATGGATGTTAATATTGACATGTTGATGGGAACGAGTAATTTTGGGGTCGTTCGGCCAGAAAACATGGCTGCGGGCAGCCATCTTGGATTTTACTCTTTGCATGACTAAATCCTTTCACACAGGCTACAGGTCGTACCTTTGGTCAGATCATCATGACATTTGTCATGGATGTTAACAATGACATGTAGATGGGAACGAGTCATTTTTAGGTCATTCGGCCAAAAAACATGTCCGCCAGCAGCCATCTTGGATTTTACTCTTTGCATGACTAAATCCTATGGCACGGGCCACAGGTCGTACTTTTGGTCGGATCATTATGAAATTTGTCATGACTGTTGAGATTTAAATGTAGATGGGAACGACTCATTTTGGTGTTATTCGGCCAAAAAACATGGCCACCAGCGACCATCTTGGATTTCAAAATTCAATCCATTAGCACGGGCTACAGGTCGTACTGTTCATCTGATCATCATAAAATTTGTCATGGATGTTAATATTTACATGTAGATGGGAACGAGTAATTTTGGGATCGTTTGGCTAGAAAACATGGCCGCTGGAGCCATCTTGGATTTTACTCTTTGCATGACTAAATCCTTTGGCACGGGCCACAGGTCGTACCTTTGGTCGGATCATTGTGAAATTTGTCATGACTTTTGAGATTGACATGTAGATGGGAACAACTCATTTTGGGGTCATTCGGCAAAAAAATATGGCTGCCAGTGGCCATCTTGGATATCAAAATTCAATCCATTAGCATGGGCTACAGGTCGTACTGTTTGTCTGATCATCATGAAATTTGTCATGGATGTTAATATTGACATGTAGATGTGAAAGAGTCATTTTTAGGTCATTCGGCCAAAAACATGGCCACCAACATTTTTACTCTTTGCATGACTAAATCCTTTGGCACGGGCTACATGTCGTACCTTTGGTCTGATCATCATCATGAAATTTGTCATGACTGTTGACATTGGGACGTAGATAGGAACGAGTCATTTTGGGGTCATTCGGCCTTAAAACGTGTCCACTGGCAGCCATCTTGGATTTTACTCTTTGCATGACAAAATCATTTGGCACACCCTATAGAGTCCACTTCCCTCATCCGATCATCTCCAGACTTCATATTAATCTTGATATTGATCTTACTAGATGGAAGCTATCAAATGTTTTTGAATTTCATTGGAAAACATACACATGTAGCCACCAGCAACCATCTTGGATTTTACTTTTATATATATATCCCTTCATGTTGATAATCTAGTATCACTTAGACATTTCAACTTTCTGCATTCCTAATCGCTCCATTGACTGTAACACATGAAATTATTTCCTTTCCAAGTTGAGCTACAGTGTCATTGACACTTTCATTATTATAATCCTCCCCGAGAAAACCACAAAATAAAAAAAATATATAAACACCAAATGATAATTTCAATTGTTCCGTTATAAATAGATCAATTAGTACATTGCATTATGTGTACAATCGGTTAGTGTGCCATGTAACTGCTGTGATAGTAACCTCTGATGGGGACGAATGCAGGCACTTCAAGCAGTGCTAGCTGGCAGATTTAAAATTAACACACAACTGAGGGACAGAGGGTGGGTTGGGTGCTTGGTGAAAATGGGTATACTCATGTCAGTGGCGAGATACACCCAACACTCACTGTCGTTCGCGACTTCCTTGGATGTAACGTTTACAGTTTACCTTTGTTTTTCTGGATCGGAGCAAAAGGAAAGTAATTGCAAGTCCCAGTTTTGTTGTTGCTTCTTTCTTGATGTATAGGTTGAATACAACTGTAATCTAAATTGCTTGAATCGTGATCCACAAATAAAGCGATAAGTGGACTAGCTCACAAACCAACGATATTAATTTGATACATGTATATGTCAATCAGATTTGGCACTGGTAAGTGCTGCACATGCATTGCAATGAAATGAGTACACCACATTTGCTAGTCATTGTCATATAAACATGTAGACCACATGAATATGTTGTCAGTTTTGCGTGTGTGTGTTTGTGTCATTAATTAATTTAGAAACTACAAAACATATAATTATGTACTGTCCGAAAATAAATATTGAGCATTGGTAATTCATTGACAATTAAATATGGGTAAAATATGTGAGTTAAAGATATGTAATTAAATAAGTTATAGGCAACAACAACAACAACTTTGCCACTCGAGGTAACTCAAGACAGTACAATCCGCAATGCATCTTATGACTGACCCACTTGGGATTTGGGAAATTGGGATGCAAGCGCCCAAGGTGCTCGAAACAATCAAATGATCTTGTCCGCCACCTTCTGTTCTGGTAAATTTCCACTTTCCAGTGTTTTATATCAGTTTGTTGCCTTTGCCCCTGTTTATCCCATAGAAAGAATGGAGCTGTCCTATCCTGACTGCTCACCATCCAGCCCAACTGCTGCCACCTCTACTCTGATTATATACTAGTATATGTATGTATTATGAACACAAAACATTCAATCACACACTGTAACACTACTACATATGATTTGTGAGTGAATGCTATTAACTGTACATAGGGCCATATTATGTTGGGAACAAATGTAATTTGAGTTTGTATTTCCTATATAAAAATAATAAAAACATTTCTCAATCACTAATTTTTCTACAAATCAGTTATTGACTGTGATTATAAAAGCGCTAATTATCATCATCAACAACATAGAATAAGTGTCGCCGATGATGACATACACGTGTATCGTCTGTGCCTTGGTAATTGTTTTGAACATTGTTTTGTTTACATTCTAGCATCCTTTTTATGAAACAATTGTTTTAAATATATTTCACAGTCACATTACAATACACCCTGTCCATCTGCTAGAATTTGATCTCTTACCTGCTCTTACAGTGAAAATATTACAGGTCAGCATACCAGATGTCAAATCTGACAAGTGTAGTATCAACAAGCACACAGCTCTCTCTAGCCAGAGAGGTTTTGATAATTAATTTTGAAATTGAATGTCAAATGTATTCCCGGGAGCCTTCAGTCTCTACTCATATAAACTATTACTGGTATAGGGATTTGTTCAAATAGACCGTCGGTCATAATAGGTGATTAATACAGTTTTAATTCTTCCTTTCAGTGAATTAATTTCTACCCTATGAATGGTTCTATAGTTTGTGTGGACCATCTTTTGTTGATTGAGACTGTTTCTAATAGAGACAGCTTTATAAGTTTAAGAATCAGCCACTCACTCCAAAAACGTTAACCCCCTCCATAAGACAAACTATTTGAGTTGTTGAGTTCAAGTTTAGTGCTGATATATAGGTTCCCATGATTATAGTTTTAAGCACACCTGAGGCAAAGTCTCTGTTGGAGCTGCCGTGTATAGTCATCACTTCTTGTTGATCATCCGTCTGTCCATCAACAATTCTTTAAACATCTTCTCCAGACCCATAAGACCAAATTGGTTCAAATTTGGTGTGGATGTTCCCCAGGTGACTCATTCAGATTTTTTAAAATGAGGTCACCCAGTCAAATAGTTTCGAAGCCAGGGCCCTAACTCTTTCCCTCCGTAGTAATTCTTAAAACAACTTTTTCTCAAGAACCATTGGGACTTTTATGCAGAATTTCCGCTAGGTGTTGGGGGGAATGTGGCCGTTTTTGGGAAGCACATACCCGGCGCCCTATCAGGAGAAATTTTGATGTTTATCACTGAAAAGTAGCCATTTCCTTGCACTTGAGACAACAAGCAGGAACATTGAAGCTTGGTATAGACTAAATTATAGACCAAATTAAAACAGATCGTCTTTCTTTGACCTTATGTTAATGAACTAAAAGCATGTAAGCACCACAATATACAGTAGATAGAATGACTTTTATAGCAGTAGCAATATTAAAAGCCGACATCAAAGGAACTAAAGACACATTGTCACACTCAGTGTCAAGTGTACTCTAGCAGTAACCAGTGTTACGGTTTCATGAGCAGAGCTCATGTCACGTGCTCTGCATGCTTTCTTTGTATTCACAGTACCACTGAATCAAAACAATTTGGTGAAAATCTAAATTTCCTCAGACGGAGATGACATGTTGGATTCGTATAATGGATAATTTTTTATTAATTGGACATGGAATAAATACATTGATAATAACTATTAATATTTTAATTGTTTTATTTTGAATTAAACATTTCTGATACAGACCTTGTTTTGAGGTAAAAGGTCTTCACTGTTTGTCGCAGTGACTGCCAGAACTCACCTGTGTTCATGGTTGCAGCTCAGAATTCAGCCCCCCCCCTAATGACTTACCAATGTATAATGCGCATTTTGAGGCAAATAGTGGGTCAGAAAGTTGGGACTTACTGACAGAAATCTATGGTAAATTAAAATGTGAGAGGCTGATTATAAATACTAAACATTCGCCAACTAAGCGTCACCCAGGATGGTGTTGACAACTGTGCACGTGTTCCACGCAATTGATCATGTCTTATTCAGACAGGATTCCTTGCAATATGTTAATCATCAGTGTCAGTGATCACTCGTACTGTGTAAAAAGGGGGCTGAGCTAGGTTAGTGGCTATTTTGTGGCCAATATTAAGTCAAGGTTGGGGAGGGGAATGGGGCCGCTGGACGGCCGGCCTGCCGTAGCCCCTAGTAGTGGAAACCCTGATTAAGCTTATATTTGGTATTGAGGGTACTTGGTTTACTGGGGTTCAGATTTGTTAAAATTGTGTGTGGTGGTTACAGACGGGTTACTATTTTTAGCTCACCTGAGACGAAGTCTCCAGGGGAGCTATAGTCATCACTCCTCGTCCGTCGTCCATCCATCATCCGTCCATCCGTCCATCTGTCCGTCAACAATTCTTTAAACATCTTCTTCTCTGAAACCATACGACCGAATGGGTTCATATTTGGTGTGGATGTTTCCTAGGTGACTCTCATTCAGATTTGTTCAAATGAGGTCACTGGGTCAAATAGTTGCGAAGCCAGGGCCATAACTCTATCCCTCTATAGTAATTCATAAAACGTCTTCTTCTCAAGAACTATTGGGCCTATTTAGCTTATATTTGATATGGAGGGTCATTGGGTGACTCGGGTTCAGATTTGTTCAAATGGGGTCACTTGGTCATATATAGGCAGAGCCAGGGACATAACCCTTAAAAATAAAAACCACCTTTCTCAATTTAACCAAAAAAATAAATACTAAACAAAAAAAATCATAATTTAAATTTGTTTTGTTTTACATGTATATATTTTTTTCAAATAAATTTTTTTAATTTTAATTTAGATTTAATTCCTTGCTCATATTTAATTTTTTGTTTAAACTTATTAGTACAAAACAACTAACACCATTATAACAGCCATCAGGTTGACCACACCAAATTTGATTTAAACAGTCTAAAATCCAGAACATGCAAACAGCAGACACTTAGATCTAAATGAGATATGAGCAGGGTTCCTGAGAAGACAGAATGTTTACTTAACAGCATATATAAGTCACAGTGTGCTGGCTAAGGTGATTAATGAGATGGCAGCATTAACAAAATCTGCTTGGAGTGAAAGCTTTGTTGATTGATGTCTTAGAGATATCTGCCTGGTAGAGAGTTGTATATAAATGACCTGTTGCTTATGATAACAAACTAATTCCAAAGCCAAGTGTGAATCTGACAGTTAGGCCATTATTTATATACCGTTTCATGAGGGGAGTTCCCCTGGTGCAGCATTAAAGATCATGTAACAGTGCATTCTCTTATATATGCGAGCCTCCCATAGGGAGCCAGGGACATAACTTATCCATTCATTGTAATTTTTAAAACGTCTTCGTATCAAGAACCATCAGGGCTATTCAGCTTATTTTTGGTATGGGTGACTGGGATTCAGATTTGATTCAGAATTGGATCACTGGGTCAAATAGGGGCAGAGCCATGGACATAATTCTTTCCCTTAATAGTTATTATTAAAACATTGTCTCAAGAACCATTTGGCATATTTAGCATATATTTGGTATGGATAGTCCTTGGGTCACTGGTATTCATATTTGTTCAAATGGTGTCACCAGGTTAAATAGGGGTGCGACCCTATTTTAATTCTTAAAATGGCTCCTCCTCGAGACCCACCAGGCCTATTTAGCTTATATCTAGTATGGAGGGTCTTTGTGTTACTAGGGACTGGGTTACTGATTTGTTAAAATGGGTTCAACCAGTCAAGAAATGACATTTGGTGTATATGACCTATGGAGAGTTGGGATCAAAATTTGTTTGATTGCGGTCCACCATTAAAAAAAGGGGGGGGGGCATGTCAGGTTGGAACTTTGCAACAGTTTATAGGATAGCTTGAGGTATCAGTTGTAAAATTCCAACATGTGCAAAGGAATTTTACGAACTTGGGAGTGTGTTTGCTTCATTGGGAGTGTGTTCACTTCAGTTAGGAGGGAGCAGACTATGTAGGGTGGGGGTGATCAGGGCCATGCAGTTGAAAATTTCAAAGTGGACACCCTACTGCTTAATGGAGACCCACTAGCTACGTCCCTCTTTAGGACTACTTGTTTTAAAGTGATTTTGACAAGTACTATTTCTTGTGGTCTTCCTGGTCCCAGTCTTCTCAGTCTTTACAGTCTGGTGAGCGTCTCCACAGTCATTGACTGTCTTGTTTATACACTAATTTAAAAGAAAACTGAATGTATTATGTTATTGGTCCATCTGTCCATCCATCTGCCTATTTGATTTTTTGGTATGTGGGTTTACTAGCACAAAATACAGGTCAATTTTGAATTCGGGTTCCGGCTGCTACTTTTCTCCAGAGGTACGGCCCTTTTTGTTGGAATTTGCACTCAATTTTCATTTCCAGATAATAACTTTAGTATGTTTGAACTGAATGGAATGGAATTTGTATGTGAGTTTACTGGCCCAAAATACAGGTCACATTCAAATTTGGGTTCCGCCCGCCAATTTTTGCCAGAGTCATGGTCCTTGTCGACTTAGAGTTTACCAATTATTTTGGTTTCCGAATGATAACTTTAATTTTATTGTCTGACTGTTTTCAAATTGTGTATGTCGATTAGCCACGTGAAAATACAGGTCAAGTTCTAGTTATCTGATTGTTTTCAAATTTTGTATATGGATTACTCATTTGAAAATACAGGTCAAGTTTGAATTTGGGTACCAGTTGCCTATTTTAACCAGTTATGGTCCTGGTTGACTTAAATTTGACAATTATTTTGGTTTCTGGCTGATAGCTATAGTTATAGTTATCTGTTTGTTTTCAAATTTGCATATAAGTTACACATTATGGCCGTTTGTTGAAACTGCCACGCCCTATTGATGCTCTTGTTAGCTCACCTGAGACAAAGTCTCCGGTGGAGCTATAGTCATCACTCCTCGTCCGTCGTCCGTCCGTGCGTCTGTCCGTCTGTCCGTCCGTCTGTCAAACTTAAAAAAAAACATCTTCTCCTCTGAAACCATCATACCGTATTGTTCCCTAGTTGACTCTCATTAAGATTTGTTCAAATGAGGTCACTGGGTCAAATAGTTGCGAAGACAGGGCCATAACTCTATTCCTCCATAGTAATTCTTACAACGACTTCTTGTTCAGAACCATTGGGCCGATTTAGCTAATATTTGGTATGGAGGGTCCTTGGGTCACTGGTGTTCAGATTTGTTCAAATGAGGTCACCCGGTCAATTAGTTGAGAAACCAGGGCCATAACTCATAGTAATTCTTACAATGACTTCTTCTAAAAAAATATTTGGCCGATTTAGCTTATATTTGGTACATAGATACCTTGGGTGACTGGGGTTCAGATTTGTTCAAATGGGGTCACTGGGTCAAATAGGGGCAGAGCCAGGGACATAACTTTAAAAACAAAAAATTACATTTTTGCATTTTGACCTTTAATTTTTGTTTAGGACACATCACAGCCTCATATTTCTTACCTAGATTTTTCTTAGCATTTTCTTCATCTGTATGGATTTTGGTATTGTTTATTTAACACCTTCCACTCTTGTTTTGATATAGAGTTCAT
The DNA here is from genome assembly GCA_032622095.1 of Siphonodentalium dalli. Taxonomy (NCBI): domain Eukaryota; kingdom Metazoa; phylum Mollusca; class Scaphopoda; order Gadilida; family Siphonodentaliidae; genus Siphonodentalium; species Siphonodentalium dalli. The sequence continues at coordinate 112,300,035 of CP136066.1, read as the reverse complement.
CCAAGACAGGATTACTCAAACATTTTTCATCTGATCAACACCAAATTTGGTATATCAATTTTTGACACTTATATACAGATCAAGTTAAAATATGGGTTTGATCCGATATATTTTAACAGAGTTATGGCCCTTTATAATTCAGACCTCTTTGCTATGCACTATTAATTTTTAAGAGAACACTGAAGCCTGTATTATTGAAAAAGCCAATTTATCATAGTGTGGTCACCCGATACTCTTGCTTCAGACTGCTTGCTTCAGACCAGTTTACCATCTGTCATTACACGACATGACATTAGCTAAACAACTATTCTACCAGAGTCTACAATGAATAGTCCATTGTTCGTTTCTCCAAGCCTGGAAATAGTGTGTCTGACATTTGCAGAATGAAGTCCCCAGATGGTGAATTTAGTGTTGCTACCCCATACAGCAGGCTAGCATCACCAAATACACCCTCTATTACCTTATTCTGCTTAGGCCTCATCTTCTGGGACAATTTTTTTTAAACATGTTTTAAAATTTGAAAAAAAGTGACACCATTATATATAACATCTGCAGAGTTATGAAACTTTACTCTTTAATGAAATTATGGAAACATTCCACCCTCCCCCACCCACCCCCTCCCACATGGCCCAGGCCCAACCCTGCCATCAACCAACATCCCTTCCAAGCCATATCACCTCTCAATTTAATACCTCTTCTCACCACAGAGGCATATATATCTGTAAAGGTACAGGTCATTAATTATATAAACTGGCCAGATGACATGTATTATTCTAATCTAAACATATCTGTAGCAATTTAACAACAAACTGGTGCTTCCATTCAATGTTAGGTGATGACTGACATTCAATGATACTGTGAATGGCTTTGATTTCTTCAAGTCTGGAAATAGTGTGTCTGACATTTACATAGTGAGGTCCCCAGATGGTGAATTTAGTGTTGCTACCCCATACAGCATGCTAGCATCACCAAATACACCCGCCAGGGACCTAATTCTGCTTAGTCCTCATCTTCTGGGAACTATCCTAAGTATCAAATTGACAGTTTGATTTAGTCACTTTTTCCACCTGTTCAGTTTCAATGTCCCCCTAATTTGCAGAAGATAAAATGCATAATTGAGGTGCTCAATGGGTGTGTATCACCAACTTCAACTGTAGGACTTCATTGATTTAGTCACTTTTTTCCACCTGTTCAGTTTCAATGTCCCCCTAATTTGCAGAAGATAAAATGCATAATTGAGGTGCTCAATGGGTGTGTATCATCAACTTCAACTGTAGGACTTCAATCTGTTCCTTGGTTTTATTGGCCATTGAGGCCTAATCAGATTGAGGATGAATTTGGTGATGCTAGCCTGCCTTACAGAATATTGTCATTAAATCCACATTTTTGGGACCTAATTCTGCAAATGTCAGACATACTAAATTCAGGTTTGGCCATTTCATATTATTGTTTTAATCACCACTTATCCAGATGAAATCATACGACTAATATTCAAAGAAAAATGGGGGGGGGGGGGGGGTATATATTGGATTAAATTTGTCTTCTATCTGGCATTTGCAGAATGAGGTCCCCAGAGGGTGAATTTAGTTATGCTACCCTGCACAGCAGTCTAGCATCACCAAATACACTAGCCAGGGGTCCTCATTCTGCTTAGGCCTCATCTTCTGGGAAGTATATAGGCACTTAAATTGACATTTTTACTTACTTTAGCCCTTCTGTTTAGTTTCTATATCCCCTAATTTGTGAATATAAAATGCATAATTGAGGTGCCCAATGGGTGCACATCACCAACTTTAACTGGATAACTTCAATCTAATGCTATGTCTCCCATAGCAGTTGAGGCCTACACAGAATGAGGTCCCCAGAGGGTGAATTTGGTGATGCTAGCCCGCATTGCAGGATTGTGTCATTAAATTCACCCTTTGGGGACCTCATTCTGCAAATGTCAGACAATTTGTTCAGGCTTGTCTGTTCGAATATTATGTTCTTAACCACCAGTATCCAGTTGAACTCATTATACCCTGATTTTGCAAAGAAAACTTGGGGGGGGGTATATTGGATTGAATTTGTCAGTCTCTATGTCAGACTGTTCTCCCATCCATCCATCTGTCATTATGTCTCTATCCGTCCATCAATTGTTTTCTTCTCCAGATACATATTAAAGACCAAATGGGTTTATATATTTGGGTGTGGATGTCCCCCAGGTGACTCACATTCAGATTTGTTCAAATGAGTTCATCAGGTCAAATAGGTGAGAAGTCAGGGCCATAACTCTTTCCTTCCATAGTAATTCTTAAAACAATTTCTTCTCAAGAACCATCTGGACTATTTAGATTATGTTTGGTATGGATGGTCCTTCGGTGACTGGGGTTTAGATTTTTTCAGATTTGGGGTCATTTTAGGAAAATCAGTTCAGTTCAACTCTTAAAATCTAATGTCTGAAATTACCAAATGAATGGATCTCATAGATGGGGATTCACGTTTGTTCAAATAGGGGCGGAGATAAGAGATTTAATTACCAACCAGCCACCCTACCCGTGCTCCGGTGGAGCTATAGTCATCACTCCTCGTCCGACCATCGTCTGTCCGTCCATCCGTCCGACAACAATTATTTGAACATCTTCTCCTCTGGAACCATAAGACCAAATGGGTTCATATTTGGTGTGGATGTTCCCTAGGTGATTCTCATTCAGATTTGTTCAAATGCGGTCACTGGGTCAAATAGTTGCGAAGCCAGGGCCATAACTCTTTCCCACCATAGTAATTCTTTTAAACATCTTCAGAACAATAAGACTGAATGGTTTCATATTTGGTGTGGATGTTCCCTAGGTGACTCACATTCAGATTTGTTCAAATGAGTTCACTTGAAATAGTTGCGAAGCCAGGGCCATAACTCTTTCCCTCCATAGTATTCTTAAAGTGACTTCTTCTCAAATACCATCAGGCTATATGGGTTCATATTTGGTATGAAGGATCCTTGGGTGACTGGGGTTCAGATTTGTTCAAATCAGGTCACTGGGTCAAATGTTGGCGGGGCCAGGGACATAACTCCAAATTTTTTGTTTTAGATTTAACTCTTTAGATATCTACTTCTTTTGAAGTGATTATGAAAAGTTCTGACTGTTGTGGTCTCCAGAGTCCCAGTCTTATCAGTCTTTGCAGTCTGGTGAGCGACCCCACAGTCATTGACTGTCTTGTTTTTAGATAGTACTCATTCAAGTAATGGATGATAAGTTTGGGCTTCTCCTGCTTCTCCTGCTCCCTGCTCCCTGTCCCTGAAATACCTTCCGAAATGACACACCCCTGTGATGGCCGTTTTTTCATGACAAATAGCGCTTTGTGCAAACACATGTAGACATTTTTGTAGATTAGTTAGATCCAGGGGAAAAGAATGAATGGTCTATTTTATGTACTTGGTCGACTTTAGTGTAGCGCAATTATTCATTCACACTTTTCAAGAAATATATATATGGTCTATGACAACACCTATAAACACTCTTATGCTTATCATTTTGTGACAACAGTTTTGAAACATCGCAATATTTTGAAACTATAGTATTTAGTACAGTTTAACGCTAGCGAGAATGCAATGGCCAGCGATGGGTCAATTATTTACCCAAAGTAATTAATTTACCTATGGCAACAGCTCCTACACTCTGAGAATGGTCGTCTTTACAAAGTTGAATATGATATTCAAAAGACTAGAATAACTGCATATAAAAAATAAAAGCCGATCTACCAACCCTATTTGTCCACGAAAAAAAATATTTGGGAGACTATACTTTAGTGTAGCGCTGTTATTCATTCACACTTTTCAAGAAATATATATATGGTCTATGACAACACCTATAAACACTCTTATGCTTATCATTTTGCGACAACAGTTTTGAAACATCGCAATATTTTGAAACTATAGTATATAGTACAGTTTAACGCTAGCGATAATGCAATGGCCAGCGATGGGTCAATTATTTACCCAAAGTAATTAATTTACCTATTAATTTACGTGCATCCCTCCCAGATAGGGTTCCGGATGATAACTTCAGTAATAATAAACGGAATTATATACCATTTGGTGTTTGAGCTTATTGGATGGGGGCACAGGTTTAGTTTGACTATTCGGGAGTTATGGTCCTTGCAACTTAGTATTTCCTGATTATGTTGGTTTCTGGATTAAGATGGTGGCTGGATCATATCATCAGATATAATTAATGGCATTAAATAAATTTTATATGTGAGCTTGTGAGCTTATTGGTTGTGGGCATATGGCTTACTCACATAAAAATGCAGGTCAAGTTTGAACATCAGTGCAGTCTACCCATTTTTAAAGTGATTTTGATGTTTTATTTTATTAAAATAGCACAAAGCAGGTTTATCTGACAATTTACATGTACATGCATAGGATATTTCCCTGTAGGTGCACCAAAAAATAATTGTAATCGGATTAACTACCTGTTGATTGAGGTGTTAACATCCCCTAATCTGCATAAGCCACAACTATAAAACTGGTATGGGGATTCGTTACATGGGTGGGGGGAGGGTATGGGGGATGCAACCGATTTCTAAATAAATACATGTATTTTGTTTATAATTTATACTTTCTTATGGAAACGAGAACTCGCTTGCCATAACTTTTGTCAAATGTACAGTAATGCCCTAAGTAATCGACTCCTTAACCACAGCAGAATTATGGGTAGTTTTAAGGATTTAGTCGGAAATATGGCTTGTTGCCATTCTTCCGAAAGCTCTCACTGAGTACTTTCCGATGAATGGCAACAAGCCATATTTCCGACTAAATCCTGAAAATTACCCATAATTCTGCTGTAGTTAAGGAGTCAATTATTTAGGGCATTACTGTAAGTAAAATGTTGCAGCACGAAACCTCATGCTGGCTGATGATGAACATCATTTTATCTTATTGTAGTGTAATGCATTCTCTGTACTTTCAGACTTAAAATGGCAGCTGAGCCCAAGTCACAAAGGTACAGATCTGAATTACATATTTATGTGTCTCCGCCGCTCACTCTGGCTAATGCACTTCCACTTATTGGTCCAGACGAACAACAGTCTAAAACGACTACCGATGATCGGTGTTGTTCAACCACTGAGGTACACCATGAACACAGCCGTAACTGCTGCCTATTCACATCTCGTACTTCAGGAAGTAATATAGTTAGTGATGTGTCCAGATCACCTGATAGCGGAATAAGTTTATGGAAGGCTAATAAAGAATATTGTCGACATACCTCTTCAGGTTACGAGAGTTACAGAGCTGATGAAGATGCGCATAATCTTGAATCTACCTCTTTTTCAATGGCAGGCATTCCAAGCAAGAATTCCAGACCACAATTTTCCCAGTTACATTCCATTAGCATTGATTCTTATAAAGAGCTTCCATATGACCTTCACAGAGGCATGTTCAAGGGCACTGAATTTAAACTAGACATTCCTGACAATGGTAGTGAGCAGAATAAATTGCATGTCAAAACACATGACCTGAACTTACCGAGTTTAGACGAGGTACAACCACAAACCAAAGATATTTCCTCTGGATGTTCATGGATGTTGCAGCGATTTATGTCGGACAACGAAAAATGTGGCAGCAGCAGTGAAAATTCATCCACTCATCTTCATCCAAATTTTAGCTCTCAAATATCTAATGAAAGCGCCAATAGTATCAGCTTACAAAGCAGGAGTTCTGGGTTCAGTGATTCTGCTCTGGAAGGCTTTGACTCCATTGATGATTGCTCAAACCAAATTCCTAATTTGCCAGATGCTTGCGATAAAAATGAACACCTAAATTATGCAGAAAAATCTCAACTTCATCTGCCAAGTGTGTTTGTTAGTGATTATGATACATGTAGCTTTTCGGAAGTGGAGTTTAGCAACGATGCCTCCAGATTGGTGAAAATACATTCTAAACTGCCCTACGATGAACAAAATTGGCCAAAAGGATCGAACAATTGTTCTCTGCTTCATTCACAGTTCAAATCTGATGGTTATGAGGGAGATGATTCCGCAGATTCCCAAGAGAGCTCATCCATCGTGTCAGAATCCTTCCTTGAAAGAAGCACCAGTTCTCGAAGCTCTAGTGCTTTGAGTACAATTCTTAAGAGGAACAACCAAAAGCGCAGTAACAATGACCCTTCAATTCCTCACCTTAACACATCATATGATGCACAAGAAAATGACATGCAAGACAATGTACATCAAACTAAAATTGTTTTTCCAGAGGACACTTCCAATCCCTCTGGTTTATCAACTGATCATTCAATTTCCTGCTTGGGCCAACAAATTGGTGATATGAATCTCCTTAACACTGAACTGGAGGCTTTACAAGAGAATAGCACAATCTCACCAGATACTTCATATTTGTCGTGTTCGGGAGACGATCTACTGTCAGATGAAAACATCAAAGTTGGAGACATGCCAAGGCAAAAGGTAAACCACTTTTTTGTTTACTCAACGACACATAACAGTTTTAACTTTTGAAGATGTATTCAGTGTTCCATGCTAAAAAATTACTAAACCCAGTTTGCTATTCAGTTGTAAACATCAATGAGGTCATTGTCACAAGTGTAGCCAACTTTTCACAGGCGATCACATTTAAAGCAAGCTTTCCAAATTCCATCGTTTTATGATGTGATATATGACCACGCATTCGTAACTAAAATGGCAACATCATGCTCCAAACCTGCGATCATTTATTATGTTATATAGGAATAGAAGTTTTATAGAACTCAAGAAATTTTGCGACATTGTTTGAATATAAATGATAAACTAATATTTTATTTATTTATTCCCTTATGTAACAGTTGTGTAAGTTGTTTTTCATTCATATACTTGAAAATGTGATTAGCCTTACTAGTCAGGTTCACTAGACCCACATAAAATGAAAAGCTGGCTGTGATCGCCCTTGAACTAAACCCATTTTGCTATCCAATTACTCAGGTACTCCCTAGTCTATAAAATCTTACACCTGAGAATTGCCAACTGTAAGAGAAAACTGTCTTTTAAGCATTTTCTTTCAATTTTTAGCTCAACTTGACGAAGACAAGTTTAAGCTACATGTACATTATTGTATTGTCATGGATTGGCGTCCATCGTGTGTCTGTAAACAATTCCTTTGGCACACCCTACAGGGCACATTTCTCATCTGATTGTTACCAAACTTCATATGGATCTTCAGGTTACCCGAAATTCATTAAAAATCATGGCCACCAGCAGCCATCTTGGATTTCATATTTCAAGCCATCAGAACACCCTGAAGCCCACATTTATTGGAGAAATGCTTGAAATAAAACAATTTCATCTACACAATACAATCCCTTCACTGAAAACAGTTTCCTTATTCTGTATCATTCTGTTGACGGCACAGCATAAAATTACACTCTCCAAGTTAAGCAACAGTGTCATTAGCACTTTCATGACTTACCATAGCTGCAATGATTTAGAACAACATTAGTAAACAATAGCAATAATTTTTGTAATAAAAATGACTGCACTGTAGTTTTTTCGTCATGTTTTGATTCTAACAAAACTTTTAAACCAATAACTTTTGTGTAAAATTAGATTAAAAAAAAATTATATATATATATATATATGTGTACTGTACTAACAGTTGTTGTGAAGGTCTGGAACCCTGAATACATCTTTGAAATAACTTTTGCCTAAAGTTTAACCCTTCCATGACTGGAGCTTCCTGAAATTGTGCGAAAACCCTGTGCCAATGCATTCTCTTATATATGCAAGTCTCCCATATGGAGCCTCACATATATAAGAGAATACATTGGCCTAACAATATTTACCATGACCCTGTAAGCCAGTGCATTCTCTTATATATGCGAGGCCCCCTTTGGGAAACTCACATATGTAAGAGAATGCACTGGCACAGGATCATTAATGCTGCTCCAGCTCAGCTCCCATCATGATGGGGTTAATAGTTCCAGTTGGTACTGTCACCTAACAGAAATTTTTAAGAAATGCTGCAATTTGTCATGAACAGTAAAGTTCTCCAAAATCCAGAAAACGTTGAGTATGAACAGATACAGTGCGTTGAATATTTCCTCAATAACCTTTTGCAGCAGCAGTGGCTAGTCATTCGAAATAGAGGTGCACAATTGCTCTTGCATGCAATCGCGTGTGATTGGAATTGAAAAGTTGCGTGCCCCACAATCTTGGTTAAGTTTACTCAACAATTAACTAAAAAAATGCAGCACAGTAAGGGTAGGGTCGTAGAAGACATAGCATCAAAGGTTATACACACGAAGTCTCCAGTGGAGCTATAGTCATCACTCCTCATCCGTCCATCGCACCATCCGTCCGTCCATCTGTCAACAATTCTTTGAACATCTTCTCCTCTGGAACCGTAAGAACGAATTGGTTCATATTTGGTGTGGATGTTCCCTAGGTGACTCTCATTCAGATTTGTTCAAATGAGGTCACTGGGTCAAAAAGTTGCGAAACCAGGGCCATAACTCTATTCCTTCATAGTAATTCTTAGAACGACTTCTTGTCCAGAACCATTGGGCCGATTTAGCTAATATTTGGTATGGAGGGTCCTTGGGTGACTGGTGTTCAGATTTGTTCAAATGAGGTCACCCGGTCAATTAGTTGAGAAACCAGGGCCATAACTCATAGTAATTCTTAGAATGACTTCTTCTAAAAAAATATTGGGCCGATTTAGCTTATATTTGGTACGGAAGGACCTTGAGTGACTGGGGTTCATATTTGTTCAAATGGGGTCACTGGGTCAAATAGGGGCAGAGCCAGGGACATAACTCTAAACAAAAAAAATAACATTTTTGCATTTTGACCTTTGATTTTTTTTTAGACACATCACAGGTATCCCACTCACCCTTGCCCACCCCACCTCCTGTCCCTGCCACACCATGCTGTACCATACCATATTATCTCTGCATAGTTCACCCCATTAAAATCCTTGTTTTTATCACAGCTGTAGGAGTAATGCAAAGCTGTATGTGCAGTTGTTAAAACCTAAATATCTAAATGTCAACACCTCTCCTCAAGACATACTACTGGCTGATAGTGATTTCATGAATGGAATTTAATCCCAGATAATGCACTGGCTTTCAAGGTCATGGGAATTTTGTTAAGCTAATGTAGTCAGACATTCAAATAAATCATGTATGTCATATTCTCCCATGGATGTCCCCACAGTGTTGGGGGGGGGGGTGATTGACAGATTTGTTCAATGAAAATTATGAAAGGTAAGTTTGAAGCTCACCTGAGACGAAGCTATAGTCATCACTTCTCATCTGTCACCTGTTCATCTGGCTGTCCGTCCATACATCTGTCAACAATTCTTTGAATATCTTCTCTAGATCATAAGACTGAATGGGTTCATATTTGGTGTGGATGTTCCCTAGGTGACTCACATTCAGATTTGTTCAAATGAGGTCACTCTTGTCAAATGGTTGTGAAGCCAGTTGGACTATTTAGCTTACATATAGTATGGAGGATCCTTTAGTGACTGAGATTCAGATTTGTTAACATGAGGTCAACCCATTAAGAAATGACAGGGCTATGGGGACTTAAGACTTTTGTGTGTAATAAAATCATTAAAATACAAAATTCATTAAAAAATCTATCTTGGAACTACCTGACTGATTAATCTGACATACATACATGTATAGTGTTTTTGGGTCCATGGATAATTGGGCTTTAAACATGTCTAAATGGTTTTATAAAAAGGCGCTTGTGAGATTGGTAATTTAAAGGTAGATATTCACTGATCTACATACATGAAGCCTCTCTAGCCACATATCCTGTTTAGATCTAATTCTTTTAAAGTGATTATGAAAAGTTCTGACTGTTGTGGTCTCCAGAGTCCCAGTCTTATCAGTCTTTGCAGTCTGGTGAACGACCCCACAGTCTTTGACTGTCTTGTTTAATCCGTAATGGTCAGTATCAAAGAGACAACGTTGACAAAACAATCAGTTATATTACGATGTCATAGCTCAATACTCGTAAGTACCTGGTGATAGATTCCGAGCCACTATGAAACAGACACCAGTTCGTACGAAACAGGAAAGAGTAAACGGTACATATTACCAATTTGCTATTATGACTTACTAGTACATGTATCAGTAACAATGCGATCCCACTTTGTAGTGTTCCAGGGAATATATATTTTGAAAACAAAAGAAAGTATTACTTGTAACACTTTGTATAAATTTTCTAGCAAGTATGTTTGGAACGTAACATTGAGAAAAATTTAGATGCATTGAGAAGTAAATTTTTTAATGTTATATTGTTACATGTTGATATTCATTATTTGATTGGCCAAATTTCAATAAGTTTCTATTCACCTTGTACTTGCTCCAAGTGTCTTGATGACCTTTAATGCCACAAGAGATATTTTATTTCAGTTGGTATTTCTTTCTCAGAAGCAGTCAAGGAAAAATAAAGTCACCCATTGCACCAAATATTCATTGTCTATTAATTTATTCCACAATTGGGTAGTAACAGGAAAATAAACAATCCTCCACTATAATGCCATGAGATATACACGTGTCTGTCTGTCTTTTTTTCTAGGTTTGTATAGTATTTGTTCTGGTTGAACAAATAATTTCAAACTTCAAGCATGTGCAAAGAGACATCACCACCAATAAGTGTCTAGTTATAAATAGCAATATGTGGACATTGAGATGTCTACAGACCTCAATTAGATCATTCTGCAGAACGTAAATGAAGATATTGATACATTGTTTTACAAACACATGTATCTTTGCAGGTTATGTAGGAAACGCTATGTTGTCAATTAGTTTTACATACTGGTACCAGTATTTATAGGGTTAGTTCCAGGATAATGTACAGTATATCTTAGGTTATATTTATAACCAGTACCGGTATATCCATGACTGGATTTACAAGTACATATTTGCAGGTTTTATAACATGTACATGTAGCACTTTATTGGAATTAAATATTCACAGGTTATGTCACTTTTATAGTAGGTTTTGTACTGTTGTACTTTGACATCCCCCCTATGCATCTTCCCCTTTGGGTTGGGGGGGGGGGGGGGGGGGGGTAATCTACCCGGTCCCCCTCTGTCCTGATCATTGCCCCCTCCCCCCCACTGAATTTATCTTATCATAATATGTAGTGGCCAGGTACTCTCATAAGGTGAGGAGATGTGGGGAAGATGATCAGGTGCATTGTTCATGTCATAAATAACCGAAAATGCATACAGGCGCAAAATACAGATAATTGTGTCAACAGTATATATTACGTATGTACCTATACTAAGCTACATACATGTACATATATGTACAGCACAAAACAAATATTGTATTATACATGTATGTTTGCATACGGTACATCAAAGTTTGGTTTCGAACAGGGTTGTACATGCCTACAATTGTGTTCACAGCAAAGTGCAACTCCCACTAACATGAACCATGTCAAGGGGTGTGGTTTTGTTGTCAGTCAAGGACTATTTTTTATACAGAAAAACAATTGTATACATCTCATTTATATTGATTCGATATTTATCAACATTTTTCGTTTGTATGAAAGTAATTTCTCTTTTTATATTATAAAACTGTGTTTTAAGTCAGTTAACAGTTTCTATGCTAAATGGATTCTCCCATTCAGTTATAAAAGTATATATTGCAATAGTCTATTATTCATTTAAAGGGGTGTTCAGGTAATAAAAGTAGATGACAGTCGACAGACAGAAGAACAGATAATACAAGAGCAGAATGATTCATATTCATTGGAGGGAAATGTTCAGATAATAAGTTCAACAAACTTTTATTGAACTTATTATCTGAACATTTCTTAAGGGAACTACTCATCAATGAGTATTTACTATATAGATAGAAAAGGTTAATGTACTCGCAACTGGACTTTTCGGAAAATAGCAGCTCATCCATTAACCCTTTCATATGTCAAGTTGGCCAGAGCTTCACTGATGTTATAAAGCAGAAATCAATGTAAACATGCAATCAGATTCTATTTATTTAATTAACTTGGTAAATAAATATGATTCAATGGTGGAAACATCCCTCTAGCAATTCACTGGAATATATTCAGATATTGGTAAAATTTACACATATATACTAATAATTATAACTTTTGTCCAAATATGACAATCTAACAGTTGTGGCAATCTACGGTAGGTAGTGAACAAGCCTGATTATTGCATGTCTGTCATTTGCAGAATGAGGTCCCCAGAGGGTGAATTTAGTGACGCTATCCCGAATCTTCTCTGGAAAGTTTCTTTATTATCAAATTTCTATAGTAACTTAGATTCTTTAACTTTTTTAGTTTAGTTTCTCTATATCCCCAAATTGACAGATGACACATAATCGAGGTTCCAAATGGGTGTACATCACAATATTCACCATTTGGGAACTTCAATCTGAGTCTATGTCTCCCATAGCAGATGATGGCATGTAGAATGAGGCCTCCAGAGAGTGAATTTGGTGGTGCTAGCACGCTGTGCTGGATAGCATCACTAAATTCACCCTCTGGGGACCTCATTCTGAAAATGACGGTCACACTAAACTCCGGTAGGTCGTGAAATCAATGGCTTGATTAATAGTTTCATCCTGCTTCTTGAACACATAGAGTTATCTCTCATGTGTTTGTTGCAGCAAAAACCTTCACTCGTACTCTGATACTTCTCTGAACCAGGCTAAAAATGGAAAAAGATGCACTTCATTTCCCAGGTTTAGAATGGGTACATGTATTTCCATAGCTGCCAGTTTCCGCAGGGCTTAATTCTTTTTTCTTCCAAAGATAGAAGTGAACTCCATTTGGCCCATGTGGTATATTTGGTATGGAAAGTCGTCAGATAGTTATTGGTTTTTAGATTTGTTGATGCAGGTTCAACCAGTCAACAATTGCAGAGGGTAGTGGAGTAGGGGTAATAACAAACTTTTCTCCAATAATTTTACTGAAAGTTTTGAAATACTTAAAACATCTTTTTTTGACTACTATTGATGTCATATTTGGTCTTGATCTGTGGATAAATTGGATTATGATTGTGTTCAAATGTGGCAGGTCAAAAATGGCAGAAGCATGAGGACTTAACTATTTTCCTTTCAATGAACCCACTAAAACATCCCTGAAGCAACTACACAAATTGAGCTCATACTGGTATATGATGTGAATTAAGGGTCCTAGGATGACTAGTATTCAGATTTGTTCAAATTGTTTTTGCTAGCAGGGGAGCATGAAGCAACCAAGGGTAAGAGGGGCACAACTTTCAGAAAAGGCACCTCTTTAGTCAGAGATATTGGCATAAATGGTGAAAAGGCAATATTTGAGCAATCATACAGCATTTTAACCCTTTCTATACTAAATACTCATTGATGAGTAGTTCCCTTATGAAATGTTCAGATAATAAGTTCAACAAATGGCTATAGGTCGTTTGTTGAACTTATTGTCTGAACATTTTCCTCCAAAGAATATGAATACTTCTGCACTTGTATTATCTTTTCATCATACAGCTGTGTGTTGTCTGGTAAATTGCAATGTCATTTTTCCTGAATACCCCTTCAAATGGAAAACACCATTCCAATGTGTACTTTTATAACTGAATGGGAGAATCGATTTAGTAAAGAAATGTTTAAAGCACTTATCACTAGTATCCAGGACCAAGCTCATATTAAGGTACTATAATGGGTATATTTTGTTCTTACTGTATTGAAATATGAAAATGATGCTTTAGCTAATGTTTGAGGTATTTCTTGCCGTTTCATGAAGAATGAAAGGGAACTTTGTGGCTCACTGTGTCCACCTTGGTGGGCGGCGGGAGGGGTAATCCCTGCCTCCCACTCTGTCCCATGCTCTTGTGGCCCTGTTTGCTAGGCAATAATGGTCAGAGACTCAGAGCAACTGGTGGCTACTCAGTAGGAAACTTTATACTTGTAACACATTTCCCTCCAATGAATTCTTATTAACTTCAAAACATTTTATCGTAAACTGCTAACTTGCTAAGTACATGTAAGTTGAGCTAATATCTTATGTGAAGGGTACTTGAATAAATGGGATTCTGATTTGATATATGGCATACAAAAAAAGGGGAAGACCTGTAGGACAACACTTTCTCAAGAAACATCTCATGCACATAAATATTACACCTGTTCAATTAAGAAGATATGCTGTCAAGAATGTTCTGCATGCAAATAATGAGTGTTCATTACTCAGTCATCACATTTAAGGATTTCTGGAAACAAGCCTACAAATAGTGTGTCTGTTATTTATAGAATGAGGTCCCCAGAGGATGAATTTAGTAATGTCACCAGAGGATGAATTTAGTAAAGTCACCCTGCAGTGGGCTAGCATCACCAAATTCACCCTCTGGGGACCTCATACTGCTTTGGCCTCATCTGCTGAGAAATATCTATATTGTCTCAAATTAACAGTGTTTTAGTTTCTTTTTCCCTTCTGGGAAGTTTCTAAATCCCCTAATTTGCAGAAGATAAATTGCATAATCAAGGTGACTAATGGGTGAATATCAATTCAACTTGGGAACTTCAATCTGATCCTAAGTCCCCCATAGCAGTTGATGCCTAAGCAGAATGAGGTTCCCAGAGGGAGAATTTGGTGGTGCTAGCCCGCTTAGTGGAATAGCATCACTAAATTCACCCTCTTGGGACCTCATTCTGCAAATGACACACTATTTGCAGGCTTGTCTGGAAAGTTTATTTGAGCAGGTGGACTTTAGGTTATAATTAATGGGATTTGTCACTTTATTTATCTTCTTAGAAATGGGGAATTATGAGAGTGGCATTTGGCCAATCTCCCTACAGACTCACCTGATGCACAGTGTCAGATGAGAGCGATTATGAGGCAATGAGTTGCACCAAGGCCTTCCACAAACAAATTAGTGTTTCCTATCTCCCAGGGCTAGGTTAATGACTAAAGGTCTCTTTTGGGAGGGGAAATTTATAACTGCACCCCCCCCCAATCAAATACCCCTCACCACCCCATTGATACCTCTCACACCCTATCAGGCTATCACCCTAATGTTTGGAAGTTTTCCAACTGTTGGTAATTTCAGTCAAAAAATTTAAATAAAAGTAGGAAAATATTCAATATTCGGTCGTAAGAACAACAAATTCAACATTAAATATTGGTTTGGAAAATCAAACTATGAGAACGAGAACTGTTGTAAATTATCCCTGCCCTCTCCCAATCCACATTTTTGGGGTTGGTTTCGTAAAAACAATTATTTTCTTAAATCAATGTGTGAACGTGCTTTCACCGAGGACAGGTCCGCAGAACTACAGTAATGTCCTCAATAATCGACCCCTAAACCACAGCAGAATTATTGGAAATTTTTTCAGGATTTAGTCACAGAGAGCTTTCCGATGAATGGCAGCAAGCCACATTTCCGACTAAATCCTGAAAAATTTCCCATAATTCTGCTTTGGTTATTGGTCATATACTTTGGGCATTACTCTACTTGAAGTTGAGCACAATCATTTGGCCAATGTACCCATCCGTGCTCATCCATGCTCATTCTGTTCATAATAAACCAGTATGTTTTATTCTTAAAATGTTTGTTTTGTTACCAGCCTTGATTATTCCCCACTGCACAACATAAAGTTGCCACATTTGGTGGAACGTTTGAATCGCTTCAGTCCATTTTAAGCCACTTTTGTTCAGATTTGTCCATTTGTCATTTGTCATGTGCTGGACTTCCATTATGGTGCTGGTTCAATAGCTTTGCTGTTTTGGGGGGAGGGGGTGATGGGATGCAGAGGTATAATATTTTGAGTCAGCGGCAATAAAAAAATGAGCGAGGGGAAACAAACAATCTTTTAATTATGGCCCAATAACTCTGTGTATGGCATGCATTATGAGTGCATTATGAGTGCAAAAGTAGGTTGATAAACAACACACTGTTTTTAGTGCTAGTTTTAAAGTTTTGTTCTGAATTAGTTTGGCAACATGAAGGGAGAGTTAGACAGGTCTTGATAGTCCATCACAGTTAGGGTAGCATTATCTCACCTATTACAAATGAATGCAGGGTTTGAGACCCGTCAGTTTTTTACATTTTACTCTTAATTACTAGTTTTTACTATCCAATTTATTAAATTGCCAGAAAACAGATGTGGCACATCAAACATGATTATGAATACCCAACAAAATTATTTTATTTTATAAAGACAACGCTATGAGTGTGGCCTTCTAAATCATCAATTCATGTGGGTAGAACATTTTATACCTATATAAACAAAACATCCATCCAGATGGCTCTTCTTAGCTCAAACATGTTTAATATGTTATGTATTAGGCCACACTAATTTTATCACCTGGTTTACGAACATTTGGTTGAGAAAAAAAGTAGAGGCAGGAGGAAAAAAATTAATTGTAAAAGTAAATTGAGGTATTTCTTTCCATAAAATAGTTTAGATAATGGGGGAAAAAGGATCAAGCCAAAGGAGAGACTCTGCCGTCAAATATATTCTACACTACATGTTTCATAGTCAAGATGATCATAAAGCATAAAGCAAGCAAGCAATGACAATGACCAGGCTATTAACCCTTTTCATGACGGAACCTGCACTGGTGCAGCATTAAAGATCCTGTGCCAGTGCATTCTCTTGTAATGAGAATGCACTGGATTATAAGGTCAATGTAATAATGTTAGACCAATATATTATCTTATATGCGAGGCTCCCTATATGAGACTCGCATATATAATCTTGAGAATGCATTGGCACAGGGTTTTCTAAAAAAATTCAGGATGCTCCAGTCATGGAAGGGTTAAATTACTGTTGCCTTAGAATCTAAATGAAATTTAACCCTTTCAGTGCCAAGTCCGATTTTTGTATCAACCCATATTTCCTTGATCATTTTTCAAATTTATTGATTATAATAATGTAATACATTGATGGAAAGATCTCTTAGAGCTCTTTCCATCAATGTATCACATTATTATAATACAAAAATCGGACTTGGTGCTGAAAGGGTTAAACTAGATTTCATAAATAAAACTTGGAATCCTCCTGAATATCAGGGTACATATTTTGTTTTGATGTTTGTTTACATTTCTAGTGACACATGTTGGGGAAATTCCCATGGAATTTCCTTCTAATATACTCATCATACTCTTTCTCGCTGTTTAAACTGCCCTGAGAAGACGTTAGTTAATATATGTCTTTTTGGCAACTATATCTTGTTAACTGTCAAGTTTGAGCTATTGCCATGGGTTGGCATCTGCCGTGCGTGCATGCGTCCCTCCGTTAACCCTTTTAACCCTGGCTCCCCACAACGATCGACACCATGACCCTGGGCTCCCAGTGTTATTTTTGATTTATTGTAGACTGTGTTTAGGCGCAATGTGTTGGTTATGTTTAAATGGTGTCGCAGGTCTGAAACTTTACATGTATTTTCCCCATGGACCATTGAGTATTTTAAGATCGGGATACATTACCACACGATCACTCACTGGCAACGGTTGCTATGCAACTACCCGAAATTGAAAGTAAAATGCAATTATAGCTTTTATCGACATATTTCAGCCCTAGAAAACGGCGTTTTCGATGCAGCCAATGCCCCATTGTGAAATTTGATATATATCTGGTCAGATGAGTGAATCTAACTTTTGTTTAAGGGTAGTAACGGTTGATAAGCAAATACCACAAATGATCCAATGACACAATGCCCTGAGCATTTAATTGTATTATGCTCCATTTTAGACATTTTTATAGGCGCACATTAGGTTTTTCCGAAATCACGTGACGAGCGTTTCGGTTGGTCTCGTCGACAATCAACTGCCACAGTGCATCATCCAAAAATAAATTTAAGTAATCAACCTTGGGGTGTACGGTCCACACTTATTGAAGTTGGTACATAGCATTCTTTGGAACCGCAGCTTCTCTTTCGGTGGAAAGGTACGTTCAACAAACGAATTTGTGTCCCTTTTCCAGGTATGGACATTATGATCACCATGACTAATTGTAGGTATGAAGCCACACCCCCTGCCATGCCCCTACCTCGACATAAGCTCCGCCCATTTCCACAACACCTCAACTGCCCCAAACATTGAGCACTTGTCGTATCTGTACTTGAAACAACGCCACCCGCTGCTGTAGCGACTGACGTCTGAATCTCTCCCAGTGTCACTGTGCTTTCATTATCCCATTATAACTCACAACTGTCGTAGTCATCATCATCTAAATTTTCCGTGTCCGATTCCAAAATTTGCCGGACCACCTCCTCTACCGAAAATGTTTAGGCTTCATAATTAATGATATTGTGTGCTTAAATGCAATAGCAACAAGACACAAACAAAAACATACTTATTGGAGAATGAGTCGACCGCGACGATGTTTGTAAACAATACACACGTGGTGGTCGGTATACTGGTCTGTTCAGCGGCCGGTATAGCCGGTATACCAGCCGCTGGGGTATTTGGAGGTTCACTCAGCGGCCGTTTTTCCGGCCGCTCGGGTTTAAAGGGTTAACAATTTGCTTTGGCACACCCTACAGGTCACATCCCTCTAGATGGGAGCCATTGATTTTTTTCTAAATTCGTTAAAAACATGGCCATCAGCAGCAATCTTGGATTTCAGATTTGAATCCATCGTCACACCTTGCAGTCCGCAATTTATTGATAAATGTTTTGAACAATTTACAGGCATGTTACGGATCACCTCTAGATGGGAGCTATCAAATTTGAATGATTTTCGATGAAAAACAAGGCTGCTGGCAGCCATCTTGAAATTTATTCTTTGTATGACTAAATCCTTTGGCACACCCTACAGACCACATCCCTTATCCAATCATCACTAAACTGTATATGGATCTTCAGGATGACCTCTAGAAGGGAAGCATCAAATTTTTCCGAAATTCGTTGGAAAAACTTGGCTGCCAGCTACAATTTTCGATAGCTTAATGATTGACAGCATATACATGTGATCATGCATGTCGTATTAGTGAGAACCCATACACACTCTCTTTTAGAGAGCAGTACTTGTAGTTTTTCTGTCAAGCATAGTCATGTAGTTTCTGATATTTACTTTCTTATTCTTGTCTATTTGATCATACATGTACCTACAATTGTATATTATAATACAAGCTGTTTACGCAATACCCCTTTTATAGGTGAAACTTAATTCATATGAAATCCATTTAAGAATACCTTATTTTGTCCTGTGAGGCTGATTTCACAGGTGCATGAGCTCAAATAGAATACAAGAATGACTGTATCACTCAAAGCTATAGAAATCTCGAGAATGTATTGCCTCTTCACACCAGGCACTGTTGACTTTTTGTAAGCGGTATTATGATATCACATGCTTTCTTTAGTAATTGGTCAATAGGACCAAAAGAATGGGACAGCTTGTTGTGATATTCAAGTAGACAAGACCAGACACTGTACGCCCATATTTTCATGCCCTTTCATGTGCCCTTCTATACCGGGTATACATACTGGGTGTCTGCGGGTTTGGTTAATGACATGCATAACTTTTTTTTATATCACATACAACAACATCGGAATACAAGGCTTATGTCAGATTTATGTTCACTTGAGACTGATGTATAGTTGTGACGATGTCACAGCGATTATTCCTTTTCTTTGTTACTGCAGATTCAGTTCATTTATTTTATTTCGAAAGGATAGTTTGATGCAGTTTTCGACTCATGTGTTCATTCTGAGAGGAAGAGTTACTTCCAATGAGTTCTATTCTATCATTTTATATGGATTTCTAGCTAAACTTATGTAAGCTATCCAGTGTAGTTGTTCATTGAGAATGCAGGCTACCATCTAATTCCATTCCTATACACCTGTGCAATGTAAAACTTACATACAAGTACTTTAATGCCTACTGTAGCTTCAAGCTATATATATGTGTGTGTGTGTGATCTACATCATCATACATGTAAGTAGCCAGCTGATCGTTTAATAGCCACACTTGAGCTGATTGTTAAGCACAATTGAGCCTGATCTGTATCTGGCTGGGTGAGTGGTAAGCCACAGATGATTCCAGACACTGCTTACATTGATAGAACATGTCCCAAGCTTCACTGTATCCGTGTCTGAGTGCCTTCTACATTTATTATAATCTTATTCTGAAATGCATTGCAGAATCCACAAAATTTGATGTTTTCAAAAAAATTATGATGTCATGTACTCAGCTATTGACGTTATTGCCATTTTAAATTGGAAACATCTAACGGGAATATCACAAGAACCATAAAACTGACTCAGTTGAAAGGCTATTATTGTTCACAATCATGGAACATCATACACTGTTTGATACAGTGGAAGTCGGTAGCCGACAAGTAGCGTACTGGTCTCTCGTGCTAGCGGACCGGGGATCACAACCTGGTCAGGGTATTCTGACAAAAATCAGAACTCGGTCAGATACCAAGTTTGTCAGGCTGAAAAGTCTCATTGGAGATCACTGAATAAAGATCCGAATGCAAAATGCCGACTTCCCCCCATTACAACACTTGTCCAGGTATGTTGTCATGGGTGCAGTACGCTGTCCAATCGGGCGCGGACATTAATGGCTGACCCTTGTACACGCCTCGGTGTGTGCACGTTATAGAATGCTACTGGAGTCACCACAGTGTTATAAAGTTACTCGGCCATGGTAGCACCTGGACCAGTGCGTCTACAACCAGAATTGGTTCCTGCCCTGTAATATCTACAGATACAGATACACTCCTGACAAATTTACTAACAAAGCTTAACCTCTTTGCTGCTAATTGACATTATGATGTCGTGCACTGGGCTATTGATGTTATTGCCATTTTAAATTGGAAACATATAACGGGAATATCACAAGAACCATAAAACTGACTCAGTTGAAAGGCTATTATCGTTCACAATCATGGAACATCATACACTGTTTGATACTTCGAGACAGTTATTCTGATGAACCAATCTCGGAGTTCCAGTTATGAATAAGGGCCTACTGCTGGTGTGCTGAAGTAAGTCCGTAGTACAGACCATACAGCACTTTTATGTCCGTAATAGTCACGGACGTCATAGCAGTGTAGAGGTTAAACATAATTTGACTACCAACTGGTTCCACCATTTAGTTATTCCGTTCCCATTATGTCCCATTCTGGGAAAGCTAGTGTTGCTGTCACACAAGATACCGCTACCTTATCATTTCCTGATTGAAACCAAAGTGACAATCCATATGAATACATTGATGGACACGGTCATCAATGAAGTACATGTAACAACAATGCTATGATTTAAGCAGAGCTAAGTGTGAAGTTTTCGTTAATCAGCTACATGTATTATTTGCAGTTGACACTAAATGTGCTCCAATGGCCACAGCGACATATCCCTAAAATACCCCTAATTTGAGCAAGGAGCTCAATCTAAAAAAAAAAATTAATTAAAAAAAAACAATTTAAATCTTTTTTTTTTTTTTACATCAAACTGTTTAACCTCTTCACTGCTAAATGACGTTATGACGTCGTGTGCTGGGCTGTTGACGTTATTGGCATTTTCCAATGGGAAAATATAGCGGGAATGTCACAAGAACCATACAACTGACTCAGCTGAAAGCTATTATCGTTCACAATCGTGGGACATCATACACTTGTTGAAACGTGGAGATACAGTTATTCCGATGCACTAATCTCAGAGTTCCAGTTATGTATAATGGCCTACTTCTAGTGTGCTGAAATAGGTCCGTAGTACCTACGGACCATATAGCACACGGCGTGCACTTTTACGTCCGTAATAGTTACGGACGTCTTAGCAGCGAAGAGGTTAAGTGATCAAGATGTGGGGCAAAGGGGCCATAAGCCCCTATAATGCAGGCCCCTCCGATGCTGAATAAAGGCTCCCAAATGGAGCCTGTTTCAGCTAGTTGCTTATATTTATATAAATGTTTTCTTAATATATGTTAATTTTCACCTAATTTTAAATATATCTGCAATTTGGATATTATACCATGCACACTACAAATGCAACACTACAACTACTCAAAAACATGCCGAATTATTCTACCGTTATGTGTAATGCATTTTGTTTTATTGGGATAAGAAATGCATGACCCATTGGCAGTTAACCAATCACCGAAGAGGATTTAGTGTAACACACATAGGCTATGCAAATATACATGTATATGAATACATACTTATATGTTGTCATGTGTGATGCATGCAGCTGAATGATGTATTATAAACTTCATTGAATGAAGCACTTTGGCTGAAATCTCTGTTTAAATGGGCGCTGTTGTTACTTTACATAAGGATTAACTGTCATGTGGACTGTTTTTATGGAGTTGTAACCGTGAGGTAAGTGGTCATAACTTGTGTAAAACCCGAAGGGTTTTACATACAAGTTATGACCACTTACCTCACGGTTACATCTCCATAAAAACAGTCCACATGACAGTTAATCCTTATATTGATATACATTTAGCGAAAAAGCCACTTTTGTAAATGTATGTAAATCGAAAAGTGTATCGTGACAAAACCAGCCCAAAATAACCCTTAGCACCCTTGGCAAAAGTTAACAGGAACAATTGAAACCCGATGATTTATTAAGTCAATCCTGCGCGAATCCAAATGCGCCCAAAACATTACGCGTTCGTCTTTCCAAACCCAAATGACATATCGATGTTGTTATGACCTTGCAGTTATTAGCTGTTGCGCATTCACCAAGAAATAATTGCAACTAGCCACGTGGGTGCCGACCAATTAGAATGCTGGATTTAGTGATGACAACACTTAGTATGTAAATATAAAGTGTTGATGATTATGGAAATATTCTGCTGTGAGAAACACACACACGGTTTATTCCACCATTTATATCAGTTGAGAAAGTAGATCATTTCTTTGTCAGAATTTAGGTCGAATCAACAAGATTCTCATCTCATGTATGAGAACAAACAAATTTATTACAATCTTGACACTTAATCACATAAAAATTCAGATAGATACATGTAAAATTGGATCAAACTATTGACATTCATATAATTAAACATAATGAATCCAGTTTTGAAGCAATGCCAATTTCAATGTAAGCACACTGCACTAGATCAGCAAGTTTTGCACACAAACACATGTATACACCTTGGCATTAATAGCGCTTTTCACGATAGACGTCATCATATGTGGGCGGAGCAAATTTAGCATCAGATGTAGACGGGGTCAGACATTTATTTGAGCCAGTATTCATATCTTTGTATAGAAACAATGCCCGGTCTTCCTTTTTTTAACTTAAAATTGATGCAGGGTGAAGTGCCCGGTGCTAAATTTCAACATGCAGTGAAACAGTCAATGAACATTATATAAGTTGTATCCAGGATGGGAATAATTTACCAGATGTTAGGTATATTATCTTTATATCTTACAACAGAATGCCTAGCTGGTCATGTCTGCACCTGGACA
Source organism: Siphonodentalium dalli (assembly GCA_032622095.1). Lineage (NCBI taxonomy): Eukaryota > Metazoa > Mollusca > Scaphopoda > Gadilida > Siphonodentaliidae > Siphonodentalium > Siphonodentalium dalli. The sequence goes on along the minus strand of CP136066.1, from coordinate 112,276,680 downwards.
CACTGGTTCCTACTGTCTAAGGATGTATGTCATGGATAAAACTCATTAGTCGGCACCCTATTGAGATTTTAACATTTAGAGTAATAAAGTTTATGGCATGTCCTGAGCTTAATTCGACCATTTTGTGGACATCGGAATGTAAACATTCCAATCTGTAAGGGTCAGGGTATCATTCTTGAAAATGTCACACATGTCACAGGTTGTAAATCTCAATGGGTGCATGTATACATTAGTTTATTCTATGTAACAAGATATACACATCCCTGAAACATTAATTTTGTAAATATCAGGATCCAGTTATATATGCATATGTCTTATCCTGATCTGTAAATTAACTGTCACCTATACATGTACATGTAAAATACAAACTGATTTGAACATGTCTATGATATATGAATTATAAAATACTGTAAAAAGTTGCAGATACATGTAGTTAAGCTAAAATTATCAAACATTATATAAGGCTATTTGTAACACAATCGTGTGCATTAGGACAATGTTATAATTAGAACAGCAAGCGTCTCCGTGCAAGCATATAAACATTTTCACTATACAAACTCCAAATCAATTATATCATATTTTGTGGTGATTTGTCATATTGTAAAATCACTTTTTCACAAGATCCATGATAACGAAAGCATAATATTTATGGCGATGTTGCCTTACAGCTTTGCCATCAACACCAGTTCACAAAATCCATGTTATTCTTCACAAATCAGTAGTGTATCGGCGGCATCTTTGGTCCCTGTATTATTCTACATGTAAAATAGCTAAAATAACCAAGGGATATCTGGCGACATAAGCGTTTCTGGGCCTACATGGTCTCGTGTTTTTGCATGCACCTATACATTGTACATAAAGTACTCTATCACTTGACACAAAAGTAACACTGTTCGAATTTTGTGAATCCAGACGTATTTTTCGATTTGATAACACATCATTTGACAGTCATTTTCGTTTTGTCTTGACGTCTATACTAAAATGTCATAATTTGCTCGGGAGTATACCGTATGTGACAGGAATTGGGTCCGGGAACTCCTTAGTGGGGCCACGGACACGAACAAAATACTTGCTGCATATATATGTCCAATTTTAACGGTATCCACAGTTAATTTCTCGTTTCTGCAACAACTAATTAATCCATAAATCACATATTGTATCTGTTTGATTTTAGCTTAGGAAAGGACGTCAAAGTTACATTTTCCATGTGATTTTCTCCACATTTATTACTGCCATTGTTGCATAAGCCATACCAACAATTGCAGTGGTCCCCCGAAAAAAATTCGGGGGACTATTAAAATAGCCGGTGTCCGTCCGTGCGTCTGTGTGTCCGTGCGTCCGGAAATGGTTTCCGGATGATAACTTTAGTTTCGGTTATTAGATCAAAAGCAAATTTCATAGGTGAGTTTATCAGACCAAAATACAAGTCAAGTTCGAATATGGGTTTGCTCCGCCCATTTTTGCGAGAGTTATGGCCCTTTTTTTACTTAGAAACTGGTAATTTTCTGGTTTCCGGATGATAACTTCAGTTTGTGTGATCATATCTGAACCAATGTATGTATGGTATAATGTATAATGTATGGTATGTGAGTTTATCAGCCCTATGTACAGGTCAAGTTCGAATATGGGTATGCTCCGCCCATTTTTGCGAGAGTTGTGGCCCTTTTTCTACTTTTTTTACTTAGAAAATTTCTCACTTTTTCGGTTTCCGGATGATATCTCAAGTTTCGATCCTTTAATTGCAAATACTGTTTTTATGTCCATCAGTCATATCAAGATACAGGTCAAGTTCGAATTTGAGTTTGATCCGATGATTTTTCACAGAGTAATGGGCTTTTCGACTTGTAAATTTCTTCATTTTGTGCCAATTTGAGGTTATATTTTGACTTTAAGAGTTTTTTAAAGATTTGGTTATTTGTATGCATGTCAGTAATGAGACAATGCACAAGTGTCTTATCCATATAGTATACTTCTACAAAGCCTCCGCTCCAAATGAAGCCACCGGATCGGGGGACACTGTGGCCGAGCGGCCTTTTATTTATTATAAGACCCACCATCACTGTTTTATGGGATGACATGTTTACATTGCGCAAGGTATTGTAATACCGGAGAATGTCCGACCCTCTGTTTATAAACAACGCCACTTGCTCTCGCTGTTCTATAAATAGCATCATTTCGCTAGACTGAAGAGTGCTATTATACCCCCATCCCAAAAGTTGTACTGGTATATATATTTTTAGATATTTCTCAAACATGGGTGATCAGATCTCAATGAAATTTTGTATTCAAGTTTGTCATCAGGAGGGCTTTCAAAAGATGGTTCATTGATGTTGTTCAAATTTTTTGTTCAAGAGTTATTCCTCTTTGTTTATCTGAAAGTGTTGGATTTCCGTCCATCCGCTCTTATACATGTATCTCAACCATGGGTTATCGTATCTCAATGAAATTTGGTATGCAGTTTGGCATCATGAGGGCTTTTTTAAAGAGGGTTCATTGACGTTGTTCACATTTTCCGTTCAAGAGTTATCCCTCTTTCTTTATCAGAAAATGTTGGATTTCCATCCGTACACCCATTGAGCACCTCGATTATGCAATGTGTCATCTGCCAATTTGGGGATATAGAGAAACTAAATTAAAAAAGAAATAGAATCTATGTGAAGAAGTTTCTATAGAAATTTGATAATAAAGAAACTTTCCAGAGAATATAAGGCCAAAGCAAAATGAGGTCCCCAATGGGTGAATTTAATTATCAATAAATTCACCCTCTGGGGACCTCATTCTGCAAATAACAGGCACCTTATTCTCGGGACTGACTATATAGTCACATGTTTCTTAACTCGAAATGAAGCCACTCTGAGTAGTCCATCAGTGGGCATCAAACTTACATCGCTGTTTTAACAGTGCTAAATGCTAAACCCTCTTCAGAACCACTGGGCCACCAAGCTCCCAATCCATGGGCTCAAAAATATCTAATTCTGAGTCAGGTTTCTCTTACAACTGTCCTTGTTTAATTTGTCATCTTAGTGATTGGCGGTTATATTGTTGGTTAGTCGTCCAGTCGTCATCTTAGTGATAGGCAGTTGTTGGTTAGTCATCCAGTCTTCTTTTTACTTTTTCAAGGAAACAAGGATAGTTGCAATGCTACATCCATAAGTTCTTTTTTTTTATTAACCAACTTTGATCCCCAGAATGTGACAGAGCTATCAATTATTAAGTTTAATTTGAGGTCTCGACTTTGAAGATTTGATGTTTTGATGTTACAAATTAGCCTTTTTGAACCCATGTAAATGCCAACTTTATTGTGGATCATATGGTAGTAATATTACTAGCTCTTTAATATATTGACACAATATTAATTTGTTAGATGTGTGTGATTCCCTCGATTTATGTGTAAAATAGTTTTATAGGTTTATCAAGTCTGAATTTAGTGTGTTTGACATTTGCAGAATGAGATCCCCAGATGGTGAATTTAGTGATGCTACCCCGCACAGTGGGCATGCATCACCAATTTCACCCGCTGAGGACCTCATTCTGCATAGACCTCAACTTCTGGGAAGTATCTATAGTCTCAAATTAACATTGTTTTTGATTACTTTTCCATGCTGTTCAGTTTCCATATCCCCTAAGATAAAATGAATAATTGACGTGACTAATGGGGGAACATCACTGGAGAACTTCAACCTGATACTGAGGTCTCACATAGCAATTGAGGCCTAAGCAGAATGATATCCCCATAGGGTGAATTTCATGATGCTATGTGGGATAGCGACATCATAGCGTCACTAAATTCACCCTCTGGGGACCTCATTCTGCAAATGTCAGACACACTAAATTCAGGCTTGGTGGATATCCCATTATACCTGTATTGAGGCACACAAAAGTGTTGTATGTTCTGGATGTTTTCTTTGTACCACCCTTCCACTTGTGTTGTACCACCCTTCCACTTGTGTACATGTTCTTTTGCATATGCACGTGTTGTCATATCCTCTGCTATTCTAAGAACTGTCACAGACTTATTTTGATGACATTTTGAAAAAAAGTCAGTCCATCCATCCATCTGTCCATCAGTTAACATTTTGGTTTCTGATTGATAACACCAGTTTGAATAATTTGATCTGAACCAAAGTTGGTATGCCTGTTTATCAGTCAATGATACATGTCAAGTTCGAATATGGATCTGGCACAATCATTTTTGCTTGAGTTATGACCCTTTTTGTCCCCAGAAAAATTTATTTTTGGGGGACTATAGAAACGGGCTCCATCCGTCCGTCCGTCCGTTGAGCCATCCGTCCGTCACACTTTTGAGTACCTTCATGGTGTAATCATCTCCTCCTACAGATTTCATCCCAGAGATTTGGAACTTCAGAATATTGTTGCCCATATATTGAAGATGTGCAACATGTAAATAGATGACGGAAAAAATTATTTATTGACGGAGTTATTAACCCTTTTCGACTTAGAAAATTTCAACATTTTTTATAATTTTCTGTATGAGGGTACCTTCATGGTGTAATCAACTCCTCATACAGTTTTCATCCTAGAGATTTGTAACTTCAGAATATTATTGCCCATATATGGAAGATGTGCAATATGTATATAGATGACTGAAAAATTATTTTTTTAACGGAGTTATTAACCCTTTTCGACTTGGAAAATTTCAACATTTGTTATAATTTTCTGTATGAGGGTACCTTCATGGTGTAATCAACTCCTACAGTTTTGATCGTAGATATTTGAAACTTCAGAGTATTGTTACCCACATATTGGAGATGTGCAACATGTATATAGATGACAGAATTTTTTTTTTTATGGACTTATTAACCCTTTTCAACCTTTTTTTTTTAATTTCTTCAACAAAGCGGCATCGACTTGCCACGTTTTCGGGGGACACTGTGGTCTGCTGACCTTTTATTCAATTTAGAAATTACATTTGATAACATTTTGGTTTGAGACCAAACTCCAGTTGTTAAAATTGTGTGCCAATGTAAGATACATGTCAAGTGGTTAATATGGGTTTGGTCCAATGATTTTTTCATGAGTTTTATAGCCCTTTTCGACTTTAATAGAAATGACCTAATTTTATATCAATTTGGTTTCTGATGATAACTCCAGATTGGGTTTTTTGCTCAGAATTGAAGTTGGTATGTGCATTTCTCTGCCAATAATACCACTGTCAGATACCCGTTTAGGTTCGGACATTCCAAGATGGCGGCGCCCACTAAAGCAGATAAACGGTAAGTGTATATATTGTCTCCAAGCAGCAATCAACGACATCTTTCGGTGATACGCATTGAACCAGTTATGTAGGAAATTGTATGCCCAACACATACGTAACACGCCTTTAGCATGACAGGCATGTGAATTGTTGTATTTGGCGTGTCAAGTCGTCATAATTTTTCGAAATTTTATCGAGGCGGCGAAATGTCCGCTTTTTCGTATTTTTTTGGCCCTGGGCTCATGCATCCGCAAATTTATGTATTGTTGTGGGTAGATTAGGTCACCACACATCTTCGGAATGCAAAAACCGGCGATATTTTTATTGTCTAACTCCGAAAAACGACCTTTGAAAATTTCAAAATGTTCAGGTTCGGATTCGCAACATTCGCGATGATTTTGTTCAGGTTCAGACATAATTTTCGTTCAGGTTCAGACAAATTTGGTTCAGGTTCGGACAACTTTAGTTCAGGTTCGGACGCATCAAAACCTTACCTATAAATGACATGCCGATGTGCTGTCGCGATCTTATTGTGCGTGTTATTAACGAACATGCATTGTTAATTTGTTATATCTAAATATGTCAGCTGAAATTGATTGTAACCTAGAATTGTAAGTATCCCGGTGTTCTTGTTCGACATAATTATGTTAACAAAACAGGAAACAATTATATCGTATTAACCTGCACAAAATGTCGTCGCTATATACAAGGGTAAAAACAATCTCCTACGCCCTTGTGAAACTGAAATTAGCCCAAAAAAATTGAACGTCCGAAAGTACATCATGAAAAGCCAAGTTAATTTCTGGTGTGCTGGATATCGTGTTATTCATGCCTCATTTACTCAGGATGTCCGACTTATTTGTCATTATTTTTTTGAAATATATTGCCCCATTTTATATCCACTAACAGATATTTTTTTTAAAGTTAGCGAGGCCAGCAAGTATTTATGGGCAAATTGTGGGAACAGCTATAGGAATCACGGAACTAAATGGTTTCCCATAGGCGACAGTGTTAACGTTTCGGCCAAATTCACTGAATTGAAGCCTGCAGGCCATACCAGTGATGTTTACCCAGCTATATTGACACCAGTTGATCACGAAAATGGTTGAAAAATCATAGGTCATGTGTTTACTTTTTAAAATAAATCCCCAAGTGTACGACGGAGCTATCCCACAGCCAAATTTGATCTGGAAAAATCCAGAACTACAGCAGCTAGTTAAATAAATGTCTCGCTCACAAAAATCCATTCCCCCATTCATTCACTAGTTTAAATTATTTAGATATGATGTACAAATCAAATAAAGGCGATGTCATCCTTTAATAACGTGTCCATGTATCATGTGAAGGTCATTCTTCAGTTACCTTCACCTTTAGCATTCCACGGTGTACTCGTTTCCCGACTCTAGAACACATTTAGCTCCCTGATTCCTATATAATCACATTCATCGTATAAGCAGTCTAACAAATAGAGTTACTGTTCGTGGCTCGTTTCTGCGCTTTATGTCTGGGAATATATTGTTAATAGAGACTGGGGGTAAATACATCATTACACGGCTTGTTGAGGGGATCGCCTCGGCGGATACGAGCCTCTACCGGGGCATACCACACAGTATCCCCGCTCAAAAAGCCGTGTAACTTATATTATGGACAGTTATCTGCTCATCTACATGCGGCGACATTCGTGGCATCGTATGTGGATGTGGAGGGGAATCACGTGATCGCATACATCCCATACGCATAAAATAAGGAAGTCCGCCCAAATTCACGAGTGGGCTAAAACCATGCCTCGTGTTCCCCATTTATCGTTTCTTTTACGAATGGAAGATAACCAAATGCACAAAAACGCAATAAGAACGCGACTGTACCTCGGAGTGTCATTTTTATGCGAAGTTTTTGATGCGTCCGAACCTGAACCAAATTTGTCCGAACCTGAACGAAAATTGTGTCTGAACCTGAACAAAATCATCGCGAATGTTGTGAATCCGAACCTGAACATTTTGAAATTTTCAAAGGTCGTTTTTCGGAGTTAGACAATAAAAATATCGCCGGTTTTGCATTCCGAAGATGTGTGGTGACCTAATCTACCCACAACAATACATAAATTTGCGGATGCATGAGCCCAGGGCCAAAAAAATACGAAAAAGCGGACATTTCGCCGTCTCGATAAAATTTCGAAAAATTATGACGACTTGACACGCCAAATACAACAATTCACATGCCTGTCATGCTAAAGGCGTGTTACGTATGTGTTGGGCATACAATTTCCTACATAACTGGTTCAATGTGTATCACCGAAAGATGTCGTTGGTTGCTGCTTGGAGACAATATATACACTTACCGTTTATCTGCTTTAGTGGGCGCCGCCATCTTGGAATGTCCGAACCTAAACGGGTATCCGACAGTGAATACATGTCAAGTAAAACTAAAGTTAAGATATGGGCTTGCTCCAAAAGATTATTTTGCATGAGTTATCGATATAGATTAGACTTTTCCAACTTAGAATTCACCAGATTTGAAAATATTTTTATGATCAAACAATTAAACTGGTGAATTTTAATAGCCAGGATTGCTCTTGTTAAATTTGATAATTACTCAGGAATACTACGAAATAATGTCACTGTTTCAAGGAAAGAGTTGTGAGTAGTTATTTTTCGGAACACTGATAATTTATTCACAATATTCTCCACTCAATCATTCCTGTAATGGCCTAGAGGTTAGCTCACTGCTTATATTTTATACACGATTATGTCAGTTTCCCTTGTGGCTGACCGATCAATCAAAAGAGTGTCTCAATACATTAAGCCAAATGACTATTTCTCAGCTAGTTCAGGTCAAAAGGGCATGTTTGTTCTCCATCCATTATCCTTGGCAGGTCCTCTCGTAATTTAATACCATCTATTGTTCTGGACCAATGAGGTGGAATATATTTGTATTGCAAGGCCTCTAAGCCAGGATATGCTGTGAACTTTATTAGAGCACATTTGAACAATACTGTCTGTGAATGTTCCGGCTTTTCATGTTTAATTCTTTGGAAATTAAGTTATTTATGAACTGAGTTCATTCTCTGGAGTATATAAGTTAAAAATATGTTCATCAGGAGCATACCTAGTTTCTTGTTGGATTATTTATGGTGTTAGTATTACTGAAAATGTTGAAAATCAGCTAGAAGAACTATAAAGTTTATTCTCATAGCAATAGAAAATGAAACTTTAGATATTTGTGAAATTTCCTCTACAGATTTCAATTAAAATTGACAGGCGTTTTGGGCTGAATTAAATGCTAGTACACACCATTGTTGCTAGTATTGGATCTCAAGCAGTTTCTCATCTCATTGCAGTTAAAATTAGACTCTCGAACAAGCTACACGTTTAATTGATTTCAATATCATTATAGTATTATACCCCCTGTTTTGCGCCTGTCCGTCTGTGCGTCCGTTCGTCATAACTTGAACAGTAGTGCTCATATCTCAATGAAAATTGGTATAAATGTTCACTACTATGAGGACATTAGATAGAGGATTCCATCGTTTTGTTCGGATTTTCCATTCTAGAGTTATTCATCTTTGTTTATCTGGAAATGTTGGCTTTTTGGTCCATATGGTGTCTGTTCATTTCATAACTTCAACAGTTCTGCTGGGATTTCAATGAAATTTGGTATGGATGTTCACTACTATGAGGACATTCAATAGAGGTTTCAATCGTTTTGTTTGGGTTTTCCATTCTAGAGTTATTCATCTTTGTTTATCTGGAAATGTTGGCTTTTTGGTCCGTCTGATGTCTGTTCAGGCCATAACTTGGATCAGTAATTCTCGGATCTCAATGAAATTTGGATGGATGTTCACCACTATGAGCACATTTAATGGATGTTCAACCATTTTGTTTTGGTTTTTCATTCTATAGTTATTCATCTTTGTTTATATGAAAATGCTGATTTTATAGATATGCCCATACTAGGCTGAATGCCACAAGGGGGTATGCATCTCTTGTTCATATTGCCACTGCTGTATATATATATAGCTCCTGCAGGCAATCCCTGTAGCATGACATCACAGCGCACAAATAGTTTTACAATTGATAGATATCTCCTTTCAATTTAGTTTTTCGCGAATAACAAAACTGGGTCTTAACTGTTGAAATTCTTTGAAATACTTAAAACTATAGTATTATCCTCGCTTGGTACTATTAGTCAATTCTGGTCTCTTCATAGATGCTTTTTAGTGTTTAATTACAGTAATGCCCTAGATAATCGACTCCTTAACCACAGCAGAATTATGGGTAAATATGGCTTGTTGCCATTCATCGGAAAGCTCTGTGAAGCCATATTTCCGACTAAATCCTGAAAACTTTCCCTGATTGGCATTATCGTTTTATTGTTAAACTAGCCTTTTGGGAGCCTTTATTCAGTGTCTGAGGTGCCTGCACCCCTTTGTGCATTAGGGGCCTGTGGCTCTTGTGTGCGCGAAGAGATAATATTTATTATGCTACTTCAATATAACCTTGTGCAAATTTGTATTGGACTTATTTGATTCTGGAATAAGACCATTGTGGACTTAATACTGTTATTCCGTTGGATGGCGTGGGCCACAGTGAAAACACATATATAAAGGGCGTACATCTGGTGCTGCACCATATCCTTGTACAGATAGGTTCAGATTGGACATAAATATTCACATATGTTCATATTGGACTTTATATTTGGTTCTGAAATAGGCCCATATTGAGCTTATTTTAATTTTAATGTGTTTCTCTTAGTTTATTTTATTAAATTTTTTTTAATCGAAATTTTGAAAAACTAATGCCGTAAACACCTCCACCATGGTACCCCGACTCACCACACCAAATTTGGTTGGAATCGGACCAGCAGTCTGGGAGAAAAATCCGGATGGACAGACAGATCCTACTCTTTTATATATATAGATGTTGTGATTGGCTGACACTGACGTAATGATTCATGGTTGAAGTAATTGAATTTACCACTATTTTGTTTAGTCTATATAAACACATATTTGGGAGGCGACTAATTAAAGTCCTTCTTGTTAGTGCCTACTGGTGGTAGGGTACGCGGAGAGCGAAAATCTGTGCTATCTCTCGCTTTATTTGCGCGCTAAGGTGCTGTGCTAAGATTTATTGTTCCAGATTTGTGCGTGTGCGTTTTGTTTCCCTTTGCGAGTCGTCATCATGGAATACTATGGTGAGGGACACATTGGGTGTTGGGAAGTTGATGTCAATGGGTGTGACACTGGTGAGAGATGTTTGTGGCCATATTGTATGTGATTCTGTTGTGAGTAAAGAAAATTAGGCGAGGATGATCCCCTAGGGAAGTTCTCAATCACTTGAATATCCTAAAAATGGTCTAGCGCTTTCGATAAAAAGTGTATCTTCATGATTCATCAGGACCAGGATGGCGTGGGTAGATGCAGATTTTGCCGTTCCTTTTATACTCTAGATTGGTTGAGCATGGATTTGATTGGGCAATGGGTAGATGTCAGGGGGTTATGGACACAGAAGAGGTCTCGGGGTTGAGTGCGGGTATATTGCGGGTATGTTTCCCTTGGTTCCCGTTAGTCTATGCAGTGATCTTAAATAAAATTGTTTGAACACCATTGTGTGTCTAGCATTTGAATTAAGTTTATGGAATCATTTCAAAAATATTTCAGCACAGTGGCAGGGATGCAAAACCAAATGCTATATCCAATGTTGGTCAAGGAAAGGAAAGGCGCTCACCGTGCAATTGAAATCATATTGTTATGGCCCTTCCTACTAAAGATATCTTTGGCTAGCCATAAAACATCAAACAGTCAGTCAAAACAGTTAATCAATCATGAAAACCAATCATTCATTCATCTATCAACTTTTTGGAAACATATTGTATCAGGACATTCCTTGTAAGACCTGCAGGTATTGAGGTCTGGTCCAAGCCTGATTTTAGTGTGCCTGTCATTTGCAGAATGAGGTCCCCAGAGGGTGAATTTAGTGATGCTATCCTACTTGACGCTATCTGGCATAGCATCACTAAATTCATCCTCTGGGGACCTCATTCTGCTTAGACCTTATCTCCTCTGGAAAGTTTCTTTATTATAAAATTGCTATAGAAACTTCTTCACATAGATTCTATTTCTTTTTAAGTTAAGTTTCTCAATATCCCCAAATTGGTAGACAACACATTGAATAATCGAGGTTCCGAATGGGTGTACATCACAATATTTACCATTTGGGAACCTCAATCTGAGTCTCTGTCTCCCATAACAGATGAGGCCATGCAGAATGAGGTCCCCAGAGGATGAATTTGGTGATGCTAGCCTGCTATGCAGGATAGCGTCGCTAAATTCACCCTCTGGGTACCTCATTCTGCAAATGACATACACACTAAACTCAGACTTGGTCTGATCCGTCATCACCAATCACTTTGTATTTGGAGCCTTCATCCTCTGTGGTCTCATTAAGCACACCTAGCAGATTGCTGGTACAGAATTTTGGTTAGTTATCCACAAGTGTGGAAAAATTAGCAGCTAATAGGATGTACTTATGGATAAGATTCCATTCTTGAGAACAATCAGGTCATGGTTTTATCTGTTGTGAGAACTTTAGTTATACATAAGCTATAAACTTGATGGCTGTACAAGCTTTTAGATTCACAGGTTATAGGCCGCTGTTGATTAATGTTGCGGTTAGGATGATGTTTGAGCTCAGTCTAAGTTAACTTCAGACCCACATATAAATAGTGAGTCTAACTTAATTACCTGTCGTAGACTTTCTATATCCACCAAAACATCGGAATTAGTAGTGCCAATCAGAACTCACTATTAGCAGCTCAAAGATAAAACTGTCCTATCGAAACTACATGTATTAACGTAATGTGAGACTTGTTTGAGCTCCACTGCATCTGATGAATATTGTTTTCAATATTCCGATCATATTCCTTGAGTCAAATGATATTGAAATATTGAAACATCTGAATTGTGTCTGTCAAATCTAAAATTCTAGTCAAATTGGTATATCAAATTAAATATAAATTAAATTGAATATCAAACAGTGAATTCACAATGATCACTCGCTTTTTGTTTGAGAGGTATACAGTAAATTAAAGATTGAAATAATAGCTGTCAACTATCAGACTTTGTACTTTGTACCTCCAACTTGTACTTTGTACAAAATACTTGAATGGATAATAACTGATGAATGCTAGCTGAGTGCTTCCTTAACTCTTTACCCAACAGAACGGCCCTGTGCCAATGCATTCTCTTATATATGCGAGTCGACCATAGGTCGCCTCGCATATATAAGAGAATGCATTGGCTTAACACATTAAAAATTATAAAATTGTTAAAGAATGTAAGAAAAAATGGTAAAAAGTGTTAAAAAAAGATTTTTGTTTAGGCCAATGCATTCTCTTATATATGCGAGGCGACCTATGGTCGACTCGCATATATAAGAGAATGCATTGGCACAGGGCATAACTGTAACTATCACAATGTGGTCAAGGAGCCGGTTCCAATGATATCCATATGTGTATGGTTCTATTGAGACAGACCGAAGATATTTTAGGCTGTTGAAGCTTTATTTGTCCGGTTTTGGCCGGTTTGTTGGGTAAAGGGTTAACTCCAGCTTCGATTTGCTAGTGAAATCATTGATTGAGCCATCAGCAAAAATGTTTGAAGACTGAGACATGTGTTGACCGTTTGGTGTAGCTGCAAATATAATGTTGACAGTATCTCAGCTTTAACCGCTTGGACATAGAATAAATTACAAGTGAGAATTTTGACAAACAGAAGTTACAAAGTGACGGGATGAAATTGTAATTATAGCGGAGAATTCTTAATTTAGTTCAAGGCTTCATCACGAGTTATCCAATCGATTTAAATTGAATGAACAAAATGTATGGCAAGACGACTGAACACAAAATTAATTAACTGTGGACTTCATGTTTCATAGGCATGAGGTACTTACCACTGACTTCACGAACTTCAAGATGGAACCACACTTTCTACTTGAGATAACGCATGCACAGAGGACAAAGTTTTCAAGATTTGAGTGCAGAATACAAAACTGAAGAATATAGTTTTCTTCGCAGGTGGCTCATTATTTTAAAATGAGTTTGCAATTTCCTTTTATTTTTATTTAAGTCAGTTTTACCGATATAGATTGTAGGTAACACTTATAACAAAGTACAATGCCCTGATACATAATTTATGCTGATGGCCCTCCAACGGGGTTGACCTGTTTTCCAGACACTTATTGTTTTCAATAGGTTGGGGTAGAGGTGTGAATAATCCTCTTAATGACTACTTAGGCTTTTCCTAGTTGGTTTGGTTGGATTCGGTTTTTTTCTTCTGTTATCCATTTTGATTATGCATGAGAAAGAACGGAAGTTTGGGTTACATTTATGACTGTTTATTAGCTATGGATAATATATACAGGCAGATAGATCAAACAAAAACATGAGGTACAAACATTAACGAATTATAAACTTATAAATGACAATATACTCAATGACCGCATAACTTGGCCATCTCATCCAGGAACTCTACTTAAACTATTTCGCCTGCCAAGTACACTCTCTTGAAATGACTCCCGATATCCTCAGTTGCAGTTTTCTGTGTCACCCTGTGCGAAGATCAATATCTTGTCACTTTCACCATCGGATGCAAGAATGAAGTTTTCGTTCGTGGTTGTTGTGGTATATTGCTCAGTCAAGTTGATCTTGGGACGGGCTTTCGGCAGAGCTGGGGTGGTTTTGGCACGAGAAAAGGTATAACGATGATTTCAACTATAAAACGTTGGCACTTTGCTGACTATCATCGGGTCGATTTCATCGGTTCTATTAAAGCAACTAATCGCCCAATTCTGTAGATTTCTTACTACTAAGCGGGTTTGATAATACTCGGGTACACAAGCGCTGATGAAATTTCACAAAAAGTCAGTCAACATCGGGTTGGTTTTAAGAGAAGTCATTTCTTCTTGGTAGATTGATGAAACTGTTTTACAGTTTTACAATCATTCCACACTGTCGATTTCAGGTTTGCAACAAACATGCCACAATGTTGAACATTAGTTAGTATAACTTACATATGCGCGATAAACAAGTGACAACATGCAGTTTAATACACGGCCTTGGTATAAACACGTTTAAGGTGGCCTGGACACAACACTTCACTTGGGTCGGCCTAATTTCCAGTGTTGCACCTTCTGTTAATCCCCTGCTGGGTGTCTGCAAAGTGAGACCAACCCCCTCCAAGTTGGAATACAATTGGAAATTGTTTTTAGTGGACTTATCTAATAGTGTAGAGATTAATATTATTCACCATAAGGTGTCTGACCTGTTTGTGCTCTCTGGATATAATGTCCTTAGTAGGAACATCCAGTTATATTCTGTGTTTTGCCGGTGACGAGTGTTGGTCTCGGTGTATGGGTCAGTATGTGAGACTTGTATGACATGGTATGAGAGGTCACAGATGTTGTGTTCTCCTTCATTCCTTAGTAGGAACATCCAGTTATATTCTGTGTTTCGCCGGTGACGAGTGTTGGTCTCGATGTATGGGTCAGTATGTGAGACTTGTATGACATGGTATGAGAGGTCACAGATGTTGTGTTCTCCTTCATTTCCTTGTATGACCATGTATAAAGGTGATTTGTGTTGGGTGATATTGACCTTCACGTGTGGAAGTTTTTCATGTGTCTGGCCCGGAACAGTTAGTCATAATTTTTTGGCATTCCTATTGCAACTCTATTTATATTAGGTTCACCTGTGTCGAATTGTTCGACATAGGTTTCTGAGGTGAGCCATACATTGCTGGAGGATTGTATGGGTGTAATTTGTGTATTTTGTGTAGCCATATACTAAGTAGTTGGGGTGATTAATTACAATTGACCTGAGGTCACCACCCAGACATCCGGAATTTCTCTATTTAAACGAGAGTAGAAGTCCTTGACCCACATACTCAGAAAATAGATGTGATTGCTCAGATAGTGACAATTCGCCTGAAGGATACCCAAGTGAAATTTATATTTTAATACAAAAAGTATTGGTACACCAAATGCTTAATTACCTAAGTTATCATACATAGTAAGCAACTTATGACATTCTTACTGACCTACCCTGTACTAAGACAGTTTGGCTTCCCTTGCTAAACTATAATCTTATCAAATAGTGTAGTCTCAGTGTAAATTAACCTCCAAATTTTCAATCTTCATCCTGCTAACTTTTTGTGTAATCTATTTGCACATTTAACATTATCTAAGATTTTTTAACTGTTCTCTCATACACACTTGTTGAAAAACAGTTATGTATTGTAATCAGTCTGTCCATCCATCCATCAATCCATCTGTCTGTCAGTCTATTAATATTTTGGTTTCTAGATGATAACTTTAATATCTGTTTATCGATCGACTCAAAACTTGGTATGTGATTTACAATCACAAGAAAAAAACAGGTCAGGTTCGAATATGGGGTTTGAGCAACAAATTTTGCCTGACTTTTTGGCCTTGTTGGACTCAAGAGTACCTAAGGTTGATTTTGGATTCATTCTGTGTCCATACACTTCAAATAACAGTTTTTGTTTTTATGTCAATCAATTTGAGCAAACAACAGTGTATTAAGCCATGCTTTTAAAGTGCACTTGTTTAACAAAAACATTCAGTTAGATAATTCAACAAATTTCCTATGATTCTGTTATTTTCTTTCAGGAAATGTGCACATTTGACAGTTATTGGGCCCATTATTTGGGGGTTGAACATCTGTTTTGTTATTTTTGTTTCAAATTTCACTACTAGTATACAAGATGTGTCCTATGTAAGTAACATGTATACACTTCCCGTCCCAAAGGTTTTCCTGTGCAAATCAAGTCTGGAAGTATCAATCATTTCTTTATCACATTGATTTCTTCAAGCCCAGCAGACATTTGGTTAGGAAATCGCCATGGAAGAGGTGTTATAAGGTTATACAGGAAGAGTCACTCTGACTTAATCAATAGATTAACTGTGGCAACAGCATATCATAAAGATCAGAAGCTCAGCATATGGTAAAGATCAGAAGCTGGTGTTCTTCCTCTCAGACTTGAGCCTTGTTCCAGGCTATAGCAAAATTAATTCAAGTTTGTGTCCCCAGGGAAATACATTTATTTTAAGGCTTAGAATCATGATTTCTGTTTTCACTGGGACAGTTGTAGGGCTGTTTATGTCGTAATTGATTACATCAGAGCAAGTTGGATCTGTCTGTCTGTCCGGATATTTCTCCCTACTGCTGGCCTGATTTCAACCAAATTTGGTGTGGTGAGACGGTGAACCCTGGCGGAGGTTATAACAGCGTTAGTTTAAAAAAAAATTTGATTTAAAATTTTTTTATTCAATAAATAAAAAAATAAGCTCACATTACGGGCCTCTTTCAGAACCACATAAATGTGAATATTTAGGTTCGATATCAACCTATTTGAAGACCAGATGTATGCTCTTTATATTATGTGTTTTCAATGTGGCATGCACCATCCAACAGAATAACTGGTATAAGTCCACTATGGGCTTATTCATGCAGCTCCCTCCGATGCCGAATAAAGCATCCAAAGGGAGCCTGTTTCATCTAGTTATTATATTATTAGTGGTGTTGTCCAGAGCCTTTATTTCACGAGGTGAGCGTGATTAAATTATACTGCCTGGAGGATTTGAGACCAAATGAAACATTAGAAACTGCTTGTTTGATATAAATAATTTAAGGGAACATTTTCTCAACTCAACTAAAATAAAAAAAGTCATATACTTTTCGACTTGGAGGTCACTAAATTTAGCAAATGTAGATATAGGCTGAAAATTTGTGTGTACTTTAATTTTGGCAAATTGTTTTATTTATTTTATATCTGTAGGAGGAATTGTCACATTCAGGAGTCTGTCCTATCATGCCTGAAGTGGATATTTGGGCGTGTACATTCAGATTCATTGTAATTAATATACACCATCATTAATAATCATTATGGACAGTTTATGCATCTCACTCTGTTGGGCTGCCTCAGACCATAGCACTTCATAAATGTCCCTCCTCTCTTAAACCAATTGTTTTTCAATTGCTGCTTTGAAATACCAATATGGAATAATGTATGCTATTTTAATTCAAAAGAACACTCATCTCCAGCTAAAGTGAATTTGACACATTACATCATATATTACATGGGAACTTGTATTTAAACTGACATGTGTGCAAAGTGTCTTTTTATAGCTTCAAAAACATGCACCTAAGTGGGTCTATAAGCACTGTATAAAAGATGACCATGAAATAATCTCACTCAGTTCATAAATAGTTAATCACGTCTAAATGGTATATATCTTGATCTTGTAATTAGAATTTATTGATGGTGAAATTCCATGAAAATTACGTGGATTTGTTGTGATGCCCACATTAAGGCAGCATTGCCAGACCCAAATTATGAGTCTTAAACAACAACGGCTGGTTCGAATCCCAAAATTGTAAGTATTAATTGCCTTCCACCACGATGAGTATATACCCTTGAACAGATTCCCACCAAATAGAGCATATTAGAACTGCATAATGTACTCTGTTGAGGACCACAAACGGTGAATCATTGTGACAGTGAAACCAAATATATTGAAGTATCTCAAAGAATGACTTCAATATAATCAGAGACGTGATGACATACCGGAGGGGTAGGGGTGACACGTGATGACATACCGGAGGGGTAGGGGTGACAGGGACATCAGTTAGAAATTTCAGACCAAAAATGGATTAATATTATTAATAGTTTGATTTTCCAAGCAATATTTAGTGTGAAATTTGTTTATGGACCAAAAGTCAAATATATTGCTATAATTTTTTATTTTTTGAAGTGGCCAAACGGAAAAATTCCAAGTCAAGGGGGAAGGGTGCAAATAACATTTCTAAAACTTGGGAATTAGGGTCCTGATCGAAGGGGAGGAGTGCAGCTTTGGAATCCAACTTTGACACCCTCTTCTAATGGAGACCCTCTTGCCATGTCTCTGCTTGCTGCTTGATTCTCACATTTTAGCATCACAGAATTTCACTGAATGTTTTCAATGCTCGAACTTTTTAATAATGCAACAACTTAAGACTTGATCAAAATGAAATTTAATTAAGATGGGGATTTTATTCAGCAGCATGTTTTGTGTTCATACATCATTTCAGTGATGTTACTTCTGTTTCAATTTGAAAGGGGTAAACTATTTTTATGTCATAGCAACAAACACTATGTTAGAACCATGAATTTTACCACCACATTTAAGACTTTTTAAGTGTCTTAATATAGCAATCACTTTGACACAAACCAACCAGGAGCAATGATGGGTAATAGATTACCATCTGTTAAAGTCTATTTATCTCAATGCTAGTAATAAGAAGAATTAGCCTCATTAGTTGAGGTATGGATTAGATGAGATGATATTTGTACCTTTCCTTGCTGTGAGTGATATTAGCCGTAGATCCCACCCCCACCTCATATTCATGCTTGCTCTAGCATCAACCCAGGTGAAAATCTCCTATCATAAAACTGACAGCACAAGAAGCCCCTGTATCACTTTCACAAGAAGCCCCTGTACCCCTTTTATTTTCACTTCTTACTTACTTAATTTTTTTTACTGGCAGCACAATACATGTACACACCCATGTCACTCTTTAACCAACAGTTTTCACCATTTGTTGGATTCATTCTGATAGTCCCCGTGATAAATGGTTTTCATATATATATATGTGCAGTGAGAATCGCTATCTGGGATGGAAAAGACACCTCACAAGAACGAGGCAAATGTAGGGGATCCAACTAACACCTCCCTAAATAGTTCTAATGGCAACAGAGAGCAAATAGCACTGACTGATGTGCAGTGTGAGGGCGACCAGGTCCATGAGATAGCTAGTCTTCATACTAACTTAGTT
Organism: Siphonodentalium dalli; assembly: GCA_032622095.1. Lineage (NCBI taxonomy): Eukaryota > Metazoa > Mollusca > Scaphopoda > Gadilida > Siphonodentaliidae > Siphonodentalium > Siphonodentalium dalli. The sequence continues at coordinate 112,257,578 of CP136066.1, read as the reverse complement.
AAGAAGCAGAATTGTGATTGTGGCAGCTGTTTCTCCTGTTCATCTGTAGTATCTACTCAATGTGCTAATCCTGCAAACGGCTTTCACAAATTGGATGGATTTGATTCAAACAGGGTTGGCATTTTGCCGACAGTAGGCAGTTCTCAACCCAACAGCAATATTGAGATCTGTGAACATATTGACAGCTTGAAATTTAATGACTACAAAGGCAACATTGGTAGAGGAAATAAAGACGCAGTTAATACTGATTCACTGCCACAAAACTTGGTTATAAATCAGAGAGAATCACATCAGCATAGTGGTCTCAGTGATCTTGATAACTCTGAGTGCAAACAGCAGGGTCAGTCAGCAGCAGAAGACACAGAGATAATTATAGACAATCACAGAGAAATCAAACAACAATCCAGTTCGGTACTTAAGTGTGAAGTTATAAACTGCCAGCAACCCAATAGAGACTACAATGGTATCTCACCGACTGCACTATCTGAAGAGATTACCCAAGATGCAGAAGGTGATTTGAGGAAAAGTTTGTTGGCGGGACAGAATTATACTTCATACATTGAGGTTTTGCAAAAACAGTTTGGCTGTGATCTTTCATCATTGGAGAGAATTGACGAAGGAAAATACTTTAAAATGGATAAGACAAAAGTGTCAACTGGAGACAGCTCTTCAGAAACACATAAATCTTCTTCTGAGCAGAAGTCAGATGTTCAGATCAAAGTTGAGGTTGGCCCCGGTGATGAGTTTTCTGATTCTTGTGTTGATTTGAAGGATTACTTGAAAAGTATGGATTCGAAGGATTCGCCGCATGATGGATTTACTGATATGTGTCCTACGAGACTGGAGGATTTACCTCCCTGTGAATGTGATGAATGTGCTCTTGGGGAAGTTCATGACAGAAGGCCGCTTCTCAAACGGGTAAATATAATAGACACCTTTATTCACACCTTGATATGTATACGTGGGCGTGTACTATAGACAGGTGTTTCAAGGGGTTGATCCTTGTCAGGGTCAACATAAGCAATGTATCAGGAATTAACATTTCTACTTAGAATCGTACTCCTAGCTGTAAAAGAAAGACCCAATCCTCGATTTGAATTCATCCCAGTCTACATTATTAGAAAGTGGTGAGAGTCTAGTCTACGGAGGCCTTGTGAATGTCAGGTGTGTTTTATCCATTGTTTAAATTTGGCCACATGAAGTTATAGTGCAGGCTATAAATCAAGACTGAGTTTATTATGACTTTCATTTGCAGAATGAAGTCCCCAGAGGGTGAATTTGGTGACGTTCTCCAGCACAGCGGGCTAGCAGCACTAAATTCACCCCCTGTAGACAGAGACATGGCGACGGGGTGTTTGGGGGGGGGGGTCTCACAGTTGGAAATTTCACACCAACAGTAGGTTGAAAATGTTCTTGTAGTTTGATTTTCAGACTATTTAATGGGGAAAAATTATTGTTTTTGGACCAATGTTTGCATATTTTCCTACTATTGGTCAAAATTTTGGACTGAAATGGCCATCAGTTTGAAATTTTCCAACCTTATGGTGTCAGGTTGGAAATATCCAACACTTGGAAAGCTTGTGTTCTTGTCACTCCCCTGTGGCCAGTGAAAAACTACTAGTTAATTTAAGAAAACAATATTATCCTACATATGGTCAACATTGTCATTGGAATTGACATCAGTTGGAATTTTCCAACCTAAGTGGGGGTGTCAGGTTTGAAATTTCCAACCCTAGGAAGGCTTGAGGCTAGTCTAGATGCTAGGATTTTGCGATTTTCTTGTGTTCCGATTTCAAAATTTTCCAACACGGGCCGAATCATGGTCGGCCCAGTGTGTCATGATCCCTCCCCCATGTCCAATAAAAAACTCCTAATTAGTTTAAGAAAACAGTATTTTACAACATTTGGTCAAAATTGTGGACTTAAATAGTCATCATGCAGTTGGAGAATTTCCATCCTATAAAGGGAGAGTATGAGGTTTGAAATTTCCAACACTACGAAAGCTTGAGGGCAGTCTAGATGCTAGGATTTGGCGATTTTCTTGTTTAGTTTTCAAAACTTTCTCACACCAGGCCGAGCAACCATGGTCGGCCCGGTGGTCCTGGTCTCTTGTCCATAGCTGTGTGCATTTGTCTGGAGTTGGAACACTAGATGTTAGGATTTATACAATTTTCAATTCAAATAAATATCTGAGTGTTCCATGGTTTATGAATATATAGGCTATTAGGCCTGAGCACTGAGATTCAAGGGCGGGTGCACAAATGAAATGGAATTATGCAAAACTTGTGTTTGGTCGGATTCAAGGGGGGGTGCAGTTGTTGGAAGTGGGCACCCCCCAACGGGTCCGTCTGCATGCCTCATATGCTATGGCAGACATAGACTCAGATTGAAGTTCCCAAATGGTGAATATTGTGATGTGCACCCATTGGGAACCTTGATTATGCAATGTGTCATCTGCCAATTTGGGGAAATAGTGAAACTAAAATAAAAAGAAAATAGAATCCATGTGAAGAAGTTTCTATAGAAATTTGATAATAAAGAAACTTTCCAGAGAAGATGAGGCCTAAGCAGAATGAGGGATAGCGTCACTAAATTCACCCTCTGGGGACCTCATTCTGCAAATGACAGACACACTAAACTCAGACTTGAGGCTAATGCAAAAGAACTGTTTTCTGTAACTCCCAACTCCCCAGCTATCAAAAAAGAGCCCCATCCTTTTCTATGGCAGTATGCAACCAGACACAGCTACTCCATACTTCATAGCATATGCTGAATCTGCTTTATTCAGACATTGTTTACCATGAAGATTAATACCTTGTTTTGTACCCTTTCCAGATGTCTGTAAGTTAGCAGCCTTTATTGTAATGGGTGCTGTATATCTGGAGTGCCGTCTCCTCACTATAATCCTGCTGAATTCCAACTGAAACAGTGAGCCTGGGTATTGTGGGAACAACCCAAGGTGCCCAATAACACCCCACAGCACTGCGCCAGTTAAAATATTCGAATTGATTCCTAACCTTCATTTTTCTCTAACTAATCAGTTTTCATTGATCAACAGAGACCTTTCGCAAAATCACTTACAATTACGGATAGGATAAATTGTCCTAGTAAGGTGGACACCATCACAACTTATATACGATGGTTTATTGGTGAGACGGCATATGCCCCACTATTTTCAGTTACACATGTATTTGATGGAAAAAGTAATGTGCGTCTTCTTTCAGATCCCATGTTCTTATCCGTGTGTTATACACTACACGGATAATTTCACAGCATCCCCATGCAGGACCGGTGACACATCCTTGACACATCTGCACATAATTAAACTGCACGGGGTATATTTCGTCTAACATAAAAAACCCTGTGCATAAAGATCAAAGATGTATACTGGCAGGATATTGTCCATATCCGTAATCGTAATTTTGTGAAAGGTCTCTAGTATAAAACAGTAATTATCACAGCTAATTTCTAGTTTCCAAAGGCAATTTGCTCTGATTTGTTTAAAAAAAATGACAACATACAGAGAAAATGATGTTGCTTTGTCTCAATGTCATCATTTAGGATTCAACAGGATAAAAGTGTCTTTTACATGAATTGTGAGATATATTTGAGGTATGTCTGTCATTGCTTGGAATTGTGAGCATGCATACCTTTCCCATTTACACCCCGTTCCTGTGTATTGTGGAATTGGATCATTAACAAAGTTTAACTAGTTCGATGAACTGTTCTTTCACTCACTACTCAGTTTCAGGAGAGATATTGCACTGTATATTATTATAAAGTTATTAGACAATGTTGTGTACAGTATGAGTTTTTCTTGTACGAGTCCAGGTTGTGGTGAAAAGTCATATTGGACGAGACACGCCAGTGTCGAGTCCAATATGACTTTTCACCACAACCTGGACGAGTACAAGAAAAACTCATACTGTACACAACATTGTATAATGACATTTTTATTATCCATCTGTATGTTTATCCAAATTTTGGGAATAAAACTTTTGTGGTTATTTTTGGTATTTGTCGGCACTTAATTCTCTATAAAAGCCTGTACATTGATCATCAGAAAGCATGATTTGGAAAAGTAAACCCGGAAGTGAGAAAAAAAAACTCTATGAGCAAGTGAAACGTCTGCTAAAATCCATCAGTGTTGCGCGCGCATCACAGTTTCACCGATTCATTTCGCAATAGAGTTAATTCGTGACATCACAGGGTCCCAATAAAAAAGTTATATTGTACAGTCGGGAGTCCAATATGACTTTCAGGAGTCCAATATGACTTTTTCCAGGACTATCATGTGGCGGCTTTTGCCCAATCGGAAATGGTGTTAGTTAAGGGGTGGATAATAATATCCATCCCTTAACTAACACTCTTTCTGATTGGGTAAAAGCCGTCATGTGATAATCTGGGAAAAAGTCATATTGGACTCCCGAAAGTCATATTGGACTCCCGAGTGTTCAATATGACTTTTTTTATCGGGACTCCGTGACGTCATGAATTAACTCTATTGCGAAATGAATCGGTGAAATTTTGATGCGCGTGCAACAGTGGTGGATTTAGCAGACGTTTCACTTCCACATTGAGTTTTTTTTTCACTTCCGTGTTTACTGTTCCAAATCATGCTTTCTGATGATTAAATACAGACTTTTATAGAGAATTAAGTGACGACAAATACTAAATATAACCACAAAAGTTTTATTCCCAAAATTTGGATAAATAAAAATGTCATTATGCAATGTTGTGCGCAATATGTGTTTTTCTTGTACTCGCCCAGGTATGGTGAAAAGTCATATTGGACTCGACACTGCATGCCTCGTCCAATATGACTTTTCACCACAACCTGGACTCATACACAACATTGTATAATATAAAGTTATTATACAATGTTGTGTACAGTATGTGTTTTTCTTGTACGAGTCCAGGTTGTGGTGAAAAGTCATAGGGTTAGGGTTAGGTTAGGTTAGGCGTGTCTTGTCCAATATGACTTTTCACCTCAACCTGGACGAGTACAAGAAAAACTCATACTGTACACAACATTGTATAATGACATTTTTATTATCCATCTGTATGTTTATCCAAATTTTGGGAATAAAACTTTTGTGGTTATTTTTGGTATTTGTTGGCACTTAATTCTCTATAAAAGCCTGTATATTGATCATCATAAAGCATGATTTGGAAAAGTAAACACGGAAGTGAGAAAACAAACTCAATGTGGAAGTGAAACGTCTGCTAAAATCCATCAGTGTTGCACGCGCATCACAATTTCCCAGAGGGTGAATTTAGTGCTGACATCCTGTACAGCAGGCTAGCATCACCAAATACACCCTCAATGGACCTAATTCTGCTTAGGCATCATGTTCTTGGACATATCTTTAAAAGTATCAAATTGAAATTTTGTTTTAGTTATTTTTGACTTGTTCCCTTCTGTTCAGTTTCTATGTCCCCCTAATTTGCAGAGTATAAAATGCATAATTGAGGTGCTCAATGGGTGTGCATTACAAACTTCAACTGTAGAACTTCAATCTGTTCCTAGGTTTCCCATGGCTGGTGAGGCCTAATCAGACTGAGGATGAATCTGGTGATGCTAGCCCGCCTTGCAGAATATTGTCATTAAATTCACCTTCTGGGGACCTCATTCTGCAAATGTCAGACACACTATATTCAGACTTGACTGGCATATTATTTTCTTAACCACCGCTTATCCAGATGAAATCATACTGTGATTTTTCAAAGAAACATTGGAGGGGGGGGGGTATATTGGATTGAATTTGTCTTCTGTCTGTCAGACAGTCCTTCCATCCGTCTGTCTGTTGGGATTTCTATCCATCCGTCGATCAACATTTTTTTTCTTCTCCATATTAACGACCAAATATGTTTATATATTTCAGTGTGCATATTCCCTAGGTGACTCACAATCAGATTTGTTCAAATAAGTTCATCAGATCAAATAGGTGCAAAACTAGGGCCATAACTCTTTCCCTCCATAGTAAATCTTAAAATAATTTTTTCTCAAGAACCATTAAGCCTATATTACCATAAGTTGGTATGGATGGGCCTTGGGTGACCGGGTTCATATTTGTTCAAATGGGGTCATTTTTAGGAAATGAGGTCCCTAGAGGGCGAATTCGTTAATGCTATTCCACCTTGGGGAAATATGTCATTAAATTCACATTTTGTGGACCTCATTCTGCAAAGATCAGACATACCAAATACAGACTTGGCTGTTCCATTATTATTTTCTTAACCACCACTTATCCAGGTGAAATCATATCGTTAATATTGAATATTGTGGGGGCGGGGTATATTGATAATACTAGATGAATGGATCTTATAGGTGGAGATTCACATTTGTTATAATAGGTACAGAGCTAAGAGATTTAACTCTCCTCTATCCTGTTTGGTACTGGTATAATAATATTGATTTCTAGGCAGCCTGGGTGGGGGCAATGTTTGAGGTAATGGGCAAGGAGTGTATAGGGGGTGGGGTTTTGACCCCCTACTTTGATCAAAATTTAAACAGTTGAAAATTTCATGCCTGGTATAACATTAGATGTAGATTAGATGTTCACATCAAAAATAGGTTAGAATTGTTCTCATAGTTTGGTTTTATTTTCCAACATGTATGTTTTTATACCAACAGTCCATATGTTCCTACTTCAGGTTAAACTGTTGGACCAAATCGGCCACAAATTTTAACTTTAAGCTTGAAGTACTGGTTGTAAAATTCAACCTATTAAAGAGGGATGTGCAAAATGATTTTTGTGAACTTAGTACTGTGGTATGGTTGTCTTCTTTAAAAGGTAAGAGGTTGAAGATTTGTCAGTGGTGTGCAATTAGAAATGTTAGTTGAAGAGCCCTGCTCATCGGAGAACCTCCAGCTATGTCCATGTTTAGAACTACTTGTCTTTAGTGATATTGTCACATACTGACTCTTGTAGTCTTCAGAGTCCCAGTCTTCTCAGTCTTTACAGTTTGGTGAGCGACCCACGGTCATTGACTGTCTTGTTAAATTACGGTACTTAAATATTTTAATTTTATTGGTTTTCAAAATGCGATTTTTGAAATATTATGCCACTGTGGCAGGGATCTTGTTATACTTGTAACAAGTATAGACTTTTTTTCAAATAAATTAAAGGCACGTGCGGCCTTAATTGTCGAAAATATTCATATTTGTTCCAAACACCGTAAACAGAAAAACATTAAAACGCATACAGTTCCGTTCATATATACCATGACCATCGCGTAAACAGCATGTTATCATAAAGACCTACTATATGTTACCTAAGCAAGAGCCTGGTTGTGTTACAGAAGACAGCACAATGCTACTGGCTAATCACACACAAATGGCATAAACGCTCTTTATTAGTTCCATATCAGGTATTCACCAACAAAGAACGCTCTTTATGTTTATCATCATAATATAAACAAACACCAGAAAAGTTACTTTTTTGCGATTGTTTACATAACAATGGTCAAACATATGACCATAACATACTGTTTATGCGATATTTCTTATTTATATACGTACAAAGGCTATCTACATGTTGATGTTATTTCTGTTTGTGGCGGTTTTTGACGGGTGGATATATTTTCACAGGATACCCACCGCCAAGGCCAACCGTGTCTTTAATACAATGCCTGGCAAAATATTTCTTGCTAAAATGAGTCTTTTTGCTTTTAAAATAGCCCTGTCTCCACTAAATTACTAAAAACCAGCATTATGTGGATGGAGTTCTCATGACTCATGGAATGGTGTGAATTGTGTGTATTATGGTTAGCATGGTTTACACATTACATTTATTACATGACTATTTATAACTCAATATAACAGCATGATTAATTTACAAAACATGATTTTAGTGAACCAAGAATTACAGCAAGTATGCATGTAGTCGCCATCAGTTAGACTGTTCAGTAATATTGATCACATTTACTACTCTTTTGTTTTATAGAGTGACTGTTCTTCGTTTATCTGGACAACATTGAATATCTATCTGCTGATCAGTCTCTCTATTATTAAACTCAGCCATGGTCATGAGCATAAATGGTGAAAATAAAAACTTTTCCAGGACCAAATTCATATTAACCCTTTCTATACTAAAGCATTATTTACGAGTAGTTAATCCCTGAAAATAAGTTCAGAAAATAAGTTCAACAAAACATTTCCCTCCAATAAATAGGACTCCTTCTGCACTTTTAATAACTGCCGTCTGTTTGTATATCCTTAACACCCACCCACATGGATGTGTACCATTCCTATGTATCTAAATATATAAAAGAATAGGATCTGTCTATCCATATATCCACATTTTTCTCCCAGACTGCTGGTCCGATTTCAACCAAATTTGGTGTGGTGACTCGGGGTACCCTAGCAGAGGTTAAAACGGCGTTAGTTTTTAAAGACATATTATGGACTTGTTCAGGTGCATGAAATTGATATGTTAGTTTTCAGGTGCTATGCCAACCTGGAGAATGAAGCATTCTACTAACATCACCGAAAATTTCAAAGAAATCGACCACAAATTCCATAGAAAACATCGTCTAAACTATGTGCATTTGTAAATATTTACATCTAGATTCGGGACGCAACTATCGATAATCTAACACAATTGACTTTGCCATCGAGAGTCATTGCATTTAATTAATGTTTTAGAATGATGGTTTGAATCATCAATTTGGATTAATATTCGTAACAAATAACTACTTTGAGCAAGATTTTTCTATTTGATCACCCTACCGGAGTGTTTCACATCACTATTAAACACTTTTCTTTAAAAAAAATTAATAAATATAAATTAAAAAAATTAAAGATAAAAAAAAATGTTTGTTAAAGGTACTCAATCCGATCAGATGGTCCCCAGACCATCAAGATACAACAACAACATTTCTTCAAATACGCTTTAGTTATCAGTATCGATTTATTGCAACAAAATAATGCTAACCACTGTCAACTATGGTATCAAATTTCCCAAAAACTTGTTATTTATCAACATTTTGTTGAACAAAATATGGCCGTATTATCACTAAAGTATCACAAAATTGGACTGTATTAACCCTAGATTTTAGAGTGATCCATCTTCATCCGCAATTTTGGGCCACATATTATACACATCTCGAGAAATAACAAACTTAAAAAATCAATATCTGATCACTCTGAGATTTGATGGGTGGGTTCCTTGACTCGAATCAAATATTTTTTACCCCCGAAGCCAAATAAATAGTAATTTAGGAGCGTCTGATAGGATTGGTACCTTAAATTTGAGCTGAAGCTAAAAAAAACCCATTAAACTTAAATGTTTAAATAATCAAAATTTGCGAAAAGCGCACACAGGGCCACAGGTCCCTAATGCACAAAGAGGCGGCTAGGCCCCTCTGACAATGACGCCTGTTTCAGCTAGTTCTATTATAAATGAGTGGGATATACTCTTTAGTTTAGATAGTGTTAGGCTACTAGAATGGATACCCCAGCACCCCCCCCCCCCCCCCCCCCCAGCACCCCAGACTGAACACACTCTTCTGGTTTAGCTTCATTTCTGTAACACGCACCTGAATGAATTCACATGTACCTTACCAGAATTTACATCAATAAATCTCTACAGGAGGACATTATGTGTCTCTGTTCAGAGCTATAAAACATGTGGCTATGAGCCTATGAGCTCCTGTACATCCATGAATAACTTCAATCACATTTACAGCCATTGATTGTATCACCAAACATCTCATTCTCATTCCTACAAGACTGTGTGCCTTCTGTTTAATGATATTAATGATGTTACTTGTATCCTAGGCATTGCTATCAGTGCATACAATTTGGAAGAAGGCAGATAGTCTCTCTAGAATTGAATGATGTTGATTTTGTTTTGTTCCATCGAAAGCATTGCACACAAAATGTCAAACCAACTTGCATGTGTATTCCATGGTATGCAACAAAATTCAACATCCATTCCTTGTATTCACACTCTACTGGTAGATTAAAAGAGTATTTAGCGTCCATATTTAATAATGATATTCTCATTTCGCAGTGCAAATTTCTATAATTTGCACCATAATGAATTCACATGTACTTGTTGTATGCCCTAAATAATTGACTCCTTAACAACAGAATTATTATTAGAAAATTATTCAGGATTTAGTTGGAAATATAGCTTGCTGCCATTCATAGGAAATCTTTCAGTGAGAGCTTTCTGAAGAATGGCAACAAGCCATATTTGCGACTAAATACTGACAAATTTCCCATAATTCTGCTGTGGTTAAAGGGCCATAAACTTTGGACATTACTGTATGTTACCTGAAGTAACATCAATAAATCGCTGTAGGATGACATTATGTGTCTCTGTTTAGAGCTATAAACGTGATCCTGATATCCTGCACATCCACGAATAACTTCAATCACATTTACACCATTGATTGTCTCACCAAACACCTCATTCTTATTGCTATAAGATTGCGCGCCTTCTGTTTTTTTCTGAAGCAATCACTTACAATACGACCAGTGCATACAATTTGGAAGAAGGCAGATAGTCTCTCTAGAATGGATGTTGATTTTGTTGTGTTCCGTCAAAAGCATTGCACACAAAATGTCAAACCAACTTGCATGTGTATTCCATGGTATGCAACAAAATTCAACATCCATTCCTTGTATTCACACTCTACTGGTAGATTAAAAGAGCATTTAGCGTCCATATTTAATAATGATATTCTGATTGCGCAGTGCAAATTGCTTCCATACAATATGGAAACAAGTTGGGGTCTGGACATAACGTCACATGACATGATTTCAACCAACCAATGTCTCAGCTCCATTTCTATTATTTGCACCAGAATTAATTCACATGTACAGTAATGCCCTAAGTAATCGACTCTTTAACTACAGCAGAATTATGGGTAACTTTTCAGGATTTAGTCGGAAATATGGCTTGTTGCCATTCATCGGAAAGCTCTCCTGAAAAGTTACCCATAATTCTGCTGTAGTTAAAGAGTCGATTACTTAGGGCATTACTGTACATGTATGTTACCTGAATTAATACCTTTAAATCTCTGTGGGATGACTTTATGTGTCTCTCTTCAGAGCTATAATTGTGAGATCCTGCACATCCATGAATAACTTCAATCAAATTTACAGCCATTGATTGTATCACTAAACATCTCATTTTTATTGCTACATTTAAGACTGTGTGCCTTCTGTTTTAATGATATTTTATGAGGTCACTTGTTCATTTAATAGACAGTTCATACAGCTTAGAATCCAGACAGTCTCTCTCTCTCTCTCTCAAGTTCCAGTCATAAACTATCTAGGGAATTGATCACTCACATTTTCGGTATCACTGCAATGAATCGCATGATTAATTTCAGATTGGGAGGAAATATTTTCCAATTTGTTCTTGTTTGACTCGTTTTGTGCATGGAAGTCTGCTCAAATGGAACTCTCTGAAATTCCACATCTCTACAGAATTCCTCCTATTGTGCCATACCGAATATTGAACATAAAATAGGAGATAATTGGTTTTGCTGGAAGCTATTGATTGGTCTCATTCCTCGATGCGCAAGTAATTTCATTGGCGCGATTCCTCCTGTTTGAAATAAGTTATTCCATGGGAGTCCCTAGACCATAAGTTGATTGAAATGAAACATGGTCTAGTTTTAATAAGTCTTGACCTATGGTTGTTTGTTGAGCTTATTATCTGAACATTTCCTAAGGGAACTAGTCAAGAATGAGGCTTTACTAGTAGTATGTAAATGGTTAAAGCCCCTCCCTAGCTTTGTTTGTCCGCCCCTGATGGCATTAATAGCCTTGGCATATAATACAGTACACATTAACAGTACATAGCAAATATACACTTGAACGTTTAATTTCACTGTTGACACAGGCCTCACCCATTACAATAAAGCCATCAAGATGGTTAATAACAAATCGCCTCAGCACCTCTTTATGTCAATATGAAACCAATTGAGGAAAGCCCTCTGTAAATCTGTGTATTCAAACTTGGTTTCTTGTTACTACCTCAGGGTATTTCCTTATACAAGACAATATTTGCTGTAAAGTAAAAAACTTTTATACAGAAAAATACATAGATTGCGGATTTTTTTTAACCCTTTCATGACGGGAGCTGCGCTGATGCAGCATTAAAGTGCATTCCCATAGGAAACCTCGCATATATAAGAGAATGCACTGGCTGACAAGGTCAAGGTATATATTGTTAGGCCAATTTATTCTATATATGCGAAGCTCCCTAGAAACTCGCATATATAAGAGAATGCATTGGCACAGGATATTCACAAAATTTCAGAAAGCTCCAGTCATGGAAGGGTTGAAGAGAGAGAGAAAATTAGTCTGCTCATTGCATACACTCACATGCATTTACAAAGTCACGAGAACATTTCAGTGTCAACATAATATTTGTGTTCGTGGTGCAAGGTTACATTCATCATGGCAAAGGATACATATAAGCAATATAATCTTGAAGAAGCACTGCAGAAAGTACATTGTATACTGGACAGCGACAGCAAGGAAGAGCTGGACAATCATGAGTTAGGTAACGAAAGTGACTTTGATTCAGTTGAAAGTAGTGAGGATGACAATGATTACCAGGATGTTCAAGATCATCAGAATGCCATGTCGCAATGTGCAGAACTATTCTAACATGTATTTGGTTCAAATACTCCGGGTATCCCAGGTTTTGTAGGTAGAGGGAGGTGCCGTGGTCGAGGTGACATCAGGCCTATTTTAAATTCAAGAATGGTGGTGAACGGGGTAAATGTTACTAACAATACGTGCACATACTCAGGGTACTGCAGCTAGAGGGAGAGGTAGTGATTGGGCGAGGCAAGGCGCGATGCATCAAGGACTCAAGGTGGTGATGGGGATAAAACTATGTCACGGAAGTGCCACACAACTGGATTTGTGGAGTAGAATGTTACTCCAAATGAGGCTCCAGGTCCCAAAAATATCCCGAGTGACATTGATGCTGAAAGTACTGCCTTGGCCTCTCTAAAATTATTTTTTACTAATGATTTATTTCTTCTGATTGCGGATGAGACCACTCGATAGGCCAACCTCATGAACGAATACATGAGAACACCAAAAACTATGCAGCTTCTGGGTTTGGTAATGTGACACAAAATAAAAGCTTATTTCGGCTCAGAATCTCAATGGAAATCTTTCTGTACAAGCGCAGTCGCTATGAACAATATTGGAGAATGAAAGACCCAATGACATACACACCTGAGTTCAAGGATGTATTTACGAGGGCCCTATTTATGGCCATGTGGTTATTCCTCTATTGTGTAGATGAAACATCTCCTAATCTTGACAAATCTGACAAGATACAGTAATGCCCAAAGTAATCGACTCCATAACCACAGCAGAATTATGGGTAACTTTTCAAGATTTAGTCGGAAATATGGCTTGTTGCCATTCATCGGAAAGCTCTCAGGGAGCCATATTTCCGACTAAATCATGAAAAGTTACCCATAATTCTGCTGTGGTTATGGAGTCGATTACTTAGGGCATTACTGTATGCAAGTCAAGACAAGTCTTTGATCATTTGTTCCAACATCATCTCCCTCGATGAAGTGATGATTTCTACCAAAAATTCACTATCCATCAGGTCGTTCTCAAGGACAAACCTACTAAATGTGGAAAAACATTCATGGTTTGCGATAGTGAAAGTGGCTACTACATACATAACGGTGAAGTTTGTACAGATAAGGTTGACCAGGAGCATGGCAGTCTCAGTGCTGCAGGAAACTTGGTTGTTTGGCTTACCAAACCATATCGCAATCAGATTTAATGCATACATGTATATAGGCCAATTCTATATTAAGTGTTATTTTGAGTGAACATCTACTTCATGAAGGTATCAGAGTTGGCACTGCTATGACCAATAGGAAACATTTCTCAAATGAACTTAAAATACCTAAATTGCATCATGGTATGGATCGAGGTACATTGTAGCTGTGAAATATTGTTCAACAGAACTGTTGTAACAGTTTTCTGGTGTGTACGTAAATGAGCCTGTGGTCTCTGTTCTCGGATATGACCCTGCTGAGAAGAATCGCTTACTGGTTGAATATCCCACTATTGTAAATCAATATAACAAATTTATGGGAGGCATAGACAAGAACGACCAAATTGCCAGACTGCAAAATGTCACTACAAATGTCCCCGTCACCTCATGATAAAAGAGAAAAGGCATAGGTCGAAGGAGGTTATTCCATCATTTGCAGAGAGTGAGCTTCCAAAGAGATCCTGATATATATTTTGGTGTGTTTCATGCAAAAACTGTTTGTGTATTGGACACCCAGGATCTAACTGTTAGAAAGACTGGCACATGAAGGGTGTCATATACATGTATCCAATCATCGTGTATCACAGTACATGACAATCTTGGAGAAAATCAGTGAAACAAGTTGAAAACAAATAAATTGTGAATATAGGTTACCTATGTTCATATAATGAACTACAGTAAATATGATATTGCGTGTTTGCAGTGAAGAAAATAGTTTAGAAAATATGGGCTTTATCTTTGTTGTCCTGAAGGTTCCTTTGCAGTGCTATATGTATAGCAGTTCGACACAGTGCCCAACATGCTGGGACAGCTAGATGCCAATCGGACCGACATATAACATGGGGCCCATTATAGGAAACCAGAGAAGTGAGTGTGCAGCATCGTCATGGATAGATTATCTTGAAGCTACCAATGTGAAGGGAGTGACTCTAATCTGTAAAGTACATGGATATTGTCTCCTCTGTTTAAAACACACAGTGAGTGTATTTGAATCCATTAAGAACAGCTTTCGTGAATGGTGTTCGAAAGGGATCTACTCACATTTGGCGATTCAAATACCCAAGAACGGATCGCGTCTCGAGTCGAGTTTTCTTGTATTCAAATCGCAAAGCACAAGTATATACATTTCGATCACCATTCACGAAAGCTATTCTTGACAGAATCGAATACACCGCGAGAGTCGATTGACCAGCGCATTTCAATCGAAGAGCTTTATGTTCAAATTGTGCACACTGTGATCAGCTACATTGCAGCAATTCGCTAATATTTTAATACATACATGTACTTGCATGGGGTTTATTACACATCTATAACCACATGTGTTCATTATCACTGTTTCAAGGTGTGTTTTTCGATACGTACATGGGACTATTATTATACACTGTTTTTTAAAAACAGGACATATTATATTATTGGTCTGTCTGAGCCATCCGTCCGTCTATCCATCCATCCGTTCTATTTTTTTAATTTTGGATGATGATCAACTTTAGTAATTCTGAACTAAATGGAATGAAACTTGGTACAGGTCAAGTTCAAATGTGGGTTCCATCCTCCAATTTTCACCAAAGTAATTATGACCCTTTGTTGGAATTCCCACGGGAATATTTTGCCATGCCCTAGCGATGCTCTTGTTATATCTATTTTAAGCATTCCATGTCAGAAATCTACGAATTATAAAAGATCTGAAGTAGGTGTAATAAACATAGAACCAACAAATGTTGAGATTAGTCAGAAATTACCACTCATGCAGGTTACGTATTGATACCACTCGGGCATATTAGCTCTTGTGGTATACCTGAAAAAATACCTTGATATCGTTTGGTAATTTCTAGCAGATCTAATCATAAGTGTATTTTATATATATACTTATTATATCGCCCATCACTACGAATCAGGCAATGTATGCAAGAAAACCAAGATGCATTTTAGATATATATCACAGGGTTCAGAGGGTTAATGGTCCCTTTAATTATTTTGCTATTACGTGTACATGGTAGTAGCATTGCATCTATCTGCAGCTGATTCAATTCCACTGCACTAATTATAAGATTATATTAGAAGGTTATATGACTTCATCCTCACGGAAACCTTGATTAACCTTTTCCAGGTAGATACTGCAGATATAAGATATTTTCCCTATTAATCCCAAGCAAATAAATCAACAGTCACACAACTAAGCTTTCTGCATTTGTATAAGAAAACTAGACTCAGTGTTAAAAACATATTCTGGCTGCTGATTATAGTGCATTATCTCTGAAGGAAAAGACGGTTAAAGACCATGAGTGAGAAACATAAACCATACCCTACATCTACTATATATTTTGGAACTTCTGTCTGTTTGTTTGTTGTTTGTTTGTTAGCTATGGCCGGGAAAACGGCTGGACCGATTGAGCTCAAACTTCCAATCTAAGGTTAAAAACCCACAGGCAGTGTTTACCGCCGTTTTGGAGAAGCTCAGAGCACCCATTCTCCACGCCCAGTCACAAACATTACCGCCATTGGCACGGTGGGGTTAATCGCGTTGATAGTTAAAGAGCATTCGTATCCGCAGTGTCGTTGATAAAGAGCGTATGTGTGTAATGTGATTCTTACGTCTGGGTCCACACGTGAGTGTGACTGTATCCAGACATGAGCGTGTTGTGTGATTCTTACGTACTTAGGGCTAGCTAAGTTTTTCCACCCGAGGTGATCTTATTGAAACTGGTACCCACAAACGTACCTCTTTTAGGGACTGGTACCATCATTTCTCTTGATTAAAAAGGCAGAACTAATTCATGGATTTCGACGAAATTTGATACCTAGGGATACTTTTGTCGGAGGAGTGTTTTGGACGGGTCAAATCATTACCCTGACCTGACCTTGACCTTCAAAATGTTCAATTCAAGGTCAAAGCCCGGACGAAGTATTATATAAATATGGACCATATGGATCCTTTTTAGCTCAACTTTACTTTGTAAAGTTTGAGCTATTGCCATGGCTTTGTCGTCCGTCGTCCGTGTGTGCGTGTGTACGTATTAAGGCGTCAACAATGCAGGCTACAGGTCGTACCTTTGGTTGGATCATTATGAAATTTGTCATAGCTGTTGACATCAACATTTAGACCAGAATGATTAATTGGGGTCATTCGGAAAATAAACATGGCCACCAGTGGCCATCTTGGATTTCAAAATTCAATCCATTAGCACGGGCTACAGGCCGTACTGTTTGTCTGATCATCATGAAATTTGTCATGGATGTTAATATTGACATGTAGATGGGAACGAGTAATTTTGGGATCATTCGGCCCAAAAACATGGCCTCCAGCAGCCATCTTGGATTTTACTCTTTGTATGACTAAATTCTTTAGCACGGGCTACAGATCGTACTTTTAGTCTGATCATCATAAAAGTTGTCAAGAATGTTAATAATGACATGTAGATGGGAACGAGTCATTTTGGGGTCATTCGGCCAAAAAACATGGCCGCCAGCAGCCATCTTGTATTTTACTCTTTGTATGACTAAATCCTTTAGCACGGGCTACAGGTCCTACTTTTAGTCTGATCATCATAAAATTTGTCAAGAATGTTAATAATCACATGTAGATGGGAACGAGTCATTTTGGAGTCGTTCGGCCGAAAAACATGGCCGCCAGCGGCCATCTTGGATTTCAAAATTTAATCCATTAGCACGGGCCACAGGTCGTATTGTTCGTCTGATCATCATGAAATTTGTCATGGATGATAATATTGACATGTAGATGGGAACGAGTAATTTTGGGGTCATTCGGCCAAAAAACATGGCCGCCAGCAGCCATCTTGGATTTACTCTTTGTATGACTAAATTCTTTAGCACGGGCTGCAGGTCATACCTTTAGTCTGATCATCATAAAATTTGTCATGGATATTAACAATGACATGTAGATGGGAACGAGTAATTTTGGGGTCATTCGGCCAAAAAACATGGCCGCCAGCAGCCATCTTGGATTTTACTCTTTGTATGACTAAATCCTTTAGCACGGGCTACAGGTCGTACCTTTAGTCTGATTATCATAAAATTTGTCATGGCTGTTGATATTGGAATGTAGATGGGAACGAGTCATTTTGGGGTCATTCGGCCGAAAAACATGGCCGCCAGTGGCCATCTTGGATTTCAAAATTTAATCCATCAGCACGGGCCACAGGTCGTACTGTTTGTCTGATCATCATGAAATTTGTCATAGATGATAATATTGACATGTAGATGGGAACGAGTAATTTTGCGGTCATTCGGCCAAACAACATGGTCGCCAGCAGCCATTTTGGATTTTACTCTTTGTATGACTTAATCCTTTAGCACGGGCTACAGGTTGTACCTTTAGTCTGATCATCATAAAATTTGTCATGAATGTTAATAATGACATGTAGATGGGAACGAGTAATTTTGGGGTCATTCGGCCAAAAAACATGGCCGCCAGCAGCCATCTTGGATTTTACTCTTTGTATGACTAAATCCTTTAGCACGTGCTACAGGTCGTACCTTTAGTCTGATCATCATAAAATTTGTCATGGCTGTTGAAATTGGAATGTAAATGGGAACGAGTCATCTTGGGGTCATTCGGCCAAAAAACATGGCCGCCAGCAGCCATCTTGGATTTTACTCTTTGTATGACTAAATCCTTTAGCACGGGCTACAGGTCGTACCTTTAGTCTGATCATCATAAAATTTGTCATGGCTGTTGAAATTGGAATGTAAATGGGAAAGAGTAATTTTGGGGTCAATCGGCCAAAAAACATGGTCGCCAGCAGCCATCTTGGATTTTACTCTTTGTATGACTAAATCCCTTAGCACGGGCTACAGGTTGTACCTTTAGTCTGATCATCATAAAATTTGTCATGAATGTTAATAATGACATGTAGATGGGAACGAGTAATTTTGGGGTCATTTGGTGAAAAAACATGGCCGCCAGCAGCCATCTTGGATTTTACTCTTTGTATGACTAAATTCTTTAGCATGGGCTACAGGTCGTACCTTTAGTCTGATCGTCATAAAATTTGTCATGGATGTTAACAATGACATGTAGATGGGAACGACTCATTTTGGGGTCATTCGGCCGAAAACATGGCCGCCAGCAGCCATCTTGGATTTAACTTTTCTCTTCATGTCTATAAACTAGTATTAGACATTCAACTTTCCACATTCCTAATCGCTCCATTGATTGTAATACATTGAATTATTCCCTTTCCAAGTTGAGCTACAGTGTCATTGACACTTTCATTATATTAATGGACAGGGATAGTCTTGCATGGTCCCGAAGTTGTGGAAAGGGTCTTTGTATTTTTAGTGGAAAAAGTGGAGTATTTGTGAAAATGCAAGATGAAGAAAAACCTGTTGGAGGCAGGCCTGAGAATAAAGTGCTTGTCATTTGCAGAATGAGGGCCCCTGAGGATGAATTTAGTTACTCTATCCCATATAGCAGGCTAGCATCACTAAATTCACCCTCTGTGGACCTCATTCTGCTTAGGCCTCATCTTCTCTGGAAAGTTTCTTTCTTATCAAATTTCTATAGAAACTTCTTCACATAGATTATATTTCTTTTTCAGTTTAGTTTCTTTATATCCCCAAAATAGCAGACGACACCACATTGCATAATCCAGGTTCTCAATGGGTGTACATCGCAATATTCACCATTTGGGAACTTCAATCTGAGTCTGTGTCTCCCATAGCAGACAAGGCCATGCAGAATGAGGTCCCCAGTGGGAGAATTTGGTGATGCTGGCCCACTATGTTGGATAGCTTTACTAAATTCACCCTCTGGGTACCTCAGGTTTCCAAAGGGAAAATTGACCATTGAAAGCTTTTGACTTTTCTTATAACCAATTGCCGGTAGGACTTAGAAATATTTAAATTACCTGTGGGGGAAGCTATTGCCGGTAGGACTTAGAAATATTTAAATTACCCGTGGGGGAAGCTGTAGCCAGTAGGATTTAGAAATATTTAAATTACCCGTGGGGGAAGCTGTAGCCTGTAGGATTTAGAAATATTTAAATTACCTGTGGGGGAAGCTATTGCCTGTAGGACTTAGAAATATTTAAATTTCCTATGGGGAAGCTGAGGTTTCATGAGTGCTTTGTACTACATTGAAGAAGACCCATGGTGGTTCAGTTGGTAAGGTGCAGGGTGCTTTAGGCCAACTAGATGGTGACATTGGTTCAAATCCATATATTAAAAACATATTTGTGATCCACACACAGGGAATGTAACCTGATTCGTGTATCTGGACAAGTTTCTGTACATACAGTTAAGTGATCAATTGTGTAATTCAGTTAACCCTCTGCATGATCCTTCCTCGATCTACATGTAAAACTGACATTGTGATATAGCTCAACTTCTGAAACGACGATAAATTCCAATAAGCAAATATTAGAATAGGGTTGCATTGGCAGAATCCAAATTTAATTTGGCTTATCTGTTGTTGAGTGGTAAAAATCTTCATGTTTTTGTAAGTGTTAAATATGTTGCAGTCAGATTTGTCTATGAACTTATCGGAAGCTTTAAAACTTGACCGTATTGATAGGAAGATACTTATCATAGCACTGGGACAATCCAATAGTTTAAAGCCACTTGGAAGTTTGAGAGTTAATTTGTTGGTGTTAGATTGGGGTATGAATTTGCGGAGCTTTTATAAGTTTATCATATGGATCGGAGAAGCATAATACTGCAATATTCTGTTATTGAGGATGTAATCTAGTAGTATATATAAGATACAATGAAGTGAGATGGAATTTGGCCTATATGCTGGGAAGTAGCAGATATTATTATGTTTTGACAAGTGTCAATTGTTGCAGTTAGGAACATAGATATGAAGATGATTGTTCGGCTCTGCAAATATTTTCTCAGTCTATTACGGAAGGCTACTGTTACAAATCCTCTCTCTCTGCTGTTATTAAATGTCAATCGACCACAATAACTACACAAAGAATGCACCAGTTTCTTTTGATGTAATGGCGGCAGTCCAACTTTTGATTTAACCCCAATGTTTTGGAGCAAATAGGCAGAATTAATCCCCATTTATTAGTTAGATGAAGAGGTCTGCCATGTAAACCGCATAATTTTTACAGCAACAAAGTTATGATAAATACATTCATGCATGGTCGCAGATGTAGTTAATGTTTAAAAAATCTGAAATTTTGCGAAAACCCTTATATATAAGAGTATGCCCTGGCACAGGATCCTTAAAGCTGCACCAGTGCTGATCCCATCATGAAAGGGTTAAAGGCATAGCAGTATGTAGTCAACCAGAATACGAGGTGATGTGAAATATCAGTATTTCCGATTCGATTTGATTCAATTCAGCAAAAGTAGACCATTTGCACGGACATTGGGTGAATAATCAAGGTAAAAAAATTTAACGAGGTCCGCATAACTTATCTGACTCATATGTGAATGTCCCGACTTCTGTTATTGATGAAATACAAATGCAGTTTGTCATCGGACATGCTATGTGAATAATTTAGATAACTTGAACTATCAGATTCGCGCACAAACGGTGAGTCCAATCTCGCCAAGAAGACATTTTGTCTTGTATGTGAGAGAAAACCTTGATTTCAAATACGCATGCGCAGATGCGCTATTCAATTTTACACTACCAATCACTCTTATCTGTTCTTCGTGCAATCGTCAGTGAATTTGAATCCCTAATTAATGATGATCACTCATTATCAGAACATTACATTGGCAATGATACATTTGATATATTGATAAAATGCATGTGAGAGGCAGTCATATTGCAGTGTTTGTCTTGCTCGTCCAGTCACCCACGGCCCACCCTGATATTAAATTTGTACTAAGTACATGTTTAATTATTAACAAAACTCACAAGTCATCAGAAATTTGATGATTCAATTGAAAATAATATGATCATACGCTAGCGTAATTAACGAACAAAAGCAAGACCACTCATATGAGGGTAGCTGCGGCTATTTTTTTTTTATTCCCTCCAAATAAGACTAAATTATGGTCATATTCCAATGTGCGCTGCATATTATGAAGCTAAGCTTTTAAATGCACATGCGCAGAAAAAAGAAGATGGAATGAAGCATACACATGTCTATTTTCCGTCATGTCGCAATTTAATAGTACACCACAAATGAAAAACGGATACATTTATAATTAATTTTCAGCTTCCGCCCATTTTAGCGGATTCCACTTTGCGTTATCACTATTCTATGATGATGTACGTGACACAGAATGTTGCCAGTATCATGGTCCATGCATTTTGATAGGCGACATCGGAGTTTATTCAATTGTATCACAGGATTTTTTGAGAATTTGATGTGCTAAATGCTTTGCATTATCATTAAAACGATCGATCTACGCCCACTACTAGAAATGCTCAGTATACTTAAGGTTCTTTGAGATAATCGGAATGAAACTAGTACTCAAAATAAAATTGGATTCGATTCAGAGGAATGAATCGAAAATCAAATTTCGATTCGATGCATCGCAGGGCCCTACTTTCCATCCATCCCATCAACATGTGCTATCCAATGCGCTTACTCAAGTACTTGGCACACTCTTTACCTGTGTGGATTTTGATATTGATTAATTAACCCTTTTATTTTTGAACATTAATGACCACTCTTTATTAACTCTTTCAGTGCCAGGGGCCGATCTCATCGGCCCTAATTTGCTGTCTGTAGAGTGCCAGGATCCGGTTTAAAAAAAAAATAAAAAAAATTTGGGGTTGAATTTTTTTTGGGTATGCTTATAAAGCATGCTATAGAGAATTTAAAAACAAACTGGATAAGTCCTTAGGGGCATGTTATAACTCAACTATCACCAAGTATTCATAGTAATAATTTTGATGCCCATGAAAAACGTAAGATTCCCTGGCACTAAACCTACAAAATAAGCCTGGCACTGAAAGAGTTAATACACATATTTAATAATTTGAATACCTGCTTTGAAAATATGAAAATTTTATTCCAATAGTTGCATGTTGCATGTGATATAATGATGTCAATAAATTAATTACTGGCCCATATATGAACATCCAATATCCACAGTGCTGAGAGTACATCTATTATAACTTCAAAACCACTTTATAAGGGGTCAACATTTTTTTCAATATAATTTGTATCATCAATGTTGAGGAAAGGCAAAATAATTACAAATCAAACTTATAGTTTTTGTGTCAGGGCTCTATTGAGCTACATAAACACATGATATCTATAAAATCAGTACCTGATCTAGTTTTTAAATACTGGCTGATTTAGAGTTGGTAGTGTTGAATGTATGAGTTAAACATATGCTGATCATGATCGTTTATTAATTATTTTCTGGACACCATTCAGTGTCCCTCTTTATATACATAAATGCATACATTTTACTCATAATTTATACACTCATATCAGTAAAGTGTAATAGACGTAAATATATCAGTCAATTATCTTATTATTATTGTTTTATATGTTCTATACATGCATGCAGGAGATCCATAATATAAAGAAAATTATACACAACTTACACAGGTGAAGCCGATTCATATAACACAGACATCACTGACATTTACCTTGTATATTTCCATAGGGGTAGACCAATCCAAATTTGTATTACTCTCTGGCTACTACAGTGCTAATTGATTACCCTCCTTGGATGTTTGTCAAACTTTTTTGTGAGTTTAATGATATTGGAGAAGTGGAGGATCTTGGATATGCTAAATAACACTAAATTTCGTTGTCATATGAGATTGTTGACCTTTAATCTGGTAACACCTGTATAATATATAGAAATCTTCAAGTTTAGAACAAAGGAGGCTTTATCTATAAGTGTCAATTTTCTTTCACTAGGTCAATAGCTATATAAATATTGAAACAAGTAAACTTGAGAAATGTTCTACAAGTGGAGGTGTCATAATGGCTTAATTTATACCAGGTAGATATAAGGTGGTGCATTATCGATCATATAGTAAAAATTTTCACTTTGGCAAATATCTGAGATTCATGGCATGATCTACCAGAATAGATGTATTTAGCTTTAATACAGAACAATATAATACTTCTGTTGATATTTCAAGTTTTTTCTTTCGATACTGGGACACTTGGGCCCATTTCATACGTCCCCAACCATTCAACCACCAACCCATGCAAATACCCCCATACCCCAAAAACCCACCCACCACTTCACCCCCCTGATACCAGTTATTGACACCTGTCACCGACGCTTTATAAAGATGATCAACATGCAGGTTAGTGCTTTACTCGAATGCATGAGAGTTATGCATCCAAGTACTAATGAGCCTTAAAGTTTGTACCTTGGTTATTACACCTAGCTTTCATATCAACTCAGCCAGCAATTGTCAATGACAACTTGATTGACATCATTACTGGATGGTGCTTATTGAGCCATCATGATCATGATGCTACACATTTTAAGCCTAATTACAATGAGATTGCTTCTTCTATATCTTTCCTGCTTCAGCAGTTGTGTGCAATTGGTATGTTCAGTTTAGTTCCAATGGGATATGCCTGTTTTGAAAAAACGTTCTGTATTATGTAATCAGTCTGTCCCTCCGCCAACATTTTTAGTTGCCAGATGATAACTTTAGTATTGTTAACACTTTCATGACGGGAGTGTGCTGGTGTAGCTTTAAAGATCATGTGCCAGTACATTCTCTTATATATACAAGTGTCCCATAGGGAGCCTCGAATATATAAGAGAATGCACTGGCTTACAAGGTCAAGGTAAATATTGTTAGGGCAATGTCTTCTCTTATATATGTGAGGCTTCCTATGGGAGACTCGCATATATAAGAGAATGCATTGGCACAGAGTTTTCACAAAATTTCAGGAAGATCCAGTCATGGAAGGGTTAAACTTGGTATGTGGTTTTAGTATAGTTCGAATATGGGGGTCGGTCAATTATCAGACATGCTATTGTCAGTAGACTGGTGGGAGATTGGGGATAATTTCTTTTTTTGTCCCCCGAAAAATTAATTTCAATTTTTGGGATTATACAAATGACCTTATGCAGACTCCATCTGACTGGCCACCTAGTGGTCGACACATTACGGCTACCTTTATTGTGTTTTGAATGTAGAAAAGTTAAACTTTAGGATATTGTTACCCATATTTTACTGATGTGGAACATGAATATGGACGACGGATATTACTTTTTCACCTAGTTGCTCCCTTTTCTTGACACACAGAACTTTTGTTTACTCCCTGAGAAAACCATCTTTTTTGGGGGGATTTGTATTTGGTGATTTTTTATTTTGTTAAAAATAATAACACTCTAATGATGGTACGCTGGTGAACTTGTCACCCCTTCGTCATATAGCTACAGTAATGCCCTAATTAATCGACTACTTATCCACAGCAGAATTATGGGTAATTTTTCAGGGTTTAGTCGGAAATATGGCTCATTGCCATTCATCGGAGAGCTCTCAGTGAGAGCTTTCTGATGAATGGCAACAAGCCATATTTCCGACTAAATCCTGAACAGTTACCCATTATTCTGCTGTGGTTAAGGAATCAATTATTTAGGGCATTATTGTAGCTTCTAGCAAATCTACTCATATGAGGAAAAATACACTTCAGTCATGTTGACCTACACAAACTCAATTAAGTGCAGAACATTAAATTTTTGTTTAGGACAATGTTCTTGACAGAACACTTATAATCATGACTTAAATTTTTTTACTTCAAAGCAGTGATGGTTCAATTAATATGTACTCTTTTTCTCTCTGATAGTGTTAATTTAAGGTGGTGAAAATCCTGTGTGTTTCACATCATACTCTATATTTGGGGTGTAATTTGGGACAGATTTAGTTTACTGACGTAAGAAAGACGTCATTCTAGTCATGCAAGTATTATATGATGTGTGATGGAACTGATAACAGGTCTATTGCCTACCAGACACATGTACTCATATTTACTTACATCTTAATTGTATTGGGGATTTAATAGTAAAATTTTGTGGTGTAGATCTGTAGTTATCATTGCAAATCTTGGAAGAGCTGGGGATAATTTTTGACAGGCCTAGACTATTTGCAAGGCAGGAAGCATGGGGCCAAGCTTGTGTGTTCATGTTCAATAGATCTTTCTCGAAGAAGTTTGAAAAAGTATGGCCATATACTCAGGGTTCATATTCAAGTCAGTCTGGAATCCAGGAATTTATTATATCTGTATCTCTGGAAAAATCATAGAAGATGGTATTTTTTGTACCTCACTATTGCAAAAGTTTTGTGAAAATTCACCTCTCTTTGGCGGGTGTCTGGAACATTTATGGAATTACAGGAATACACTTTAAAGTATTTGTTTTTGTTTTGTGAGTGGCTTGTGTGGAAATCTTTGGAATATTATTATACCCCCTTTTAAAAAAAAGGGGGGTATACTGTTTTGCGCCTGTCCGTACGTCCGTCAGATGTCTGTTCATGTCATAACTTGAACAGTAGTGCTCGGATCTCAATGAAATTAGGTATGGATGTTCACTATTATGAGGACATTAAATAGAGGGTTCCATCGTTTTGTTTGGATTTTCCATTCTAGAGTTATTCATCTTTGTTTATCTGGAAATAGTGGCTTTTTGGTCTGTCTGGTGTCTGTTCATGTCATAACTTCAACAGTTGTGCGGGGATCTCAACCCAATTTGGTGTGGATGTTCACAACTATGAGGACATTAAATAGAGGGTTCCATCGTTTTGTTAGGATTTTCCATTCTATAGTTATTCATCTTTGTTTATCTTGAAATGTTGGATTTTTGGTCCGTTTGGTGTCTGTTCATGTCATAACTTGAACAGTAGTGCTCGGATCTCAATGAAATTTGGTATGGATGTTCACTACTATGAGGGCATTCAATAGAGGGTTCCATCGTTTTGTTCGGATTTTCCATTCTAGAGTTATTCATCTTTGTTTATCTCGAAATTTTGGCTATTTGGTCTGTCTGGTGTCTGTTCATGTCGTAACTTCAACAGTTGTAATGGGATCTCAATGGGATTTGGTATGGATGTTCACTACTATGAGGACATTGAAAAGAGGGGTCCATTGTTTTGTTCCGCTTTTCCATTCTAGAATTATTCATCTTTGTTCATCTGGAAATGTTGGCTTTTTGGTCCGTCTGGTGTCTGTTCATGTCGTAACTTCAACAGTTGTGCTGGGATCTCAATGGAATTTGTTATGGATGTTCACTACTATGAGGACATTCAATAGGGGGTTCCATTGTTCTGTTCCGCTTTTCCATTCTAGAGTTATTCATCTTTGTTTATCTGGGAATGTTGGCTGTTTGGTCCATCCGATGTCTGTTCAGCTCATAACTTGAACAGTGATGCTCGGATCTCAATGAAATTTTGTATGGATGTTCACCACTATGAGGACATTTAATGGCACATTCAAATGTTTGTTTTAGTTTTTTGTTCTATAGTTATTCATCTTTGTTTATATGAAAATGCTGATTTCTGAGTCCATATGTCTGAGTATAGCCATCATAAGTTATAGATGTGCCCACACTAGGCGGTATGCCAAGAGGGGGTATGCACCGGACGACAGTCCATCTCTTGTTGTTTTAAGGTCTGAACATTCTCCAAAATCCTGGATAAGTATTGGAAACCCTGATGTATTGACACAGATAATACTCAACATTTATCATTTCCCACTCAGTAAATTTATCAATCAATCTTTATTGAAAAAAGCCCAAGTTAAAACATGTTTGCATTATTCAAATACATACAAATATATATTTTTTACATACATTCTGCATATAAATATAGCTGTCTATAGACATATATAGTTACCATCAGACAAGAATGAGCTCATGTTAGTTATCTACTGTCCTTATCTACTTTCTTCTTCCGTTTATTCAAAGGCATATATGTTTAATAACATCACAGATTAGGTTTGTATCCCAATATGTTGTCGGATTTAAAATAGATTCAGTTGATATATCCTCCGTGCTGTTAAATATAGGTTCATAATTTTCCCTCAAGCTATTGTATAGTGCATATTCTTGAATACAATGTTCTTCATTTTCAACTTATTTTTTGCAATTTGGACAATAACATTCATCATAATCTTTTATTGGCTTATAATATTTTCTTACCTCGCTCATAAGCACATGTGCACTTATGCAGAATTTAGTCAATGCTGAATGTTTATACAAGGGTAAGTTGAAAGTAATATAATTTTGAAGTCTGACACCCTCAACCAACTTGGAATATCTTGTGTTGGAACTAAATTCTAAAGTGACTACTAGTCCATGATATATTTCCTTTATTCTGTCGGGCCCGATAAGCTGTAGAGCTCTTTCCATCAATGTATCACATTATTATAATCAATATATTTGAAAAATGATCAATGGGTTGATACAAAATAAGTAATTATACCCCCCATCTCAAAGAGAATGGGGGGTATACTGGATTGACCTCGTCCAATCTTCCATCTGTCCATCTGGACATCTTTCCCTCCGTTTTTTCTGTCCGTCCGTCCGTCCATCCGGGCACATATCTCAAAGACCAGTTGTTGGAACTGAATGAAATTTGGTATTGATGTTCAGTACTATGAGGGCATTCAACAGAGTGTTCAATCGTCTTTTACAAATTTTCTATTATAGAGATATTCATTTTAGTTTATCTGGAAATGTTTTTTTGTCCGTCCGAGCAGATATCTCCACCTCCGGTTGACGAATCTCAATGAAATTTGGTATGGATGTTCACTACAATGACGGCAACCACTTGATTGTTCAGTCATTTTATTGAGTGTTCAATCGTTTTTTTTTTTCCAGTTTTCCTTTCTAGAGTTATTCATCTCTGTAGATTTGGAAGTTGTTTTGTCCAGATCTCCACCACCGGTTGACGGATATCAATGAAATTTGGTATGGATGTTCACTATTATGATGGCAATCAATTGAGTGTTCAATTGTTTTGTTCATGTTTTCCATTCTACAGTTATTTATCTTTGTTTCTATGAAAATGTTGGGGTTTTTTCACGTCCATGCAGATATCTCACCCATAGTTGTTGGTTCAAATTTGCCACCATACAGCAATGCCCTAAGTAATCGACTTCTAAACCACAGCAGAATTATGGGTAACTTTTCAGGATTTAGTCGGAAATATGGCTTGTTGCCATTCATCGGAAAGCTCTCCCCGAGCCATATTTCCGATAAATCTTGAAAAATTACCCATAATTCTGCTGTGGTTATAAGGAGTCGATTATTTAGAGCATTACTGTATATCTTCAAGTCTTTTGTTAAATTTGAACATTTGTTTAGTATAAACTCTGACATACATATAATAATATCCAAGTTTCATGTATACATGTACAGCTAAATTAGATCTCTACCATGAACATAAAGCATATTTTTAATTATATTTATAGTCATTGGGAGTATATTGGGATGTAGTAATCTAGATCTTATAAATTTGGAAGTGTGTGTGAACGTACCACACAGGAATCATGAATAGATTTAACCCTTTGAGTGCCAGGCCCGATTTTTGTATCAACCCATATACCCTGTGCCAATGCATTCTCTTATATATGCGAGTCGACCATAGGTCGCCTCGCATATATAAGAGAATGCATTGGCCTAAATTTTATTATTTTTTTTACAATTTTTTACAATTTTAATATATTTTATTATATTCTTTAACAGACTTATTGTGTAGGTTTAGGGCCGATAATATCGGCCCCTGGCACTCAAAGGGTTAATTATTCAGAGCACAGTGGTGCAATGTGATCACTATGATTGAGTTAGTGGAAAGGGGGGGGGGGGTGGGTGCAAACAATGTGTCTGTATAGTAACCTCCACAGGTGAATTTAATAGGGCTTAGTTAATAAATGTATCTGGATATGAGTACATGCATCTATTAACCTGAATAATGAATATCTCCCATAGAATGTATAATGAGATTTTGTTTATACCCCCCCCCCCCCCCCCATATATAGGAATCAGCCTGTTCAAACTTGTACTCTTACATTTTCCCAGCACATATACAGCAATACCCTAAGTAATCGACTCATTAACCACGGCAGAATTATGCGTAACTTTTCAGGATTTAGTCGGAAATATGGCTTGTTGCCATTCATCGGAAAGCTCCTCCTGTAGCTCTTTAGTCGGATGAATGGCAACAAGCCATATTTCTGACTAAATCCTGAAAAGTTACCCTTAATTCTGCTGTGGTTAAGGAGTTGATTACTTAGGGCAATACTGTATTTAGTACCATGGGAACCTGTGCACCTGCGTTTTGAGCTCAATTCACTTTTTTAATGGAGTCATCCCCATTTTTCGAAACATGCATAAATTTGTCTGAGCTTGTATTCCTTGTATTTTCTGTTTTGGAAAACAAATATGTTAATATGGCTCCCCTTAATGTAGCCCATTGCACCATTGTGAAACTCTCGCTCTTTAGTTGTCATAGGATTCAAACCTGGGATGTCCTTTAATTGGCTTTGTACTGTATAATGATGCCTACGCTATTAAAATTTGAGATACTGCTCTCTTAGAATTTGACCTATAATATGACCCTATAAACCTGCCCATGATTGATTTATTAATTATGCCTGTATTGGGGAAAATAGGATCTTTAAGATTACTCTTATCTTATTTGTCCAAACACATACTTGGAAATAGGGTCATAGGTCTAATCTGTTTATAGTATAGGCACAGTCTATTGTGTGTGTGTACCTATTGCTTTTCATTCCACTGAAGCAGCTAATTGGTTATGATGCCCTCAGGGCATCTCATTATTGAATACATTATTTGTTAAGGTGACATTCACATGGTCAATACTTGCACAAATCTCACTGTAGATGCAACAGATTTTATTTTACTTCTTTGCATTTATAGTATAAAACTGGACATCATTTTAACCCTTTCTATACTGAATGTATTCTCCCATTCAGTTATAAAGTATACACTGGAATGATCTATTATTCATTTGGAGGGATGTTAAAGTGATAAAAGCAGATGACAAATAAATAAATGTGCAGAAGACGCCCTATTTATTTAGGGAAATGTTTATGGTTGTTTGTTGAACTTATTATCTGAACTTTTCCTATCACTCATCAATGATGGTTTAGTATAGAAAGCATTTACCCTTCTATGACAGGAGCTTCCTGAAATTTTGCGAAAAACCTGTGCAATGCATTCTCTTTATATATGTGAGTCTGCCATAGGAAGCCTTACATATATTAGAGAATACATTGGCCTAAAAATATTTACCTTTGACCTTGTAAGCCAGTGCATTCTCTTATATACAGTAATGCCCTAATTAATCGACTCCTTTAACCACAGCAGAATTATGGGTAACTTTTCAGGATTTAGTCGGAAATATGGCTTGTTGCCATTCATCGGAAAGCTCTAGTTCCGACTAGTTCTGAATGGCAACAAGCCATATTTCCGACTAAGATAATTCTGCTGTGGTTAAAGGAGTCGATTAATTAGGGCATTACTGTATGTGAGGCTCTCAATGGGAGACTTGAATATATAAGAGAATGCACTGGCACAGGATCATTAATGCTGCACCAGCACGGCTCCCGTCATGAAAGGGATAAGGTGATAATGCGGACGAAAAATTAATAAATGTGCAGAAGAAGCCCTATTTATGACCTACAGTAATGCCCTAAATAATCGACCTCTTAACCACAGCAGAATTATGGGTATTTTTCAGGATTTAGTCGGAAATATGGAGAGCTTTCCGATGAATGGCAACAAGCCATATTTCCGACTAAATCCTGAAAAATTACCCATAATTCTACTCTGGTTAAGGAGTCGATTATTTAGGGCATTACTGTATACATGTACTCATGTATACAGCAACACATTGACAGTTTTTAACAGAACAACAATTGTTAGTATTTAGCCGATATGAGGGTTGTTAATTTACCATCATTTTCCTTGTCAAATGATGGGAGTTGGTTCACGAAAAGATTAAGTTATTAGAGCAATTTTAATGTAGAGTACCATGCAACAAAATGTCTGGTTTAGCTTGAATTGAGTGCAGGCATGTTGATTTCAAGAATGTTAACATGTCATAATCAGGTAACAAGTTTTGGGGGTGGATAAGAATTTGACAACACACTGTTCTTACATAATAAGCCAATGGACCTATCCGTACATACGGCCCACCAATAGGCTACATGGTTACTGTTACTAAGCACCACAAGCCATCTCAATCTCGCTACATATTCATTACTAAAATGGCTTCCGATGAGAACGGACTGTGTTGTTAAATGCCATGTAACACGATAATATAGCTTCTTTCTGAGTTTCACAATTTTCAAGATACCTATGTGTGTATATATGCATCTTGTAAAAGTGACTGTCGTTAGATATAAACAAAAATATAACCAGATTTAAAAAAAAACAGGTGTGATTGTTAGGCCATTTCCGATAACCAACAAAGATCGATGTTTACGTTGAATCAAACTGTGTAAATGAAGCCATTATGTAACTTCAAATAAAGATTAACTGTCATGTGGACTGTTTTTATGGAGATGTAACCGTGAGGTAAGTGGTCATAACTTGGGTTTTACATACAAGTTATGACCACTTACCTCACGGTTAAATCTCCATAAAATCAGTCCACATGACAGTTAATCCTTATATTTATATACATTTAGCGAAAAAGCCACTTTTGTAAATGTATTTAAATCGAAAAGTGTATCGTGACAAAACCAGCCCAAAATATCCCATAGCACCCTTGGCAAAAGTTAACAGGAACAATTTCTCTTTATATTGAAACCCGATGATTTATTAAGTCAATCCTGCGCGAGTCCAAATGCGCCCAAAACATTACACGTTCGTCTTTCCAAAACCTATGACGCGTCGATGTAATTATGAGGCTGCAGTCGCGCGTTCACCGAGAAATAATTGCAACTAGCCACGTGGGCGCCGACCAATCAGAATGCTGGATTTAGTGATAATCACACTTTAATAGTATGTAAATATTATCAAATAACAAATTTAATATCGAAGCTATGCTAATAGTTCACACCTTGATGAAATAAACCAAACGGAGGTGTGCGTACATGTAGTAATTAATCTATAATCCCTCTTTTGTCGAAATAAATATAACGATATCAGTTTCCCATACATCGAGCGTCCTGCATGAGCCCCGGTGACATCAGACCGGATGCAAAGGATTATCAAATAATGGTCTTTTAAAATTCCACATCCTATTTTGCCGTCATTAAAGTATATTTACACACTAAGTGTTGTCATCACTAAATCCAGCATTCTGATTGGTCGGCGCCCACGTGGCTAGTTGCAGTTATTTCTCGGTGAATGCGCAACGCCTCATAACACCAAGCTAATAACACCATCGATACGTCATTAGGTTTGGAAAGACGAACGCCTAATACTTTGGGCGCATTTTGACTCGCGCAGGATTGACTTAATACATCATCGGGTTTCAACATGAAGAGAAATTGTTCCTATTAACTTTTGCCAAGGGTGCTATTTGGGTATTTTGGGCTGATCTTGTCACGATACACTTTTCGATTTAAATATATTTACAAAAGTGGCTTTTTCGCTAAATGTATATAAATATAAGGATTAACTGTCATGTGGACTATTTTTATGGAGATGTAACGGTGAGGTAAGTGTTTTACATACAAGTTATGTCCACTTACCTCACCGTTACATCTCCATAAAAACAGTCCACATGACAGTTAATCCTTATATATTAAAGAAAACGCCAATTACCATGGAGTCAGTTACATGTTGCCATGTGGCAACAATGGCACAAAGTGAACTCGTTCGGTGCGGGTTGCGTGAAAAACACCGCGAAGCACGTGCAATGTGTGAAATTTCGTGTAATTCTCTTGGATAACATCTGTTGATTCTCATTTACACGTACATTGTCGCATTAATATGGAGGAAGCTTTAGATTCACAAATGGATTCAGTAAAACGTTCGTAGGAGATCCTACAGGTTAGTGTGAATAGCAGACATTTGAACTCAATATTACCATGGTGTTATAACAGCAACACATGTATACATTATAACGAAAAACACTTCACATAAAACAAATACTCGCGGCACAATTAATATTCATAACGCATCATCGATCGGGACTACTATTTCCACGTTTAGTTTGAAATCTGTTATTATACCCCCACTTTCAAAGAAAATGGGGGGTATACTGGATTGACTGCGTCCGTCCGTCCGTCCGTCACGCTTTCTCCGTCCGTCCGTAAGCCTGTCCGTCCGTCCGTCCGACCTCATAACTCGAACAACTATGAACCGATTTCAATAATGTTTTGTATGCAATCTCCTTAGGACGGTCTCTCCGCATGATGCTAATTGCGGTTCGGTCCGACTTTTTTTTTCAAGTTACGCCTCTTTTTCGACTTATTTTGACTTAGAAAATTCTGTCCGACTTAATAACTTTAACAAATATGAACCGATTTCAATAATTTTTGGTATACATGCTTCTCACAACACCCTCTCTACATGATGCGGCTAGGTATTGGCTCAGTTGTTTTTCGTAATATTACACCTCATTTTCGACTTATTTTGACTTAGAAAATTCTGTCTGACTTAATAACTTTAACAAATATGAACCGATTTGAATAATTTTTTCTGTACAAGCTTCTTGTGACACCATATCGATATTATTAGTCCGAATTTTTCTTTAAAGTTAAAAATCTTTTTGGTTGAGTTTACGGATAATGCGGGTTGAATTTGCCACGGTGGGGGTATGCTAGCACTCGAGTGCACACCTCTTGTATTAATATTGGAATTTAAATAACATTAGGATCCGAGTGTGGTCGTTGGCATTGTTTAATCCAGCGTAAACAGATGTCTTAGTTACTTTTTTATTTAGGAAACCGAACTAAAACATGTGTATAAATATCGTTCGTCAACCGGATATTTTCCTATGGCTTACAATGGTTGTTAAGGAGCCGCTTGTGGTGTCTTTCATATCACTAGGCAGGCACATGTCGCTTCGGCGATTAAGCTATCGGCTCATAATTGAAATTGGGGCGGTACCTACGGATAGGTCCATTCTTGTGAAGTCAGGGCAATATCTATAGCGGAAAGGAAAATTATCAAAATGTGTATCAAACGAGTAGCGAGGTTATTTGAACATCAGAACTTTTATAATAGGAACATGAGACATACCGGTATGCACAACATTGCTTTGTTGTACATTTGTCTGTGGTAGTTATTAGCTGCTGCATAATTATGCTATTGTGCAACTATTTGGTCCACAGTTTTCAAATAAAAAAGCCACAATAGGAATCTTATAATATAAACTGTAAAGACTGATTGACGAGTAGTTCCCTTAGGAAATGTTCAGATAAGTTCAACAAACGACCGTAACTGAAAGATATGAATTTCAAAAAAATTTGATAAAATTCAAGGTTGAAATATTAAGACATGTCTATGCATACACCTTAATATTGTGCTGAGGTGACTAATTTTTCCAACATTACAGTAATATCTGTTCCTCACTGTTGAAAAGTTGAAAGGCTTTAGTCCACTGATTTTAAATGTATAGTAAAGCTAGACATCTCTTCTGAACTATAGGTATTGTTGGATTTCAAAGGGAGAAATAAATACCTATTAGAATCAGGTGACATGTTTTTGAACAGAAAAAATATTTCTATAAACTAAATTAAATCAACTTGTAGTTGAATCCTTACAACTAAAGAACACAAATATTGTGACCTACATGTAGTACACTCGTTGGTTTATTAGGTGAAATAGAATCATTTTGGTAGAGAACATTTATTTTATTTTTAAAGTGTCAAAAATTTCTCTAATCATTTCCTGCAAAATAAACCAATACTTAAATTAGATATTAAAGTACTCTAGCTTTCCAATGAATTAAAAATTTTGAGTTAGTAGTTTAAATTCTGGAAGATTAAGTTTCGGAAAAATTTGCAGTGACAACCAATGTTGAAATCGGCCTACTCTGCACCACCTTAAGACAGATAGAAAATCTTACAGCACGCCCATATGCCAGTAAATTTGGGTATGTGCTGATGATATACCTGGGTAGTCACATATAGTACGCTCTTCCTTCCCAGGTTAATGTATATTAAACATGCAAAACAGCATGACATGTGCGCTTGGTATGAGATATACCCTTAAATGACAGTGTATTAGGAGAAAAACACCTGGTCTGAAAGTTTATGGCATGGACACCAGCTGGATGACGCAATCTTTATGGATTTTTGTTGACGTTTCTAACGACTATTAACTAGGAAATTTCCTACTTCCTTCTCATATTGACCAAGATCTGTTTTAAACTGTGTCATCGAAATATTCAAGTGTCAGGTTTGTTTCACTTCTAGACACACTGCCTGGTCTTTATACAATAGTTGATAGTCTTGTGAGTATGCAGCCCATAATTATTTTCACATTGTTATTGCCTTCACGTCACAAGCCGTGCTGTAAATTTATACTGTGTGGGTAAAATACTGTGCTGTTTGTCTCTTTGATTTATATTTTTATTCTGAGTGTTAAAGCCGATATAACCACTGATGTCAGAAGCCAATTTACAGCTAAATATAGTGTTGATATTCCACTCCGACAGGACACAATACTCCGTGTGTCTGTTGGATATGACGTTGTCATATAGATAAGGGACAAAACTCTGTTTATCCAGTGGCCATAAGGATGGAATAATCGAATATTTTGGATTAGGCAGTTGAGGTATTTCTCCAGTTTCATAAATTTTACTTAATATTTTTATATATATGGTCATTTGGTTATGAATCAAATTACAAGTGCAATGCTTGTAGGCTACAGTAATGCCCGAAGTATATGGCCCTTTAACCACAGCAGAATTATGGGAAATATTTCAAGATTTAGTCGGAAATATGGATTTTTGCCATTCATTGGAAAGCTCTCACCAAGAGCTTTCCGATGAATGGCAGCAAGCCATATTTCCGGCTAAATCCTGAAAAAAATTCCCATATTTCTGCTGTGGTTTAGGGGTTGATTATTTAGGACATTCCTGTATAAATCATATCAGTTCAGATAAGGCTTCTAAGATAGGAGAATGTATTTTGCTACATGATCTCAATAGACTTAACCCTTTAATGACGGGAGCCATGCTGGTGCAGCATTAAAGATCCTGTGCCAGTGCATTCTCTTATATATGTGAGTCTCCCATTGGGTGCTCGCATATATATGAGAATGCAATGGCTTACAATGACAAGGTAAATATTGTTAGGCCGATGTATTCTCTTATATATGTGAGGCTTCCTATGGGAGACTCACATATATAAGAGAATGCATTGGCACAGGGGGTTTTCGCAAAATATCAGGAAGATTAGGGTGGTCCTACTAAACAACGAACATAAACGAACACAAGTCCAAAAAGCAGAATAGAAGGGTGAAATTCGGTTTGCTGGTGCAAGGATGTCCATTCTATATGTATGTGGTATTATTTCCAACTTTGATGACTTATTTTTTGAGTTATTAGCTTTATTTGAATACAAATTTTGCTACTAAACAACGAACACAAACGAACATAACATTGGCCGTATAGCGCTATAAGGCGTTAATCAAGGTGTTAATTAACTACTGCTTACTCTGTCTCCTTGTTAATTACACATCTCTGAGTTGTTTTGATTTTATTTAATTCACTATAAGACTTTATTTAACACGTTGACTGCCACTACGAGTTAACTCGTAGTACATGGTTGCATGGGGACTGCTACTACGAGGTAACTCGTAGTGGTGTTCGTACCACATAAATAACAGAAACCGAGAGCAATGTAAGTCTTTGCATCAATCCATGCCCAACGACGCCATTGATCGATTGCAAATGTATAATTACAATGGCTTGAGATACAATGATTCCCACATCCCGATCAAGAGGTGGGGGTGAAGTTTTAAATATTGCTAGGACACTCCAACTCACCAGGACCTCTTCTGTACATCCTTGACCCATGGTAGACAGGTGCAAATAGACATTTTCCGGACAATATAGAGGGCTTTCGTTGCATAAATCAATAATCAGTTAGCTCTAGATTTTTCAGGTTTCATTTGAAGCTGTTGGCTATAAAGTGATAATACACCCCATTGTTAATTAGAGGGATGGGGCATGCAAGCGACTGAAAGGTCCACGAAATATCTAAGCTTGGCTGTGTAATATGTAATAGAACAACACTTACATGTATGTTGAGACTAGTTAGAAATGAGCGCCCTGCTTGAGTGGTCTAATGTCTAAATTTTAACAAATCTTATTATCAGCTGTACATAGTTCTATGTTTATTACACTTCTCGTACTTATAACTGGATACATTTTGACAGTAGGAGAATTCAGATATAGTGTCAGAGGCTGCTGGAAACTCGAGCTAGCCCTACATAAAGTGCATGCACAAGCAGATACATGTGGCTTGTTTAATCATGCATACAAGTTTGTTTCCCTGGCTATGTGTGTACCAGTGTGTATATATAAATTCATTCATCATGTTTTATAGTATTTTAGTCACCAAAATCTGGTTTATGATGTTGAAACTTGATATAAAGCTAATACGAGATAACTCATAGTTGGCACCTGGGATGGAATTTACCAGTGGTCATCGCTGGTGCCAGCTACGAGTTATCTCGTAGGTAAATAAATATTACGTTTTTGACGTCTTAGCGATGTACAGTGTACCGGTGATTGTATATAAATGCATGTCTTATACACGATATGCTTGCACCTGTGTAGCACTCTCGCCATCTAAGTCGTTGAAAACGTAATTGTATTTACCTACAAGATAACTCGTAGTGGCACCAGTGATGAATTAATTCCATCCCAGTTGCCGACTACGAGTTATCTCGTAGTAGCCTTATGACATGTTTCAGCATCATATAACCCGATATTGGTCGAACCATCACTCCTACATACGTAATACATCACCTATCGGCTAAACATGCAATCCCATGTTGGCATACGGGATGGAATTACCCATTGGTTTTCGGCAGTGAACGTGTTAACCCTTTACCCAACAGAACGCCCAGAAACGCCCTAACAGCCTAAATTATCTTCGGTCTGTCTCAATAAAACCATGGAAATATGGGTATCATTGGAACCGGCCCATTGAGCACATTGTGATAGTTACAGTTATGCCCTGTGCCAATGCATTCTCTTATATATGCGAGTCGACCATAGGTCGCCTCGCATATATAAGAGAATGCATTGGCCTAAAAAAAACTTTTTTTTAACACTTTTTACCATTTTTTCTTTAATATGTGTTAAGCCAATGCATTCTCTTATATATGCGAGGCGACCTATGGTCGACTCGCATATATAAGAGAATGCATTGGCACAGGGCCGTTCTGTTGGGTAAAGGGTTAACTCCCCTTATGCACCCTTTATCTGGTCTGGCAACCTGCAGACTTCATAGAAGAATGCCTACATATCACTCAAATTTAACTACAGAATGCTGAGAAAGTCAATGAAACCAACCAACCAAAGTTTATGAAACAATCACATGACATATATGTCCAAACTCATTTCAATTTTATTAACCAATATCCCTTCATATATCAAATTGAGTTAATAAACATATATATAATTACATGGACCATAAACATCAAAGACTTCGTTTATTCTTGTTTTATGTTCCCTATTTTCGAGGTTAATTAAGCTAATTAAATTAAGACTGCAACTAATAGAAAATGCAAGGTGATTTGGCATATTTGGACAGGGAATTTTTCCCGGTCGCTCGAAAATAAAATCTGATGCATAGGCCCCGATAGGCCTACTAATTTTAAAAAAATAATATTTTGTGTGCCTTAACAGATATTGCATCTTCTTTGAAATTCAGACACAAAATTTGAACAAACATGACAGACGGGTGCGAAGACTTCTTAATTTTGTGACAATTAACAAGCTCTACTGAAAGAGCGGTGTGATATATATAATTATATATCTGATCCATCTGAACCAATTTCCTGCATATCTTCTAAGCTGATGAGAAACGCTCTTTATTACTGAACCCCTTTAAAATTTGCCGTGCACAATATGTAACCAACGAATGACCAACCATTCGATTAGAAAATATTCTTTTTTGTTGCAAAGTATTTAAATTTACCTGACCATGATGTAAGATTCCATTTCAGCTTTCAGCCAATTGAACGAACACATGGTAATTCTAACCAAGGAGGATGAAACTAAATCAAAACGCTTGGAATGCGAAAATCAATTGTTCAATCGCAAACATGTTGAAATCGCAAGCATTTTCAAACGCAATTGCACGGATTTAAACTCTCAATTGCATGAGCTTCTCGACAAGCATGTGATTAAAGCTTACAGAAATAATCCGAGTTTGCGCGACATGCGTGTTCGATCAAAGGGCGTTCATGTATCAATGGCAAGACTTAAACTCATCAGCGAATTTCAAAGATACTTTTACGGATAATAAATCGCACCTGCGAACTGAGCCCGTGCCTACTTATTTTTTTCAAAACAAATTTTACTTTAAATCCACCTGACTTCTACGAATTCTTCTGGTCCCAAGCCCAGATAAAGACTGAGGGTGTTAAACAAAGTCAAAACAGCTCAGTAATGTGTAATTAACAAAGAGACAGAGTATAAGCTGTAGAGTAAGCAGTAGTTAATTAACACCTTGATAATGCCTTATAGTGCCATATGGCCAATGTTATGTTCGTTTGTGTTCGTTGTTTAGTAGCTTTGTATTCAAATAATGCTAATAACTAAAAAAATAAGTCATCAAAGTTGGAAATAATACCACATACACATAGAATGGACCCACACGCACACACAAACCCAATTTCACCCTTCTATTCCGCTTTTTGGACCTGTGTTCATTTATGTTCGTTTGTGTTCGTTGTTTAGTAGGACCCGATCAGGGAGATCAAATTTAAATGAGGATTTACATGCAAATTATCAGAGGAAATTTTGTTTTTATAAATTTTTTGTGCAAGACTGAAACAGATTCGTAACATTTAACTGGTTATAAGCTGTAATTGAAGTAATTAATCCATTTTCATTTTAAAGAATCCAATTTGTTTGATAATATTACTTGTACATGTATTTGCATAGATCATATCATGGGTATCTACTCTGGCTACGCCTATAGAGATAATATTCTATCAGTTTAAAACTAGGGAACATTTTGAAGATCTGATGGGGAACTTTATAACATCATAAAAATGATTACAGGTATATACAGTATATATTGCTTAGTCAATAGCTGCTCCTTAACCTCTTTGCTGCTATGACATCCATAACTATTATGTGTGCTGTATGGTCCATAGGTACAACGGACCTAATTCAGCACACCAGCAGTTGGCCATTGTTCATAATTGGAACACAGAGATTGGTGCATCAGAATAACTGTATCTCGAAGTTTCAACCAGTGTATGATGTTCGACAATTGTGAATGATAATACCCTTTCAACTAAGTCATATTCTTGTGATATTCCCGTTATATTATCCACTGGAAAATGGCAATAATGTCAGCAGCCCAGCACACAATGTCATAACATCATTTAGAAGCGAAGAGGTTAATAATGTTTTTCACCTGTGAAGGTCTAATCTCAAGATTGCATGATATAGTAAACTTTTGTGAGCCAATTTTGCGATAAACATTGCCCTGGGAAATTTTTTATTATTGTAAGCAAATCAAAGTGAAAGTGCCTAAAATCATGTGATCTTGGGATGGACCTTCACCTACTGTGAAATGCATTGATGAGGAACAGATATTAACTAAGATATATAAATTACAATTTATTTGGTTGATGTTATAAAGTTCCCTGTTAGATTTTGATCTGGCGGAACATATCTCTATGGGGGTAGCTAGAGTAGTGATTGATGGCCCAGCCATGATCTATCCAGTGCATTGAACCTGGATCAGTTCTCGATAAGGCAATTTGTGTTTCATACAAAGGGCAAAAGGAGGGGACTCTTTGTATTTGGGTAAGTTTGTCAGTCGCTTCCCTGGAGGGGAAGTCTGTTAATTTGACATTCAATGTAGTGTTGATTCATAGTGAAAGTAACCTTCTCCACATTCTGTACATTCTTCACTGCACCAGTGAAATTCTGAAACTGATGGTATAGCTTAGAGTCTGAAGCTATTCTGTAAACACCAAATAAGCTATCAAACTTAAAATAAACACTGAGTTTAATATATATTGAAAAATGCAATTTTCCAAACATGAGTGTAATTGTTATAAACCTACATGATTCCGGAAAGGATCGAAGTCAACATGTATCAAAAATTTGATTGTTAATTTTCTCACAATATACCAGCTTGCCAGAGGCACTTGAAATTCTCAAATGTAGATATAGCTCAAATCACCTGTAAGCCCCATTGTCTTTATTTCTACAAATAGTACTACAAACACACCTCCACAAATAAAATATAGCCAATTTGACAAAAGCTCATTTTATTGAAAATTACTGTAATTTCCTCATTAAAAATGCCATATTTCAGCTATAATTTTAGACAAATATGTCATTAATTAGTTTCATTATCTTTGACATTAAAACTAAAGTAATTATGAAACAAATTACTTCAAAATTGCATAACTCCAGTTTAACATCTATAGTGTGTGGGCTTTAATAATGTTATAATTTCACATTACATATGTATGTCAAATAGAAGGAATTTGGTTTATGGTCATATAGCATGGACTGCACAGTAGATGATAAACCATTATCTAGAGATGGAAGCATTAATATATATAATAGATATAAATTTTGCCTGAACTATTAACTCTTTGTATACTCAATCAATCAATCAAGTTTATTTGTACGTTACACCATGTATGGTCAAATGTACATTAACATAGAATAACAAGACAAGAAAATGGACAGATAATATGGAACAAAATAAGTAGCAACATATACATATATGGATGCATATAAATGGCAATGTAATTATTTGGGTTGATATTACGTCATCGGCCAACATCAAACCAGGACGGTAGTTGATAGGACTTTGTTCCTTTTTTGTTGTACTCGGTCAACCAGTTTGACACTTGGTTGCCAAACACCTTTCTTTTTCAGTCCACAGTGGACGAAGTATGCCATGCTGTGCATGTAGAGTTGTTGGGTTAAGAGGGGATACTAACTACTGATTGACGAGTAGGTACTTTAGTACAAGAACACCCATCAAATGAGTATAAATACAGCAGTCCAATGTATACTCTTATACTGCTAACTGAATAGGAGAATCCATTTAGTATAGAATGGGTTAAGAGGGGATTGCTTGCTTTCAATGGATTAATTGTTAGCATTATACATGTATATTCCATTCTGCATCTATGACAATATAGGAATGTTGGGAGTTTCAGTCCTGGAGGAAAGGATGCAATGATTTTATTTCAATATGGACTCACAGCACTACACCAACCTCTGATGCCCATGATTCATGAATGTAC
Source organism: Siphonodentalium dalli (assembly GCA_032622095.1). Taxonomy (NCBI): domain Eukaryota; kingdom Metazoa; phylum Mollusca; class Scaphopoda; order Gadilida; family Siphonodentaliidae; genus Siphonodentalium; species Siphonodentalium dalli. Next base: position 112,214,487 of record CP136066.1, on the reverse strand, counting down.
GTAGGAATGAAATGTTGATTGGAAGGCTGAGGTTGGGTTACCACCCAAAAAAAAATAATGGTGCATTATTGATGAATACTGGTATGTAATTGTTGCATTGTAGATTTTGATGATTTAATAGATACAGTGTTGGCTTGTCTAATGCCCAGACCCCCCCCCCCCCCCCCCCCCCCCCCCCCCACCCAGGCAATACCAACCGCAATTTATGTATCAGGGTCGACTTGCATTGGTAATTAAGTGTTGTCTATGGCAGGTGCTTGTTATTTTAATGAAGACCAGATTGTTACTAACCTTTGTAATCCACAGGGCAAAACTCTATAAAAAACAGATATGCAAATAACATGATATAACCCAAGGCATATATACCAGATGCAGACCATCAACTTGCAGTGGTAGATAGCAGTTTCGTTTATTGCGGTTTTATCATCATTTCAATAGCCAGACATATAACACCATCAGTTTTAGTGGAGCAAAGACTGCCTGAGGGTTAATTTCACCAAGAAATCACTCTACTGCAGGAGGAAACAACCCACCCTAAGAAAGCAACTGACTGACTTGCCCAGATACACAAATTAGGTTGGGTTGCCATTGATGTACATGCCTGAAAGTAAAAACATTGTGTCACACTTTAATTAATAACTATCTACTTTGATCATGTAACATTGATATTACAATCTTTGGATATCCATTATGATTGGTGTATAAGATAATCTAGACTTGAACCGATATGCCTTTATATGAGTCCAATGTAAACCTGGAAAGATAGTGAGGTTATACATGTATAGACAAAATACTGAATACATGGACATACAATAATGCCATAAATAATCTACTCCTTAACCACAGCAGAATTATGGGTAATTTTTCAGGATTTAGTTGGAAATATGACTTTTTGCCATTCATCGGAAAGCTCTCAGTGAGAGCTTTCCGATGAATGGCAACAAGCCATATTTCCGACTAAATCCTGAAAAATTACCCATAATTCTACTGTGGTTAAGGAGTCGATTATTTAGGGCATTTATACTGTAGTTACATTGTATAGGGGGTGGAAGGAAAACATCCTATGATGGCCTAAAATAGTGACATGAAAAATTAACAACTATAATATATAGGATGTTGGAATTGTTTCCTTTTTAAAATACAAATTTATTGGAAACGTTTTTTCAAGCAAAAACTTGAAATTTCTTATTTTAGTCGCAATTTCTAACTATATCGAGGGAGAGATATGGTATATTTATTCAATCAGTCATTTTGCTTATTTAATGGGGTGTTTTAATATTTCAACCTTCTTTCAGTTGAGCAGCTGGATGTTGGAGTTGAAATTTTCTTCAAGGTTGAAAGGGAGTAGATAGTGATTTGATCAAGAACATACATGGAAATAATTTGAGGAGAAAATGATTAAAAATCTATGAAAATGGATTAACCACAATTCATTCTCCATCAGTTAAAACTTGAAGATTTCCATGAGGAAACGATTGAATTTGTTACCTGGATATTAACTAAGTTGAGTTGTGTTGTCATGGCATCTGTGCCGTCTATTGGAGTGATGCCTGAGCACTCATCCTCTGATGAGGAAACTCCTGTTAGAAAACACTGTTATCATGCGAACCATGCTAAGAGGAATACTCTGCAAGTACCATCTAGCGGATACCTATCAAGCGAGGACGAACTCAGTGATTGGGAGAGTCCAATCGAAATCGATCTTGCAGACAATCCAAAGAGATCTGAAGTAAATATATGTATATTTATGTATATCATATCTTTATAATTTTGACACATTTATAACATTTTACTTATTTCCATTGTAACTACAATGGTGTTATGCCACTATTTTCATCCGCGTTATTACAGAACCGTTGCTTATGCGCCAATAATTATATTTAATAACCTGATTCCAGGTCGGATGTCAATCATAACCATTACAGCCCTATTGAAATAGATGTGAATCTATTCTACATGTATGACATATATCTGGTTCAGTACTTGTTAACACACAGAGAATGAACTTCGAAATGATGTCACTATATTTAGGCTGTCCATATTTAGAAACACAGGTATTCCCCACACGGAATCGGAAACGGACAGCATGTGCATGTTTAGTAATCAATGTTCAATGTGTAAATTCTTTGATGGAATGCTGAGATGTGACCTTTTTGAACGCTAAGCATTTCATAATTTAAAGTGATCATAAGTATTCCAATCTGAGCATCAAGCTTAAAAAGATCCCCATGAAGACTACTATAGTACTGAAAGTTGAGTTTTGCTGCTTTTGCAAGTTATTATTGGTGATCTTGGTAATGCGTTCACTTTTCCTCAGTCTTCAAAATATGATCTGTAAACGCTCAGTCACTACTTTCTAAGACAGCCGAGGTTGGTCAGCACTCTGAAAGGGATCCTCAAGATGAATTACTCTCATATTGAGGGGGTGTTTAGGTCTCTACTGCACTATCATGTATATGTGATTCTTACAGAACAATGCCTTTCATCTGATCACATTCATGTGTGGTGAATATTCTGACATAAAATAGCATTGCGAAGATAAGCAGAAATATTCGATAGATATTCGCCGCCGATTGTCAAATCGAATACTCAGGTCGAATCGAATATCATTTTGAATACCGAATATTCGCACGACCCTAATCTAAATGAAATTTGTTATGCAGATTCACCATCATGACTGCTTTCAAATGATATTCATGTTTTCCATTTAGAGTTATCCTTCTTTGTTTATCTGGAAATCAATTCTTTTTGTTCGTTTATGCAGATATCTCAGCCTGAGGTTATCAGATCTGAATGATATTTAGTATGGAGGTTTGCCATCATGAATGATTTCAAAAGAATGCCCAATGACCTTACTTGCTTTTTCATTTTGTCTGAGTTATTGACCTCAGTTTGTCAATTTTTCATGATTTAGGTCTGTCCGGCTTGATAACTGAAACAGATATAAACCAATTTCAATAATTTATGCTATTCATGCTGATTCATGCTGATTCATGCATGTTTTATTCGGTCATCATAGGCCAGCTTAGGACATTTGAATTAAGCCACATCAGAAAATTAATATTAACCTAGCTCAGCGGAAAGCCACCTTTGTGGGGGATACTCTGTATGGTGCACTTGTTTAACTATATGTGACCCCATGTTGACTTAATTTACACCCCACCAGGTGATAGACCTAGCTAGGTGACAGATATATGTGACCTCTTGTTGACTTCGCTGCCTCTATGCACTGCTGTGGAGTTGCAATGCCTTCCCATCAGGATTAATCATGCTGACAAGATTCTGCTGAGTATTCTTAACACTTGAAGTAGTCACAGTAAGAGCCACATTGCTCAAGGGCCACAACCAGAGCTGTTAAGTTTCACGGATTGTCTGTGAGACTCCTGGATTGCCATAGGGACAATTTTCTCCAAGATGTTATTAGAATATTGGTTTATTCCTCTTTGCCATAAGTTTCAGTACACATTGGGCAAAAAAATCTGAAGCGAATCAGTATTTACACATAGACACAGTGGTCTCAATAAATTTTGGTATTAGCTATACATGTACATTACAAGCTACATGTCAGGACTGAACCGAGCTGTTATCACAGACGAACATCGCAGATATAAAAATTCATAGTTTTCTTTTACTGTATTTATAACTTGGGTGTAGTGGTTAACATAATTTTGTGAACAAAATCATGTGTTCGAATTGTGCTCTCTGCCATTGAACATTTAATGCTGCATTGGTTGCCACCGGAAAGCTATCTCATACCACAGTTGTCGCGGGAGACTTGCCCATTAACCGAGTAATGGTCGGGAGTCAATGGTTATTGTCAGTATGCTAATCCTGATGTGATCATTAGCTGCTTGGATTGGTTCCTCCTAAGCGAGGATGGGCAATCAATGCCCTATGACTGGGGTAATAAACATGTGAAGAGCGTTTAAATTAATTTACTGCAGAATGCACTATATAAATGGATCAATTATTATACCCCTTTTTTGTTTAAAAGGGGGGTATACTGTTTTGCACCTGTCCGTCCGTCTGTCCATCTGTCCGTCCGTCCATCTGTCTGTCCGTCCGTCTTAGCATCCGTCTGTCCGTCGAGCCGTCCGTACGTCCGTCCGATGTCTGTTCATGTCATAACTTGAACAATAGTGCTCGGATCTCAATGAAATTAGGTATGGATGTTCACTACTATGAGGACATTAAATAGAGGGTTCCATCGTTTTGTTCGGATTTTCCATTCTAGAGTTATTCATCTTTGTTTATCTGGAAATGTTGAATTTTTGGTCCATCTGGTGTCTGTTCATGTCGTAACTTCAACAGTTGTGCTGGGATCTCAATGAAATTTGGTATGGATGTTCACAACTATGAGGATATTAAATAGCGGGTTCCATCGTTTTGTTCGGATTTTCCATTCTAGAGTTATACATCTTTGTTTATCTCGAAATTTTGGCTATTTGGTCTGTCTGGTGTCTGTTCATGTCGTAACTTCAACAGTTGTAATGGGATCTCAATGGGATTTGGTATGGATGTTCACCACTATGAGGACATTTAATGGCACATTCAACTGTTTTGTTTTGTTTTTTGTGCTATAGTTATTCATCTTCGTTTATATGAAAATGCTGATTTTTGGGTCCATCTGTCTGAGTATAGCAGTCATAAGTTATAGATATGCCCACACTAGGCGGTATGCACCTAGGGGGTATGTACCGGACGACAGTCCATCTCTTGTTATTATTATACCTCCCATAATGAAGTTATGGGGAGGGGGTATATAGGAATCAGTTTGTCCATCCGTCAGTAGATGTAACTTTGTTCGAGCTTGTATTCCTACATTTTCAGTCAATTTTTTAAAAACATGGCACAGATATTTACCACTATGCAAACCTGCGTTTATGAGATTTTTAGCTTGATCCAATTTTTTTAGTGAGTTTTCGACATAGAATTTGTCCGAACTTGTATTCCTTGTGTTAATATGGCTACCCTTAGTGTACGTTCAGACGACCATGATTCAATCGTAAGTGGAGCAATCGGGCCCGACGAGATCGTGGATAGTTTGATCACATGATTGCGATGTCGTCGGGCATTATGATATCATAGATTGTTCCTAAAGCATGTGATTGACTACCCTACGGTCATTTCCAGCTACAATTTTTACGTACACACGTCTGCGATTATGTCGCAGGTGGAGGTAACCAAGGATACCCCACGATTTTGCATCTAAAATCAAACAGCGCTTGATATTATTTTTTTACCTACGATTTTGACGTGAGCATGCACAGTTGAACTACCGGTTACTTCCTACAACGGAAATCTTTCCAATTACAATTGTATCGTGGTCGTCTGAACTTACACTTAATGTAGCCCATTTGCACTGCTGGGGAGGGGGTAGGGTGGCCTTTAATAGTCCTATTGGGACAGTCCCACATTTATTGCAATTTCCAGGAATGGTACGTATCTTACTGCTGTTTACGAAGGCCATGTGCCACCTTTAACCCTACTATGTTGGTGCAGCATTAAATATGTGCCAGTGGTTTCTCTTATATATGTGAGTCTCCCACAGGGAGCCTCACATATATAACAGAATGAACTGGCTTACAAGACCAAGGTAAATATTGTTAGGCCAATGTATTCTCTTATATATGCAAGGCCTCCTATGTGCGACTTGCATATATAAGAGAATGCAATGGCACAGGGTTTTCACAAAGTTCTAAAAGTTTATATGATAGTAGTTTATTTTTCATTTGTAAGGACATAGTCAGCTTGTTGAATCCATTCATTCATTTGTTATAAAAATTTGAAATTATTTTTTACCATATTGTCTAAATATTCCCAGAAATGATTGACTGGGAATTGAGTAACTAATCATCAGTAAGTATCCAGTTATCAATGGGTTACTTTATCTCTTTATTTCACCACACTATTCTCAACTCAAAAGGCAACTGATAGTACAGCACGACAAAGAGCTTAAATTAGAGTTCATTATTGTTTGCTCATCAATGTTTTTAGGTTTCATTTTTCAGTTCAAAAATAGCTGAATTTTGTCAGTCAGTTATGACAAAAATACTCAAATGGATGAAAATAGAAACTGTTTACGTCAATGATTGTAAAACCTTCGAATTTGTCATTCATTAAACCAGGAGACTTTCTATCTTTATTATTGAATAGAATGTCACCTGGTCGTAATGTTGGTGTTTATTTCTGCCTATAGTTTGTATAATGCAGACTGCTCGTTGATAGAAACATGATATCTCCCGCCTGCATGTGGATGAGAGGAATCAATGGGTTGGTGATTCAAAGCAATTAGCAAGCACCTGTGTCACTTTAGTCAGACACGGAATTGGCGAGTTACACCTAGTTTTCTACACCTATGCCTACACCTCTGCTGCCATGAGACATCATTCGTGACAGAAAAGACACGCCAAGTCTTTCATTTGCTGTTAGAGAGGATTTGAAAACCCATGATTATTGTTACCGTTAGCAGTTAATCTCTTAGCTTCTATGACATCCGTAACTATTTCAGATGTAAAACTTTACATAATATGCTATATGGTCCGTTACACCTTCAGACCCATTTCAGCTACTAACAGTCGACCATTCACAACAGGAACTCAGAATTCACTGGATCACAACCAGTGTATCTCTATATTTGAAAGGTGTACACTGTTCTAGGACTGTGTATGATCATTAATAGCCCTTGAATAGAGATAGTTTTATGATATTCGCAATATTCCAGTTTGAATTTTCCACTGTAAAATTACCATAACGTCAATGCCAATTGCCCAGCCCACAATGTCATGACATCATTGAGCAGTGAAGGGGTTAATTATATATTACAGTGTATGAGGTACTGACTCAGCCCAGGCGATAGTCAATGATGAGATTCATGGTATGATCTAATAATTACTATGAAAATGAGTAAAAGGCTTAATTTTCATTATAATTTTCATGTTGTTTTACATAGTTCATAGAGTAAATTAGTGTATTTTTCACTCATCCCTGACTTCAATTATTTCATTTGTTGCATATTTTTGTTGAATAGCATAGAAGATGGCCCCATAAATAGCTGAATTTAGGTACAGTCGGCATTAAACAACATCCTGAAATATGTTCATTATTTGTAAATTAATATACTATCTTGACAATAACCATCCATTATGCTATAAACTGGACCTATTGAACAAAGGAATGAGGTCATAGCCATGCTTATAATTGAATAATGCATCATATAGGATAATAACTCCATTATTCCATGGAATGGATGATTATTAAAGTACGCTGAAATAATGCACTGGTTTGAAGTCAATTTCCAGATTTAAATATGACCGCATCTAAAATACATCTGATTGAAACTATTTCACTCTATATTCTTCAATTATATATTCTGGAACTTCATTATGTATGTATGCATGTGTGTGTGTTATAGACTCAAAAATCGCTCAACCAATCCAACTCAAATTTGGTATGTAGGCCTACTTTGATCCCGGGAACAATATGGACAGGTCAAATTTCATGTGCGACCGTGTCCTCGCTCATATACGCTGATATAGGCATGTTTCTGGATCTCGACCGAGCCGCCTAAAGTTTGGCACGTAGGCCTACTTTGATCCCGGGAATGATATGAGCAGGTCCAATTTCATGTGCAACCATGTCCTTGACGTCGCTCATATACGCTCATATAGGCATGTTTCTGGACTGATCGACTCTGTATATTCTGCCCATGCAGACAGAGGCGATCACAAAGAAAGCCCTATATAGCCCGGACAAAGTCGGGCACATCAGCTAGTTTACTATATTAATGTATCAATTATTATTATCAGCTATTATTAACCCTTTCTTTACTAAATACTTAGGAAATGTTCAGATAATAAGACTGAACATTTCCCACCAATGAATTCCTGGCACATGTATTATCTGTGTGTCTGTCGTTCATCTGCTTAATGTACGTACTTTACTTCCATAACTGAAAGAAAAATGCATTCAGTAAAGAGAGGGTTAAAGTAGGTAATGCTAATTTAATTGGACAGTTGGAAATAATGTACATGAAGGAAGTCATTAATGTTCATATCATGAATACATTGAACATTGTAAGGACACCTAGGCTGTTTAAGTGTAGCTTAAAGCCTTTCAATTTGTTTTTACATTAAGTGGGTCAAGATGATAGAGGTATACATTGATGTATAACATATGTCCTTCATTTGTTCCAACAAGTCAGTCTGATGCATATTAAAGGTATGCATGACAGAGCCTGACTGCATAGTATGACTCTGTATATTACCACATAATTATTATAGTTTCATAGCTTGATCAGGGCTCTTCGCTCTGTCAGAGATATAAGCTAGGATTATATGTTCGTGTTTGTGAACTGGTTTTTGAGTTTGTTATACATCTTGTATCTCTACGAAAATCATTTCTTGGCTCACTTTAACCCTTTGAGTGCCAGGTCCGATTTTTGTATCAACCCATATACCCTGTGCCAATGCATTCTCTTATATATGCGAGTCGACCATAGGTCGCCTCGCATATATAAGAGAATGCATTGGTTTATTGTTTTTTTTTTGTTTTTTTGTTTTTTTTTTACAATTTTTTACAATTTTAATATATTTTATTATATTCTTTAACAGACTTATTGTGTAGGTTTAGGGCCGATAATATCGGCCCCTGGCACTCAAAGGGTTAAACGATACTTGTGAGAGGATGACTAAGCTGGGGTATGGGGGGAACTTTCTTCATTTTCAGTCCACTAACAATAAATAAATGAAATAAATCAGTTAGGAGAGTTAATCACAATCTCAAAATTATAACCCATTCGGGAGGGGATTAAACCACCCACAGCACCCCAACACTGCCAAACCCCCATTCCACCCTGGTGGTTTAATTTGTAACGTGCATTGCTCATTTAATAGGGCAACATAAGTGGTCCAGTCCTTGGTTTTTACAGTGATTTTCCAGTGAAATTATTTGGTGAATGATGTCCCCAGAGGGTGAATTTAGTGACGCTATCCTGCACACCGGAATACTGCTATAGGAGACGTAGGATCAAATTGAAGTTCCCCAGTTGAAGTTGGTGATGTTCACCCATTAGTCATCTTGATTATGCATTTTATCTTCTGCTGCAAACTGGGGGATATAAAAACTGAAGAGAAGGGAAAAAGTAACTAAAAACAATGTTAATTTGAGACTATTGATTCTTCCCAGAAGATGAGGCCTAAGCAGAATGAGGTCCCCAGACAGTGAATTTGGTGATGCTATCATTCCCTGTGGGATAGTGTCACTCAAATCACCCTCTGGGGACCTCATTCTGCTAATAACAGACACACTATTTGCAGACTTGATTCTTGATTCCTCCACCTGTAATACTGACAATGCCGTCATGGCATAGCGACTGAAATGCTGATATACTGAACCATACTAAACCCATCCAGAATAACACACAGCCTGTTCTTAATATATGGTAATGCCCTAAATAATCGACTCCTTAACCACAGCAGAAATGGGTAATTTTTCAGGATTTAGTCGGAAATATGGCTTGTTGCCATTCATCGGAAAGCTCTCAGTGAATGGATTCCGATGAATGGCAACAAGCCATATTTGGGTGTAACTAGATAGTCAGTGATTGTAGGCATAAATAATGCATACACTACTACCTTTCACTACTATTACTTTCACCCTGTGTGGCATGATCCATTGTGAAATTTGTTTTAGTTCTTGGCCTGTAAATACAGTTTATATTTGCTTGTGAGATATCAACAACAACAAAACTTTTAATTGAGGCAGCTGATTGAGGTGTCAATTTCTATACTGTGATTGACAGATTGACATTCCATTTGTAGGATTTTGTCCCGTTTCCAATGTAGATTGAATCTGACTGATAAATTCATATTATACTATTAAATCTGATCGAAATTATACAATTTTTCACCTCAAATATTCTCGAGTCGCTGTAGAAAGCATTTTGTTACATTTTCTTGATATCATAAAAGTTACTATTAAAATGGATTCTCTCATCAGTTATAAAAGTAAAGAGAATCGAAATAGTCTATGATTCATTTGGAGGGGTGTCTAGAAAAATGAGCAGACGATAGACATGAATAAATAGTACAAGTACAGAAGGATTCATATTCACTGGTGGGAAAAGTTCAGATTATACTTTCAACAAACCGATAAAGTTCCCATTTAGGAAATGATTTTTCGAAGTTATTTGCACTGTAAAATATTTACCCTAGAACTACCGTAAACAACATAAATGTCGTTCCAGCAACCAACTGTACCACATAAATTTCGCTCTACCTGCCAGGGTTAATATTGATACATTTATGTCTAATCATCATGGAAATAACAAAAACTTGCCTATTCAACTAATTGTATTTGCTTAGCTTGTAACTTATAAAACCAGTTAAAATTTAGAAACAGTTTTGAATATAACCGCATTCTCATCCTTTTGTTTTACAGAAAAGCTCATGGAGGAAAATACGCCAAATATTATACTGGTCTCCTTTCGTCCAACAATTCAAGAAACGCAAATATCCATGGATCCAAATCGCAGGACACCAAGGTATAGTGTTAGATTCTCATCATTATCAGATTGGAAGCTGCATTATTTAAAGATGCGTGGTCCGATTTGATACCAATCAATTTCCATTTTAACATGCAGGCAGAAAGCAAATGAAAAAACTTACAAACACCACCATTCATAGGGCATAGGCATCGTGGAAATCCACAAAAACATCCTTAACTTTTCATTGAAAACAAAGTACAAAAAATCTTAATTGAGAACGCTCTTTATTTTCTACAACTTTTGGGAAACGAAAGCATGGACACTTTTTTCAGAGACAATCATTTGAATTGCCTGATAAAAATCCAAAATTTACTTAACCTTCCTCTTTTGAAAGTCATTATATGGCTATCAAAACCTGCTATTAATGGGCTTATGGGTGTGATGTAATTATTCGGGATAGAAAACGTACCAGTGGTAGTGGATATGGTGTCAAATCCGGTAGAGTATCTTTTAAAAATCCATATGTAATAACTTTGCAAATAATGATCAGAAATATTTGGTACATAAACGTACTCTATCGTCATAAATGAAACACCAATCATTGCAAGTCCCTTAGAGTATCATAAAGGGTCCCTTGGTTGTATGGCTGAAGATAGCATTAACTTATCATGGTCTCATTGGGAAGTTATGGGTATTATGTGCATGTGATATGCATTTACTCGGTATTATACACAAAACGACAGCCATATGTCCCATTCCTTAAAGGTACTCAATCCGATCAGACGGTTCCCATATCATCAAAATACAACAACAACATTTCTTCAAAATACGCTTTAGTTATCAGAATCAATTTATTGCAACAAAATAATGCTAGCCACTGTCAACTATCAAATTTCCCAAAACTTGTTATTTATCAACATTTTGTTCAACAAAATATGGCCGTATTATCACTTAAGTATCTTAAAATTTGGCCGTATTACCACTTGATTTTAGAGTTCTCCATCTTCATCCGCAATTTTTTCTCAAAGTTGAGCCCTCAATTATAATTTTAATGACCTATATGCATTAATGCCACATACAGGTATCATTTCTGATATTTTCTATAGCATTATAGAATGGGATTGACCTTCATAGCCTTTTATGAAATGAATGATATCATTTCCCGACAACTTCCTGTTTAATGTGAAGTCCGAACTTTTTAGATGAAAAACCTTTCATGAAATTAATGATGTCATTTCTCGACATTGGATGTTGACATTCTGCTTAACTTCCTTGTGTAATATTGCAAAACATTTTAATGATATCATTATCAAGTAAAGTCGGGCACAGATGCCAAACTAACTAAATAGATATTATGAATTATGTAAGAGTTAAGTGTGGCTTCTACATTTAAATTTACCTGGAATTTATTTCTGAAGGTGAAGGACACATGGCTATTTCATCTTGTCCCATTAAATAAACCGCTAGCATCTATTATGGATAAATCATTTGTTGAATGTGACTCAACTGCCATTTATAGAAGAAATACGGAAGCGCAAGCGGTCTATATATTGATATCTTACTAGTGATCGTACTGTATTATTTTACATAGCGCTTACTGTGTTTTCGATTGTGTGGATATGGTTACCGATATTGAAGCTAAAATATGATATATTTTTGACATAGTTTCACTGATGTGACTTTTCAAATTTTATTTTTAGGTAACTTTCAAGCAGGAGATCCAGGTTCAATCTTGAAAAAATGTGATAGTCGAGAAGAACAATGCTTTAAAAAACTGATGAATGACGTTCTCAGGCCATATGTACCGGAATACCTTGGTATTCAGGAAAAGGATGGTGAAAGTATCCATATTTACTGAACAGGAGTGTTAATAGTCACTTTAATGGATTAATTACACATGACTCATTTCAAGCTTTATTATAAATTTATAACAAATATCAACCGTACCTACAGTTATGAACCAATTTTGTCAATATTTTTTGTGAAAATGCACATTTTGATTTATAATTACCATACTTTTGAGATTGTCCTTATCCACCACCATGTCAGAAATTTTGTTGCATTTATTTGATATACTTTGAATCATAAATTTTTACTTTTACTGAAAAATTACTATTCCTACCAATAGTCAACTTTTAAATCAACTTGACAAAGTCATGTTGGAGCTATTGCCATGGCTTGACGTCCAATGTCTGCACGTGCTTCTGTGGCATCAGTCAACAATTTCCTTTAGCACACCTTACAGGTCACATTTCTCATCTGATCGACACCAAACTTCATATGGAAGCCAGCAGCCATCTTGGATTTTACTCTTCGCATAACTGAATACTTTGGCATGTCCTACTGTCATTTATGCATCCAATTGATCCCAACCTTCATATGGCTCTTCGAGTTTACCTCTGGTATTACTTAAACATTTAAACTTTCTGTATTCCTTATCAATCCATTGACTGTAATGTATGACATTATCCCCTCTCCAAGTTGAGCTACAGTATCATTGATGCTTTCATTCATTAAAACACTACCTGCATATAGTGACCTTTCCTTGACTGCATATAAGCATACCTGCAGTTGCAAGATCTGTTATGTGACTTTGAGAACCCTTGTGTGATGGATATCAAGATGGGAGTGAGAACTTACTTAGAAGAAGAACTAATGAAAGCCAAAGAGAAACCAAAACTGAGAAAGGTACAGACTAACCGGCACATTATTCATTCAACCCCTAATATCAATGGCAATTTTAGAAAATTTATTTTAGAAATGGATGTTGTTTCAATGTTTTATTAAAGGGTATATATAGTGCTGGCGCTGTTGGGCACACTAGATGTGCTCCAATGGTCACATCGATATACCCATCAATACAACATACTCAACTACATTCATTTCTTGTAGTTATACAGCTCTTTTTCCTTCTTAATTTCTATAAACTCAACTGAATGTTTTTTTCTGAAATCTGTCTGGATCGCAGTTTGGATATTACACCATGCTGCACTGTAAGTTAGCCCAATATTTTGCATGTGCATTATCGATTGATTAGTCTGTGGCCACACACTTAAAATACATGCCCACTTATTTTATCTACTGCATATATCTTGGTGAACAATATGTGACCTGTTTGTGTTATGGTGTAGTTTATTGGGATATAAAATGCATGGCCGAATTGGCCAATTGACCAATTATCGAACAGAATTTAGTTTAACACATACAGGCTATGTAAATATTATTTGTTATATATTCCAACAAATTTCAGGTGTTTTTATGGTTGAAGACATTTCCAACATTTATAATTTTAGCTAACAAATTCTGTATTTTTTTATTTCATTTATTAAATCTCTATAATTATTATATGTTACACTTTCTTTATTCGACATGTACAAGAAGATGATGAATGTAGCATCAATGTTGTTGTATTTTGCTTTTCACCATCACTTTGCTATTACATGATGATGTAATTTACATTTACAGGACATGTACGAGAAGATGATTGAAGTGGACCCAAAAGAGCCGACACCCGAAGAAAATGCTCAGAAGGGTGTGATCAAGGCTCGGTACATGCAGTGGAGGGATACACTCAGCTCCACCACATCGCTCGGGTTCAGGATAGAAGGAATCAAGGTAAATATGCTTAAATTAGAGAGGTCTAGATTGAAAAGCACAGACTATACCAATACATGCCCACGACAGGAAACTATTGTTTCGGTATGTGGTTGATACAGTCCCTGGCCATACAAGTCACGGGTCCGTAACAGCCGATGGTACATAAAAGCCAGGGTCCATAACAGCTGTTCTTATCCAGTAGTGAGACAGCTATGTTCCATTTCCAAACAAATTCCATTCAACATTCCACAGCAGTTTCTTTAGCTTTCAGTGACCCACTAAAAACCTGCCATACTATATTCAGTATTAAATAAGGCTGCTATTCGTGGCTAACACATTATGGAATACTATAGTGTATGTATATATATAATATTATATAATTATTAACCATGGGGGGAGGAAATTTACATATAACAGGTTTCGTCAATTCATTTTTAGCTCAACTTGACAAAGTCAAGTTGAGCTATTGCCATGGGTTGGCATCTGTCCATCCGTCCACAACAATTTCCTTTGGTTCACCCTACAGGCCACATCCCTCATCTGATCATCACCAAACTTCATATGGATCTGCAGGTGACCTCTAGATGTGAGCCATCAAATTTTTCCGAAATTTATTAAAATAGATGGCTACCGGCAGCCATTTTGGATTTCAAATTTGAATCCATCAGAACACCCTGCAGCCAGCATTTATTGGAGAAATATTTTGAAAATTTACAGGCATGTTGAGGATCACCTCTAGATGGGAGCCATCGATTTTGGATTTTACTCTTTGCATCACTAATTCCTTTGGCATGCCCTGCAGGCCAGATCCCTCATCCGATCGTCACCAAACTTCATATGTATCTTCTGGGTGACCTCTGTTGAAAAACATTGCTGACAACGGTCATCTTGGAATTTACTGTTTGCATGACCTAATCCTTCGGCACATCGTACAGGCCACATCCCTCATCCAATTGTCAAAACTTCATATGGATCTTCGGGGTGACCTCTAGATGGGAGGCATAGATTATTTCCGAAATTTTTTATAAAACATAGCTGCCAGCAGCCATCTTGGTTTCAAATTTGAATCCATTGGAACACCCTGCAGCCACCATTTGTTGACATGAAAATAATTTCATCTACACAAACCCTTTACTCTAACTTTTTTACTATCCTTCTTCTTTGTCATTCTGTTCATTGCGCAGCAAAAAAATTACTCTTTCCCAAGTTGAGCTACAGTGTCATTGACACTTTCATTTTGGCTCAACTTCACAAAGTCAAGTTTGAGATATTGGTATTGTCCAAATTCTTTTGTTGCATATTTTCCATTGAGTGTTGTACATGTATGAAATTTTGGAACAGTGTCCCTCTAATGATGTTCAATATTTTCCTTCACTGACAGAAAGACGGTACTTCCAGCAAAGATTTCAAGAAAACAAACACAGCAAGTCAGGTGGCTGATGTACTAAGAGAATTTGTTGGAAATAACACAGAAGTTTTGGTAAGATTTAACACTTGCTATACTTGATGGATTTTCCCACTAAGTCATCAAAGTATACATTAGAATGGTCAATTATTCACCTGGACACATAAGCAGACAACAGATACAGATAGTGCAGAAGAATTCCTATTTATTGGAGGGAAATGTTCAGACAATAAGTTGAACAAACAATATGTAGGTCATTTGTTGAACTTATTATCTGAACATTTCGTAAGGGATAACTATTTATCAATGAGTATTTAGTATAGAAAGAGTTAAGATATGACCTCATGTAGGGAATACATTACTATCTGCCAATAGAGTGATCCGCACCTCTCGGCGATAGCTAGCGATAATGATACAGCGATTTTATATTACTTATTGGATAATCCTGTGCCAGATGTTTTCTATCTGGGCAGAATTTATACAGTATTGTGCCCCAATGTTACTACACAGTTCATGGATGACACTGTATACTGATAATGCCCATTTTCACATGCAAATATCATGATCGTAAAATTCCATGTGGTATTTCAAACTTAGTCTTCATGATCGTAAAATTCCATGTTGTATTTCATACATAGTCTTCATGATCATAAGATTCCATGTAGTAATTCATACATAGTCTTCATGATCGTAAGATTCCATGTAGTATTACATACATAGTCTTCATGATCGTAAGATTCCATGTTGTATTTCATACATAGTCTTCTTGACCGTAAGATTCCATGTTGTATTTCATACATAGTCTTCATGATCATAAGATTCCATGTTGTATTTCATACATAGCCTTCATGATCATAAGATTCCATGTAGTAATTCATACATAGCCTTCATGATCATAAGATTCCATGTAGTAATTCATACATAGTCTTCATGATAATAAGATTCCATGTAGTAATTCATACATAGTCTTCATGATCATAAGATTCCATGTAGTAATTCATACATAGTCTTCATGATCGTAAGATTCCATGTTGTATTCCATACATAGTCTTCATGATCGTAAGATTCCATGTTGTATTCCATACATAGTCTTCATGATCGTAAGATTCCATGTAGTATTACATACATAGTCTTCATGATCGTAAGATTCCATGTTGTATTCCATACATAGTCTTCATGATCGTAAGATTCCATGTAGTATTACATACATAGTCTTCATGATCGTAAGATTCCATGTTGTATTCCATACATAGTCTTCATGATCGTAAGATTCCATGTAGTATTACATACATAGTCTTCATGATCGTAAGATTCCATGTTGTATTCCATACATAGTCTTCATGATCGTAAGATTCCATGTTGTATTTCATACATAATCTTCATGATCGTAAGATTCCATGTAGTATTTCATACAGTCTTATGATCGTAAGATTCCATGTTGTATTCCATACATAGTCTTCATGATCGTAAGATTCCAAGTTGTATTTCATACATAATCTTCATGATCGTAAGATTCCATGTAGTATTTCATACAGTCTTATGATTGTAAGATTCAATGCAGTATTTCATACATAGTCTTCATGATCATAAGATTCCATGTTGTATTCCATACATAGTCTTCATGATCATAAGATTTCATGTAGTATTTCATACATAGTCTTCTTGACCGTAAGATTCCATGTTGTATTTCATACATAGCCTTCATGATCATAAGATTTCATGTAGTATTTCATACATAGCCTTCATGATCATAAGATTCCATGTTGTATTTCATACATAGCCTTCATGATCATAAGATTCCATGTTGTATTTCATACATAGTCTTCTTGACCGTAAGATTCCATGTTGTATTTCATACATAGCCTTCATGATCATAAGATTCCATGTTGTATTTCATACATAGTCTTCTTGACCGTAAGATTCCATGTTGTATTTCATACATAACCTTCATGATCATAAGATTTCATGTAGTATTTCATACATAGCCTTCATGATCATAAGATTCCATGTTGTATTTCATACATAGCCTTCATGATCATAAGATTCCATGTTGTATTTCATACATAGCCTTCATGATCATGATCATAAGATTCCATGTTGTATTTCATACATAGTCTTCTTGACCGTAAGATTCCATGTTGTATTTCATACATAGCCTTCATGATCATAAGATTCCATGTTGTATTTCATACATAGTCTTCTTGACCGTAAGATTCCATGTTGTATTTCATACATAGTCTTCTTGACCGTAAGATTCCATGTTGTATTTCATACATAGCCTTCTTGACCGTAAGATTCCATGTTGTATTTCATACATAGCCTTCATGATCATAAAATTTCATGTAGTATTTCATACATAGCCTTCTTGACCGTAAGATTCCATGTTGTATTTCATTCATAGCCTTCATGATCATAAGATTCCATGTTGTATTTCTTTCATAGCTGTATTTAGATATGGTGATGCTGTAAGTATAATAAACTCATTCAATGCCAGCTTTCCGTGGGATTCCGCTCTCCGTTTGCCAAATGTTCTGGCCAGTATATCATATTTTAGTGACATACATTCCCCACAACGTTCCACTGCATTTCCACAAAACACACTATACTGATAATGTGACAGTTGTCATCACAGGAACAACCTGTAGTTGGGGCTCTTTATTTACCAGTTATTCAGTAGGGTGTGTCGGTGCGTTGCCATGGTATGGAGAGTGGATGATATAACATTTTATGGTCATCCTTGGCCCAGTTACCAAATTTTAGATGGTGTTTGTTGTCTAATGTCAGATATTTTGCCTCTGAATACTAATGCATTACACCGCACTATTTCAATAACCATAAATGATGACATGTTGTTTCATTATATATCTGAACACGGTTGCTCTGGTTAGGCTACAGGTTGTCGGATCTCGATTTTTCCCTAGCCGCATTCCGCCAGTACCAGCCTATACACTATAGCCTATATATAATCATACAGAGGCTTATCATCTGCCCCTGTAGACAGAGTTCTAATGAACTCTTAAGATATAAAATGCACGCACATTTCAATAATTTGTTTAGTGTTTCGATTGGAAATTTTGAATTGCTGAAGGAGAAAAACATGACTTGGGTGTTCTCGTTTCAATATTTATAACTATTTCTAAGAAATGCTGGTTTGATGACATCACCTATTTTGCAAGAAACATTGCGTGTTCAGTGGATGTTCCCATGGAATGGCTCTCTCCAACATGCTCATAGATGCAAAACTATATCAGAGGAATTAAAATGAAGTGCATACTTAAATTTATGTAAGTTTTGCATCGAAATACATGGGATATATTACCATAGTAGATACATCTAGTATGCTACTGTATCAATGTACCAGTATCATTAAGCAAATGGTCACCAAATGCTCTCTCCATCCGTAATAATAATGGTTTAGTAGCCATACAATGTAAAAATAATATAGGCAGTAACTATAAAAATAATTTTTGGATGTTTGTTTATTGCTGGAATTTGATCAAATTTGTAAAAAAAAAAAAAGTATCGACTTAACACTAGATACATTGGCCGTTAGGCTAATGACATCGGGCGACATATATATACATCACTGGAAAATGGATGGGTAATGCGGGCAACATATATATTGTTACATATATATTTACACACTAAGTGTTGTCATCACTAAATCCAGCATTCTGATTGGTCGGCGCCCACGTGGCTAGTTGCAGTTATTTCTCGGTGAATGAGCAACGCCTAATAACACCAAGCTAATAACACCATCGATACGTCATTAGGTTTGGAAAGACGAACGCGTAGTGCTTTGGGCGCATTTTGACTTGCGCAGGATTGACTTAATACATCATCGGGTTTCAACATGAAGAGAAATTGTTCCTATTAACTTTTGCCAAGGGTGCTATTGGGTATTTTGGGCTGATCTTGTCACGATACACTTTTCGATTTAAATATATTTACAAAAGTGGCTTTTTCGCTAAATGTATATAAATATAAGGATTAACTGTCATGTGGACTATTTTTATGGAGATGTAACGGTGAGGTAAGTGGACATAACTTGTATGTAAAACCCTTTGGGTTTTACACAAGTTATGTCCACTTACCTCACCGTTACATCTCCATAAAAACAGTCCACATGACAGTTAATCCTTATATATATGTCGCTTGCACTGAATGAGCTAACTGATAATGGCATGATGTGAAGATATCAAGTGTTTGAAAGCAGCTTGCTGACATCTGGATATTAAACACGGCAATGGTTTATTTCAGCGCGCGATCTTTTACAGTTTTGCAGGAAATTCTAACACATATAATAACGGAGAGAACATTTAAATGGTAGCAGTCCGTTAACTCTTGAATCGCCTGATTTCTGAATGGATTATTCCATTCAATTCTAAAAATATACCTTGGAACTGTCTGTTCTTCATTTACAGGGTATAAGCTGAACATCCCCACAAATAAATGGCTGACAATCAAGTAACTACCCATCACCGAGTGTTCAAATATTGAATGGTTAACAATAGTGGATTGTCATTTACAAGGAAGGTGCTAATATTTATGCTGGTGGGACATATGTAACTTAAATTGGGGAAATGTGTACTGTCACTCTTTCTTGAATTTCAGGCACTTATCGATTTGCATTTGAACTAATGCCAGACACCCATTCTCCAAATTCATGTACGTTATTTTCTGTCTTTGTTTTTAAAATGTTGAGTCATTCATGAGTTACTACTATCCTTTCAGAACATTTACTGCCGAAGGTTAAAAGCCATCAGAGCCACACAGGAATCATCTCCGTTCTTCATGTCACATGAGGTATGATTATTTTACCTAAAGCCCCACCGTGGTTACATGTGCCTAGTAGAATTAGTGGTAAGATTAACAGATATCAAGACATGACAATGTCAATACATCAGTAATAAGATCAAAACTAGTATATATACATTTTGCAAAATTGAAAGAAGGATGGATCCAAATTTTGGATACAGCAACAGACAGGAAACTTCATAAAAGTACTGTTAATTCTAATTCATCAATATGTTTTTAGCAAAACATATTGATATAAGTTGAAAATCTTCATCGTAGTTGGTGTAAACATATGTTACAATTGGAGTACAGTATTGTAGCAGAGAAGAGTTTTTATTGTGGGGGATTCAACATGCTTCATTTAAGTCATCTTGCCCATGATAGTTCACAGAATTCAGACATTTTGCTCATTAGAATTTATTGATGATGGAAGTAATAGTATTGTAGGAGTACTGTAGAGTGCCGCATTTAAACTCTTGCTCGCTATTAGCCTCGCCCCCAACTTTTTGAAAAATATTTTTTAGGTATGCAATATTGATCTTAGTTAAAGGGACGGGTGGCCTTCATTCAAGAATATTCTAGTATAGCATAATGATGATAAGAATTCTATATTATTCACAACACATGCTTTGTGTCAGAGAAAATGCATGTCAAATGTTGTTTAGTTTTTCGCAAAAAGTGCAGTGAATTGTTTAAAAGCAGAGTCATGATATTGCATCATTTCCTTATTTAGATTTGCGCGCATTATACATCAGTTGTAAAACCCTTAATTTGGTGCGTCTACAACATACAACTCACAATACTATCATAATAAATTCCTCATTTGGTATGTATTACCATATATATGATTGGAGAAAACACTAACTGGATTGAAAAATATTCATCTTGTTGCAAGAACAATTATATTATGTACAAGTTTTCTGTCTGATCATTTCCCAATCATGAAATAATGTTAATTAGCTGGATCTTGAACTGACAGCAGGTAGAATTAGTCGATTAAAATACAAATTGGTGTGATTTGAATGCGATTGTTGATAGCACCAATAATTTTATCTTCGCCTTCCACAGCGCAATGGAACATTTTTATTGAACAATCCGGTAGTTCCGAGTGTTTGTCTATAAACAAATGGTTCTGTAATGTTTTTGATGTTTGTTTACATTACAAAGCATACAAACATGTCTATTGGCATCATATAATTTGTTTTGATTAACCCATTTGCCTGGAAAAAAAAATGGAATTGCTATGGTATATTCTGCATAATTAGCTAAAATTGTGATAAACATCATTTATAAAATATCGATGCTAGCAGAATATCACCTCTATGATGTGGATATATAAAATATGTGCACTTACCTCATTGTTCATCATGTTTGTTCTGTTATTATGGTGTCTCTAATACTATTTTTATCAGTCACAACATAGCTCGTACCACCATTATATTTACAAGGCCAGATTATCATTGACAAGGCCGGATTATCAATATAAGGCGGAATGATAGATACCCCACCCCCCATAGGTCCCCTCGCATATATAAGAGAATGCATTGTTGGCCTAACAAATTTTCATCATTTGTTATTATGTTTTACAATTTTAATAATTTTAAAAAATCTTTAAAAAAAACAATGTTTTTTATTTTTTTAGGGCCAATTTTACAGACTGTAAATTAGGACCGATGAGATCGGCCCCTGGCACTGAAAGGGTTAAGCATTATGGTGTTCAAATAAATGTTGGCATGTATGGCATTTCACAAGAGTTTTAACAATGGTATTAACCCTTCCCCCTTCCCAATGGTATGTTCATTTAGGAGCAATATCATCTAATAGTAAGAGCATTGTTTTGGGAACCTGGCATAAAAGTAATATTGGAATGGTTTATTATTTATTTGGAGTAGTGTTCAGGAAAAAATTAGCAGACAACATTATTTCCAAAAAACATTGAATGCATATTAAAGGGGTACTGTACACTAAATCCGGCCATTTTTTGGACCATCTCCTTTTATACTCAACAGAATACATGCAACAAATGAATGAATTTGAACCATGGATGAGTGCAAAATACTCTCATTTACTTTACGAATGATGTAAAACAACAGCCATAAATTCATTTTCATTATAATTCTAAAAATAAATAAGACTTACCTTGGTAAGGTGAAGTTCATTTTGAATTATATGAGACATCAATCACAGAGGGCTTCAATATGGGGGAGCGCTGCGCATTCACGGACTAAGACAACCTCAGTTTTGACAGCCAAATTTTTTCGAGCTATTAAAATGAATGTGTAACTTGCTCAACGAGCAAATGTCTTTTGTATCGAAATGTTTTCTATAGTAATTTAGAACCATACCGGTAGTGATTGGCTGGCGATTCAGAGACTATTTGGTATTTAAGGTTGGGAGGGTGTGATTGATGTCTCATATAATTAAAAATGAACTTCACCTTACCAAGGTAAGTCTTATTTATTTTTAGAATTATATTTCGCCAGCCAATTACTATCGGCCTTGAATATGGGGATTCAAAGCCAATAGTGAGAACAAATTATGACTCCCCTACGTCTGCAAATCCTTGATCCTTGACTACTCTCTTGTGGTAGTATTTATAGAACATAGATTCTTGGCTCCACCCTGCCTTCGCCATAACTTCCTTGATGGGGACTATGGTGAATGCATTTGACGATGCTGCTGCTCGCACACTGTGGGCCTTAAACACACTTATGTCTATGCCTGCTTTGGACATCAATGTCCATATCCATCGAGCAATGGTGGCTTTAGTCACTCTCTTATGCGGTGTAACGTATTAAACTGATAAACAATGAATCCTCATCAAGACGCAGTCCTTGCATTCTCCTTAAATATTCAACTAAAACTGTATATATACACAATCTCCTGTTAGGAGGATACGAACTAAATTCCACACTCTGATGTGTATAGCCGGCTCGGCTTTGTTTCAATAACCCTTTTATGTAAAATAAAAACTTAGATCGCGTACTTCGCTTGCCGTCAAGTGACAACAAATGTAATGTCTGCACCCTCGCTGCATGCAAAAGAGACGCCATCATGGCTAACTTCATGGTCAGGTCCTTCAAACTCAATTGATGAACTGGCGACATCGTTCTCAATAATCTCAGCACTACGTCTACATCCCAAGTGATGGCTGTTGGGTGAGCAGGTGGACGCAGATTGAAAGCACCTCTCATAAAACGAATAATAGTAGGGTTTGCTCCAGCAGGAAACTGGTCTAGCCGGATTCCTATAGCAGATAGTGCTGACTGCGCGGAATTTAGCGAATTATAGCCCAAACCACTATGAAACAGCGACGTCATGTATTCAACTACGTCCGGTACAGATGGTGAAAATGGATGACTCTGATGCTCATTGCAGAACCTAAACCATTTCTTAATATAAGCTGAGTACTGGGGCTTCGTTGATGGTCTCCAGGAACACATGAGGATTTCGGTAGCGCTTGCTGAAAATCCTGAATTTTGGAACTGACTCCTGAGATTTGGCAAGCCATCAGTTGAGGATGCGGAAACAAAGGATGTAATGTCAGTTTTCGCGGAGTGCCTCAACAGGTCTGCACGGATTGATAGTAGACGTGGATGGCTGGTCAAACTCAGCATCAACACCGACAACCATGTTTGTGTGGGCCACACCGGTAGGATGATAAGACCGGTGGCCTGATCTTGTGTAATCTTTCGTATGCAGCGAGCGATTAAGCTGAAAGGAGGAAACAGATAGCATAACTTATAGTTTCCCCAATGTATTGTAAATGCATCAATGTGGCTGGCTCCCGGGTCTCTTTCACAGGAGCAATATGCCGCCACCTTTGTGGTCAGGCGTGATGCAAAGAGGTCAATTGTGGGGGAACCCCAAAGATTACAAATGTCAGTGAATACTTTGTCATTCAACTGCCAATCTAAGCGGTCATTAAATTGCCGTGAAGGTAGGTCCGCCACATTAGTTGACCCAGGTATGTGTGAACATGATAACCAGATGCCATGGGACTGACATAGTTCCCAAATTTGTATACTAATGTCATTACACAGATATGATTTTACACCCCCCATGTTCTTGACATAGGTCATAGCTGTTGTACTATCTGTTAACACTAGAATGTGTTTTCCTATCAAATCGGAAATAAAGGCTTGGATGGCAAATTTTATTGCTAGGAGTTCCAAGCTATTTATTTGCATGCCACTCTCCTGTACGGACCAGCGGCCGCCAACAGTAACACCAGAAAGGACAGCATGTGTTCGATGCGACGCACTTGGGTTGCCACATTAGTGGTCCACCATTGGAATTCGACCTTCATTGGGTCTGTGACAGCCATTTTCGCATCAAAATTACCACATTTGTGCTGAAGGGCTTGTATTTTGTTTATTTTAAGCTGACGATAATGTAAATTTCCATACTCAACGGCTGAGAAGGTAGAAATTATCAGCCCAATAACTCTGGCCACAGCTCGGATTGGGGCATGATTGAACTTTAAAAGGTCAGAACAGGCCTGTTGTACCTTCAGTTTTTAGCTCACCTGAGACGAAGTCTCCGGTGGAGCTATAGTCATCACTCCTCGTCCGTCGTCTGTCCGTCAACAATTCTTTAAACATCTTCTTCTTCGGAACCATAAGACCGAATGGGTTCATAATTGATGTGGATGTTCCCTAGGTGACTCACATTCAGATTTGTTCAAATGAGGTCACCAGGTCAATTAGTTGCGAAACCAGGGCCATAACTATATTCCTCCTTGGTAATTCTTATAACGACTTCTTGTCTAGAACCATTGGGCCGATTTAGCTTATATTTGGTATGGAGGGTCCTTGAATGACTGGGGTTCAGATTTGTTCAAATGGGGTCACTGGGTCAAATAGGGGTGGACCCAGGGACATAACTCCAAAAAAAAAACATTCACAGAGTTATGAAAATCTTTAATGAAATCATGGAAACTTTCCCTTTTCATCACCCTCGCCCCCACATGACCCAGACCACCACCCTGCCCCCAACCAACAGCATCCCACCCCATCTCATAACTCACAGGATCTCTCCCACCAGCAGATTCAGTCAATTGTATTAGCTACAGACAGAGAGAGAGAGTTAATATAAATACACAGTCATCAATTGAGATGTTATCAGGCTGACAGGTGTGAACAAATGCTTAGCCAGCACTGATGCCAGTGTGTGTCATTAAAATCAAATCAAAACAAATTATTGTTCTCAAACCTCAATTTAGTGTGTCTGACATTTGCAGAATGAGGTCCCCAGAGAGTGAATTTAGTTATGCTACCCTGCACAGCAGGCTAGGATCACCAAATACACTAGCCATGGTCCTCATTCTGCTTAGGCCTCATCTTCTGGGAAATATATAGGGTCTTAAATTGACATTTTTACTTACTTTTTCCCTTCTATTTAGTTTCTATATCCCCTAATTTGTAGAAGATAAAATGCATAATTGAGGTGCCCAATGGGTGCACATCACCAACTTTAACTGGAGAACTTCAATCTGATGCTATGTCTCCCATAGCAGTTGAGGCCTAAACAGAATGAGGTCCCCAGAGGGTGAATTTGGTGATGCTAGCCTGCATTGCAAATGTCAGACACTATGTTCAGACTTGGCTGTTCGAATATTATTTACTTAACCACCAGTTTCCAGTTCAACTCATTATATCCTGATTTTGCAAAGAAAACTTGGGGGGTATATTGAATTGAATTTGTCTGTCTCTATGTCAGACTGTTCTCCCATCCATCCATCTGTCATTATGTATCTATCCATCCATCAATTGTTTTCTTCTCCAGATACATATTAAAGACCAAATGGGTTTATATATTTTGGTGTGGATGTCCCCTAGATGACTCACATTCAGATTTGTTCAAATGAGTTCATCAGGTCAAATAGGTGAGAAGCCAGAGCCATAACTCTTTCCTTCCATAGTAATTCTTAAAACAATTTCTTCTCAAGAACCATCGGGCCTATTTAGCTTATGTTTGGTATGGAGGGTCCTTCGGTGACTGGGGTTTAGATTTGTTCAGATTTGGGGTTATTTTAGGAAATTTTAGGAAAATCAGTTCAGTTCAACTATTAAAATCTACCGTCTGAAATTACCAAATGAATGGATCTCATAGATGGAGATTCACGTTTGTTCAAATAGGGGCGGAGATAAGAGATTTAATTATCAACCAGCCACCCCACCTGTGCTTTTTTATACTGGTATAATAATGTATAGATTCCTCTTGATTTCTAAGCTGCCTGGTGGGGGGGGGCAATGGGGCGGAAGTGTAGAGGGGGTGGGGTTTTGACCCCCCCCCCCCCCCCCCCCCCCATAATTTGATCAAAATTTTCGAACAGTTAGAAATTTCATGCCTGATAGTGTTACATTTGATTTTTCAACCAGTATCAGTCCATATTTTCCTACTTTGGGTTAAACTGTAGGACCGAAATGGCCACAAATTTTAACTTTATGGGGGGATGTCAGGTTGGAAATTTCCAAGTTTGAAAGCTTGAAGTACTGGTAACAGTTGTAAAATTTCATTCTAAGAGGGATGTGCAAAAGGAATTTTGTGAACTTAATTAAAAATTTCAAGGTGAAGAGCCTTGCTCATCTGAGAACCATCAGCTATGTCCCTGTTTAGAATTACTTGTCTTTTGACAATTACTGACTGTTGTAGTCTTCAGAGTCCCAGTCTTCTCAGTCTTTACAGTCAGGTGATCGACCCCCACAGTCATTGACTGTCTTGTTTCTCAGGTGGCAAATAAACGGTCATGGTGGCTGTATTGATAACATTACCAAGGTAAGTTATCTCCTGCGTGGGGATTGTTACAGACTTTAATAGTTGGATGGATAACAAATCCCAGGCTAGTGAGTAAGGAGGGAGTGGCATGAACATTTTCGATGCACAGTGACCTGGTGACCCCTACTAAGAGGGTGTCATCTATGAAACTCGTATTAGTGTAACCATCTAATCTCAATGTAGAAAAAAACAGGTTTGAACAGTTTTGTAAATAACCTAGGTGCCGCCGCGTATCCATTAGCAAGGCAAGTATATTGATAAACTATTTCCTTTCAGCGGCACCGAAAATATTTTTGATGTTGGTCAGCAAGATTCACAGAATAATAAGCATGACGAATATCTATGGACACCATGTACATGCGTGGTTTAATGAGAGACAGAGCAGACTCAAATGTCTCCATTTTAAAATGATGGTATGGCACATACTCATTGAATTTTTTCAAATTTAAAATCAGCCAAACTTCATTGGTTCCTGGCTTGGGCCGGATGAATATTGGTGAAATAAATTGACCTGGAGTTTTGGGGACACTGATTATCACCCCTTGCCGTGCGAGTTTTTCAAGTTCAAGCTCAACCAGGTCAATCTCAGATGTTTTAACTTGATTTTGAACGTAATGCCCAATTTCCTGTGTCGGTGGGCCACGCTCATCAAATTCAAGGTGACAATGCTGAACAACATCTAAAATAAATGGGTCACGTGTCAATAATTTCCAATTTTGAACAAATTTACTCAAACAACCTTAAAAAAACTCTTCATTTTTACAGTTATCAGAAATATATATATATAGTTCACATACCTGAGTTTAACATATTGGATCTATCTGCGAGCTGAGCCCTAGTGGCTCCCCCGCCTGGAGTGTTTTCGCTCCTTTGGATACATGTATGGATGTGTTGAACTCAAACTTTGTCTTGAATATTGGTGCATCTGCCCTGAGTGGCCTCTCATTCGTCCACCACGGCCGCGGCCACGTGATGAGAAGTTTTGATGACCAGTACCAACAGAACCCATCTTGCTTCCAAGTTTTGAGGTATCCTTAATTTCCTGCGCCGTTTTTGATGCATCATCACCAAAGAGGAAATTTGTGTATGGTCTGGAATATGTGCACATTTGTGCATATTCAGAGTTCAGATCCGGTTTCAACAGGTCGCGCCGGAACATGTTGAGTTGAAAATTGCCATGGCCGAGAAGTGCCAACGCATCATTTATCTGGTCAATAACAGGACCAATAGATGGGCAGTTTCCAACTGGGCAGCCGAATCGGTCACTTTTGTCAGGATTACGGCAGTCTTGATAACTGATGTTTCCACATTTTGGAGCTTAACATCATGTGTGCGAACTGGAGGCGACAATAAGTCCCAAACAAGTTGGTTTATTCGCACCATTTTGAGTCCTTCACAATTTTCAGGACGAGGATTTGTTTCGTCACGAGTCAGAGAACGATATTGGTCTTCATCGATGCCTTTGCGAAACATATCAGTCAAAGATTCAGCAAGAATTGGCTAAATATTGGGGCCCAAAGTCTCCTGAGCCTTCAGACGTTTCTAAAAAGTTTGAAAACGACTGCTCGTCGGCCTGGTCGTTTCTCCCTCGATAGGGTCATCAACATGAACAATCGGGTCATCGGTGAATTCCGACCCATTACCATAGTATTCAGCGTTGCCCGAATAGTCAAATGTTTGGAAATTTTCCACAGTAACTAAACGATGGGCGATGTCGACTATTTTAGTTCCCTGTTCACTTTGGGTAGCCATAATCTGCTTTAAGTTGCGCAGAATTTCCGCGCTCTGCGAGTCGCTAGGATTGGTTCGGGTTTCCAATTTCGAGGCAACCGGCACCAAAGTGGCTTTCTGCTTACCCTTTAATGGGTTGGCAGACGAGTTTCCCTTCTTTAATGAAGGCAGAACATTGTCGGGAGCTGGTCGTATTTCGCCAACTGCATTGGCCTCAGCTTTTTCTAACGACATAATTATTTTTTGAGGAAACACCACGTGTTTACAATAATTATTTTTTGCGGCTGTCTCCGCGAACGCTAGAAGCACAACTAAGGTTGTCTTAGTCCGCGCATGCGCAGCGCTGCCCCATATTCAAGGCCGATAGTGATTGGCTGGCAAATTATAATTACCATGTTGTTCGCATCATTCATAGAGCACATGAGTGTATTTTGCACTAATCTATGGCTCAAATTCATTCATTTGTTGCATATAGTCTGTTGAGTATAAAAGGAGATGGTCCCATAAATGGCCTGATTTAGTGTAGAGTACCCTTTTAAGTTCTAATCTAATTTTCCATTCCTTTCAGGTGGTAGGTAGCTCTCTTCTATTCGTTCACACAAACAAGACAGCCAATATCTGGATGATAGATTTCGGGAAGACGAGCCATTTACCAGCAAACAGAAATTTAGACCACAGATCGCAGTGGATTGAAGGCAACAATGAGGATGGTTACCTATATGGACTCGATAAAATCATTAATATGATGGACAAATTTTAGTGAATGTCACATGTTTTCATTTTAATAGCCAAATGTGTATAAAAGCCATGTGCTGTGGTCTAGTGAAGAAGTCATATGCCATGGCCATATCGTATCAAGCATCCTGGTCTGTCTTCAAAGAAGTGAATGGCTTGTCTAGCATCAGTAACCTGTACAATCAGATCAAATGGACTCCAGGCCTTGTACGTGGGTTCATGTGAAATAACATAAAATAGCTGTAAAACAAATCATCGACATCTACGTGAAAAAATAGTTAACACAGTCTCCAAGAATGAGATATTGCATGTCAAAACCATTGTTATGTAATAAAATACTACAATTAGAATTGAATTACCAATAAAAGTTAAATATTAATAAGATACCAAAGTTTAATCAAAACTTGATGGTAAACATTGGAAATGGTCAACGCATTGAAAAATATTCTTAAAATGATATTCAGATTATAATATTTGAACACACTACACGATTAGCGATTTTAGTTGACATATCACTGTAACCACTTTGTTTAATAGTATATCTATAAATGAGAAATTCCAACAAAAAATGAATATAAGAACAAAGTTTATCTGTTTCTCAATGTTCTTCCTAGTGGTGATGTTATTACAGACTTTTTTTATTTTTTGCACATTTACCCACTGCAGGTGCCTTGTGTCTCTTAGAGCTCTATCCATCAATGTATCACATTATTATAATCAATAAATTTGAAAAATGATCAAGGAAATATGGGTTGATACAAAATTCGGACTTGGCACTTAAAGGGTTAACCCTTCCATGACTGGAGCTTCCTGAAATTTTGCGAAAACCCTGTGCCAATGCATTCTCTTATATATGCGAGTCTCCCAGGAGCCTCGCATATATAAGAGAATACATTGACCTAACAATATTTACCTTAACCTTGTAAGCCAGTGCATTCTCTCATATATGCGAGGCTCCCTCAAATATATAAGAGAATGCATTGGCCTAACAATATTTACCTTGATCTTTTAAGCCAGTGCATTCTCTTATATATGAGGCTCCCTATGGGAGACTCACTTATATAAGATAATGCACTGGCACAGTAAATTTAATACTGCACAAGCGTAGCTCCCATCATGAAAGGGTTAAGGATTGTTTTATCAGCATATATTCTGGGTTCAGTCTTCCAAATGACTATGTTTTCAACATATTGGATAAATGCTACATAGGTGTTCACTATCTCTTGTGAAGACCAGGGTTGTTTGGTGCTATGAAGTTGTGAACATTTTGCCCATAATTAACATACCTTCATCTCCATGCACTGTATTCATAATCACCTCAACTCTCAAATGGTGCTCAAAATTAAGAAAATTTGTTGGTAGATTAGTTTAGTGTTAGAGCCAAAAGTCTTCTTTCGCTTCCACTGATCATGAGAATGTTAACCCTTTCTTTACTAAATACTTTTTGACGAGTAGTTCCCTTAGGAAATGTTCAGATACTAAGTCATAGGCTGTTTGTTGGACAACCTTTCCATGACTGGAGCTTCTTGAAATTTTGCAAAAACCCTGTGCCAATGCATTCTCTTATATATGCGAGTCTCCCATAGGGAGCCTCACATATATAAGAGAATACATTGACTTAACAATATTTACCTTGACCTTGTAAGCCAGTGCATTCTCTTATATATATGCGAGGCTCCCTATCCGAGACTCGCATATATAACAGAATGCACTAGCACAGGATCTTTAATGCTGCACCAGCGCAGCTCCCATCGTGAAAGGGTTAATATCTAAACATTTCCCGCCAATCAATAAGACTCCTTTTGCACTTGTATTATCAATTCTTCTGTCTGTCATTGGCTCATTTTTCATGAGTACCTCTCCAATGAATAATAGACCTTATAACTTATAATTTTGTAAATGAATGAGAGAATCCATGTATAAAGAAAGAGTTAACCCTTTCATAATGAAAGCTGCTCTGGTGCAGCATTAAATATCCTGTGCCAGTGCATTCTCTTACATATGCCAGTCTCCCATAGGGAGCCTCGCATATATAAGAGAATGCACTGGCTTAAAATATCAAGGTAAATATTGTTAGGCCAATGCATATTCTCTTATATATTCGAGGCACCAGACATATATAAGAGAATGCATTGGCTCAGGGTTTTTGCAAAATTTCAAGAATCTCCAGTAAAGAAAGAGTTAAGTGGTTTAGACTGTAGTATAGTTTCCTTTGTTCACCCAAACCACGAAAACGACTGATGTTAATTTGAATCAAAATGATTGAAGGTAACTATATGAAATATATTTCTACCTTTGATGCCCATTGCATGTCAGTATTATAATTTCAGATTGTAAACAATAACTCAGCTGAGTTATTTATGAAGTTGTTGTACCTTTGATTTGAATCTTTTGCCAATTTATTCCTCAACCTAAATTTGAATATACCTGCTAAGTCCAACAACTTATGTCCAGGAATGGTGTAAAACCCACAATATTGGGAAAATTTTACCCACACCCAAGCCTGAGATTAGTGTGCCAGTCATTTGCAGAATGAGGTCCCCAGAGGGTGAAATTAGAGACGCTATCCCGTATAGTGGGCTAGCATCACTAAATTCACCCTCTGGGGACCTCATTCTGCAATGACCACATCTGGTATGGGAGACATAGACTCAGATTGAAGTTCCCAAATGGTGAATATTGTGATGTACACCCATTGTGAACCTCGATTATGCAATGTGTCGTCTGCCAATTTGGGGAT
Organism: Siphonodentalium dalli; assembly: GCA_032622095.1. NCBI lineage: Eukaryota > Metazoa > Mollusca > Scaphopoda > Gadilida > Siphonodentaliidae > Siphonodentalium > Siphonodentalium dalli. The sequence goes on along the minus strand of CP136066.1, from coordinate 112,182,216 downwards.
ATGGAGAAACTAAACTAAAAAAGAAATAGAATCTTTGTGAAGAAGTTTCCATAGAAATTTGATAATTAAGAGACTTTGCAGAGAAGATGAGGCCCCCAGAGGGTGAATTTAGTGATGCTAGCCCACTGTCTGTCCCACACATATGAGCTGGTACATGCTATTTGTCTTTTTTTTTTCACAAGTCACCTTATCACCAGACATCGCCAGATGACCCCTCCAACTGACATGTAAAACTGTTAAATTCCTTCTCATAATAATGTTATTGCAAAAAGTAAGGACCTATTGATGGTAACCTCTTCACTGCTAATGACGTCCAGTGCTGGGCCGTTGACGTTGTGACCATTTTTCAGTGAAAAAATATAACAGGAAGATCACAAAAACCATAAAACTGACTCAGTTGAAAGGCTATTATCAATCACAATCATGGAACATCATACACTGTTTGAAACTTTGATATACAGTTGTTCCGACACACCAATCTGCGAGTTCCAGTTAAGAATAATGGCCGACTGCTAGTGTGCAGAAGTAGGTCCATACTCAGTATGGATGTATAGCACACAGCATGACATTTTATGTCCGTATTCAGCACTGACGTATAGCAGCCAAGAGGTTAATAATTTTTGTCAAAAAAGCCAAATTACACTGAGATACTTATGTCGTACACTGATAGGCCTTCATTTTTAATGAGAGGCCCTGCATCGTTGGCTGTGTGATAATGCCATTTATTAAACATGCCAGCTGGACTGGCAAACTCATTGGTGAAGCTAAAAAGAAATGATCTTTTACAGTTGAAATGTATAATTTTCGTTATTTATCCTTTAATGACAAATGATAATTTTTTATTTATTAAAACATTTACTCTTTTAACATAATCTGTTGCATATTGAAAGTGTTGATGTGGAACAGGCACGTCTGTTTAACAATAAGAACGTTACAGGTTAATTCTTTGTTTTAATTTTAGATATTTTCAGATCAGAATGCTGATGCAGTGCAGGAATATAAGAGAAGTCGGCTTCATGTGAATTTGGCTCTGTTGATTGATATATTTTATGGAAATAATATGAATTGTTAAAAATCTATTCCGGGTCACAATTACTACAACGACGACAACATAACTTTCATAAAACCAGATTTTAAGACTACAAATACCTTTTTTTGTGAATAATACAGAGACAAAACTGAATGGGTATAATATTTGTCTATTAAAGAATAATAGAATGGTTTATTTCTGATCCAGCTGAACGAAAGTAGTTTGTTCAAAACATTTGCCTTAATAAAGGGTGCTGACATTTATTGCTACATTTCAAACATTCTTGCTACATTTAAAAAATTTCCGCAGGTCACCTGTTCTAAATATTGTTCGAGAAAAATACTAAGTAAAAGTGATGTTAATTGATAGCTTTTCCCGCTCAGGTTTCCTCGATTCATATCTACTCTTTTTTTTTTAAACCCCGGAATCTATATAAAACTTTCCACGAAATAAAGGAAGCCAGCAATACAAACCTGCTGTTAGAAATTATATATTCTAGTTTGACTGCTACATTCCGATGCCAAACTCTTTCCGCTAGTTTACGGTGACGAAGAGATGGTAATATCAACAATGATGGTCATAGCAAATTGTTTAGAAACTTAAGCTTGCAGAGTTAAAGCTACATGTAAATCCTCAAACTTACTGATAGATCAGAAACCTAAAAGACAACCCTTTCATGACTGGAGCTTCCTGAAATTTTGCGAAAACACTGTTCCAATGCATTCTCTTATATACGCGAGAATGCACTGGCACATGATCTTTATTGCTGCACCGGCACATGATCTTTAATGCTGCACCAGCGCAGCTCCCATCGTGAAAGGGTTAATATCTAAACATTTCCCACCAATCAATAAGACTCCTTTTGCACTTGTATTAGCAATTCTTCTGTCTGTCATTTGAAGACAAATTTACTATATTGCCGTTATATAATTTACTATAATACAAATTATATAATTTGCGTTCAAACTTTTCAGTTATAACTGCATGACCTTAAAACGAAATACAAGTTATTTCGTGTTTAACTTTGAAAAGAAATGCATCAATTCCATAAAAATATGAGAACAGGATGAAAATTTGTCTTTTGCCATTAGATATCCTGACTCGGCATTGAGGAAGGGAAATCTTGTGTAGGCTTGATGCCCACAAGCTAGTAAACAGTCTTGAATATAGCACTGGAACATAAGATTTTATGTTGAAATCTCAATACAATGTATCATTTATCACTGACGTATGATCTGTTAAAATGTAGAAAGCGCATTTATAAGTGAAACCTCCCAAACAGGCAGTTTGCTGAATGGATTCTCATATTCCTTGTAAATGTATACAAATTACAATGGAATGGTCTACTATTCATTGACAGGGGTGTTTTGGTTATATATTAGTGAAGACATTATTTGGAGGGAATGTTCAGATAACATTCTTCAAGTGAAGTATTCATCAGGACGTATTTATTCATCAAAGGGTAACCGCCATATCAGCTGTATCTGACAACATTAGATTCATGAGTCAAAAATTATACTCATAATGTCATCACATCCTCTGCAGATTTAAGGGCCGTTTTGGGAGGTTTCTCTGACCTGTGTATGCAAGGAATAGCATTATCCTCTGTGTCTGATTTCTCTCACTTTCCTTTACTTCTGTGAATGATTATTCTTTCAATGTGTGAACTGCTTTATACAGGACAGTCCCAGTTTGAAGTGGTTGGAAATTACCAATGAACATCTTTTGAAAGCATACAGTAATGCCCTAAATAATCGACTCCTTAAACACAACCGAATTATGGGCAATTTTTCAGGATTTAGTCGGAAATATGGCTTGTTGCCATTCATCGGAAAGTTCTCAGTGAGAGCTTTCCAATGAATGGCAACAAGCCATATTTCTGACTAAAACCTGAAAAATTACCCATAATTCGGTTGTGTTTAAGGATTCGATTATTTAGGGCATTACTGTACTTAGAATAAGATAGGCTCTATTCTCCATTAAATGTTCTGTTTAGAATTTGTTGAAATTGTCAATTTGTTGCTGCCTGCCATAAGGTTCTGTCCTATAGATGGGCACTCAGTGTAATATAAAGTACTACTTAATCTTATCTTTAAATTAGGGAGACATATGTTTCAAACGAAAATAATGAAACTAAAATGCACATAGCCGCTTCAAGCTTTATAGATTTTCATCCAATGTTATTTTGCTATTATTTTGAATTGGCTCCTGTTTGCAGCCATGTCCAAACTTTTAGTATGACGCACGTCGGGGTCGAAATAGTGTTGCACTCCAGTGTTAAAGTTTGTTTTTCCCCCATCGATGTGGTTTGGTATCCTGTATATTACACAAATATGGTCTATCTTATATACATTATTCCAGCCTGGGAGTGGATACATCATACATGTCCCATGGAAAATTTGAGGCGTTAACTTTCCAACACTTTCTAGAAAAAACAAGAGGTGTGCACTCACGTGCTAGCATACCCCCACAGTGGCAAATTCAACCCGCATTATCCGTAAATCCGACAAAATTTTTTTTTAACTTTAAAAATTTTGATTAATAATATCGATATGGTGTCGCAAGAAGCTTGTACAGAAAAAAAAAATTCAAATTGGTTCATATTTGTTCGAATGATTGCAGAAACCCAAAAAAAGGGTAGAAAATGAAACGCAACCTTAACATCTAAGATGGCTTTTGTCGAGTGTTTCATCAGTCAAACCAAACTTCTGCTAAGAAGGCACACAACTCCAGGGAAAAAATTTGGACAAAGCTGATTTTCGAACTCATCTGAGATATTATAGCAATAGACCTGAGCCGCATGTAGAGAGGGTGTTAAGTCGGACAGAATTTTCTAAGTCAAAATAAGTGGAAAAGTAAGGCGTAACTTAAAAAAAAGAAAGTCGGACCACACCACAATTAGCATCATGCGGAGAGGCGGTCCTAAGGAGATTGCATACAAAAAATTATTGAAATTGGTTCATAGTTGTTCGAGTTATGAGGTCAGACGGACGGATGGATGGACACACGGAGGGAGAAAGTGTGATGGACAGACGCAGTCAATCCAGTATACCCTCCATTTTCCTCGAAAGTGGGGGTATAACTTGGTGGGTGATGGAATTTAAGTCCACATTGAATGAATTTCATTCTGGGTAACATAGGTGGGGAGATTAAATCAGACCACCTTTTATTCCTGTACATTCCACCTATACATTATATTCTACTAATATTTCTGACTGCTATATTAAATATTTTTCTATCCATATATCTGACTTATTGTTTATACTGTCACGGGAGCTGAAAGGAACTGAATATGCTTAAAAACCAGTCTGAGTAAACCCAAACTATTAAACCCTTCCATGACTTGAGCTTCCTGAAATTTTGCGAAAAACATGTGTCAATGCATTCTCTTATATAAGAGAATACATTGACCTAACAATATTTACCTTGACATTGTAAGCAAGTGCATTCATTCTCTTATATGAGTGAGGCTCCCTATCGGAGACTCACATATATGAGTAGTACACGATCTTTAATGCTGTAGCTCCTGTCATGAAAGTGTTAAAGGCTATGTGTTCTATAAGAACGCAATAAAAAATCAACTGAATTGACACAGAACCGTTAGTGATACACAAGGGAGTAGGGGTTTGTTAATAAACGGATTCAAGGACTAACTTCCAAAAAACATTTTAATACAACAAAAAATCGGCACCAAATATTGTGTGCAAACTTATCAGAAAAACAGATCAAGCACAGGTTCATGGGGGTTGTACCTAAATCTAACCATTATCACATCTGGCTCATCCAAAATTCAACTATTAGTAATATATAGATATACTATAGTCAAATCCATCATTTCTATGTTTTTGTGAAAACATTGGGGATAGCATGGTCACTTTGCACTGTTAGCAATTATGCAGCAAATAAATCCCTGGTAAAGTGGTCCTGCTAATTTGGTATGTTGTTGTGGAGCAAATAAATTGTCTGTTTTGAAGTCTAAGTCTTACTGAACAATTCGAAGAAAAGTCATTAATGGTCTTCTGATCATTTTGCAACAACCAGCGCATCCATTATTAAATATTTTAGAATATCAATGTTCTTTAATGTTTCATGCAGACAATGGCTTTTGCTCGAGTCGGTTCAAAGGTCAATGGCACAATAGACCCCCACACCCCAAAGACATATATATATATATATATAAGATATGTATATATGTCTTTTGTGGGGGGTCTATTGTGCCAGGGACCTGTGACTTTTATTAGACAAAGATGTAAACATATTAATTTGAGAAAAATAACAGTACCTTTTATTAAAATCATCACTTTGCCCCACCAATACTGTCCAACATCAGTAGGACCCACCAACATCATAGCAAACAAGGGATGGACTGTCGTCCGGTGCATACCCCCATGTGGCATACCATACCTATAACCTGAGACACTCAGGCAGAGGGATCCAAAAATCAGCATTTTCAGACAAACAAGGATGTTTTTCCGTTCTCATCGTTTACGCCTCAGAGGCCAGAAATGTCAACGTATTGGCAGGTCTACAATAACTCCAGTAATAAAAACCTGAACAAAATGACCATCAAATTTCTTCTGTATGTTCAATGTCTCTTGTTTAAAATGCTCTATCATCTTCCGTTCTTTGCATCATATTCTTTGGATCTGTTTTCAAATTTGTTTTTTATTTTATCAATTATTATACGTGTTTGTCCAGCTCACATCTTTCCGTGTATTTTTTTTACTTTTCTCATGAAATCTTCAATTATGTTTAACCGCTTTTCTGATTCATTTGTTTGCTTGTTAGCAGATTCTGTTATTTTGTTTTTCAATCCTTCCAAATGTTTGTCAACTGTTTTGCAAATTTTAGTCTCAGGATTTTCCGTGTAATCTATCAGAATGTCTGTTTTATTTTCTAAGTTATTCAGCCGCATTGAACAGTTGTCCATACATGCATTGTTTTGACAAAATGTTTCAGATGCACAGTTATGTTCTAGTTTTCTGGTTGATTCGGTCATTGTAAATATTTGTATATAAACAATTCCGATGTAATGATAGTTTTCAACATAAACTCCAGTCGCCGATTATCTCTAAACCAGCGTTACTAAGCCTATTCAATTGTTTCTGTGAATATTCGGCAAAACAAAAAAATTCCGGGTAATGCTCTGTTTTTTCGCCTTATTTTTGAAAATTTAACATCCATGATTCCTATAAACATTAATCCTCCATTGTGGCACATTGTAACTGAATCCCAACGCCATGTTATATTTCCTCTGAATTTGTCTGTGCTGCCATTGTCATGCAAAGAGTATAACCTAATATGGCCGTAGAGGGCCATGTTTTTAAACTAAATTTGGAAAAATTTGATTGGTCCCCAGAAGATTAATGGTGACATCTGGATGTGGTCTGTAGGCTGGTCCAAAGGATTTTGGTCATGCAAATTTAGAGTAACATCCAAAATGGTTGCGGACATGTTTTTCATCAAAAATCATTTAAATTTGATAGCTCCCATGCTATTAATTTTCAAAACAATTTTCCGATAAATGCAGGCTGTATTAATGGATTTTAATATGAAATCCCAGATGGCTGCTGGTGGTCATGTTTTTCAATGAATTTCTGGTAAAATTGATGGCTCCCATCCAGAGATCCCCCGAAGATCCATATGAAGTTTGGTGACGATTAGATGAAAGATATGACAATGTAGAGAGTGCGAGCTAAAAATGATTATCTAACAAAATAAAATGGCTTGGGCCTGTGAATGTTTAATCATTCATGATGGCACACAAAGAAGTCATTTAGTTAGGTAAACTTGTGCCGTTATGAAATAAACGAAAGTGACAATGACACTACAGCTCAAGTTGGGGAGGTGTTAATAATTTTATGCTGAGCAGTCAATAGAATGATAAAAAAGGAAAGTCTAAAGGTTTCATTAAATGGATTGTATTGTGTAAATGATATTAATTTCATTTCAAACATTTCTCCAATAAATGTGGGCTGAAGGATATGAGATGTGAAATCCAAGATGGCTCCAGTCGCCCATTTTTTAAAACAAATTTCGTAAGAATTGGACAGCTTCCATTTAGAGTAACACCAAAGAACCAGTTTGGATGAGGGATGTGTAGGGTGCACCAAAGGATTTAAAGAGTAAATCCAAGATGACCATGCGACCATGTTTTTTTATGAAATTCGGAAAATATCGTTGGCTTCTATCTAGAGGCCACCCGAAGATCCTCATGAAGTTTGTTGACAATCGGATGAGGGATGTGGCCTGTAGGTTGTGCCGAGTGATTTAGTCATGCAAAGAGTAAGTCCAAGATGGGCGCTGGCAGCCATGTTTTTCAACAAATTTTTGAAAAAATCGATGGCTCCCATCTAGAGGTCACCCTGAAGATATAAAGTTTGGTGATGATTGGACGAGGGATGTCGTCTGTAGGGTGCCAAAATATTTAGTCATGCAAAGAGTAATATACAAGATGGCTGCCGGCGGCCATATTTTTAATCGAAAATAGTTCAAATTTGATAGCTCTCATCTAGAGGTGATCCTAATAATGCCTGTAAATTTCCAAAACATTTCTTAGATATATGTGGGCTGCAGGGTGTGGCGATGGAATCAAATTTGAAATCCAAGATGACTGCTGGTGGCGAGTTTTGATGATGATCGGATGATGGATGTGGCCTGTAGGGTGTGCCAAAGGATTTAGTCATGCAAAGAGTAAAATATAAGATGGCCGCTGGCGGCCGTGTTTTTTGACGAATTTCGGAAATAATCGATGGCTGCCATCTAGAGGTCACCCCAAAGATCCATATAAAGTTTGGTGGCGATTAGATGAGGAATGTGGTCTGTAGGGTGTGGATTTAGTCATGCAAAGAGTAAAATTCAAGATGGCTGCCGATGGCCATGTTTTTCAACGAAAATTGCTAAAATTTGATAGATCCCATCTAGAGGGAGCCTGTAGGGTGAGCCAAAAGAAACTTTTTATTGACGGACACAAGCACGCACAACGGACACCAAACCAGGCAATAGCTCAAACTTTACAAAGTAAAGTTGAGCTTATAAAATGGCACAAATTGATTCCGGGGTACGTGATCCCAAAACGAATGTGTACATCAGGAGGTGTGATCCCATAGCTTCTGCACATACATGAAAATGGATGTCTCTGGCAATTTAACATTGAGTGGTTGAGCTTATTCGGCCTGGAAACTCGTGATGATAAAGGACTGGCCTTATTTCCACTGTGGTCCCTTTGAAGGTATTTTCGTTTACAATATTGCCACACCATGGATCTCTTACCAATGGTACCGTTTGTTACGCACACATGATCGGTATACCAGCAATCTGCACACTGCACTAGACAGAAGGCATTCACACATATGAGGTGGTCCGTATGGATACAGCGAACCAAGTTTTGCAACCCAGGGTGGATTCAAACTCACGTGGAAATGATCATGGAGAAGTTTACACTTCACTGACTCTCTGTGGTAGTCATTGTGTCTATTAGCTGACTCTGCTAATGCAGTTCACTGTTACTATGATAGTTATATATAAAGTTATTGAACGTAATTGAACTATAGTTGTATTTAGGTTGTGCCAGTCCTGATGAATCTCTAACATACTGGAGATTTAATGTGAACAGTCCCCCATTTAACCCTTCCATGACAGGAGCTTCCTGAAATTTTGCTCCTAAATGGAGCCTCGCATATATAAGAGAATACATTTACCTAACAATATTTACCTTGACCTTGTAAGTCAGTGTATTCTCTTATATATGCGAGGCTCCCTATACAAGAGAATACACTGGCACAGGATCTATAATGCTGCACCAGTGCAGCTCCCATCATGAAATGGTTAAGACCTAGAATGGATGCATGCTAGGCTAAATGTTCAATATTAAAAACAAAATTGCCATATATATTATCTGACAAAAACATGTGATTCTTGGTACATGTGAAAAACATACTCTAAGAATGAACAAGTGAAAGTCTCAAGCACATTTTTAAACATTCATGGAATGGAATTCCTTTCATCAACCCATTCAAAATAAATAATTTTTGCTAGTCCAACCCCTGTTGTAGCTAAAACTTTAGCAAGGATCAGTGCTGAAAAAATTACTTGAATGTTTGAATATTCATTTGGAAATGAAGTATTCAAATATAAAATTACTTTCAGTTCTTTATTATCTATCCTGGAATAAACATTGTCATAAAGTTCAATTGAACGCACACTCAACTGGTTTATCTGCTATTTTCATTCACAAAATCCAATCCATGAAATTATGTAACTCTGGTTTTAGAAGCTCTACTGTGTTACTATTGTGAATGTTTATTATTATATAAAGTTGCATTTCAAGAGCCATTTCTATTTATCATTCTGATGGATTTGCAACTTTTAATTTCCAAAAAGCATCACCTCTCCCCTGTACAAGACTAAACTATTCACAACTCTCGACAATTTCAATCGCACCCTCTCCCCCACTGGGTAAGAATTTTCTGATAGATATGATCAGAAAGGTGTCAGATATTTTCAAACATTAGTGTTGTGAATTGAATGTTAGAACATGTTCAACTCCAAGTCTAAACCCACGTGCTTTTCACTTAACTATTGGCTGAACATCTCAAGCTATTTTCTAGCCTGATGTTTCTAAAGGAGTGTTCAGAAGAGTCTGTTGCACTGAAATTGGAATACAGACGATAACAGTAAGGTGCTTAGACGGCTGCTATGTGGTATCCATTTATGCATGCAACAGATAGATTCAATTTCCAATGTAATGCATACCTTATATGGTAACTAAGCGAGTGCATCATGACGTCTCTTGTTTTCAATGGATAAAGTATGTGGCTGTCTGTGAAGCGAAGGAAATTTGATATATTTAGTTGTTGGGGTTCGACAAGTTTGACATTATCGTATAATTCATTTATTATCCATTCCTTAACTAACACTATTTCTGATTGGGCAAAAGCCATCACATGATAAGCCGGGAAAAAGTCATATTGGACTCCCAAAAGTCATATTGAACTCAATCGAGTCGAATATGACTTTTTTATCGAGACTCCGTGACGTCACGAAGTAACTCTATTCGCCAAATGAATCGGTGAAACTGTGATACGCGCGATGATAAAATACAGGCTTTTATAGAGAATCAAGTGCCAACAAATACCAAAAATAACCACAAATAATTCCCAAAATTTGGATAAACATACAGATGGATAATAAAAATGTCATTATACAATGTTGTGTACAGTATGTGTTTTCTTGTACTGGTGCAGGTTGTGGTGAAAAGTCATATTGGACGAGACATGCACAACACGCACACAACCTGGACTCGTACAAGAAAAACACATACTGAACACAACATTTTATAATAACTTTATATTATAACACATAGATTGATTTATTCCAATATCAAACTTACCAGCTACAAGCGGAAGCTCTGCGTAATAACTTATAACCTAACACACCTGTGTGAACGATTTAACACTGACAATGGATCATGTGGTCGCAACAGATCAATGCATAGCAGGCGTCTGAATGCTACTTAACTACTGAAAATTTGCACTCCCACCCCCATTGATGTCATTACTATAAATATCACAGCATTGCATATACAAATGTAACTACAAAATATGTTTTAAGCAGCAATGCAAAATGAAAAAAATAAAATAAAGGAACTTAAAGCATATGCAAGGAACAGGGTCCTGTGAATATCTCAAATATGAATTGATCCCAATATCTTACTTGAATTTTGATTCAAAAATGTTTGAAAATATTAAAACGATAACTCCATGTATTCTTTTTTGTTCTCCATCAATATATCAACAAATATATCAATTGATACAAATAGAGTATTCACAGGACCCTAGCATAGAGCTACATGTACCTGTATGTGTGCAGAGGAAATTAACACATTTAGGTACAAAATTGAGAGCGTCAAGATCAAGATTTATTGTAACATTCAAATTCCACTCATCCAATACACACATACAATTCTATAATTATCAAACACTCAATATTCACTTTTTTTTTGGTGATATTGGAGGACATTCGAATACTCCTGTTCTATCTGTTTATATTTGCTATGTCTCCTGACATGTAATTAAACAGTTATTCTAAGTAATTGGACAAACTGGCAACCAGTCTATAATATTAATATTACAATATTATTGCACACCCATCAGTTTATTTTTGCTAAATACAGAAAAATGCAGGTTTGAAAACATTTAAAGGTCCACTTAATTTTCGAACCCCCAGATCACATTATATAAAATATATGCCATATTATATACCATTTGAAAGAGGAAGCTCCAATTCATTGTATTATCAACTTATCCAGTATAATAAACTGTGAACATGTTGTTTTTGTTGAGTTACTGACTTGTTTTTTCATCTGGATTGTAGTTCAAATTGTATTATTTTCAATCGAGGGGGAATAACTCTTAAATCTTAAAGATAGAGTCATTCCCCTTTCATTGAATTCTGTTTGAATTCTGTTCATTCTGATATCCAAAACGGGGTAATCTTTCTATGATTTCAGCTGTTTTCTATTTCTCTATGGGCATCTTCTGAGACATAGATGTTTCAAATGGAGTTGAATTATAGTATTTTAATCATATTTTAAGGCAAAGATTGTTATTAAAACCGTATATCAAGGAATTATAAAAAAAAATAATCAGTGACTCGAAAATTAAGTGGGCCTTTAATAAAAATGGCTGTCTTGTCCTTCGACGATACAGACAGATTACATTCTCGATGAAGATGTCAAATGTAATTGTAAGTCTTCACATTTATGATAATGAGGAAATGTACTGTATGCACCCGTCAGTAAGCCCATCCTCGAGGATAAGCCCAGTCTGGGTTTTTTACCCTAAATAAAACATGGGGTGGTCCTTGTAGATAAGCCCACCTCCATTTTTGAGCATTTGGAAGGTAAATAATTGTAATCATGTCTTTCTATCCTGTATAATAAGAGAAGATACTCAAGCACATCTGTTTTAAAAAAACTAATTTATCTAGTTGTTTTTCTTAAAATAAAGATGTATAATAGTATACACTTGGGTTAATATTGTTGTGAATTATACACATCTTATTCTATTTCAGTTGTTGGATCAATAAAAGAGGTATCAAATCAATAAAATCAAAGGATATGACACTTATTGTTCACACCTATATCAGAGTAAATCCAATGGGATGTGGAGTAATGAGTTGGTGTTTTTGTAGGATCCTTTGATAATGCAGAAGAGTGATGTATGTTCACTTGCATCTCACTTGTGTTTTTATAAGAATTAGCTTGATTAATAATCATTAGAGTAACTAAATTAACTTGTTTACTCATCATACAACCCTATTGTTTTACAAATTAATCCCAAAATTTACAACCTTACTAAAATTGATCCCAAATGTATCTGACTATCACTGTTTCTGGTTATTATCATGTGATTTTATCTTATTAGTATAACTGATTTTTTTTGCACAGGGGGGTCCTCGTGAGTAAGCCCAGTACCCACTTTTTGAGCAAAAACATGCAGTAATGCCCTAAATAATCGACTCCATAACCACGGCAGAATTATGGGTAACTTTTCAGGATTTAGTCGGAAATATGGCTAAATCCGACTAAATCCTGAAAAGTTACCCATAATTCTGCTGTGGTTAAGGAGTCTATTATTTAGAGCATTACTGTACATCCCTGTTAGCCCTCTCAATTGGGCAGTAGTGATTACATCTCACTTAAACAATGGTATAATAAAGCGATCACTGACCAATGCATGTAATTAGCTCGCTGTATGTACTACAAAGTGGTGTGAACATGTTAACTTTCTTACAATTGTTGGTCATGCTGAGTGGTACAACTTGAATCTACAGTTCTCGTTCTACCATGACATCACTACGAACTTGTGCAATAACATTAACCAGTTCACACACTTGTGTCATTCTATCTATTTATTCACCATTCATGGAACAATCACTCCATACCGAATCACTGCGCCTTGCATCTATTGGCCCTTTCTTTCAATCACAGCATATAAAATCACTGCGCCTTGCGTTTCTTGGCCTTTTCTTTCCTCTCGATAGGTGCTTCTGCATTTCTTTTCTTCCGAGAAGAAGCTTTGCTATCAGTGGTGGGGACAGACTCACTAGCATATTTTGCGAATCGACTACACCCAGCAGTGTCAGCCTGTGAGCTGCTTCTTGATGTCCTTCTTGATGAACCCGAATGTAGTTCCACAGAAGATTCGGGATGAACTGACTCCCACAACTTTCCTATCACATTGTCGTACTTCACACATTTTTGCTCGAGATTTTTTATTTTGTTATTTTGTTGATTTATAATGTGCGTCTGCTCAACCATTTTCTTCTTCTGCTCATTCAGGAGTTGTTTAAGCTCAACCAAGTCTTTCTGTATTTGAGAGTTTATTGGAGACATGGGTGACTTTTGAAACATGATGGGCATGTGTTGATATCCAGTGGGTCTTGCCCGTGGTGTGTTTTCTAGAACAAGAATAACATCAAATTTCACTGAGCAATGTTGACAGTTTTGAAATTGACTAGTTCCCTGCAAAGCTTCAAAATTAAATCTGATCTGTGTATCATATAAACCAAGACAATTAATTTTAATTAAGAATGTTCGTTCTATATCAATTATACCTAGTAATTCTCGCTTCCTGCTCGGTTCCCGGGGGTTAGAAATAGGTCCATAAATATGTGAAATAATTTTATGCGTCCTTCATAAGCTTCGGGAAGATATATTGAAGTCAGGGTAAATTTTTTATCCTCCAGTTGCATTTTATATGAATGTTGCGCGCAAATAATAAAAGAAAACACAGTTTTTTGCATTATGCCAACGAGTATGGCCCGAAATATCCTGTGTAAGTATGTATTGACTCACCAAATCCATCACTTCCTGTAGGTTTCAATCTAACTTTCCCATTCTCACAGTATCCAATAAAATTAGTGCCTGAAAAATACACATTATGGTTATTTAGTCAGCACTCAGTATCGCATTGCTATATTTTATACATCTGATAATACCATTGTCACATTCCTACCACAAATATAACTACAAGTATAACTAAATTTAGGGTCACAAATGACTTATCTATCTAAAAAATATGATGCAAGCTACATATAACACTCACATCCCCTAATAAAATTCAAGTCATTCATAGTTTCTCTTTTTACTGGCTTTCCCTGTCACTCGCCTGCTTCAATCAGATCAACATTACACAAACGTAGAATACTTGTAAGCCATTACATTGTATACTTTTATATATTTGTATATAGAGCATTCCGGTTATGGAATTTTAGTCAGTTCCTGTTTCGGTTTCGACAAAAGAGTAGATTTTTGGTTGTTATAACAATTTTGGTAAGTGGTAAGGCCCTCGTTAGTTTGTTTCAGCAAAAAGCCAGAAATAAGCATAATTATTTTAGCTTTAGCACCACTTATATTGAAAGAATTTTATCCCCATTGCTTGAATATGGATTTATGAAACCAATATATACTATATATAGGCACCTATCATCAAGTATGATACAAAGTACCAGGGGAACATCCAGAATGATTTAATGTAGAGTCGGTCGATTTTAAAGTTTTTTGTGATATGAAATTGTTCATGTCACATCAATCCTCTGATGTCAACTCATTTTGCTTTGCTTTGGCTCTAATCATCGGATCACCAGATCAGTGTCAACTGAATAATCTACCAAGTTGGTACACATTTGAGAAATCCTAACAAATTGCCAATTGTTGGTAAGAATCACCAATATATGGCACAACTTGAACAGTTGAGGTTGCCACAAGACAAGTTAATGTCATCTTATGAACTTGTTAATCTACTCAACACAAACTTGTGAGTCCAGCTTAATGAATAAATTCCACCAACCACCATATATGTCCAAATTGCCAAAGCTGTGTGTTTTTCATTTTCATTGGGTTTATTTTTCTGAATTTGACTCATTTTTGGGTTTTTCACTGGATTAATCCTTCCATGACTGGAGCTTTCTGAAATTTTGCAAAAACCCTGTGCTAATGCATTCACTTATATATGCGAGTCTACCATAGGAAGCCACGCATATAATTGCGACATTATTAATTAGATATCACATTTTTGCCTTGAGGGACCTATTATCGACCTGGGCGGATATCACTCCAAACTTGGCTGATAACCCACTAAACTTGGCTGATATCAGTTGTGACGTCACCAAGCGATTTAACATACATTCGGGGGACGCAGTCACAGTGATAGGCCGATATATAAAGACAATTTCATAATGGTCTTGAAGTCATGGCATATCATGGAGTCTTTCATGCGATTTCGAACTGGTATTTACTCCATAATTTCAATGTAAATCGTGAATATCTACTTGGCCATATAATGTGTGTGGTCACATGTAAATTTACAACTCGTCAATATCATATTTAAGATGCAAATTTAGTTATTGCGATTATATTCAACCTGTTGTTCATTCAATCTTATGTTTATACCGATGACATTGGAATTGATTCTGATGGTATTGCCATATAGTTGATCTAATTAATAACGAGGTTATTACTTGGTTAGCTTGATATCGCATGAGACATATCAGCCCTCGGTAACTTCACATCAGCCTGAGACCGTAGTTACCTCGGGGCGATATCAAACTAACCAAGTAATAACCTCTAAATACATTGACCGAACAATATTCACCTTGACCTTGTAAGCCAGTGCATTGTCTTATATATGCTAGGCTCCCTGTGACAGACTCACATATATAAGAGAATGCACTGGCAAATGATCTTTAATGTTGCACCAGCGCAGCTCCCGTCATCAAAGAGATAAAAAAATGGACATTTCACAGTTATTCGCAAGAAAAACTGAATCAGCTGTTCATTCATTCATTCATGGAAGGAAAAAACATTGTCGATCCATTCAAAATAAAATTCATAAAAAACTTAATAGTTTCAGTTGATTTTGGTTAAAATCCAATCAACATTGCTAAACATACCACCGATTAGGTTCGTTATATCGAATGCGAAAAAAAATTTAATTCCATCATATATGGCGTGTCCTTAGTCTTCTCCCACACAAACAGTAAACATTGGTTGGCAATTATTGCAATACACTGTGGGATCACAAGTAACACATACTTTTGGAATAACTTACCTCCAATTTCATGCATTATAATTTTTAATTTCTTCAAATTGGTATTATTTTGTTTTCTTGAAAACTATTTTTTAAATGGCAAGATAAACATAATTATATAAAATGACAAATAAATCTAAGTTAGCATTTTTTCTTTGAAACTTATGTCTGGCAAGCTGGGTACAAAAATTGATGACAACTGACTATGAACGTCGAAGTGTTCCCTTGGTGATTTGAAACAGGAAGTTCCACATGCGCAGTGGTTTCGATAATGTGCAAGGGGCACTGTACTGTTTATCATACAATTTATTTGACCGGATTACCAGTCAATTAATTTATGAAAAACAATGATTGAGTACTCCTCTAGATGTCATCATACCTCCATATCAACTTTCATTGAGATCCAACAACCTGTTGTTGAGATATATGCTCGGCCATAAGGACTGTCAGATGGACAGAGGATCAGACACATGTGATCCGGTATACCCACCATTTCCTTTGGTCATTGGGATATAATTATCCACAGTTTTTCCGTGAGACAGAATACTTTGCAGTTCGATGCATACAGTACATTTATTAAATGGTCTGAAAATAAAACTTGCGAGTGAGACAAAATAAAACATATGTGAGAACTGAATTGATAACTAGTTGTTTGACTTTATGCCAGGCACATAAGCCTCACGTGTTGGCCCCTTACATCACACTGTATAACGTTCAATGACATCGGAAATATGATTTTGTTGATACAACAGGAGAATTTGCAAGATGAGAATGAGACACATTGTTATTGAGTACAAGAAGAGATTAGCGCCAAGATTACCCTACATGTAATTCAATGAAGAATAGTCAAAGAGATTCTCGTTGTAACAAGACTCCCAACAAAACTTGAAGTTCGGTTCTTCATAACCTGCCCGGTTGGTCGCGGTCATTGATTTTTTAAGAAACCAAAACAGAGTAGATTCTTCGGTGAACCAGAATGCTGTACTTTTATAAGTGAATAATTTTATAACTGTATCGGAATTCATTTAGTAATCAAAGGGTTAAATAAGGTTACATAGGGAATTCACCTGCTGGACTCAAACTAACGGGTCGTTTTGATGTCGAAGGAGATGCAAAGATGGAGCCATCAAGGAACGAGTTTCCACACTGTGATGATTCCTGGCTCTTCTTAACCAACCGCGGAACGATCACTTCCTCAAAGTGTTCCATTGCCATTGATGATATATCTCGTAACTCCATCAAGAACTCGTGTGGTCGCGGTAGCACAGAATAAGCATCAACATGACGCAACAGGCGATATAATTCGTCCAACACCTGCAATGGAAAGATAGTTAGATGTATCTGCATTGCATTGGTCAGTATGCGATGACATGATCAGTTGTCTGCGTTAATTCCATTCACATGTGTGTGTTGCCTTATAACACACGAGCTTCCGACTGCAGTCAATAAGTTCTATATTGGAATAAATGCAATATTGCTAAAATAATCTATATATTATTAATGAGTTCAAATGTTCAAACCTGTCAAATCACAACAACTAAAATTTAAAATGTATATAGCAGATATGACACAGTAGCATCATACACTAGCATGTTATATATACATCTCCGAAACATGCCGAGCGTTGCTCTTTGAACATGTCTGGAACTATACAACACACAAGGCTCAGTGAGAGCTTTCCGATGAATGGCAACAAGCCATATTTCCGACTAAATCCTTAAAAATTACCCATAATTCTGCTTGTGGTTAAGGAGTCGATTATTTAGGGCATTACTGTACAACAGGTGAAATTAAGTATACTCAATTGACATGGGATACTTTCATTATTGAGGCAACTGGGTTAAATAGCATTTTAGCAGTAACACCCAAAATCATAGTATAAAACAGCCTGGTTTTTCTTAGGGCTGCCAAGATTAATCGGATAATCGATTAACTGAACATTGATAAAGTGGATAATCAATTACCAGTTTGGTAATTGAATAATCGGTATTATTGCATAACAGTATATATTGTGCTTTTTGGCCGCGCTGTTGAAGATTAACTTGGATTGGTCATTGCTTGGCATAAATAAACAGTATTTCCAGTATTTTAACAAAAGGGACATTTCCCCACCCGGACAATTCCCCACCTTCCATTTGTTGGTCAACATGTTGGTCAGCTTATTATTAGTAGCTCCACATAAAGGGTAGTTGTCTCAGCACAAGTTCACGGTCATATTTTTTTACAAACATCAAATGTTACCAACACTGCCACTATGAAGCCATCTTAACATGTGTGTGTCACTGCAAGGAGCAGTAGTAACTTATTGTCACCTATACCTGTGTTAATTGTCTTGGTGTGGACTATTGCTTATGTGATTGAGCTGTATACACATTGTGGCCTCCAGCCAATTTGGGCTGATCTCACTGTCCCTGCAGGTTGTAGGTGTGAAAGTTTGATCTAGCAGATTAACGCGGGAGTCCGGTATAAGGGTTAAAGGTCAATTATACCCTAGATGGCCCAATCGCATCTGTACCTTATTAACACATCATTACACTATACTTCATTTTAATATTTTCCCACTGGTCGCCATCTGTTTATTCCGATTTCCGACATCTTATTCGTAACTCAAAGTAACAATTTTCTGTTGTGAATTTATTGGCCTGACAATAATAGATGCCGAAACAAACAGCAGTCAGTTGAATTATAACTCGCCTTAACAGATACATTTTGAAAAGTCTTATATTGCAGTCATTATATGTACGATTTATCGATAATCGTTGATTATGGTTGGCTGATAATCGATTATAAAAATCAATAATCGTGGCAGCCCTAGTTTTGCTTGGAGTTGTCATCCATAGATACATAATATCCCAACTTAGTTGTTTAACTCTATTCATTATATCCATGTTAATCAACAAATTTCCAAGTTATAACAGAAACCTACATGTACCAACGAGATGAACAAACATTTTATAAATGTTATCAATATTTTCAATGTCCAATGAACATTTGGGTACAATAACAACAAGAGGTGTGCACTCGAGTGCTAGCATACCCCCACCGTGGCAAATTCAACCCGCATTATTCGTAAACTCAACCAAAAAGATTTTTAACTTTAAAGAAAAATTCGGACTAATAATATCGATATGGTGTCACAAGAAGCTTGTACAGAAAAAATTATTCAAATCGGTTCATATTTGTTAAAGTTATTAAGTCAGAAAATGAGGTGTAATATTACGAAAAACAGTCTGAGCCAATCCCTAGCCGCATCATGTAGAGAGGGTATTGTGAGAAGCATGTATACCAAAAAATTTTGAAATCGGTTCATATTTGTTAAAGTTATTAAGTCGGACAGAATTTTCTAAGTCGAAAAAGAGGCGTAACCGCAATTAGCATCATGCGGAGAGACCGTCCTAAGGAGATTGCATACAAAAAATTATTGATATCGGTTCATAGTTGTTCGAGTTATGAGGTCGGACGGACGGACGGACAAACGGACGGAGAAAGCGTGACGGAAAGACGCAATCAATCCAGTATACCCCCCATTTTCTTCGAAAGTGGGGGTATAATAAAATATAGAAAAGTTTTTATATATATAGCTACCTTTCCGGGGATAAAGCAACACTGGCCTGATTCCAGGTATTTCATATAGGTCATGTTCATAAGTGACAGCCTGGTTTCTATTGAAGAGAGAATGTCCACATGTCTAGCTAAATGGTGGTTCCGCCTCTCCGATTCTCGACGGGGTAACTGAGTCTTCACTTTTTTGGATAAAACATCATGTATCTTGTCAGCTCTAGTGAAACCTCTGTTCAGTATCTGTTTGCACACATAGTTCAATGTTGTGCCGACCTGTAAACAGAGTAGTTATTTAACCCTTCCATCGCTGGAGCTTCCTGAAATTTTGCAAAAACCCTGTGCCAATGCATTCTCTTATAGGGAGCCGCGCATATATAAGAGAATACATTGTCCTAACAATATTTCACCTTGTAAGTCACAGCCCTCATAATTGGCTACGGCAATCAGCAATGCCGAAGCCATTTGCTGAAGCAAACTGGGCCACGGTAAAGGGTTGCCGTAGCAGATTGCCGAAGCCAAACAATCTGAATTAAAAGGGCTGAAGTCAGTGCATTCTCTTATATATGCAAGGCTCCCTATGGGAGACTCGCATATATAAGAGAATGCACTGGCACAGGATCTTTAATGCTGCACCAGCGCAGCTCCCATCATAAAAGGGTTATATATATATATAAGACAAGGCTAGACAATGTTCGGTTTCCGATTCCCAAAATTCGTTGTATTTCTGATTCACCGAACCGATTATGGCCGCGTAAACGGCATTGTCGCTTGTTTTTCTTCTTTCAAAAGTGAATAAAAACCTCCTTACACTGTCAAATACAGTGGAATGTCTGAAAACAACTTTTGTATACTTTGAAGTGAGAAAATTGCTTCAAATCAAATCACTAACATGCACTCCACGGTTGGTGATTATCGGAATACGATAGAGGAACACTCCGACGTTCGTACTCAGATTTCACCAATTTTCGTACCTTGCTTGCCTGTACCAAGAAAATGACCAATTTGATTCTATTTGTCGTTATATATATTTATTACCCAATTGTTATATTCCTTTTCATAAAAATAAAATAAAATAAAACAAGCCGAAAAAGATATGTTTAAAATGTCTTAAGCATGATATTGGCGATAAGTTGTTATCAGAGTACTCTCCCCTGCCTAATAATAGTGATGGCCAAATAATAGTGATGGTGCACATTTTCGGGTGTTATTAATAATAGTGATGGTGCCAAATAATAGTGATGGCGCACAATGATGGCATTTTACCATATTTCTACTATAAATGAAGCAGAATGTAGGCCTTAATTAATTTGGCATTGTTGGGCAAGTTCCCATGCATGCAAGTTGTTCTCATTGGCTCCTTTAATAATGACAGTAAGTAATTTGGTAACAGTACCAGTCTGAGTAAGGTAAAGTACTGTGGTGATTGTAGCCAGGTTGGGTGGAAGCAGGCACGGCATAAAATCCGACATAAAACTTAAATCCGACATAAAACGTAAGTTGTGGTTAATAATGTGGAACTGTTGCCAAGTCATCGCATTCATAATTAAACTGTGCTTTGAATACACGGACATGTTATTGTATTGCTTTATTGCATAGATTTAAATACATGTTCCTGTGTACACACAGAAGCTACTGCGGTGTCGTAACTTTCCATTTATAGCCAAAACCAGTCACGCATGTGTGCACACGACTCACAGCTTCTGTGTCTTCATGATAGCGCATAATTGGGTCACGATAACAGTATTGTTTGGAGAAGTCGGCCACGTCAAGTTAAATTAGTTCATCAGTTGTCACTCAGATTAGTTTCACTGATTATTTTATAATATAAGCCTGGTGATGTGATTTTAGCATTAAGTCCCGTTTTGATAGTAGAAGTCGGTTCCGTCCCAACGATAATTAGTTGTCACTGTGTGATTATAAGCTTTGATGAGTTGTAATTAACTGCGATAATCCGTCTGTTTATACACGGACATCATGATCTAGAGGCCTAAATCCTGTTAGGAATGAGATTCTCCCACATTCCTGTCAACTTGTCAAGTGCACTTCTATTTTTTTTAGTGAGCTGCACGTTTTTTCTAACTTTTTGACTGAAAATTCCGCGACTTTGCAAGAACTTTAAATAATCGTGATGGCGCCTAATAATCGTGATGCTGTCGTATTTTTCTTTAAATAAATAAACGTGACGTCACGTTTATTTGGCAGGAGAGAGTACGTTATACTTGTGATAGTTACGTTACACACACGGTATTAGCAAATGTGACTCTTTCACATTAATTGGTCGATATACACAAATTTTTTTCCGGACCGTCTTTTTGTAAACAAAGCCACGTGAATATCGACCAATCAGAAAGAGGGCATTTTGTTGCCATGATTAATGGTGAATCGTCCCATGTTTGTGCTTTAAATAGATTAGAAAGATTTATAACACTTGAACGTATAAAACAGGTCTATATCGGCATTCTACAGCACTTTACATGGTAAGGAGGGTTTATATCACTTTTGGAAGTAGCAATATACGCGACAATACCGTTTATCCAACCAAAATCGGTGCAGTGAGTCAGAAAATCAACGTTGACGGCCTTCAGCGCTATTCTGTACCGAATTAGTGCCTTCCCCTGTGGTATGTATAAGGTATATATTTCAATATGTTTTTACTACAAGTACTACAAGTTCCCCGTGAGATAGACTCAGACTGGAACCAGCTGGTAGGGAAATTCTTAAATAGCCTGGAGTATCTACAGGAAAACATCTAGCCCCTCCACACCCTCTAACCCCGCCGCAACACACCAGAACTGGTTCCTACGACGTAAGTGTAACTTCAGATGACCACGATACAATCGTAAGTGGAGGAATCGGGCCCGACGAGATCGTAGATAGTTTGTTCAGACGATTGCGATGTCACGTGCATTATGATATCGTAGGTTGTTCTAAATCATGTGATTGACTACCCTACGATCATTCCCAGCTACGATTTTTACGTACACACGGCTGCGATTAACCAGGGCATTCCCTGACTCCAAGCTCACACTATTGGAACAAGACGGCTGTCAATCAAGACTAGGCTGCGATTACGTCGCAAGTGGAGGTATCCAAGGATACGCCACGATTTCGCATCTAAAATCAAACAGTGTGAGTGTCTGATATTATTTTATGACCTACAATTTTGACGTGTGCATGCGCAGTCCAGCTACCGGTTACTTCACACGACGGAAATCTTTCCACTTACGATATTATCGTGGTCGTCTGAATGTACACTAACATTACAGAAACAGAATTTCAGACAGAAATTTAAATTTTATTTTTAACTTTTTGTTTACCAATTTTGAATGGGACATTCTAAGTTTCATGAGCTTTGCCGAAATTAATATTCATACCAATCTTAGTTCTGCTATGTTGTGAAAAGATAACAATGATAGAATCCGTTCTATTATTTCCCGTGGCATCGAAAGTAATGTAACTTCCTCAAATGAATCGTCAGAGAAATTCGATGCGGAAGCGGCCATTTTTCGATTTTAGCTTGAAAATTGAATTACTTCCCTTTAACAAACAAACAAAACAAAAAAAACACGGAACGGAACTGGGCACGGAAATACAATCTGGAACAACCTTCGAATTCATGACATTATAAATATACGCCTTGTCACTGCATGTGTATCGGCCATATTGGATCCATCCAACCCTGTTCCATGGTTTTAGTGCTGCAGGTCAAAGTTATGTAGTAGCACGTCGATATATGGATGTCATGAATGTCCACAATGCTCCGAAATGCTACTCCAGACTCGGAACTTTGACCTGTAGCACTAAAACCACGACACGGCGCTGGAGGGATCCAATATGGCCGTGACTTGTGACTTACTCTTATTATTGCATTATCAGTCCTGATTTAGTTTTGATTTCGGAGCTTTGAAATATATTAGGCCAACATACAACGGATACGTGTTTTTTATGGTGTCTTGGGCTATCTAACAAAGCTTGTGATATCACATAATGTTACCGTATTTAGAAAAAGGAGGACGAAGCAAAATATCTCTATTAATTATTAATGCATCATTTCATATATTAAGGTATAATAACAGTAACGGTATTTGGCTACTCTAAATGGACGCTATGTACTACATGTATTTAGGAATTCCATCTCTCGATCATCATCATCATCATCATCTTCTTCTTCTTCTTCCTCTTCATTCTTCTTCATCTTCTTCATCGTCATCATCATCATCAAGAACAATCATCGGCATCTTCTTCATCATCATCATCATCATCATCATCACCGTCGTCATAAACACCATCATCAGCATAGTCATCATCCGTATCATCACCATCGTCGACATTTTTGTCGCCGTCTTTATCAATCTTCGTCATCATCCATCGTCAGCATTATCCCATCATCAGCTTCGTCGACGTTGTTACCGTCGTCGCCAATCGTGATCATCGTCGTAGCTGTCATCTTTATCGTCACCAACATCGTCATCATTATCCTCATCATAATCATAATCGACTTCATAGTCATTGTCATTACCATCATTCAATTTAGTCATCAATATTATCGTCGTCGTTAGCGCTGTCGATCTAATCATTTTCATCGTGCCATCGTAGTGATTATAGTCCTGGCAACGTCTATATCGTCCCCGTCAAAATCGTCGTCATTTTTCTCATTTTGTAGATTAGGTACACATGCTGACATTACACACGTGTAATGACAGCATGTGTACATGTGGTTAATTGAATCATCATCATAATCGACATAATCAAAATAATGTTGAGTTATCACTAGTTTTTTCGTGAATTTTCATACAAGCCTTAATATCAAACCCGAGTAAAATATGAAATCGTGCTCTAGATGGCTCTTGCCATAAGTTAGCCGGGATATGTTTCATTCTAGATCCAGGTATTTTTACAAACCATGCATCACAACGTGGTACTCATCTTCTATGTGCGTCCTGCATTTATGAAATGCTCGGGATTTTTCTTGATTTTATTCCACATCCCAGGCTCACAACGCAGTTTGTGATTACATGTTCTTAGTCGTAATATTTCTTGGGCTAGGTCACGCGGTAGATTTTGCAAATATGATTCATATTTCATTGTCCGTTTAAAGTTCATGTATAATTTACTACGAGAGGAGTTGTGCATGTCCCACACCAAGTCTGAATAAAATGATCTGTGAGTGTGCTCTCGATGGCCATTATATTTCTTTGGATGAAATGTTCCACACCGACCATACATGGTGTTAGCAACACTTATATTCGATGCTATCCCTGTCGATTATTATTGTGCCTGCAATTATAGTCACTCTAAACATCACAAAGAATGTCATGTACACCCATGCAGCTGCATGTTCTAAGGTCATATATGGCTGAATAATATGTAATTTTTTATTGCTAAATCGCCTCTGTGGACATATATAACCACAACAGGCACGGGTCTACATAATGATTGTGGATTCTTATTGTGCCACCAGTCCATCTAAAATTCATAACATATCATCGTGCCAATATGTTCAAATTGGACCTATATATTCACATAGGTTCTCGTATTGATGAAAAAGTAGAACAAATAGTGCCAATATGGGCTTATTTCGTATTGAAATAAGCCCATATCAGCTTATATTGAACGTTGTGTTTTACATCCACCTGAGCGTCTTTTTCTCAAATACCATATATATGGGCCTAAATCGCAACTTTCAAAAAATCACGTAATGTTCTTCTTTTCACAAGAACAGGCTGTAAAATCAAGCCTTTTCTCGAGAAAATAACCACAATTCAGCTTTTTTTATTTGCGCGAGATCAATTCATATTGGCATTATTTGAAAACACAAATACGCTCTATATATATAGACCTAAACTCTGGTTATTAAAACAGCCCCATTTGGAAATATTTATTTATGAAATAAGCACGTATTGTGCTTATTTTTAAGAAAATAACCTGGAAAATAACACGAATAAACCAACTCACGGCCTACCATAATTATGAACGGTCTTTATACTGGTTGTAATCCATTGTGGACGGAGCCATCCACCGGAATAACGTGTAACTTTACGTATGAGGGAAGCAAGCCCCCAGTAACCCCTAAATACCATTTTATGGTAAAGATATGTTCAGGAGATGTCACTTTACTTAAATATACTACAGCTCCGGGATAGAGACACTCATTCGTGGGGCAAGGATGCTGATTATATGAAAATATGAGGTTTTTTTAATCCAATTTTAAGTCAATTAGTACACCATATGAGGGAAGCAAGCCCCCAGGGACCCCTAATTCCATTTGTATGACCAATGATATTGTATGTATCTGTGCAGGAGATTCCCCTTTAATCAAATACAGTAGAGCTACAGGGTGGCGAGACATTCATGCATGGGGCATGGATGCTGATATGAAAATAGGGGGCTTTACCCAATTTTAAGTCAATAGGTACACCATATGAGGGAAGCAAGCCCCCAGGGACCCCTAATTCCTTTCTATATGACCATCTAAATTGTATATATCTCTGCAGAAAATGTCCCTTTACTGGAATTTACTAGAACTTCGGGGAGGAGACACATTCATGGGGCACGGATGCTGATATGCAATTGGAAATATGTTTTTTAGTCAAATTTCGAGTCTTTATAGGCCCACCATATGCGGGAAGCAGTCCACCAATAACTCATAATTCCCTTTTTATGACCATGGTAATGCTATATATCTCTGCAGGAGATGTCCCCTTACTAAAATTTACTAGAACTCCGGGGTGGAGACACACATTCGTGGGGCAGAGATGCTGATAACATGAAAATAGGGGGGGGGTACCAATTTTTAAGTCAATAAGTAAACATATGAGTGGAGCAAGCCCACAGGGACCCCTAATTCCCTTTTTATGACCGTGGATATGTATATATATATATATATATATATATATATATATATATATATGTGCAGGAGATGTCCCGTTAATCAAATATACTAGAAATCCGGGATGGAGACACATTCATGGGACATGGATGCTGATGACATGAAAATCGGTGTTTTGGGGCCAATTTCAAGTAAATAAGTACTGGTACATCAATTATGAGTGAAGCAAGCCCTTGGCGATACCCAATTTTTGTGACACAAGCGCCAAAACATGTGCCATTAGTCGCACATTTCATCGCTTGTGTCGCTTTCGGTGCGCGCCGAAACATGCGCTAATGGCGCACTTTTTGTCGCTTTCGGAAAAATAAAAAAAAACAGTAACACATTATATTCTTGAAATTTGTGCCCACCCAGCTTTCTGTGAGAAATTTTAAGGCCTTGTGTATCAAGTTTGCGAAAACACCAGAAAACAACAAACTAAAGATAAGCATGCATAGACGGTGGCCACTTTGGATCGGGATGAGGTGTGTGTGTATAGAATATATGATATATGTGGGGGGGGGGCACCATATACAACACCCTTTGTTATCCTCTTCCCTATTTGCCACCCTTCTGATTGGCCCATGTGCTGTCACGTGCCGGGCGACAAATCACACTGTCGCCCGCTGACCCGGGAGACATTGTTTTTGTCGCCCGCCTGATGTTAGATTGCAAGACTATCTCCAAACACACACTGCAGTAACTCATCTATTTCACATCACTACGACGTACTAAAAAATCATAGATCTTATATACCCCACGGATTCGCAAAACACACCAGTTGTGGTGTTTGCTAATTTGCATATATTTCGTGAACACTAATATTCGAACTTTTAAGTTGATACATTTATCGGACAAGCGTTATTATTTACTTTTTACATCGAAACATCTCGGTGATTCAATTTGTTCAGGTCGACATTATGATGCAAGATTGAAAGATAGGATCCCTTGAGGTTGGTTGGTTATAAATGTTTGCTGGTAGACAACGTAATGCATACGTTTGTCGCGAATGAATGGTACTGTACGCTTATCCTCCGCGATGTCTGCAATGTGATCATAGAAGTATTTTATGCGAGGATCGCCATGAGCACTGACGCATATGAATGTACATTAATGAAATTGACAAACTTCCCAATAGCTTTTGGGGAAGACCGTTATGAAATGAACATCGCGAGTAAATTGCGCGCACAAGACGACATTGAATATGCCACATTGCAGAAGACGAGAACATACCTATATGGCTTATATTGGTTTACATTGCATGGCCCGATATTGACGATTTAACCACCAAATTGATCGTAAATAAACGCGGATTATCAAACGCTTAACAGATTGACTATCGTTTATGGAACAGAAATGCTATGGTACGATAAGTTTTACTGACAATATACATAATCGGGAAAGAAAGCACTCGTAGTCACAGTGCAAAATCGTGCGTGTGGATGGCAAGGATTTTATTTCTGTGGTATAATCGGATAACAAAACAGTTGTCGCCCTTCTTCTCGGGAGACATTGAGATTTGTCACCCGCTCGAGAACGGAATGTCTCCCTCGGAGCTTGACACAATTATAAAAAATTCGAATAAGTAATAAGGAATGGAAGTCGCCTTCGTTTTAATTGGCACTGCATGTGCCAGGGGTGAATATATCGTTAAGATAGATAACTCTGGTCGCCAGACAAGAAATCCATCCAACAATACCCAACAGAAACTCATCTGCCACTCAGAGCCTGTCTGTCTGTATCCGTCAGTCTGTGCAATGGCAACTCGCACTGTCTCTTTGATTTTGCTGTCCCATTTTGCCGATAGCCTGGCATATTGTCCCACTTTGCCCAGTGCGATGTCCCGCTTTGCCCAAAGGCATGGGCAAAGTGGGACAAAACAAGAGGTCCCAAAAGGGACTTTCCGAGATGTTGTTTGATATCAATGACCACCCGATTATATGCGCCGATGAATTGTATATACGTGTCATTCTCCCAAAAGCGTATATATTGTGTTCATTTGATTTTTCAGAATTGCTGCTTTGTGTACAATCTAAAAAGGTTCTGTTTTTATCAAAGGGGAGTCCGTTGTAAAACATAAAATGATCTATCTCCATCTTCCATTTATCTATGCGCATTTATGAACCTTCAAACTAACCAGAAGTCAGTGGTTTTACCTGTGCAAACAATGCACATTAAAGTAGCGGGACGATCGACGGTGTTGTACAACGGAAAGTGGTCAGTGGTGTTACCAAAATATAATTGTTATTTATGGTAATACAAAACAGTTGAGAGTATAATTACTTATCTTTGCTAAGTTCTGTTGCAGCCATTCTTGAAAGTCATGGGGGAGTTTTGTAATATCCCAGAACGTTAAAGTGGATATAAACCATACAAACAGGTTAATTAAACATTGTATCCTTTTCAGTCAGTGTTGCCCACACAAGCACAATAAAATTGTAAAATGAGGAATATAATTTAAAATTTATGCAAACAAAACAACCTTGGTAAAAAGCAAAGGGAGGTATATTTGATTGTTTGTTTAAATGTCTGTGGTGTTACCGTGGCAGTGGTGTTACCATAGATGCAACATATCCAACTTAATTGACATAATTTATAACTTGAGCATCTTAAATCTTAAAGGGGTACTGTACACAAAGATAGGCGATTTTTTTTTATTTACTCCCATTGAAATAACTTTCAAGTTAGATTGTGTTCGTGTTATATGAGTTTCGTATAAACCTAATTTAGCGAAGAAAATATTGATCTTGGAAACAAAAATATTACGATTTCAAACTACGCGCCATGTTGTTGACCTTCACTGGAGAAGACGCAGGTCGCAGGAAGAACCGGAAGTTCATTGCTCACAGCTTCGATTGATGCATTCAATCTATTCCATCGAACAATCTCACTCCATATAAAATACTTGACGCTTTATGACTCTTGTTTCTTTCTCCTTTTTTCCCGAATCGGTTATAACGGGCCTTCTTTTGCAAGTAACATGTTTTGTTTGCAACTCAATAATGTTCGCGAACGGCCGTCGATAAAAGACACGCAACATATGCGATTTCAAGAACGGTAACTCGTAATGGCATAATTCTCCATTTTATGACTCCAGCCATAAATGAATTTATATTAAATAATTCAATTTTACTTTTACGATAGCCTGTTAACCGGAACGTTTTCAGTAGACATCGTCGAATCAAATTAGTTATTTTATAAGATAATATTCATATTAGATCGCTATTGTCACCGGGAATTTATTGAAATTGGGGTACAGTACCCCTTTAAGAGTTGTTTGCAGAAAAGGAATATGTTTGTTGTTGTCGAAAATCTGTGTCATTTTATTCTCCTAACACCATACTTTGCATTGCACAGCACATGGCTTGTGTTTTATGTCACACAGATAGAAGCTAGGCCACCTGTGTTAAATATTGGAGTAAATGTATGAGCAAAGAATTTGTCTACTATATGACACATTGTTATTATGTAACATATTCTCATTCAGTTTGGTCGAATAGACCTGTTTGCATACTTTAAATAATGGTTCTGTGAAACAGCATTCCATAAGCCTTGGGTATGAGAAATCCATGTAGATGTATGGTGGTTAGACCCGTTAAGATGGGTTAAATAGTTTTATTAGACTGCCAATCAACATTCTGATTCAATTTAATTGACATTTTTAAAGAAAAAATGTCAAGTATGTCACTTTAATGTAGAGGACTTGGGGTATTTTGTTATTTAGTTTAACCTTTCTTTTATTGGAACGACTCCAAACATAAAAAAATATTTAAGAAATGACCATACGATTGTACGTAGCTAGCTGTTAATAAAGGCCAACATGGTGAATGTCATTGGTGTTACAATTGGCGTCAGTGGTGTTACTTTGTAGTCAGTGGTGTTACCTTTGATTAATCATTTATCCAAATTTCCCATATGAGCTGTTTTTGCGAAGTGTGCACCTATAGACAGACAATGTATAGTCACTCCCTTACAGTTGGTGAGATGTCACATACCCAAGGGTATTCTCAGAGCCATCAGAACATGGGTACTCAACTATTGACACACTTTAAGCTTTCTCGAGTGTATGGTGCTAGTTCAACATTCCATGGGCCAGTTAATGTGCAAATTTTCATCACAATTCTATGTTAACACAACTAATCTATTTGTAGAAATATATGGAATGTGTACACCTTACGCATGGAACTACCTCATGGGGCATCATTGTGCAGTAACACCACTGACACCGTTTATTGTGTCATCTTCTGCGAACGTGTCCAGTCTATAAGAGAAAGAGTGCCACAGTGCGCCACTATCGATATCTTGCTGGTCACATATCTGATTTTTCACTGGGGATAAAAATAGAACTTGTTGAATAGTTTGATTTTTTTCATTTTTCAAAACGAATCAATACGCTTTCATGAGAATGACCCATACCAATCAACGGCTTTCCATTTTTTTCCGGCGAAAACCCTATCTAAAATTCCTTGAAAACATTTGGTGTCCCAAAGGTATAAGCCCACCCATCAGCGTAGGCCTACGTTTATTAAATATCATTACCGTCACGCGGATTTCTACTATACCGCGGTCTATTAAAATTCGGAGTAATGGCTTATTCTATCATATTATGTATGAGTTTAGTCAAGGTGAACCCATTTTTGTCACATTCCCTATTAATTTAAATTGTGAAAAAAATCGAAAATACTTAAAATCGTCATTACCGTCACGCGTCATATTCCAGTGCACGTAAGACGTCGTTCCTATAGCCGTGTGGACTAAGACGCTGGATGTTATTTAATGAGTGGTGATAAGAAATTCCAAACAAAATTGATATTAGGCCTAATTGGAAGACAATGTGTCTTCGAGTTATGCATGCATTACGCATACAGTCGGGTTATGCAGATATCTGTCAATCACTTAATTTCTCAGAAAATACAAATAATAGTTGTAAGCGCTCACTCGGGACGAGAACAATTACAATTCAATAGTCCATTAAACTCTAAATTTATGCGAAATGCACATAATTTCCCGAGTGTGGGCCTATTGTAAATTTTCATTTCCGGTGGCCGATTTTTCGAAGCGTTGTTTTTATTTCATATGAAGATTGCATTTATTTGCACAAATTACGTAATTCCCTGTTGACAGCTCATATGCATTAAGATATTGAGAACCGGATTTATCCGGAGATCTTTGTGGTACTGTTTTTTATATTTTTATCTCCTACAAAAGTCGACCATGATTTATTAGCATGGCCTATTGTCGAGGCACTCGGACCTGGCATTGATGAATTTGATCACCGCTTAATAAAACGATATTGCTTCCAAAGTTATCAAGTGACGTGTCTACAGAATGTTCATCGCTACTCTCAAGAATATTGACAGAGGTGATTCTGTGAGGCTGACATCAGGAGAAACTGTTGTTGGTAGAGGACCGTTTCTACAGGTAAATTTGTAATCTATTAATATTATCTACTTAATAATTTATACTTTTATTAAGTTTTAAGTTGCCAAATCGGTGGCTGGTGCATTTTAGAAATGAAAATCGAGAACATTATCATCTAATATTATTCGTTCATGAAAGCGAGAGATCTGCTGAGGCCAAATGTGTAGTATACAGAGGAAACGGGCCAGCTCGTCCCAGGGCCAACTCGGTCCAGTTGACCTGGGCCAACTCGCCCCGGCCAACTCGGTCTAAAGGATAATGTCTTATTTAAATTGTTTTCTTTGGTGTCTTTTTGCTTGTTTTCTCTCTCTCTCCCTCTCTCACCCCCCCCCCCCCCCCCCCCCTTCTCTCTCTCTCTCTAAGCCTAAGGGTTGTCAGGAGATAGATTGGATAGTTGGGTAGTAGTGATAACTATTTATTTCGCTGATAACAAGAATAAAAACATAAGAACATTTATATATATAACATGAACTTGAAAAATATATGAATATGAAAAATTACGACGACTAAATTTGACGAACGAATATGACGGAATGAATATGACGAATGAATATATATATATGATGAATGATTATGACGAATGAATATGACGAATTACGGCGAATGAATTCTCCACAGTCAGTTGGCCCCCCGCTCCTCAAAGATGCATTCTTCTTCAAATATAATGAAGCACATTTCTTTAGGAATGCGCCTGTGGTCAGTTCTGGTGTATCGGCTGTGTACGAATCCCATAGGTCTCTAATGCACTTTGCTTTGTGAGTGTCCGGCTGTCGGTTTCAAGGTCGACGGCTAGGACGTTCAATTCTACGATTGATGCTTCGTGCATCAATAGAGGCATCAGCTTGTAAAATGTCACGGAACATCTTTGTGGTTATGATGTCAGATAATAATTGCACTGCTTATATACTGTATGTGGTCGGCATATGAAAGTGATTATCTATCACACGTTCTGAAGCCATCTCACCCTCTGAAGTGTGAGGTGTGATTAGTCGACTGGTTACTGTGTAAACAACCTGCTTCTATTGTTTTGATAGGAATGGGTTTCCCTACAGCCAGAGATAGTGAGATGAATTCAGAGAATAAGAGAATCTTTAATATTCAGAATGTGAAAACAGTTCATTAAATAGTGTTCTTTATGAATCTGCCGGTTTGTCGTTCAAACCGACTAATGTGATATACTGGCTATTATCTTTGCAAACAAACGTGCCTAAAGTAATCTAAATGTCAAAATTGATGGACATAACTCTGAAATATATCATCATCTGAACTTAAGAAATTAATATATTAACTTAATACAAACTTAACACAAATTTAATACCTGGGCCAACTCGGCCCTGAAAGCTGGGCCAGCTCGCCCCAAAAACTGCCTGGACCGAGTTGGCCCTGGGACGAGTGGGCCCGGATCCAGTACAGAGACAGATTGGGCACAATCCAAAATGGGCTACGTAGCTCATTTTGTCTATCATACATTCATAGCCCAATTGAGCTACATTTTTAATGTGATTTACACACATCTATCGATTACGGCCATATCACCAAAAAAAAAAAACAGTTTAAATTGTATTTCATTAGTTGTGTAATACTATCACGCCTACAAACTCATTGACTTGTTTTTGCAAGATATCCTGTTACTAGTACCAGGAGTATGTGCAATGACATGCTCAACTATAGCCATAAGACAAATTAACATCATAATATTAAACTTTGTTTTACACTGTTACAGTACCATTTTTTGTCCCCACGACATTCCGTCGGAGGACTATAGTAGTGACCCTCGTCCGTGTGTCCGTCCATCCTTCCAGAACTTTTGTCAAGTCTGTCTTCTGTCATTTTCAGTTCAATGTTTTTTAAACTTTGCACATATATCCACCAGCATGGGAACCTGTGCACTTGCGATATTGAGTTCGGTTGGACTTATTTTGGCAGAGTTATTGCCCTTTTTGCACATAGAATCGTACATCTTGAGACACATCTTTTATCCGAGTCTGTATTCCGTCATTTTCCAGTCAATTTTTTATGAACTTGGCACAGATGTCTACCAGCATGGAACCTGCACAGGTATGCGATTTTTAGTGTAATCGGCAGAGTTATTGTCCTTTTTCGACATACATGTAGCATCATAATACTGGGACGCATCTTTTGTCCGAGCCTGTATTCCGTCATTTTCCAGTAAATTTTTTTAAAACTTGGCACATACATGTATGTCATCCTTTTCAGCCGGAGTCAATTTGGTGGAGTTATTGCTCTTTAAATAGGCTTTCTGCCCCCTGACAATTCATTGGAGGACTATAGTATTGACCCTCATCCTTCCGTCCGCTGGAACTTTGTCATTTTGGCGGAGTTATTGCCATTTTTCGACATTGAATTACAAAGTACATCCTTGGAAGCATCTTTGTCCGAATCTGTATTCTTAAATAAATGTTATATTTCGACATTTAAGAGTTTTCCAGATTTGGTTATTTGTATGCAGCTCAGTTATAAGACAATGCACAAGTGTTTATTCCATATATTAATATAATTCTATATAACCTCCACTCCAAATGAAGCCACCATCAGATAACTCTGTGGCCAAGCGGCATTTTAGTTTTCATTAAATAGCTAGCTGTAGGTTCGATTCCAATGATCAGAACATCAATAGCTTGGAAAATGATGCGTTATGTCCAGAGGTTAATTTAATTGTGTATTATGATCTGTATTCCAGGTTGCTGACAAACGAGTGTCAAGAAACCATGCCCTTGTTGAAATTGTTGATGAAATTATCAATATAATACCAGTAAGTGAACACATTTGTAAATATACTGGGTGTGTTGTATAATTTTTAAATAAACCCACTCATTGTCTTGAAACCTTTATTGTACACTGTTGTACTAGTACTTTTAGTATTCAAATATATAGTGCGAAATTTGGCAACATGGAAGTTAACAAATAATTTAATCATGATAGATTTTCATCTGACAGTACATGTAGATACAAATTCTTTGTGAATGAACATTGCTATCTAAGCTGTCATCTGCCATTGTTTTTGTGACTCTCATGTCTGTTTATTTGTTTATCTGTTTATTGGTTTCCGAATGATAAGTTGAATTTATTAGTTCAACTTACTTTGTAAGTTTGAGTTATTGGCATGGGTTGGCGTCTGTGTGTCCATCAACAATTTCCTTTGGTGCGGGCTACAGGTTGTACCTTTGGTCTGATCTTTATGAAATTTGTCTTGAATGTTGACATTGACATGTAGATGGGAACGAGTCATTTTGAGGTCATTCGGCCAAAAAACATGGCCCCTAGCGGCCATCTTGGATTTCAAAATTAAATCCATTGGCGCAGTCTACAGGTCGTACTGTTCGTCTGATCATCATGAAATTTGTCATGGATGTTAATATTGACATGTAGATGGGAACGATTCATTTTGGGGTCGTTCGGCCAAAAAACATGCCGCCAGCAGCCATCTTGGATTTTATTCTTTGCATGACTAAATCCTTTGGCCCGGGCTACAGGTCGTAGCTTTGGTCGGATCTTCATGAAATTTGTCATGGATGTTAAGAATGACATGTAGATGGGAACGAGTCCTTTTGGGGTCATTCGGCCAAAAAACATGGCCGCCAGCAGTAGTGTTGAAACGATTAATCGATTAGTCGAAATCGACGCGATTATTAAATTAGTCGATCCCGAAATATGCTAGTCGACTAGTCGAGAAAAAGCACTACCTAAGTGCTATCATGACAGCAGTGCCATTGCATGGCAATATTATCACGTAATCTGTAACAGTTAATACATATTAACTTCTTAGAGCTTATTGCATTGTTCCTTTAACCCAATATACGTACACATAACACTGTATCATTATACAAGCATAAGGGCCCTGCCCTTGCAAGTTAAACTTTTTGTGGGGTCCTGTTGATATATATATATTATAATTATATTGAATACGAAATAAATCTTATTATTGAATCTTAATGATGCCACTGCCAGTCATGCACGAGCGGTGAACTCCATGACCTGAACTGAACCCAATGTATGCACATGTACCGGTATGCGCGGTTTCTTTTATGTTGATCATCAAAGACACAAAGTGTCGCTGCCGACCGAACACTGTCTAGTTCAATGGGAACAATTGACCAGTGAAAACTTCTAGAGTAATGATGCAACAAAATGGCTTCAATGATATACAAAACATAATTCGCAACATGTCAAGCTGGTAAAGTCAACTCAGTAACTGAATAGATCCTAGATCATTCTAATACCCATACCGCCCCCCCACCCCGCGACATGAGGCGCCAATTCAGAGAGACAATAGAACACACCAGACATCTCGTTAGCGAGACTTACTAACGAGACTTGCCTATTTATTTCCTGGTTACCGGCGACAATTTTGTTTATATAAAATGTTTTATTACCTGCATTCCCCAAACCATGAGATTATATGGAGGTTGCAGGAGAGCCTGGTTTAAGACATCAAATTGGGAGACTTACGGGCAAAACGGGAGATTATATAGTTCACGTGCTTTCTGTTTTAACGTTCTGAAACGAAGAGTTGGATACTCAAAACTGCACATGGCCCTTTTTATACGTCATATGGGCATAGAAACTGGAACTCTTAGAAGGGGTCCGACTAGTCGACTAGTAGTCGATTACCTCTGGCGACTAGTCGATTCCATAAAAACGCTAATCGTTTCAACACTAGCCAGCAGCCATTTTATATTTTACTCTTTGCATGACTAAATCTTTTGGCACAGGCTACAGGTCGTACCTTTGGTCCGATCATTATGAGATTTGTCATGGCTGTTGACATTGACATGTAGATGGGAACGAGTCATTTTTGGGTCATTCAGCCAAAAAACATGGCCGCTGGCAGCCATCTTGGATTTCAAAATTAAATCCATTGGCGCAGGCTACAGGTCGTACTATTCGTCTGATCATCATGAAACTTGTCATGGATGTTAATATTGACATGTAGATGGGAACGAGTCATTTTGGGGTCATTCGGCAGAAAAACATGGCCGCCAGCAGCCATCTTAGATTTTACTCTTTGCATGACTAAATCCTTTGGCACAGGCTACAGGTCGTACCTTTGGTCAGATCATTATGAGATCTTCATGGCTGTTGACATTGACATGTAGATGGGAACGAGTCATTTTGGGGTCATTTGGCCAAAAAACATGGCCGCTGGCGGACATCTTGGATTTCAAAATTAAATCCATTGGCGCGGGCTACAGGTCGTATTATCGTCTGATCATCATGAAATTTGTCATGGATGTTAATATTGACATGTAGATGGGAACAGGTCATTTTGGGGTCGTTCGGCCAAAAACATGGCCGCCAGCAGCCATATTGGATTTTACTCTTTGCATGACTAAATCCTTTGGCGCGGGCTACAGGTCGTAGCTTTGGTCGGATCTTGATGAAATTTGTCATGGATGTTAACAATGGCATGTAGATGGGAACGAGTCCTTTTGGGGTCATTCGGCCAAAAAAGATGGCCGCTGGCGGCTATCTTGGATTTCAAAATTAAATCCATTGGCACGGGCTACAGGTCGTACTATTCGTCTGATCATCATTAATTTTGTCATGAATGTTAATATTGACATGTAAATGGGAACGAGTCAGTTTGGGGTCGTTCGGCCAAAAAACATGGCCGCCAGCAGCCATCTTGAATTTTACTCTTTGCATGACTATATCCTTTGGCGCGGGCTACAGGTCGTAGCTTTGGTCGGATCTTCATGAAATTTGTCATGGATGTTAACAATGACATGTAGATGGGAACGAGTCCTTTTGGGGTCGTTTGGCCAAAAAACATGGCCGTCAGCAGCCATCTTAGATTTTACTCTTTGCATGACTAAATCCTTTGGCACAGGCTACAGGTCGTACCTTTGATCCGATCATTATGAGATCTGTCATGGCTGTTGACATTGACATGTAGATGGGAACGAGTCATTTTTGGGTCATTCGGCCAAAAAACATGGCAGCTGGCAGCCATCTTGGATTTCAAAATTAAATCCATTGGCGCAGGCTACAGGTCGTACTATTCGTATGATCATCATGAAACTTGTCATGGATGTTAATATTGACATGTAGATGGGAACGAGTCATTTTGGGGTCGTTTGGCCAACAAACATGGCCGCCAGCAGCCATCTTGGATTTTACTCTTTGCATGACTAAATCCTTTGGCGCGGGCTACAGGTCGTAGCTTTGGTCGGATCTTCATGAAATTTGTCATGGATGTTAAGAATGACATGTAGATGGGAACGAGTCATTTTGGGGTCATTCGGCCGAAAAACATGGCCGCCAGCAGCCATCTTAGATTTTACTCTTTGCATGACTAAATCCCTTGGCACAGGCTACAGGTCGTACCTTTGGTCAGATCATTATGAGATCTGTCATGGCTGTTGACATTGACATGTAGATGGGAACGAGTCATTTTGGGGTCGTTCGGCCAACAAACATGGCCGCCAGCAGCCATCTTGGATTTTACTCTTTGCATGACTAAATCCTTTGGCGTGGGCTACAGGTCGTAGCTTTAGTCGGATCTTCATGAAATTTGTCATGGATGTTAAGAAAGACATGTAGATGGGAACGAGTCATTTTGGGGTCATTCGGCAGAAAAACATGGCCGCCAGCAGCCATCTTAGATTTTACTCTTTGCATGACTAAATCCTTTGGCACAGGCTACAGGTCGTACCTTTGGTCAGATCATTATGAGATCTGTCATGGCTGTTGACATTGACATGTAGATGGGAACGAGTCATTTTGGGGTCATTCGGCCAAAAAACATGGCCGCTGGCGGACATCTTGGATTTCAAAATTAAATCCATTGGCGCGGGCTACAGGTCGTATTATCGTCTGATCATCATGAAATTTGTCATGGATGTTAATATTGACATGTAGATGGGAACAGGTCATTTTGGGGTCGTTCGGCCAAAAACATGGCCGCCAGCAGCCATATTGGATTTTACTCTTTGCATGACTAAATCCTTTGGCGCGGGCTACAGGTCGTAGCTTTGGTCGGATCTTGATGAAATTTGTCATGGATGTTAACAATGGCATGTAGATGGGAACGAGTCCTTTTGGGGTCATTCGGCCAAAAAACATGGCCGCTGGCGGCTATCTTGGATTTCAAAATTAAATCCATTGGCACAGGCTACAGGTCGTACTATTCGTCTGATCATCATTAATTTTGTCATGAATGTTAATATTGACATGTAAATGGGAACGAGTCAGTTTGGGGTCGTTCGGCCAAAAAACATGGCCGCCAGCAGCCATCTTGAATTTTACTCTTTGCATGACTATATCCTTTGGCGCGGGCTACAGGTCGTAGCTTTGGTCGGATCTTCATGAAATTTGTCATGGATGTTAACAATGACATGTAGATGGGAACGAGTCCTTTTGGGGTCGTTTGGCCAAAAAACATGGCCGTCAGCAGCCATCTTAGATTTTACTCTTTGCATGACTAAATCCTTTGGCACAGGCTACAGGTCGTACCTTTGATCCGATCATTATGAGATCTGTCATGGCTGTTGACATTGACATGTAGATGGGAACGAGTCATTTTTGGGTCATTCGGCCAAAAAACATGGCAGCTGGCAGCCATCTTGGATTTCAAAATTAAATCCATTGGCGCAGGCTACAGGTCGTACTATTCGTCTGATCATCATGAAACTTGTCATGGATGTTAATATTGACATGTAGATGGGAACGAGTCATTTTGGGGTCGTTCGGCCAACAAACATGGCCACCAGCAGCCATCTTGGATTTTATTCTTTGCATGACTAAATCCTTTGGCGCGGGCTACAGGTCGTAGCTTTGGTCGGATCTTCATGAAATTTGTCATGGATGTTAAGAATGACATGTAGATGGGAACGAGTCATTTTGGGGTCATTCGGCCGAAAAACATGGCCGCCAGCAGCCATCTTAGATTTTACTCTTTGCATGACTAAATCCTTTGGCACAGGCTACAGGTCGTACCTTTGGTCAGATCATTATGAGATCTGTCATGGCTGTTGACATTGACATGTAGATGGGAACGAGTCATTTTGGGGTCTTTCGGCCAACAAACATGGCCGCCAGCAGCCATCTTGGATTTTACTCTTTGCATGACTAAATCCTTTGGCGCGGGCTACAGGTCGTAGCTTTGGCCGGATCTTCATGAAATTTGTCATGAATGTTAAGAATGACATGTAGATGGGAACGAGTCATTTTGGGGTCATTTGGCAGAAAAACATGGCCGCCAGCAGCCATCTTAGATTTTACTCTTTGCATGACTAAATCCTTTGGCACAGGATACAGGTCGTACCTTTGGTCAGATCATTATGAGATCTGTCATGGCTGTTGACATTGACATGTAGATGGGAACGAGTCATTTTGGGGTCATTCGGCCAAAAAACATGGCCGCTGGCGGACATCTTGGATTTCAAAATTAAATCCATTGGCGCGGGCTACAGGTCGTACTATCGTCTGATCATCATGAAATTTGTCATGGATGTTAATATTGACATGTAGATGGGAACAGGTAATTTTGGGGTCATTCGGCCAAAAACATGGCCGCCAGCAGCCATATTGGATTTTACTCTTTGCATGACTAAATCCTTTGGCGCGGGCTACATGTCGTAGCTTTGGTCGGATCTTGATGAAATTTGTCATGGATGTTAACAATGGCATGTATATGGGAACGAGTCCTTTTTGGGGTCATTCGGCCAAAAAACATGGCCGCTGGCGGCTATCTTGGATTTCAAAATTAAATCCATTGGCGCGGGCTACAGGTCGTACTATTCGTCTGATCATCATTAATTTTGTCATGAATGTTAATATTGACATGTAAATGGGAACGAGTCAGTTTGGGGTCGTTCGGCCAAAAAACATGGCCGCCAGCAGCCATCTTGAATTTTACTCTTTGCATGACTATATCCTTTGGCGTGGGCTACAGGTCGTAGCTTTGGTCGGATCTTCATTAATTTTGTCATGAATGTTAATATTGACATGTAGATGGGAACGAGTCCTTTTGGGGTCGTTTGGCCAAAAACATGGCCGCCAGCAGCCATCTTGGATTTTACTCTTTGCATGACAATCCTTTGGCGCGGGCTGTTCATCTTGTCTTACTTAGACATTTCAATTAACACCTTTCCTATTCCTCCATTTACTGTCAACCATTAAATTATTCCCCTACCTAAGTTGAGCTACAGTGTCATTGACACTTTCATTTGGATTGAGATATACATGTATATCTTATATTTATAAATTTGGTGTACATGTACCGGTATGTGATGCCATATGAAAATAAAGCTCTACAGTTGCAATTAGAGTGCTGTCTGCTCTACTTAACAAGCATAAATATAAATTACCAACTACATTTTAAACGGACATGGCTCATTCGAACCCCAAAGTTATGTATACATAATTTGGTTAGAGGTATCTCAATACATACCTATGAGGAAGTTTTGCGAACAAATATGTCGATATAGCATAGAATTTACTTTTTATTTCTTAAGATTGTTTGATAAATTTTAGATTGTTTTGTTTGTGCCGCATCAATTTTTTTATTCAGTGTGTCGCTTAAAAATTTTATATGTGGATCATTGGAAGAAAATCGAGAGCTATCGATGCTCTGAAACATTTATAGCACTACATAATTTTGGTGATTAAAACGAAGAGAAAGCAGTGCATGAAGATAAATAGTTTCCAGTTAATTTAAGATAAGGCAATATATTTTTTCCAGATATTCGTGCATTAATTGTTTCCGATTCCAGAACTTTAGTGAATACAAATGGCACATTAAGCATTCAGACACCAAACATTGTGTTCAAAGTGTTTTTTTTATGACTTCAGCAAATATTATTTGGTATATTTTGGAGCGCAAACTTCCATGTGGCTTTAAGCTATTAATTAATATTGCTATATTATTATCTTCTATATTTAAAGTGATGTGAAACACTCCGGTATGGTGATCAAATAGAAATGGAGAATAATCTTGCTCAAAGTAGTTATGTTTACGAATATTAATCAAAATTAACAACACACACCGTCATTCTTATATATTAATTAAATGCAATGGCGCTAGATGGCGAAATCGTTTGCGTTAGTTTATCGCCGATTGTTGCGTCCCGAATTGAGATGTAAATATTTACAATTGAGCGTAGTTCAGACGACGTTTTCTATTAAGTGGTATGGTCGATTTCTTTGATATGTTGAGTGATATTAGTAGAATGCTACATTCCACAGGTTGGCATAGATCCTGACAACTAACTTATAAGTTTATCGCACTAGAACAAGTCCATAATATGTCTTTAAATGTTTTATCATGACATGTATTCTGATATTTCTATGTAATCTGAATTACAGAAAGCAAATAATCCGTTGTTTTACAAGAAGAAAGGATCCGATGAGAAAACAATTCTGACCAAAGACGAGGAATTTAGACTTCACAATGGCGACCAGATTGGACTTCTTCCTGATGCACTGTGGTACGAGGTCTCTATTACAGGAGGGTCAAAGAGGTGAGTTGATTTTAGTCAATACAAATTTGTGGTATGAGTTTGAGGGGAAAACTTGTATCCATTTCCAGATCTATGGTATGAAAGGACAAGACCGGTTAAAGTTCTTATACTGTTTTAGATCACTCTAGACACATCTGGCATCCTTGAATAAAGTTTCACTTTCTGAGCTTTTTTTATGATTGGATGTGGCAGGTTCAACATCCTTTGTTGTTGTTTTAGCTCAACTTGACAAAGTCAAGTTTGAGCTATTGTCATGGGTTGGCGTCCGTCCGTTCATGCTTTATTCTTCATTATAATATGTAGGGGTATGATGTTGTATTATGCAATTAAAAATTTAACTCAACATTATGAGACAAATGAAGCCTCCTCTCATAGAATCAAGACAATTAAGCTATTTGGTGATAGGATTGTTGTGTGTGAAATTATTAATTATTCCAGCAGTTCTTTGTACTGAAAGGGACGAAAAAAGAAAATGTTATTTTCAACCTATCAAATGTATTAAAATCCATTTTTTTGTCTTGTCATCATTATTGCTTAGATTCTATATATATAATGAAGATGATGATATATGAAATTCAAGATTTTTTTGCTAGATTGATCCAGAGAAATTCTTTGTTGAAAATCTCTTGCATTTTTTGGCTTGTTTTATGCAAAATGTGCATTTGCCACTTAAAGCAATAGCCGGAAGATTCTTGGTGAAGCTCCAAGGCAAGAATATCATGAGAATAAATTTCTAAAAGTTGTATTCTGAATTGATCACAAGTCTTTATTGTACCACGAAATTTTCGGAGGACTATTGTAATCAGCTCCATCCGTCCGTCCGTCCGTGCATCCACGTTTTCGGCTGACCTTTTATTTAACACAGATGCTCTTTGTTATAATGTGTAATCATCCCTTATCATTCCAGTTTTTTTTTCAGCTCACAGAAAAATGGGCTGGATGATAATCCAAGTAAGTTGATCTGTAGTATGACTAAATCCTTTAGCACAGACTACAGGTCGTACCTTGTGTCTGATCATCATGAAATTTTTCATGGCTATTGAAATTGGAATGTAGATGGGAACGAGTCATTTTGGGGGTCATTCGGACGAAAAACATGGCCACCAGCAGCCATCTTTGATT
Organism: Siphonodentalium dalli; assembly: GCA_032622095.1. Taxonomy (NCBI): domain Eukaryota; kingdom Metazoa; phylum Mollusca; class Scaphopoda; order Gadilida; family Siphonodentaliidae; genus Siphonodentalium; species Siphonodentalium dalli. Next base: position 112,138,638 of record CP136066.1, on the reverse strand, counting down.
TCAAAATTCAATCCATTAGCACGGGCTACAGGTCGTACTGTTCGTCTGATCATCATGAAATTTGTCATGGATCTTAATATTGACATGTAGATGGGAACGATTAATTTTGGGGTCATTCAGCCAAAAAACATGGCCGCAGCAGCCATCTTGGATTTTACTCTTTGTATGACTAAATCCTTTAGCACGGGCTACAGGTCGTACCTTTAGTCTGATCATCATAAAATTTGTCATGGATGTTAATATTGACATGTAGATGGGAACGAGTAATTTTGGGGTCATTCGGCCAAAAAACATGGCCGCTGGCAGCCATCTTAGATTTTACTCTTTGCATGACTAAATCCTTTAGCACGGGCTACAGGTCGTACCTTTGGTCTGATCATCATGAAATTTGTCATGGATGTTAACAATGACATCTAAATGGGAACGAGTAATTTTGGGGTCATTCGGCCAAAAAACATGGCCACCGGCAGCCATCTTGGATTTTACTCTTTGTATGACTAAATCCTTTAGCACAGGCTACAGGTCGTACCTTTAGTCTGATCATCATGGCTGTTGAAATTGGAATATAGATGGGAACGAGTCATTTTGGGGTCATTCGGACAAAAAACATGGCCACCAGTGGCCATCTTGGATTTCAAAATTCAATCCATTAGCACGGGCTACAGGTCGTACTGTTCATCTGATCATCATACAATTTGTCATGGATGTTAATATTGACATGTATATGGGAACAAGTAACTTTGGGGTCATTCGGCCAAAAAACATGGCCACCAGCAGCCATCTTGGATTTTACTCTTTGCATTACTAAATCCTTTGGCATGGGCTACAGGTCGTACCTTTGGTCAGATCATTATGAAATTTGTCTTGACTTTTGACATGTAGATGGGAACGAGTCATTTTGGTGTTATTCGGCATTAAAACATGGCTGCCAGCAGCCATCTTGGATTCTACTCTTTGCATGACTAAAGCTATCAAATGTTTTTGAATTGTTGGAAAACATAGCCGCCAGCAACCATCTTAGATTTTACTTTTATATACATGTATATATATATCTCTTCATGTTGATAAACTAGTAAATTAGACATTCAACTTTCCACATTCCTAATCACTCCATCGACAGTAACACATTAAATTATTCCCTTTCCAAGTTGAGCTACAGTGTCATTGACACTTTCATTGGAATTTGCTCTCAATTTTCGTTTCCAGATGATAACTTTAGTAAGTCTGTACTGAATGGATGAAATATGGTATGCTAGTTTACTAGTCCAACATACAGGTCGTGTTCAGATTTGGGTTTCTCCCACCAATTATTACCAAATTTATGGCTGTTTTTTGGAATTACCACAGGCTTATTTTTCAATGCCCTAGTGATGCTCTTGTTAAAATATTTGTGTTGAACTCATACATGTATGTTCTCGGGACTGAGCAGTACTGGACTCATCAGCTTGTTACAACTGTTCCACTTGTTGTCTTTTGAAAGAAAAAGGGTACTCAATATTTTATTGTTCAAGTGTGAGATTCGATTACTTAACAGATACTTTATTAGGCCACATTAGCATCCTAGTTGGCTCAGTTCAATAAATGGTCGAACACTATGTGTGGCCTTAGTTTTGCGACATGGATTGAAGAACTTTTTTTGTAGAATTACATGTACCACACTGATCTTTTTGTATATGAATCTGACATTTGGGTCAAAACTGTCTTACATTCAAGCAATTAAGTCACAACTGATCACTGACCACCAAAATTGATGCCGTCAGTAGTTTTGAAAATATTGCTGTTTTTTCCTGATATGATTTTATATCAGATATAATTCATTCTTTATTTGTTCATTTTGCACATTTTCAATTCTGTGTTATTGGCATTGACTTGTTTTCAGCTCTTATCGGTGGGTGAATCATAAGCTCCATATTGTGTCATAAAAATATGATTGTGTGGGAATTTATTGAGAAGGGGAAAGTTAACTTAGGGTCATATGGTAATTAGGGCTCAATATTTTTAGTCAACTCAAGCTGACACTCTCGTCCAACTTTGAATGAATTAATGTTTTTATGCAATTTTGTTTGTCTTATGGCTATGAAACTAGACTACTTAGTGACAAAGTTAAAAATGGGTTATGCAGAAATATCAAATTACCGGGTATTGTTGTTGGGTCAACCGGATACTGAATATTTAAAGGGGAAGGAAACTATCACATAATGAAAAAGCTTGTGCTTTAAGCAAGCGGCTCTCTGTTCATGTGTAAAGTTTCAGCACAAATCTCTACACAAGATTGGAGATATGGCTTCTTAAACTATGTTAAACCTGCACAAGCAATTACACTGGTAACTTGACGCCGCCATTTTGGAAGATATATTATCTCCCTAAAGTTATAGTTTGTGACATCACGGCCTCACTTGGTTGTTGAACGCTAAACTGTATCACATATGATAGTCTCTTTTTAGATATGAAAATAATAAAACAGCAGCTTGAATGTTTGTTGTGCACTATAAATCATTATCTGTTGTGAATAAATTGTTGTTTAATTTGTGAAAGATTGTTTGGTTGTCATTTTTTGCACATATAGAAGAGATGTGAGTTTGGCCGATAATGTCACATTAAAATGTTATGTGACCATTAACTGGCAGTAAATTAATTGTTCAAAATTATAACATAAATCATTTTGGTTTATAATACTTGTGTGTATCAATAGTCTTCTTCTTCTACAGGCTGTCAGTGCTTGAATTTTGCACAGAATATCAAACAAACACGTCAAAATGATTTTAGTGTGATAGCCTTTATAAACAAATAGTTATACTAAGGATGAGTAACGCGAATTGATGTGGTGATTTCATGATCTTATAAACATGGACGCCCATAAATAGCGGGAGTTTTGTATTTCGCGATGTGATATCATTGTGTTTGATGGTAACTGAGAAATGAGAGGTATTTAATCGCATCATGGTTGATATACTAAATGTATTAACGGCCTGATTTGTTGAGGGTTTCCTTCCCCTTTAAGAGATTCATGCTTACAAACCCTTGTAGATATATTCTTAAGTTTATAGTCCTTTGATATTGAATGTTGTGTGTTGCACCCATGCATGTTGTTTGTGTTTGTGAACTATCTGCTTATAACCTAACACCTTATATTTTCACATTCAAACCTTAACAGTCATAGGAAAATTGGGAAACTCATTCTTAGTAAATTATATCTGAACCAAAGAATTGCATTATTTAGATTATTTCTCTATCCTATTGTCAGAAACATTTGCTTTATTGGACAACCACCTTTGCTAAATTTGGTAAGTAAACCCATTGGAATTATTGGTTGGTCTCAAAATACAAAAGTTAGACACTGATATTGGTAAAGGTATGTAGCAGGGATGGGTACATTAATTTGCAATGTAATGCATTACCATTACTTGTCAATCTTAGTATTACCATTACTTCCAAAATGAAATGTAATGCATTATCATTACCATTACTTTTAAAATTAATGCATTACATTTTCATTACTTCTAGTTGCATTTGATAACTCATGACAATCTGAATATTTCTTTGAACTTTATTAATATAATAGGAATCGTCAAATTAGGCCTAAAATAAATGAAATTTCTATTTTAATGATAGACAAAAAGGTTCTGATGAAAAGTGACGTTATTCTCTCAATGGTGTTTTCAAAATAAACCATACGGTATTGCAGATTAATGATGAAGCAGCATGTCTTACAATATCAGTATAAACATAGCTCTCAAGTAGGGCCCTGCGAACCTTATAATTTAGGTCGAACCGAACCTTGAAACAGAATCATCGTCTTGGTTTCGAATCGAACCGAATCTCGAACCTCGAACCCAATTACCGACCGTGTCATTGAAGAGAGTCCAAGCGACGTACTCATAATACTAGTAGCCAGTTAGAACGTATGTGGATCATTATAATAGTACAATCAACGTGTTATATACAAATTTATCGTATACGATATAAGATAATTACATGTTGAAGAATTATTTTATATTGGAGATGAATGACAATCCGATAAAATGTTGATTTTATGTTCCGTTTATGTCCATACATTATATTACATAACCCTGATTAAAACAAATATCCGATTGATCATTCTCCGTATATACCCGCGTCCGCTCACTGAGCTTCACTCATGAAAAATCATAACTTATTACTTATTCTAACAGTAAGTGAGACAGATGTCTGATTGAATCATCGGTCAAGCTTCCTTATGTACAATGTATACAACGCGATAATCGACGCATTGAACTCCTAACACACTGACAGCATGAACGCGCCACGTGGCATAGGACAGATAACTCTATTTTAATTGATCGATTATTCCATTCGAGTTGACAAATACATATAACTAACAAAATTGCAGACAAATATATCGCCAATGATTCGCCCATCAGTTGGGACGCGTCTACGTTCACCAGTCTAGAGGGGACATAGGATAAGCACATGTTATGGGCGTGGCGGACACTCATTGTACACACAGTTTCACAACGCAAGTATTAAATTGACTGGGTTGACTTGTTTTCAAATCTGCGCATTTTGCTTCTGTTTTTACAAGTGACTTACAATTGTTTTTATCGGAGAGTAATATCACACTGGTCAAGTAGTCATGCTAACGTTCTATGATGCGGTTGGTTCCAGCTGAATTGCCATGATGGTCTTATGGGCTTAGGGCAACTGATGCTGTCCACACAGTAACTGTTCGACGTGTTCGTAACCACAAATAGCTAAATTGTAGCAAGACATCAAAGCATTCGACCGACATTCTAACTCGGCGACAACACGCGATAAAGATCAAAGCATGCTGACGTCTTTCTCACTCACTGTAGCAATTTAAGTGTCACGCAGTCACGTGACAAAGTGCATTGAGTAACATCATGCCAATCGTTTATGCCAAAGAGCAAAGACCACACCCTCTCTTTGGCCGTCCTGACTCCTGACCAATGTGATTGGTTGAATCCAATCGTCAATGATGAAGCTCTACCCAAAAAATAATTGTCTAATTGTAAACCTGATTCAGCCTATTCACCGAACTCAAAAAAGCTACTTCGTTCTGTATTGCGACTTCATCGGAAGTTTGTCCGTGTTTATAACATGCTGTCGTCGTATTAAGTTATTAAGTACCGGTATATAATGATTTTATAATCACATGTCTATTAGTAATTTATACATGAAATAAAACATAGTTTGGTGACAGATTGAGTTAGAAATTACTAGAAAACCAGAAAGCTCGCGTCACCACTTTCCCATTTAGCGGGAACAGAATAAATTGAATATCAAAAGATCTCTTTGTCAAGTTGTAAACATAAAATCATTGTATCATAAGCATACAGTACACGTAGATTTAGCAGAATTTTGGGTAAACAATTAACTGATAGTCATTGATAGACTAGTGATAGTATAACCAAGAAGCAATTCAAATTACTTTTCTGACTCATGATTCAGATGAATGTTATCTGCGCGATATCACTAAATTATTTAATAAATCATTCTCACACGGTCTCGTTACACTCGTAATGCGATGGCAATAAAATGCTGTGACAAAAGTGATTAACCCAACAATACCATGGGGCTAATTTCGAGGTATTGTGTATGTGCCGACGTATTATATATGATGTGTGTGCATCGAGGATTGAGCGTTTGCATTCAGTGATTCTCGATCGCCCAGAACTATTTGATTTAATCATTCTGCCGGAAAAATGAAAAGGTTCGATAAAATCGAATCCCGTCAAAGGTTTCGAACCGGACCGAATCATCACGGCGGTTTCGAACCGAACCGAACCTCGAACGGTTCGCAGGGCCCTACTCTCAAGGGACTATATGGATCTTGTTTACATAATTATTTTTAGTGGTATGAAGGGAGAGTATTTTATGTCTATGTATGCACATGAATTTTAGGTCCTAAAGATGTGGTGGCAAATGGTTCAACAAAGAAAGATCCATCAACACAGGTAGGTTTTCATTAAGAAGCTAACAACAAGTTTATTAACCCTTTACCAATATGCATATTACCAACAGAACTGCCCACATCCAACAAACAGACAGGTGTTAATGTCACCATCCCAGCCAATACAACTCTTTTAAGACGTCCATTTATTGAAAAGAAATCAGTAGTTTGTTAAATCATTGATGTATGTTAATTTCATCTAAATTAATTTTATTTGTTAGAAAAAAAAATTCAGAGTTGTGAATGTGAATCCCCCCCCCCCAACACAGATTGTAGGGCCCTGCGAATCAGAAGTTTGCCAACCGAATTGAATCTCGAATCGAATCAGGCATCCGATGTCGACATCAAATCCAATAAAATTGTAAGACCGTTCTTAAAATGCAGTTATAAGTAAATGCGGTAATTCATCATTTTGAAAATAGCGCAACTATGCACGCGCACTTTTCACCTCGCCGCGTATGTCTCATGACTAAAAAACATAGTAATGTTTTACTATGTCATTTCTTTGATTTTTCATATCCCAATGTGGCCAATTTACTGGAGTATATATCGTTAATAAGAACGTTATGAATCAAAGGAGAGAACACAATTGGCCCATGCACATTTGTGCATTTACAGTGAGTGCTGACATCGTTTCTGAACACTAAAGGGTTAAATATGATCAAAGATGTGCTTATTTGGCATAAAAATGCCATTAATCCCACAAAACATTCATTTTATTATGACATTATTTTAGTTTTGGCTGGTAAATTGGGTGAAGGGTTATTCCTTTGATAACTAAATACTCTCTTATTGCTAGTTACTTGATTCCCGTTGATTCATTTCTATCAATGTTTAGCTAACAATTCCCACAGCCTTAGATTTGTTTACTGAACTTATTAGCTTCTTTGATTCATACAAATGAATAATTAGCGTGTTTCTCTATCTGTTGTTTGGTTATAGTATGGTATCTGAACTTTTCTACAAATGAACCCCCTGGACCCCAAACCTACAAGAAAGGCATCACTTTGGAAAATATTAATTCCTTATAACATGGGGATGCCTATATATAAAATTGGAGAGAATATGCAATAACAAATTTTTTTCAGTTTCGGTGCTCCTTCAAAAAACCCTATCCCCACACTCCTGTGGTGGCAACTTTGAATAACACATTATATTCCGTGTATAAGGACAATGATTTAAATATACAAATGAAAATATACAGCAAAATGTTTTCTCAATTTTTTGTGACCAGCTATTCGTATTGTTGTTTTTGCTACCACAACAAATATTCTTCATTTGTATGTCACATAGCAGATCCACTTAACATCTATCCAAATCATAGATCACATTGATAATGTAGATTTCCAGATCTGGAATCTTTTATTGTCATTTCCCAGAAACGTGATCAGGTCACTCCAGAGAAATCACCAACACAGAAACGAATGGCATCACCACTCGAGAAAACCAGAAAGCTTCCAAACTGGATGTACCAAACTGCCCAAACAGAATTTCCCACAAAGAAGAAGGCTCCAGTGAAAAAGAAAGTTCATGCCGTGACAAGTCGCGTCAAAGGTAAATGACAATAAAGACTGTGTTTTGACAAGAAACATTCACTTGCCCAATGTTAGTGCTATACTTTCTTTTTTCCCCATTGGTTTCAATTTGTTGACATTGTGTCTTGTCAAGAAAATCACTGTACAAGTCCTTACAGGGCTAGAGTACGTTAAGGCTGCTGTACACTTTTATATACTATGGGGAATTAGAGGGCAAAAGAAATGAACACTAGTGATGTTCCGATGTGGAAAAAGCCTCACCGACCGATTTCCGATTATCTGGAGGCACAATCGGCCGACTGATTCCAATAAATATGTATGATCCCTTATACGCTCATTAAACTTCCTATCGCGACAGTGTTTTGGTACACTACATCAAAGATAGATATACACTGTCATGAAACTGTTTCCGGTGATGTCAGCTGTCTGCTGCGTTTGATACTTGTTTCGACTAAGAGATCACAGGTGCCGACACAGATTGTTGACTCCAAAGTAACATAATAATCACGTATGAAGCACGTGCTAATGGTATAAAAAGTCGTTATGATTGACTATTTCTTACTTGCAATGATGTACGGAAATGCTGACGATTATTAACTAAATTTAGATTGATAAAATATAATTGCTATCAATTTTTGTTCAAGATTTCCCATAAGTCGGAAATGGCACAGACTATGAACAGTCTTCAAACTGATGTGGATGGATAATCTGGGTTTTCATAATAATTATAAACATGACCAAATCATCCTCATTTGCGTATTATGTAATGCCCCATTCACATTACCTGTTATTGAAGTTAGTTATAATTTCAGCTATGCTAATTAATTGTGCTAAAGTATTAGAAACATCACATTCGTTCGTAAGTCTCGCTAGCGAGATTGTCGCTATGCCTGGTGTGTGTGCTATTGTCTATACCGAATAGGCTTATCTCATGCCGAGGGGTGTATTACATGTGATGAAATAACTTTGTTGAATTTATCAGCTCGCCTTGTTGCGACTTCCAAATCTATTCTGTTCCAAACTAAATAAAATAATTGAAAAGTAGGCAGTTTATTTTTATTGGGCACGCAAATGGTGTATATAGATATATCCTTATTCACCATAAGCGATAAAGGCATACTTACGGCTCTGACATAAGCTGTGAATTAATTATACTGATAATTGCCTGTCTGTTTTAATTCATTTCGCACCTGGGAGGCCACAATTCAATATTGTCACAGTTATGTTGTCGATAGTTTGGTGTCATTTTCATTTTTTGTGTGCAAATAACTCAAATGGCACACGACAGTGCCAACCCTGTTTATAGGTGAATTATATTATTTCTGAAAAATTATTCTGTGTTGAAAACAAGGATGTGTCATTTTGAAAGAGGGTGAACAAATTTTTCTTAACCCTTTCATTATGGGAGCTGCGCTGGTGCAGCATTAAAGACTCTGTGTCAGTGCATTCTCTTATATATGCAAGTCTCCCATAGGGAGCCTCACATATATAAGAGAATGCACTGGCTTACAAGATCAAGGTAAATATTGTTAGGCCAAAGCATTATCTTATATATGTGAGGCGCCCTATGGGCGACTCACATATAAAAGAGAATGCATTGGCACAGGGTTTTCGCAAAATTTCAGGAAGCTCCAGTCATGAAATGTTAATCTTCTCGCAGCATCTTTTCTCATAAAACAAACAATGCTTTCAGTGATTTTGTAAGACTGATGATGTAGTCTAGATGGTTTAATTTTTGGAAAATGATCACCATCTATGTTGAAATAAAAGTTTAACTTCACATGGCCTTAACCGTTAACCCTTTCATGACGGAGCTTCGCTTGTGCAGCATTAATGATCCTGTGCCAGTACATTCTCTTATATATGCGAGTATCCCATAGGGGGCCTCGCATATATAAGAGAATGCACTGCTTACAATATGAAGATAATTATTGTTAGGCCAATGTATTCTCTTTCAAACTCTATTCTCTGTGCTGAAGACCTCTTCCAATATATTACAGAAATATAAACTAGCTAAAGTTACAGTAATGCTCTAAGTAATCGACTCCTTAACCACAGCAGAATTATTGGTAACTTTTCAGGAAAAGTTACCCATACTTCTGCTGTGGTTAAGGAGTCGATTACTTAGAGCATTACTGTAGTTAAAAACCCATAAAGATGGTCTATCTCTTCCTAACAAGTTTTATATATTTTGCGGGTATAAAATAATAAATAGGAATTAAAGACACCTTCCCGGAAACTCTTCTATCAATTAATATTTCTTTTATTTAAATTTTACATTCAACCTTTCGGGACAGTTTTACGGGCTATTTTTAAAACAGAAACATCAGGCTTGTTCGGAGCTCAGCAATAGGGAGAACTCTACTGTGTTAGCACTCATCATGAAGGCAAAATGCCATTTAGATTGAGATATTTTGAAGGTATAACCAATTTATTATGCATTTAAATAATAAACCCAATCTTTAATTTTGTCTGTGGGGGACTCGCATATATCAGAGACTACACTGGCACCGGATCTTTAATGCTGCACCAGCTCAGCTCCTGTCATGAAAGGGTTAATCCTGTTATTCTAATTTTTCAAACAATTTTAGGATGTTTTGGTCGCCCCTGGTACTGAATGAGTTACAGTAATGCCCTAAATAATCGACTCCTTAACAATAGCAGAATTATGGGTAATTTTTCAGGATTTAGTCTGGAAATATGGCTTTTTATAATCCTGAAAAATTACCCATAATTCTTCTGTGGTTAAGGAGTCAATTATTTAGGGCATTACTGTACATGTATTTGTTTATCAGCATGTGAATGATATGTGTACTAACATTTATATGCATGTTTTATAGCCTGTTTTGTTTTTGTTGGTCCGCTGTATCTACCGGTAGGCTGTATCCAGGTTGTTACAGTTATTTTCTCACTGTATTGAGTTTCTCACATATTGTTTACAGAAAATTCCAAACTTAGATTATTAGTACCTGTACAATCACATACTGTAGAGCTGTGAATCGATGTTGTCAGGAAACTATGATCCTGACTGAACCACTGACCAGTTGGTTAAATCCAGTCCCATCCAGCACATTGCGGTTTGAAATCTTGCTTGGACCGGTCTAAAGTGGTTCAGTTTAATTATTTGAATGAACTGGCCTGCTTACCACTGCATTCATTCTACTCTCGAGTGTATAATAATAGTACAGGGTTGAATTATAGTATTTGGTGGAAGATACTAACATTTTAAACAATATACAGGCAGGACCGAGTGATAGTACACAGTGAACTGATGGAAACATTGCAATAACTAAATATTATAATATTGTATATTATATATAGCACGTGGATTGGTACTAGTATCTATGCTTTAGGAATAATCAATTCTCAGATCCATGTAGTTATGGATTGAGATGTGCTAGATTCTCCAGTTTTATTTCTTAAGTTTTGCATTAATTCCAACTTCTCGCTATTGTCATATTTGAACTGGTACCGCATTTGAACTGGTACCACATTTGAATATATTGAAGAGTGAGCAGGTCAGAACATTTGACAGTAAAAAATTTAAAATCCTACAGGCCAACGAAGAATCATACTCACTTGAACTTGGTTCTGTAAAATATAATCACTCAAGATTATACAGAAAAATACTGTATTGATTCCTAGATTTTGATACAGCATTGTTTTTTTCCACTGCCTCATCCAGTGTTCGCGCTGGACCGAAAAATCTTGTGCCAAATGCTAAAAGCCTGGTGAAAATCAAAGTCAGAAATTTTTCATCGCAGACGATGGACTGTTCTGATTTGGCTATGGATATTACTTGTGCTGAGATAGTGATATGGGGGGCTAACCCCGGGATGGTCGAATAGACCGAGTGGTCTACTCCTTCACCCCTCATTTTTAGAGCTTTATTTGTAATGATCATAAAAAAAGAAGAAAAAAAGATAGCAATTTTAACCCTTTTTTTTGGTCTTCAATTTCTTTTTCTTCCTGGGTATGGTGGTTTTTTAGAGAGGTTGATGTTGATATCTTTATTGCTCTTTGATGTTCGAACGATGAGTTCTCCAGGCGATGGGTGATGCTGGTCAGGCCCTTGATAGATCTGGCGATCCCTCAGCAGGAAGAATTCATAGTTAGTGAGCTGGTATTTCTTTCCTGCTGAGTGGTGTAAATTGATCGCTGTCCTGATTCTCATATGTTCGTCATATAGTAGTTGCCGCTCTGCTATGCGACGCCGGAACCTCTTCGTACTTCGGCGTCGCAGGGGCGGATGTGGTACTTTCCGCCCCTGGTGGAGTCTGGCTTGGTGGAGTAGCCATCTCCACGTCGAAGACAGCGGCAGGAACCTCCGGGGTGACGTCGGTGTTCCTAATGCCGCTGTCCTCGCCGACGGCAGGGACATCTGGGGTGACATCGGCGTCCCTGCTCCGTCTGGTGGTAACATCATTCACTGCCGGCTGATCTTTCTGCTGAGCGGCCAAGTGGTGAAGAACTGGGCGTCTCTCAGTTCTTCCTCTTCTCCACTTGGCCCTCCTCTCGGCATCCCTGCGGCGCTGCGAAGGTGTCTTCGCCTTCTTTTTCTTCCCGGACTGTGTCTTCTGGCCAGCCCCAACGAGTCCCGGCCGGTGGAGGGTTCCACCGGGCTGACTCGATGGTCCAGAATCACCTGCAGTCAGCCCGCGTTAGAGTGCAAAGTCCATCCAACACAATGAGCCGACTGCAGGTCGCTCAGCACGAGGCAGACTTGACGGGGGATTAGTTCCATTCCGCCAAAAGTTCGACAAAAACAGTCACGGATCGCTCACGGCTTAGCGGAGAGTTCGCATAGTACGACCACCGCCCAGCGATCCGGAGACGAGAATGATATATATTACTTGTATTTCTTTCCTTCATGTTTTTACTCTCCTTCAAAATTTGTTCAGATGCACTATGGGAGTTGTTTCCTGAAACGAAATTCGCAATCATTAAACTAACATTCTGTATAATTATAATCACATAAATCCACTAATTACTCTATGTCACTGACACCATGATTGTTGCTAACTATTGCTTACAATATCTATTGTATTCAAACCTTTTATGAATCCAGGTTGTTATTAGATGGGATGCAGTTTATGACACATTACATAACCATTGAGTTAATAACTGCTCGCCTGTACAACCAATTAAGGAACAATGCATTTAGGCATTTTATCTTACAGACTGCCTAATCAACAAAAAATTACATAACCAGTGTACAGATTAAGCGTTTTGACGATTAGGCTGGTTAAATGTTATAGCTTACCTGTTGCTGTCTCGTGAAGTTTGATGGATACTATTCAGATCCTCCAATTTATTGGACATTACAAAAACACTCCATAAAAGAACAGCGTCATCACTAGGTATTCACCTATTAATTGTGTTCACTGATGACACTCTCTTCAAAGCAAACATGTTTACATAGTCGGTTTCATCGACTGCGTATAAACAAAAATCCACATATTTATTGGACCGTTACGGTACAATATTTCCTATGTATGAAATACTTTCATCGCCTAACTTCGTCTGGACTGTTGATCTATTCAGCGCTTTTTAGCTCACCTGAGACGAAGTCTCCGGTGGAGCTATAGTCATCACTCCTCGTCCTTCGTCCGTCCGTCCGTCCGTCGAGCCGTCCGTCCGTCCGTCAACAATCATCTTCTTCTCCAGAACCATAAGACGGAACAGGTTCATGTTTGGTGTCAATGTTCCCTAGGTGAATCTCATTCAGATTTGTTCAAATGAGGTCATCAGGTCAATTAGTTGAAAAGCAGGGCCACAACTCTAATCGTTCATAGTAATTCTTAGAACAAATTCTTTTTCCAGAACTATAAGGCCTAATGGGTTCATATTTGGTGTGGATGTTCCCTAAGTGACTCCCATTCAGATTTGTTCAAATGAGGTCACCAGGTTGATTAGTTGAGAAACCAGGGCCATAACTTATAGTAATTCTTAAAATGACTTCTTCTCAAGGAATATTGTGCTGATTAAGCTTATATTTGGTATGAAGGGACCTTGGTTGACTAGGCTTCAGATTTGTTCAAATGGGATCACTGGTTCAAATAGGGGCAGAGCCAGGGACATAACTTTAAAAACAAAACATTTAATTTTTGCATTTTGACCTTTAATTTTTGTTTAGGACACATCACAGCCTCATATTTCTTACCTAGATTTTTTCTTAGCATGTTCTTCATCTGTATGGATTTTGGTAATGTTTATTTAACTCCGTCCACTCTTGTTTTGATATAGAATTTATCCAAGACAGGATTTCTCAAACATTTTTCATCTGATCAACACCAAATTTGGTATATGAATTTTTGACACTTATATACAGATCAAGTTAAAATATGGGTTTGATCCGATATATTTTAACAGAGTTATGGCCCTTTATAATTCACACCTCTTTGCTATGCACTATTAATTTTTAAGAGAACACTGAAGCCTGTATACCTCTTCTCAGCACAGAGGCATATATATCTGTAAAGGTACAGGTCATTAATTATATAAACTAGCCAGATGACATGTGTTATTCTAATATCTGTAGCAATTTAACAACAAACTGGTGTGCCAATGGTTAGGTGATGACTGACATTCAATGATAATGTGAATGGCTTAGAAAAGTTAGATTTCTTCAAGTCTGGAAATAGTGTGTCTGACATTTACATAGTGTGGTCCCCAGATGGTGAATTTAGTGTTGCTACCCCATACAGCATGCTAGCATCACCAAATACACCCGCCAGGGACCTAATTCTGCTTAGTCTTCATCTTCTGGGAAGTATCCTAAGTATCAAATTGACAGTTTGATTTAATCACTTTTTTCCACCTGTTCAGTTTCAATGTCCCCCCAATTTGCAGAAGATAAAATGCATAATTGAGGTGCTCAATGGGTGTGTATCACCAACTTCAACTGTAGGACTTCAATTTGTTCCTAGGTTTTATTGGCCATTGATGCCTAATCAGATTGAGGATGAATTTGGTGATGCTAGCCTGCCTTACAGAATATTGTCATTAAATCCACATTTTTGGGACCTAATTCTGCAAATGTCAGACATACTAAAATCAGGCTTGGCCATTTCATATTATTTTTTTAATCACCACTTATCCAGATGAAATCAAACGACTAATATTCAAAGAAAAATGGGGGGGGGGGGGGTATATATTGGATTAATTTATCTTCTATCTGTCAGGCTTCCATCCTTCTGCCTGTTGAGATGTCTATCCATCCATCTATCAACAATTGATTTCTTCTCCATATTAAAGATGGAAAAAATGTGTTTATATAGTTCAGTGTGCATGTTCCCTAGGTATCTCACAATCAGATTTGTTCAATTAAGTTCATCACATCAAATACATGTAGGTGCGAAGCCAGGGCCATAACTCTTTCCCTCCATATTAAGTCTTAAAACAGTTTTTTCCCCAAGAACCACTAGGCATATATAGCTTATTATACCCCCTTTTTCTTAAAAAGGGGGGTATACTGTTTTGCACCTGTCTGTCCGTATGTCCGTCCGTCCGTACGTGCGTCCGTCCGATGTCTGTTCATGTCATAACTTGAACAATAGTGCTCGGATCTCAATGAAATTAGGTATGGATGTTCACTACTATGAGGACATTAAATAGAGGGTTCCATCGTTTTGTTCGGATTTTCCATTCTAGAGTTATTCATCTTTGTTTATCTGGAAATGTTGAATTTTTGGTCCATCTGGTGTCTGTTCATGTCATAACATGAACAGTAGTGCTCGAATCTCAATGAAATTTGGTATGGATGTTCGCTACTATGAGGGCATTCAATAGAGGGTTCCATCGTTTTGTTCGGATTTTCCATTCTAGAGTTATTCATCTTTGTTTATCTGGAAATGTTGGCTTTTTGGGCTGTCTGGTGTCTGTTCATGTCGTAACTTCAACAATTGTGCTGGGATATCAATGAAATTTGGTATGGATGTTCACAACTATGAGGGCATTCAATGGAGGGTTCCATTGTTTTGTTCGAATTTTCCATTCTAGAGTTATTCATCTTTGTTTATCTGGAAATGTTGGATTTTTGGTCTGTCTGGTGTCTGTTCATGTCGTAACTTCAACAATTGTGCTGGGATCTCAATGAAATTTGGTATGGATGTTCACTACTATGAGGACATTAAAAAGAGGGTTCCATCGCTTTGTTCGGATTTTCCATTCTAGAGTTGTACATCTTTGTTTATCTGGAATTGTTGGCTTTTTGGTCTGTCTGGTGTCTGTTCATGTCGTAACTTCAACAGTTGTGCTGGGATCTCAATGAAATTTGGTATGGATGTTCACCAATATGAGGACATTTAATGGCATATTCAACTGTTTTTTTTGTTGTTTTTTTTTGTGCTATAGTTATTCATCTTCGTTTATATGAAAATGCTGATTTTTGGGTCTATCTGTCTGAGTATAGCAGTCATAAGTTATAGATATGCCCACACCAGGCGGTATGCCACTAGGGGGTATGTACCGGACGACAGTCCATCTCTTGTATTTGGTATGGAGGGGCCTTGGGTGACTGGGGTTCAGATTTGTTCATGGGGTCATTTTTAGGAAATGAGGTCCCCAGAGGGTGAATTGATATTACTAGATGAATGGATCTCATATTCACCAATATGAATAGGGGTGATCTGTAGTGTTCCATTGGTAATTTAAAGGTAGATATTCACTGACCAACATGAAGCCTCTCTAGCCACATATTCTGTTTAGATCCACTTCTTTTAAAGTGATTATGAAAAGTTCTGACTGTTATGGTCTCAAGAGTCCCAGTCTTATCAGTCTTTGCAGTCTGGTGAGCGACCCCACAGTCTTTGACTGTCTTGTTAATTAGCTTTCTGGCTCCATGTCTTCGGTCTCCATTTGGGGAAAAAGTTTGGCCAAAAGTTTGGCCAAATGAAATTTGTATTAGCCAAATTCGAAACACTGGCCCCATCTGACAACATTTAACTACAATATTACCACACACATGAAGAAAATCATTGATGTGTTCTGATGTCAAGGGAGAATAATCTAGCTCAAATTTCCAAAGTTTCATGATCCAAATTGACAGTATACAACATAATTTGCGATAACACAAACAATTTTCCTCCCATCTTGTTGAAATTTCTTTACAGGGTTCCAGATGACATTCCTTCACCTGTCTATTTTTTTTATATCTTCAAATGAAAACAATTAACCCTTCCAACCCATTCCATGGATACTTGCTATCCATGATAACTCAAATATTTTCAATCTGATCATTCTCATATCTCACCTAGGCTTATTCTTTTATCTGGGCGGAACATAATTATTAAACTAAACCTTCTACTTTGAGCCAGGTTTATTTGTAAACACCATATTAAAAGCACATATTGAACATTCTTATACCATTAGAGGTATATAAAATATGAATAAAATTTGAAAACTCAAACTCAAATATTTTTCATCTGTTAATCCTCATATTTCATATCCAGGTTATTCATGGCACATTCTTCACTCATATTAAATTTTTGTATTTAATGATTGATTGGTTTAAAAATATTAGCTGGATGGCAATCACCTTCATCTCAGTTACCAGGAGCTTGCTTAACCCGAAAGACGCCATCCATGTGCTGGCGACAAGATATCTTGTCACCCAAAACGTCACATTTAAAACATGCTGCCTACTGAGCAAAACTTACAATTTCAGTCTTGGTGCACATGATTAGAACACTACATATTACAAGTCACATTTTTGGGAACATATCAGTTTATTTATAATCAGGGGGTCTGTATATGCACAGATTCTGTATTAGATCTGTTTCTTGGCATAATGATAAAAACAAAAAACATTAAAAACTGGCAATATACCCAGGAGACTCGGTACAATGTTTTTCCGAAATCCTAGGAAAGCTGGCTGTGAATGTTTATTTAACTGAACGCCACAATTATGTGACACATGCAGAATATACATTTATTTACAAAAAGGGGCCGCTATTTTATGGCTTGCCATTATCTTATGGTACAGGGGTGCCCATGCAGTTGTACTATTTATATATCATAATCATCATCATCGTCCGAAACATTCTCATCATTACCATCATTACTCACCAATTTCTATATACCAAATTAACCATCAATTATGCGCTGCAATAATCCTGGCAATCATAGCCTAACATATGTTCATTTGTCGGGAGTTTTATTAGCTCAACTTTACTTTGTAAAGTTTGAGCTATTTCCATGGCTTTGTCGTCTGTCGTCCGTGTGTGTGTGTGCGTGATTTGTCAACAATTTCCTTTAGCACGGGCTACAGGTCGTACCTTTGGTCGGATCATTATGAAATTTGTCATAGCTGTTGACATTGACGAGTCATTTTGGGGTCATTCGGAAAAAAACTTTGCCGCCAGTGGCCATCTTGGATTTCAAAATTCAATCCATTAGCACGGGCTACAGGCCGTACTGTTCGTCTGATCGTCATGAAATTTTGTCATGGATGTTAATATTGACATGTAGATGGGAACGAGTCATTTTGGGGTCATTCGGCCAAAAAACATGGCCGCCAGCAGCCATCTTGGATTTTACTCTTTGCATGACTAAATCCTTTAGCACGGGCTAAATTTGTCATGGATGTTAATATTGACATGTAGATGGGAACGAGTAATTTTGGGGTCATTCGGCCAAAAAACATGGCCACCAGCAGCCATCTTGGATTTTACTCTTTGCATGACTAAATCCTTTAGCACGGGCTACAGGTCGTACCTTTGGTCAGATCATCATAAAATTTGTCATGGCTGTTCAAATTGGAATGTAGATGGGAACAAGTCATTTTGGGGTCATTCGGACAAAAAACATGGCCGCCAGTGGCCATCTTATGTTTTCAAAATTCAATCCATTAGCACGGGCCACAGGTCGCATTGTTCGTCTGATCATCATGAAATTTGTCATGGATTTTAATATTGACATGTAGATGGGAACGAGTAATTTTGGGGTCATTCGGCCCAAAAACATGGCCGCCAGCAGCCATCTTGGATTTTACTCTTTGTATGACTAAATCCTTTAGCACGGGCTACAGGTCGTACCTTTAGTCTGATCATCATAAAATTTGTCATTCGGCCCAAAAACATGGCCGCCAGCAGCCATCTTGAATTTTACTCTTTGTATGACTAAATCCTTTAGCACGGGCTACAGGTCGTACCTTTAGTCTGATCATCATAAAATTTATCATGGATGTTAACAATGACATGTAGATGGGAACGAGTCATTTTTGGGTTATTCGGGCAAAAAACATGGCCGCCAGCAGCCATCTTGGATTTTACTCTTTGTATGACTAAATCCTTTAGCACAGGCTACAGGTCGTACCTTTAGGTTACACTGGTGTAAATAAGGTTCCGAGTGACATCTAGCGGATGCGGGAGGAATATATAGGAGAGAATAAAATAGTCACTGGGCCCTGATTGGTCAATAGCCTTGTGTGCTTTTCACATAAAAAAATCATCACACCTCTTCCCTATGATTTCCCATAGGTAAAATAACCATTGGCACAGGAATTAACCCTTTGTAGTGAAGTTTGAATTTTTTGGTGTGGTCTAAAATATGACTATTTTTTTATGCGGTTCTGACACTAGTTACGAAAACATAAGATTTAAAGGCGAATTCCCTGCTAGACAGACATGATTTTTTTTTGTAAAAAGTTTCCTAAAATGTCAATTTTTCAGATTTAAAGAAAATTTTGGACCCAACATTTATATTGCAAACACTATACGCTAAAACGTTAGCACTGAGTCCTATGGAAAACATTTACATCAGTGTAACCTAAAGGGAAAAAATAGCTTTTTATCATTTTTGATTCCTGGGAGTCACTTTAAAGCATTTTAATGCATTTTACAGAGCCTGGTCTTTCAGTCCAATGAATATCTCATGCTTGATGTGGCTATTCTTGCTGCTGATGTCTTCTTTCACTTACATCAGCCAAAAAAATAGTAAGATTTTTCATAAAAAATGCCAATTTTTCAAGGTATTTTCAAAAAATTTCAAGGTGGTAATAGTCACATGATAATGCAAATGACCCATAACATGGGCATGTCAACGACACATATATCAATTGTTATAAGAACCTAATTTAACAAGTATTTTGGATTTTATAGCCAGTGATATACAGATATATATCATAAAAGTGTGTCATTTCCACTGGTGGGTATGGTCATTTGAAGGTTAATAGCACTAAAACTTGGACATATTTAAGAAAATGCTTCAGCAATTCAAAGAGAGCATATCTTTATTCAACTAATTCAATATACACCCACATCCAGTTATCTTGGATCACCCTTGCAGACCTGAAAATGTCATATTTTATTCTTCAATGTGCTGATAAAGTCATGCGCTTGATGCTCAGCTGATCAGATCTGGACTCAATGATCTCACATCACCAGAAGTTCTCTCATGGAAAGAATATTGAACAGTCTTCCATAGCTGATCCAAGTTTGCAACACCAGACCCCTAAAACTGAGTGAAAATTGGGCCTGAACATGACTGGTGGTGGAAAATTGTGCTTTTTTGATGAATAATTTGTTAAAGAGGGTGGGGTTAAATTGTGTGTGATAAATAAAGAACCACAGAAGTGATATTGTTTTTGAACACATTTTTTCCATTGATGGGCAATTCTGAAGAAATGTAGGGAGTTACAATTATTCCGCGAAAAAGCGGGCTATCGCTTTAGGTTACACTGGTGTAAATAAGGTTCCGAGTGACATCTAGCGGATGCGGGAGGAATATATAGGAGAGAATAAAATAGACACTGGGCCCTGATTGGTCAATAGCCTTGTGTGCTTTTCACATAAAAAAATCATCACACCTCTTCCCTATGATTTCCCATAGGTAAAATAACCATTGGCACAGGAATTAACCCTTTGTAGTGAAGTTTGAATTTTTTGGTGTGGTCTAAAATATGACTGTATTTTTTTATGCGGTTCTGACACTAGTTACGAAAACATAAGATTTAAAGGCGAATTCCCTGCTAGACAGACATGATTTTTTTTTGTAAAAAGTTTCCTAAAATGTCAATTTTTCAGATTTAAAGAAAATTTTGGACCCAACATTTATATTGCAAACACTATACGCTAAAACGTTAGCACTGAGTCCTATGGAAAACATTTACATCAGTGTAACCTTTAGTCTGATCATCATAAAATTTGTCATTCGGCCCAAAAACATGGCCGCCAGCAGCCATCTTGGATTTTACTATTTGTATGACTAAATCCTTTAGCACAGGCTACAGGTCGTACCTTTGGTCTGATCATCATGAAATTTGTCATCGATGTTAACAATAACATGTAGATGGGAACGAGTCAATTTGGGGTCATTCGGCCAAATAACATGGCCGCCAGCAGCCATCTTGGATTTTACTCTGTGTGTGAATAAATTCTTTACTGCTCATTTTTACACTCCTTTTTAATCTCTCTATTCATTGCTCATCACAAAAAAATTAACTTCTTTAAATTAAACATGGCCGCCAGCAGCCATCTTGGATTTTACTCTTTGTATGACTAAATCCTTTAGCACAGGCTACAGGTCGTACCTTTAGTCTGATCATCATAAAATTTGTCATTCGGCCCAAAAACATGGCCGCCAGCAGCCATCTTGAATTTTACTCTTTGTATGACTAAATCCTTTAGCACGGGCTACAGGTCGTACCTTTAGTCTGATCATCATAAAATTTGTCAAGGATGTTAACAATGACATGTAGATGGGAACGAGTCATTTTGGGGTCATTCAGCCAAAATACATGGCCGCCTGCAGCCACCTTGGATTTTACTATTTGTATGACTAAATCCTTTAGCACGGGCTACAGGTGGTACCTTTAGTCTGATCATCATAAAATTTGTCATGGATGTTAATATTGACATGTAGATGGGAACGAGTCATTTTGGGGGTCATTTGGCCAAAAAACATGGCCGCCAGCAGCCATCTTGGATATTACTCTTTGTATGACTAAATCCTTTAGCATGGGCTACAGGTCGTACCTTTGGTCTGATCATCATGAAATTTGTCATCGATGTTAACAATAACATGTAGATGGGAACGAGTCAATTTGGGGTCATTCGGCCAAAAAACATGGCCGCCAGAAGCCATCTTGGATTTTACTCTGTGTGTGAATAAATTCTTTACTGCTCATTTTTACACTCCTTTTTAATCTCTCTATTCATTGCTCATCACAAAAAAATTAACTTCTTTACAAAGTTGAGCTACAGTGTCATTGACACTTTCATTTTTATATAGAATTCATCTGATCGACACCAAATTTGGTATATTAATTTTTGACACCTATATACAGATCAAGTTCAAATATGGGTTTGATCCGATTTATTTTAAAAGAGTTATAGCCCTTTATAATTCACACCTCTTTGTTATGCACTGGGAATTTTTAAGAGAACATGACAATGCTGAAGGCTGTATTATTGAAGAAGCCAATTTATCACTGTGTGGACACCTGATACTCTGGCTAAAGACTGCTTGCTTTCAGACCAGTTTACCATCTGTCATTACATGACATGACATTAGTTAAACACCTATTCTACAAGAATAAATAGGAATAGTCCATTGTTCATATCTTCAAGCCTGGACATAGTGTGTCTGACATTTGCAGAATGAGGTCCCCTGATGGTGAATTTAGTGTTGCTACCCCATACAGCAGGCTAGCATCACCAAATACACCCTCCAGGGACCTAATTCTGCTTAGGCCTCATCTTCTGGGAAGTATCCTAAGTATCAAATTGAAATTTTGTTTTAGTGACTTTTTCCCACCTGTTCAGTTTCAATGTCCCCCTAATTTGCAGAAGATAAAATGCATAATTGAGGTGTTCAATGGGTGTGCATCACCAACTTCAACTGTAGAACTTCAATCTGTTCCTAGGTTTCTATTGGCCATTGAGGCCTAATTCAACGGCCTAATCAGACTGAGAATGAATTCGGTGATGCTAGCCTGCCTTGCCGAATAGTGTCATTAAATTCACCTTTTGGGGACCTTATTCTGCAAATGTCAGACACTAAATTCATAACTCTTTAAAAAAACATTTTTTTAGATAAAAAAAAACATTTATTTAGATTGAACACCTTTCTCAATTTAACCATATATTTTTTTTAATTTTAATTAAGATTTAATTCCTTGCTCATATTTAATTTTTTGTTTAAACTTATTAGAACAAAACAACTAACATCATTATAACAGCCATCAGGTTGACCACACCAAATTTTATTTAAATCAGTCTAAAATCAAGAACATGCAAACAGCAGACACTTAGAGCAGGGTTCCTGAGAAGACAGAATGTTCACTTAACAGAATATAGAAGTCACATTGTGCTGGTTAAGGTGATTAATGAAATGACAGTATTAACAAAATATGCTTGGAGTGAAAGCTTTGATTGATGTCTTAGAGATATCTGCCTGGTAGAGAGTTCTAAATAAGGCCAAACAAAATAATACCTGTGTTTAGGGTTACATGGTCCAAAATAATTAGGGTAGGTAGGTAGGGAATATATATATATATATTTTTATTCTGAATTCTATTGGGTCATTGACAATTCAATCTAGAAAGCTTCACAATTCAGATTAATTGAAAGGTTCAATACTAAATATTGTTAATCCTGAATTAGCCAGAGCACTAGACTAAAACTTCTAAATCTTTTTTGTGGAGAGGTTTGAAAATGGGTATTAAAGATACCTTTCGAAGCCCTTCCCACTCTTAGCAAAAAAATATATATCTGTGTCTACAGTCCAATAAAAAGTTTTTGGTAGGCACCTTTTTCTAGGGTAGGTAGGGAAACCCTAAACATAGGTATTTTTATTTTTTTAACCTAAATGACCTGTGACGTATGATAACAAACTAATTCCAAAGCCAAGTGTGAATCTGACAGTTAGGCCATTATTTATATACCCTTTCATGAGGGGAGCTCCCCTGGTGCAGCATTAAAGATCATGTAACAGTGCTTTCTCTTATAAATGCGAGCCTCCCATAGGGAGCCAGGGACATAACTTATCCATTCATTGTAATTCTTAAAACATCTTCGTATCAAGAACCATCAGGCCTATTCAGCTTATTTTTGGTATGGGTGACTGGGATTCAGATTTGATTCAGAATTGGATCACTGGGTCAAATAGGGGCAGAGCCATGGACATAATAATTCTTTCCCTTAATAATTATTATTAAAACATCGTCTCAAGAACCATTTGGCATATTTAGCATATATTTGGTATGGAGAGTCCTTGGGTCACTGGTATTCATATTTGTTAAATGGTGTCACCAGGTCAAATAGGGGTGCGACCCTATTTTAATTCTTAAAATGGCTCCTCCTCGAGACCCACCAGGCCTATTTAGCTTATATGTAGTATGGAGGGTCTTTTTGTTACTTGGGACTGGGTTACTGATTTTTATGTTTACCCATACCATAGTATGGTAAACATAGTGTCGTTGCCCGGATTGACCACTCGTCGCTGGTCCGTCTGTCCGTATGTCTGTCCGTCTGTCTGTCCGTAGACACTTTACGAGTAATGCGATAACTCAAACATTTTCTATCCGATCGAAACCAAATTTTCTCAGCCTAAAATACAGATCGAGTTCGAATTTGGGTTTGATCCGAGATTTTGTTACAGAGTTATGGCCCTTTTTCAACTTAGAATTAACGCATTCTGCCATAACTCAAACATTTTGTATCTGATTGGAACCAAATTTGGTATGCGAGTTTCAGAGCCCAAAATACAGATCGAGTTCGAATATGGGTTTGATCCGATTTATTTTAAAGGAGTTATGACCCTTTTTCGAAAATAAAATTAAAAAAACAAAAATCCGATGCTATAACCAAAGTATATTTTGTCCGATTGTGTTCATATTTGATATGTAGGTTTATGATGACATGCCCCTCATCTGTATAGTTTTTGGTATTGATTGGTTGATCGGTTTAGAAAATAATTAACCCTTTACACACATGCTATCCAATGCAATAAGTTGAACATATTTCTTCTGATCTGCCTCATATTTCTTACCTAGGTTTTTCTTCGCACGTTCTTAGTCTGTATGGTTTTTGGTATTGTTTAATTAACCCTTTTCACTCTTATGTTTACTTAGAATTCACCCAAGCTGCTATGACTCAAAACATTTTTCATCTGATCAGCACCAAATTTGGTATATGAATTTATCACCCCTAAATACAGATCGAGTTCGAATATGGGTTTGATCCGATATATTTTAACAGAGTTATGACCCTTTATAATTCAAATAATTACTGCTGGGAATTTTAAGAGAACATATCTGGCAGACCATGTGTTATTGAAATGAGTTAATTATCACTATGTCTATGGACATGCTATAAAGCCTGATAGTGGTACTCCTGGCTGGCAGGATTTGTTATCATATTAATGTCAAATTGATTGATGGCTATCTGGTGGAGTGCTGTTTTCTGTGCAATATTAAGTTAACCCCTTTGCTGAAACAGGTTCATTACTAAAGTTTATGTAAACACTATAGGACACCTATTCTAAAATATTAAATTGGAATAGTCCATTGTTACTTAATTTGTAGGGATGTTTTACAGACATTGTTGTCTACATACACTGTTGTCTTATCTTAGACAAAAATTAATCCACACATTCCTCAGTTCCATGATGTGATGTCATTGCAAATGATTAACCCTCTCCACACATCATATGGTTTTGAAGCTTTTCGTTTGATCATTCTCCTATATTATGTCCAGGTTGATGGTGATCCACTTTTGATTTGCATGGATTTGGGATTAAAATTAAACCATTCCATAGACACATATTATGCGATTGACAGATATAATATTATCCCTTTCACTTTGATCCAGGTTCAGTAAGGGTTTCAATAAATCACCAATTATATATTCATCATTAGAGGAAATGTCTTATTTTGAAATTCCCTCAGTTGCATTTGGGCTCCAGGGTAATATTAATGGTGCTGGTATTCTTGAGACTGACTTATTGTATGGGTTTCTAAATCCAATGACATGCTTTGTATAGACTATTTTGTGTTTATCAGTTCATTAGTTTTGGTAAGATTAACCCTATTCTATCCGATTTGATAACTCAAATATTTCCATTGACTATGTTTATACATGTAGTTCTTGGCATAGTTGACAAGAACACACCCCTAACCTGCATAGTGAGGGTCATTTGGTTTATTTGCTTAAAAATATTAACATCCTCCGCCAATCCTGTTGACACAATGTGATAACTAAATATTTTTCACATGATCACTATATTAAGTGTGAATTGTTGAAACTTTAGCACTCATGAAAAGGTTGATGTAAGGATTTATAAAATTTATAAAAATAGCTAATCGCTATCGCCAAGGTATGGGTTAAACATCTGCCGATCGTGATCGGCCTCTCGTTTTAAATGGGTTCAACCAGTTAAGAAATGACATTTGGTGTATATGGCCTATGGAGAGTTGGGATCAATATTTGTTTGATTGCGGTTGACCATTAAAAAAAGGGGGGGGGGCATGTCAGGTTGGAACTTTGCAACAGTTACGATAGCTTGAGGTATCAGTTGTAAAATTCCAACATGTGCAAAGGAATTTTACGAACTTGAGAGTGTGTTTGCTTCATTGGGAGTGTGTTCACTTCAGTTAGGAAGATCAGGGCCATGTAGTTGAAAATTTAAAAGTGCTTAATGGAGACCCACTAGCTACGTCCCTCTTTAGGATTACTTGTTTTAAAATGATTTTGACAAGTACTATTTCTTGTGGTCTTCCTATACCAAGTCTTCTCAGTCTTTACAGTCTGGTGAGTGTCTCCACAGTCATTGACTGTCTTGTTGGGTATCATTTGGATGATTAAAGGCCCTCTTAATTTTCGAACCCCCAGATCACGTGGTATAAAATATTTGCCATATTATATACCATTTGAAAGAGGAAGCTCCGAAACATTATATTATCAATGGTGTAATAAACTGAGAACATGTTGTTTTTGTTGAGGTACCGACATGTTTTCTGTGCTTAAGTTTCATCTGGTCTGTAATGCAAAGGCTACTATTTTCAATGGAAGGGGAATAACTATATCTTAGTTTTATTCTGGGAGCCAAACGGGGGAAATGTTTCTATGATTTCAGCTATTTTCTATTACTCTAACTTCTGAGACACAGACATTCCAAATGTTTATGAATTATAGAATTTTAATCATATTTATGTCATAGATTTTTATTAAAACAATATATCAAGCCACTATAAAAAAAAATCTGTGTGACTCGAAAATTAAATGGGCCTTTAACTCAGAAAATATTTATCCCTTCTGCACATTCTATAGAAGCATGCATCCATTGTATGTGATAATTAAAAAAATTTCATCCAATCATTTTCATAATAAACATCCAGATTTTTATGGATGTTGGTTGATCAGTTTTGAAAATATTAACCCTTCTATCCATGTTTTAGATACATGCTCTCTGACAAAATAACTGATCTGGTCGAATTCCCTATCCAGCTTAATAGTGGAAGAACCTAATCTATGTATTTTGGTATCGATCAGTTTGGAAAATATTGAAGGCCCACTTAATTTTCGAGTCATTGATTATTTTTTTTATAGTGACTTGATATGTATGGTTTTAATTACAATCTATGCTAAAATATGATTAAAATACTATAATTCATCACCATTTGAAATGTCTGTGTCTCAGAAGATGCCCATAGAGAAATAGAAAACAGCTGAAATCATAGAAATATTCCCCCTCCCGTTTTGGCTCTCAGAATGCAATAGAATTGAAAGTAAAGATGTATTTTCAATGGAAGGGGAATAACACTATATTTAAAATATAGAATTATTCCCCCTCCATTGAAAAAAATACTCTTTTTACTACAATCTAGATGAAACTTATTCACAAAAACATGTTGGTAACTCAAGTAAAACAACATGTTTACAGTTTATTACACTGGATAAGTTGATAAAACAATGTTTTGGAGCTTCCTCTTTCAAATGGTATATAATATGGCATACATTTTATATAATGTGATCTGGCGGTTCAAAAATTAAGTAGGCCTTTAACCCCTTTGATCCATCCCATGTCATGTGACGTATGTTAATGTTTTGAAATAGTGGATAGATTCTGGTCTTTATGCCATCTTATAGCTCACTCCACTCATCCTTCATATATTCAGTTCAAGGTTGCTGGTTTTGAGTGTGATAGTCAGTATGGTTGAACGTATGGGTTAAGCATGGGCCAATTGTTTATATATAAATCACATACAGTTTCTTTCATTTGCAGATTTCTTTCCAGTGATTAGAGGCAATTAGTTGGTCCAAATGAAGTAGTAACACATGACACTCATCCAGTTTCCCAATATCACTTAGAAATATAGTACATGCACAAAAAAGACAAACCAATTTTGGGAAATAAAGAAAAACTCCTGATTTCTGTAAACCAAATTAAAAAGTGGCACTAAAAACGTTTACCTGAATAGTTTTAAATCTCAATACCTTACTCGTATTTAAATTCGCGCAGTACTATTTTTCGCGCAACCATCGGTGCGCGAATTTAAAACTGAGCGAAAAATAGTACGACTCCCAAGTTTAATCTAAACCACAGTCCATATGAAAGAAAAGAGTGCTATGTTGCTGAGTTTACATATATTATGAACGGTTGAATAGACAATTATGTCGAAACATGTATGCATCAAGACCATTCACAATTCAAGCGACAAATCGTGGTAACATAGGTATTGTTGAAATGCTTGTATAAGAAATAGTAATAGTCCAGGTCGCCACAACATTATGATGTATGTAGTTACTAGTGTATTATCTACACGATGTAAATCCGCCGCGATGGTGTTTAATATTCACATACATGTATACTATTTCCCGCAATATCTAAGAGTCGTAACTGTCATCAGCTCCAAAATATAGGAAAATATCACAGAAATATCACGAAAATAGTTTTCTCAGTTTTGAATTCGCGCAGCTAGGTGCGCGAATTTAAAGTGCGCGAATTCAAAACTGAGCGAAAAATAGTACTGCGCGAATTTAAATACGAGTAAGGTATGTCTTCTAAAAAGGTCATTTTTATACACCATTTGAAATAAAACGGCCGTATTTTGTGATTGTGGTCTGTCTGTCCGTCGGAGTGTCCGTCTGTCCATCTGTCCCTCCGTCTGTTAGCAGTTTTGGTTTCCAGATGATAACTTTAGTTTGGGTTATTTTATCAGAACTTAATTTGGTATGTGAGTTATCCAGACCAAATTACAGGTTAAGTTCGAATTTGGGTTCATTCCGATTATTTTGTACTGACTTATGGCTCTTTTCGACTTAGAATTTTCAATATTTGAGCTTTCCGGATGATAACTTTAGTTTGGTATATTTTATCGGAACCAAATTTGGTATGTGAGTTTTCCAGACCAAAATACATTGTTTGTTTGTGTACAGTTCATAAAAGCACACCGGGTGTATTTTGCCACGTTCAGCGTAGCTAATGTTTATATAAATTTAGGGTATTGTCTCTGTGACACTATAAATTTCCATGTGTAATACCGCCACATTATTTATGTTGAAATATTTGTATTTTATATAGGCACACCGCTAAAAGAATCTAAGAAAAGAGACCTGTCTGATGAGGACGAGGACTATGAGGAGGCGGAGCCAGTGCCTGTCAAAAAGTCAAGGCGGCCACCAACAAAACCATCCAAAAAAGCTGATATATCCGACGTCGATGATGAAGACTTTGACGAACCAGAGCCAGTCAGTAAATCAAAATCAAGAAGAGCTCCACCAAAAGCAAAGAAACGTGATGTGTCTGATGACAACGAGGATTATGAAGAGCCAGAACCCGAACATGTCAGTAAGCCGAAACAACGGCGGAAGGCCAAAGCAACGTCGGAAGATGAAGATTCCCAGCCGGTGAAGAGTTCAAGGAAACCCAGAGGTCGAGTTGCAGCTTCCGATAGTTTTGGCGATGAGGGAACATCTAGTCGAGCAAGCCGTCCATCGAGGGCTGCTGCCCAAGTATCCTTGTCCTATGGTATGTAATATTCTCTGCCATCTATTTTTAGTTATGATTGTCTATATATCTAACGACCATGTTCACATTTTTATGTCCTTGAGTGTTTATTCTTTGTTTATTGGGAAATCTTGATTTGTTTTCTATCTGCATACAAACATCAGCCATGTGTTATCGAAGCTAAATAAAATTTGTATGGTTGTTTACCATCATGAAAAGGACTTCAAAATCGTGTTGTTCACATTTTCTGTTTAATGTTATCCCTATTGCCACTTAACTGCGGTGCTGTCAGCATTAATATTTTCCACAAAACTATGTTGATTATTTGGGAGCTATTCTGACTCTTTTTAACAGAGGATGTTGATTACTTCGATGATGATTCTGAAGAACTTTTAAAACCTAAAGATGATGACAGTGATTTTGTCGCTGAATATGTAAATGACGAAGACTCAGGTAGTGACTGGGGAAAGAGAAAGAAAGGAAAAGGAATTGTCAAGGTAAAGTCAATCTCTACGTTTTACTATTCAGTGCCTAAATAATAGTACTAGGCAGAATAATAGTACAGCGTGGAAACTTTCAAAGAACTAAATCTTATATCTCACGTGAATTACTCACATTCTGATTGGCTACATACAGCTACCCTATTTCCAAGAGAATATCATGACCCTACTGTGGAAGAATAGTCATGCATGGAAACTCTGTTTTCTAAAAATTGTAATATTCTAAACTTTCCCGACTCAATATTTGGACTGTTTTCCGCGTCAGTTCCCAGGAGAGTTGTGATGGTTTGTTTACAATGAATTCATACACCGAACTTCAAATGCTGATTCACATAGTAACTGTCTGATGTAGTATTTGGTCCAGTTCATTTGGAGAGGTGCAATCCTTGTTAGCTCAACTTTACTTTGTAAAGTTTGAGCTATTGCCATGGCTTTGTCGTCCGTGTGCGCGTGTGTGCGTAAGGCGTCAACAATGCAGTCTACTTATCGTACCTTTGATCGGATCATTATGAAATTTGTCATAGCTGTTGACATCAACATTTAGACTAGAATGATTCATTTTGGGGTCATTAGGTAAAAAAACATGGCCGCCAGTGGCCATCTTGCATTTCAAAATTCCATCCATTAGCACGGGCTACAGGCGTACTGTTTGTCTTATCGTCATGAAATTTGTCATGGATGTTAATAATGACATGTAGATGGGAACGAGTCATTTTGGGGTCATTCGGCCAAAAAACATGGCCGCCAGCAGGCATCTTTGATTTCACTCTTTGTATGACTAAATCCTTTAGCACGGGCTACAGGTCGTACCTTTAGTCCGATCATCATCAAATTTGTCATGGATGTTAATATTGACATGTAGATGGGAACGAGTAATTTTGGGGTCATTTGGCCCAAAAACATGGCCGCCAGCAGCCATCTTGGATTTTACTCTTTGTATGACTAAATCATTTAGCACGGGCTACAGGTCGTACCTTTAGTCTGATCATCATAAAATTTGTCATGGCTGTTGAAATTGGAATGTAGATGGGAACGAGTCATTTTGGGGTCATTCGGACAAAAAACATGGCCGCCAGCAGCCATCTTGGATTTCAAAATTTAATCCATTAGCACGGGCCACAGGTCGTACTGTTAGTCTGATCATCATGAAATTTGTCAAGAATGTTAATAATGACATGTAGATGGGAACGAGTCATTTTGGGGTCATTCGGCCAAAAAACATGGCCGCCAGCAGGCATCTTTGATTTCACTCTTTGTATGACTAAATCCTTTAGCACGGGCTACAGGTCGTACCTTTAGTCCGATCATCATAAAATTTGTCAAGAATGTTAATAATGACATGTAGATGGGAACGAGTCATTTTGGGGTCATTCGGCCAAAAAACATGGCCGCCAGCAGCCATCTCGGATTTTACTCTTTGTATGACTAAATCCTTTAGCACGGGCTACAGGTCGTACCTTTAGTCTGATCATCATAAAATTTGTCATGGCTGTTGAAATTGGAATGTAGATGGGAACGAGTTATTTTGGGGTCATTTGGACAAAAAACATGGCCGCCAGCGGCCATCTTGGATTTCAAAATTTAATCCATTAGCACGGGCCACAGGTCGTACTATTCGTCTGATCATCATGAAATTTGTCATGGATGATAATATTGACATGTAGATGGGAACGAGTAATTTTGGGGTCATTCGGCCAAAAAACATGGCCGCCAGCAGCCATCTTGGATGACTAAATTCTTTAGCATGGGCTGCAGGTCTGATCATCATAATGATCATCATGGGAATGAGTCATTTTGGAGTCATTCGGCCAAAAAACATGGTCGCCAGCAGCCATCTTGGATTTTACTCTTTGTATGACTAAATCCTTTAGCACGAGCTACAGGTTGTACCTTTAGTCTGATCATCATAATATTTGTCATGAATGTTAATAATGACATATAGATGGGAACGAGTCATTTTGGGGTCATTCGGCCAAAAAACATGGCCGCCAGCAGCCAACTTGGATTTTACTCTTTGTATGACTAAATTATTTAGCATGGGCTACAGGTCGTACCTTTAGTCTGATTGTCATAAAATTTGTCATGGGTGTTAACAATGACATGTAGATGGGAACGACTCATTTTGGGGTCATTCGGCAGAAAACAAGGCCGCCAGCAGCCATCTTGGATTTTACTTTTCTCTTCATGTCTATAAACTAGTATTAGACATTCAACTTTCCACATTCCTAATTGCTCCATTGACTGTAATACATTAAATTATTCCCTTTCCAAGTTGAGCTACAGTGTCATTGACACTTTCATTTTCAAATAGTTTGAGTCACTTAATACGTATTGAACATCCTAAAAACTTGGAGTGGTGTAAGATATAATTTTCTCAATATTATACTGTATACTCATTTTAATGATGTAATAATTGTATATAAATGTGTAATTCAGCCGTAGCTTTATTTATTTGTAACAGAATGTGGGTGCGGTCTCCTCCAATGTAATTTCTTCTCCTTGGTTAGTTTTTGAACTCGCATTTTCTTCAGTTTTCACACCCGGAATTAACTTAAGGCCACACAAAAAAAATAATATGTTTCTCAAGTATCGCCGCGTCCGCAAAATACCCCCCGCTGGCTACTTTTTTTTAGCTTACAACAAATAAAAATATAAAAACATGCCGCCGCACAAAATCTTGGCGATGTCGATACCCGCAAACAACACAATAAGCTCAAATCATCTCCGCCAGCAATGCAAGGGCAGTAATTCTAAAATTAAAGCATTCCTTGCGTGCTCCGAATGCCAATCGAGTTCACCCGTAACGCACCAGCGAACACGTGGTAAACAAATAACCAGCATGGCGCTGATAAGAATGTGTCAGAAGGGGACTTAAATTTGTTTGTCCCTGGACAATTACGGAAGTTAATTCGTCTGACAACATTTCCCGACGTGGCAATGGGTTCATAGAGAACCACTGTGAAACTATTGCTAATTGTGATGCGTATATTAGTGGGATTTCTGTTGGAAAGTCGCAGGATTCACAGGACTTTCATTAGTTTCAGTTCGTTTGACAGAATCTAAATTCGGTCCAGGTTGCAGATATATTCGGCCGCTATTTGCGGATTACATTGGAAGATGCCACACCAGTGTCTGTTGAAAACGGTGGGAAAAACGCATTTTCTGTTCTCATGGACTCCAACAATAAAACTGTTTTACCCAATTTCAAAACAATACAACAACAGCAAGGACGAAATGATACAAAAATTCATCAATTTCCTTGAAGATAAACACCTTGGATTTTCCCCACATACCGTTGACAATATAGGCCAGGGCTCAAAATACATTTCATTTTGCAAGAATCAAATGCCGAACCAAGTTAGTCATAAAGCACTGAAAATGAAAAAGTTTCACGAGAATCATTACGAGAATCGATTAGGTGATTCTCATCGAATGTTATTAAGGCCTGTAGGCAGGAATTTTGTGCAGCTTGTGTGCAACATGCTTTAGTATCTGGACCCTCATGTTAATAAACTAACTGAGAGATGTTGTCACATTCCGGATGGACTTCAAATTTTTCTTGGATACAATGATCCCAGAAAAAGTAAACACAAACTGCCGGTGCTTGAACTCTCAAAAATGTTAGAATATTCTGGACAACTTGTTGCTGTAATGGAACAACCATTCATACAAAAACCAAATTGGCGAGGCGTAAAGGATCTCCTTGTGAATAAGGTAGACTGGATTTGTTTTAAACCAAAATATTCTTGTTATTGTTAAACATCTGTTATTTCTGCAATAAATTTTAATGCTATAAATGAGAGATCTTATTTTAATACAGCATCCATAGGGTACATAACTTTGCATAAATATAAAATAAACAGCTTCATTTTCCAACAACATATGAAAACAGATCATGATCATGAACAAACAATGTAAATATACATTACACACCATGTTACGAACAGCCAAACCTTGTCTTAAGTCAATCTTTAATCAAAAAAGCATGCCTGCCCATCATTTTTATACATAAAAATTCGGCATAATAAACCTGCCTGCCGGTAAAATTCAGCCCAAAAAAATAAAAATAAAAATCTGCCTGCCTGCTGGGTTTTTTTGAAAAAAAACTTGAGAAACACAATATTTTTTTTGTGTGGCCTAAGGTATGGTTATATCATCCCCCTAAATGTTCAATATAATGAAATAAATAATGCCTTTGGTTGATGGACAATTCGTCTTCTCAGGCCACTGTTTTGGCATAATCAACTACATTATGTGTTATCTATATAATAGTAATTGTCTAGTATCTTATAATTCCAATTTTAACCTACTAGTAAGGTGCCTAAATTCAAACCAGAAACAAGTTCTCGCTGTCAAGCCCTGACTAACTTTGCTAAGTGATACTTCTATTATTTATTTTTCACAGAAAGGGAGACCCACCCCCAAAAAATCATCTTCAATATCAAGAAAGACACCGAGGAAAGGGTCAAAGCGGGGAGGGAGGAGATCTCAGGCTGACGATTTCGATGAAGAAGCTGCTGATGGTGAACCATATAATCCCAGACCGAGCAAACGTAGAGCTTCAACTGCTGCCAAAGAAAAGACAAAAATATACGTTGAGGAAATGGATGAATCGGATGATTTCTGTGCTGAGGAAGAAGTTCAGAAAAAACCAAGCAGGCGGAAAACACCAGCAGCAAGGTCGAAGAAAGTGCCGGTAGCTGTTCCTGTTCCCGAGCGGACATCGAGCAGAACGGCAAGATCACAGCCAAAATACACGGAAGATTCCGACGAAGAGGATATTGAGGAAGAAGTGCTCACAAGTAAAAATAGATCATCCAGGGCTAAGCCAAGAAAATATCAAGAGGATTCGGAGCCGGAAAATGAAGCTGTTGCAGAGGAGCCAGATGACGAAAAAGAGAAATCTGTTGTGAATAAAGAGGATGAAGAGAGTAAAGAAGAGTGTAAAGAAAAGAGTAAAGTTGAGGGAAAAGTGTCACCGAAGCCTGAAAATCACAAGGAAGAAATGAGTGGTGATGAGGACGGGGATCAGAAAGATGGTGATGAAGATGAGGAGAAGAAAGAAGACATGGTTCAGAAAGAAACTAAGAAGACTCTGAATGATCAAAAGAAAGAGGATGACAAAGATGATGGAAGTGGGTCGGATGATGATACGAAGAAACACAGGCCAACTTGCATGTATGGCAAAAAGTGCTACAGGTCGGTTCTCATTGTAACCCCTTTTCAAAGAAAAACATGGGATCCGTCTGTCATTCCATCTGTCTGAAAGATAAGATCAATTTATTTAAAGTCAGATGTATAACATAGTGAAAAACACAAGCTCTGAAGAGTTTTTTGTCGATTATACGTCCATATGTAGAGACATATAGCCAAGGGATTCGCGAGCCAAGCTTCAACATCATTTAAAAATTACTTTTCCATAGATTAATCGCAGAAAATGTTGAGAATAGCTTCGTTGTTTGCCTGACACCATTTACATGATCCATATAATACACCAGCGATATCTCAATTCAAGTTTGAAATCTAGAAAATTTCTGGGTTTTACTACCTCTCATGTTTGGTCAAACTGCAATTTTAAATATTTTTTTGGAAATGTTTTTTTATTCCTTTCTGTGGGTTTGAACTCTATTATTACCATTTTAATTGTAGGAAAAATCCTGAACATTTCAAAGAATTCTGCCATCCTGGCGATGACAGCTTTGAGGAACCAGAGGGGGGGAGTGAAGATGAGGCGAGAAAAAAGAAAAAGAGGTCACCAAAGAAAAGATCAAAAGGTAAATAGAGAGATCAACAGTTCATAATTTCACTTTCAGTGGTGTATGTGGCAGCTATTTGCATTGATATTCTCAACTATAACCATCAAAGGTCAGTTGAATGATGACAAAACTTTGTTTTACACTGTTAAAACTGTTTATCTTATTCCGGTTGGAGATATTGCCCATGCATTGTACTTCATTTATAACACATATGTATGTGTTAAGATGGCATGACCGTACTATAAGCAGTATGACCCCTGACACGCTTGGCAACGTTGAGTCACATTGAAAGTAGGTTACTAGTACAGGAAATAAACAAAATCAATATTTGTTGAATCGGTTGAATATTTATAACAGAACAAATTCCTGTGATTAAATGTTGATATATGACACAAAAGTATCCCCAGATAGCATGACATGGTTGGGCCAACGTTGGCACAACCAACATCTGAACGGTTGGGCCAATGTTGGGCCAACGTAATTTTGCTCATTGGGTCAACGTTGGGCCTAAGTTGGGCCAACGCTGGACGACATACAGAGCGTTGGGCCAACGTTGATAACCAGACCACATAGTTGTCATAAAGTTGGCCCAACATTGGAAACTAAACCCATTGGTTGGCATAACGTTGACCCAATGGAGGAACAACGTTGGAACCTCAAACTAAATTGGTTGGCATAACGTTGGGGATTGCTATATTATTTTTTTTTGGCATCCAATAATCCGTTCATGCTTCAGTTACCACGTCGGCCACCATGTCACTATCTGAGGCAAGTTTGTGAGAAACTACTACATGTATGTCAGTGATGTAAGTATTCTCCGCCATAACTAATATGTACGCAATGCAGACATTCAGAACTTTGTGATTCCGAGATAAATATTGGGAAAATAATTAAGTAATTTTACACAAAATGTAGTTTCTCACAAACATAAACTTACCTCGGATAGCGACACTATGACTGATGGTGGCATCTAAAGAACGAACAAATCCTTGAATTCCAAATTAAAGAAACTGAATCCTTTATTTGCTAAAATCAATACCATCAGCAACACTGGACGAGAACCAGAACAAAGCGCGCCACAAGAAAAGCAGACGCCTGAACCGTTGTGCACGCGCATACATTTTGACATCAGAGCTTTCTACGTAATTTACGTTGGCATTACAACGTTGGTGCCAACGATTATGGGCCAACGATATACCAACCGACAAAATCCAACGTATTTTATGGCATATCGTTGCATATATTGCGTCAGCAATGATTGTACATGTGTTTACGGAACATAATTTATTGGCATATCGTTGATCTGCATATCGTGCCCGTTGAGATGTTTCACATCATTGGACCAACGTTATAATTCCAAATGTTGCATGGGAGGAATACCTTGGGGTCAACGAAGGGCCAACAACGTAAACCCAACCAGTGTGCTGTGCACAGTCAATTCCATTGACATGTTTGCATTGGCCCAATGTTGGGCCAACGTTATAATTCCAACGGATGGGAGTAATACGTTGGGCCAACCAAAGGCCAACCACACCAACCCAACCAATTTACTGCAGATAATTCCATTGACATGTTTGCATTGGCCCAATGTTGGGCCAACGTTATAATTCCAACTGTTGGGAGAAATACGTTGGACCAACCAAGGGCCAACACTGTCAACCCAACCAAACCTAATGCCAACCGTGCCGACATGATGCCAACGTTGGCCCAATGCATTCATGCTATCTGGGTCTTGTATAGAACTGCTTTCCCAGTCGATAGAATTTGATAAATGAAATTTATTCTTTCTTCGACTCGAACTTAAATCCATATTACGCACATGTATTTATGCACAACAGCCATTTTTTTTATTTGTAAACAAACTGTGTGAAAATGTAGAGTTTCACTCTGAAAAAGCCTAAAAATGCCACCCAAAAAATCAAGAAATAAATAAATAAGGTCAATTTTAGAATATAAGATAAATACAACAATTGCATAGTGTGTTTTGAGATTGTTGAATGTGGTATTCCACTTTCAACTTGTTGAGATATTGTCCATCTCAAAACACACTATGCTATTGTCGTTTATTTATCGAAACATCACTAAAAATCAAAAACTTAGGCCAAAAAAGATAATTATTTGAGTCTCACCCAATTTCTTTCTTCTGAATCAATGAGGGAGAGAGGATTTTATTTTTATTTATTAATTCTGATGACCTGGGTGCCAAAGTTTAACATGCAAGAGTACCATTTTGAGTTCTCAAGCCACTGGGGCGTGTTGTTTAAAAATATATATCGATTTAAACCGAGCCCACCACTTTGAAAAATGCATATCATACATACATGGGAGATCAGAGAATCGATTACCTCCTCACTTCTAACTGCCATTCTTAAAATTCCAATGTCGATTGATTGAGTAAAACCTATACTTTCCTGTTCTGGTGCACCATTATAGGATAAACTGTTCCAAAACTTTGAAAACAGATGCTGAACAAAAAATTCATGGTCAGAACCGGCACCTGGGTACCACTTTTCTACAGAGAAAATATACCGTACATTTATAACTCAATTTATCTATAAAATGAAAGTGTCAATGACACTGTAGCTCAACTTGGAAAGGTAATAATTTAATGTATTACAGTCAATGGAGCGATTAGGAATGTGAAAAGCTGAATGTCTAATACTACATGTAGTTTATCGACATGAAGATATATATAAAATCTAAGATGGTTGCTGGCGGCTATGTTTTCCAATAAAATTCAAAAGCATTTGATAGCTTTAGTCATGCAAATAGTAAAATGCAATATGGCTGCCAGCAACCATGTTTTTTGGCCAAATAACCCCAAAATGACTCGTTCCCATCTACATTCCAATTTCAACAGCCATGACAAATTTTATGATGATCAGACTAAAGGTACGACATGTAGCCCGTGTTAAAGGATTTAGTCATACAAAGAGTAAAATCCAAGATGGCTGCTGGCGGCCATGTTTTTCGGCCGAATGACCCCAAAATGACTCGTTCCCATCTTCATGTCATTGTTAACATTCATGACAAATTTCATGACAATAAGACGAACAGTACGGCCTGTAGCCTGTGCTAATGGATTGAATTTTGAAATCCAAGATGGCCGATGGCAGCCATGTTTTTTTTTCGAATGACCCCAAAATGACTCGTTCCCATCTACATGTCAATGTCAACATCCATGACAAATTTCATAATAATCGGACCAAAGGTACGAACTGTAGCCCGTGCTAAAGGAAATTGTTGACGCATCACGCACACACACGCACACACGGACGACAGATACCAAGCCATGGCAATAGCTCAAACTTTACAAAGTAAAGTTGAGCTAAAAAAAAACCACCGTTTGTACAAAATGTATTCATGTATTGACAGATCTAATGTTAATCTGCACAAATCAATTGTACATTTGAATCCAAGTTGGCACACATTTCTAATAATCAAGCAGTATTTTCTTGCTAAACTAGCCATGACACAAACCACGGAAATTCGCGACAGCCCTTCGGGCGATTGTGAGTTTTGATTTTGTATTAGTATTAGACAATAGAAACAACCACGAAAAGTTGGAAAATGAGGAGGCCAGCTGTGTGATGTCATTCATGAATGATGAGGTTGTTTTGTTTTATGAACACTTCAATTCCCCACTCTTCGACAACAACATCATCACAATATATTTACATACTAAGTGTTGTCATCACTAAATCCAGCATTCTGATTGGTCGGCGCCCACGTGGCTAGTTGCAGTTATTTCTCGGTGAATGCGCAACGGCTCATAACACCAAGCTCATAACACCATCGATATATCATTGGGTTTGGAAAGACGAACGCGTAATGTTTTGGGCGCATTTGGACCCGCGCAGGATTGACTGAATACATCATCGGGTTTCAATATGAAGAGAAATTGTTGCCAAGGGTGCTATTGGGTATTTTGGGCTGTTTTTGTCACGATACACTTTTCGATTTAAATACATTTACAAAAGTGGCTTTTTCGCTAAATGTATATAAATATAAGGATTAACTGTCATGTGGACTATTTTTATGGAGATGTAACCGTGAGGTAAGTGGTCATAACTTGTATGTAAAACCCTTTGGGTTTTACACAAGTTATGTCCACTTACCTCACGGTTACGTCTCCATAAAAACAGTCCACATGACAGTTAATCCTTATATATCTTCTGTCCGAATTTTGTTGACTTAAAATGACCCAAGCCACATCAGTCACTGACTCCAGTAACATGCACCCTGACCAATTCTGGCCTTATATATATGCAGAATACAGATGTGACTACCCTAACTTATTAACAGTTGTAGAGCTGGTATTATACTTGCCATTGAGTCAGCCATTCACACACGTTATCGTTGTGAATGGTTTTTCCAGCAAAATGCGAATTCTCACTGACTGGCGACAAAGTTTGTCTGAAAATTCCATTAATGATGGTATGATTTTCTTTGTTAGTTCACATCAACTTGTTAGACAAAAATCCGACATCAATCAGGAAACAGCAAGGGATTTTGTGTCTGCTAAGGGAACTGATGCCAAGGGAATCAGAAAACTTGCCAAACAGTTACAAGATACAATTCCGTTCTCCTCGGACAATTCTTCGGATGTTGATGAGACTGAATGATTGTTTGCCATTTGGATTCCATATTATCCAGTCATATTAATCGACTTAATATTAAATGTTAACATTTTATATTTTATTCCATCTTCCCGACAACTACTATTTGCTGCTGATATTTCTTTGTTCACTTTCTTAGAAGGGGTGAGATAAAATGGCCTTGACAACATCAAAACCATAAATTTCACAGTTATGTCTGGTAGAAGGACATAAAATGTGTGACCTCAGGTCCAATGTACTCAGAGAGATAATCAGTGGGATATGGATTGTGCCAAAACTGTTCACTTCTGACAGTAAAAAGTGTAACATTGTTCTAATCACATGCATATTAAAGGTATCCATTGATACTGTGAAATGTGGACTGGATCCAAGAGCAATAACTCTAAACCCATGATCACAGCCTAACACCCTTGATGTTGACATATAACAGGCACATGTTTGACCCAATAATGCTAGATAGACCTGGTACTATCATGTAGGTGATCGTGGCCTAATTGAGATAAACTTTTATGGGACTCATAAAATAAATCTGGTACATTTTTAATTGAATGTGATATAACGAAAAACAATTGCTCATTCCCAGACATGTTGAAAATTTGCTCCAGTCCATAAGTTATACACCCTTTTTCAAGCCTGCAAACAATGGGTCGGACAGTCATTGACCAATGCAAAACACCTAAATGTCCGATACAAATATATTTGCACCTGTCATCTTGACCGGCAGCATTTGTGTGACGAGCTTGTTTTTAAAATTGTGCATGTTTTCAAACTAGTAACCCACGTGCGTTTATTTATTTTCGAAATTAAATTCAGCGAGTAGCAACTGTACATGTACGACTGCCCGTTCTAATTCTGCGACTTCCGTCCTGCTGTAGATATCTACCTCCGGACGTGAGTCACTTGATGCCAAAGTTTACCCACCCTTAAAGGATGCAGAAAAAACATGTACATGTAGATGGCAATTGTATAACAAAAACAAAAGATTTACCTTGAAAATTTCACTGCAAAATTTCTTGTTTCCTGATTCACTGAAAACATGTACTCAGACTAAATTTTCAAATAATTATCAAATTTTCCATTCTTCCACTAAATTTATTACCCATTCAGCAAATAAAAGTGATGAATAAAATAAAATATTTTTGCTTCTAAATTTTTTTTACATATTTTGCAGCAAATAATTTCAAGTTGCCTATTTTCATGGTAAACATGTGATTCTGGTCATGTCAAGTGAGGTCCCCAGATCCTTAAAATCCATGACAGGTACTAAACTTGTGACAGGCAGCAATCAGTTCGTGCCTGTCATAGCGACAGGCACACTCCATGAAATTTTAAGAAATTATTTGCAGGCTTGACATTTTCGATTTTCTTGAAACAAGGCGTGATGGTTAACCTAAGGGTGACGTTGTGTCGCGATATTTGTTAATTGTGGTTTGTAAAAGGGCAAGGTCACAGGGTGCTTTCAAACTTAGACTTCATCTGCACCAGTCATATTTTCTTGAACCCTTCGTGTCTGCTCCAAAACATCGCGATGCTTTATTTGATTCTGTTGCAACTTGGCATAGTTGTTCCTAACGAGGAGACGATGTGTCACTCACAACAGTTTTTACCAGTTGTTGAAGGTCAAGGTCACAGAACAAGGTCGTTCTCTCATTTAAGTCACTGAAGCAGACACTACCCTTTGGTTCGCTCCATAACTTTTGTGTACATCACATGATTTCACGAAACAAAGTGTGATGGTTAACCTAAGGATGGCGATGTGTCTGGATATATGTGTGCATTGTGGTTTGTAAAAGGTCAAGGTCACAGGGTGCTTTCAAACTTAGACTTCATTTGCACCAGTCATATTTTCTTGCACCCTTCGTGTCTGCTCCATAAGATCGCGATGCTTTATTGGATTCTATTGAAACTTAACATAGCTGTTCCTAATGAGGAGACGATGTGTTGCGCAAAAAAATGTTTCCAACTGTTGAAGGTCACTGGACAAGGTCTTTCTCTGGATTAAGTCACCAGACACTACCCTTCGTGTCCACTCCATAACTCCATGTACATCACATGA
This sequence comes from Siphonodentalium dalli, assembly GCA_032622095.1. Classification (NCBI taxonomy): domain Eukaryota; kingdom Metazoa; phylum Mollusca; class Scaphopoda; order Gadilida; family Siphonodentaliidae; genus Siphonodentalium; species Siphonodentalium dalli. The sequence continues at coordinate 112,096,271 of CP136066.1, read as the reverse complement.
TTTCAACGAAACAAGGCATGATTGTTAACCTAAGGGTGACGGTGTATCACAATATGTGTGCATTGTGGTTTGTCAAATGTTAAGGTCAGATGGGTATTATATTAAAAAAGACTTCATGGAACACAACATTACAAATTATTGGAGGTGAGGGTATAAATTGGCTCATTACGGAGGCATAGTCACTTTTGACTGACATTTCTTGTTTCATTACTATTTTTAGATAGAGTTGTGCCGTATGCTACGCTACGAACGAATGCGAGCCATAAAATGTCCCCAATTGATTGTATGTATATTATGTTGATTTTATTTAGATTTTTCTGGTATAATATACCAGAAAATTCTAAATATAATCAATATTAATTGATCGAAGCGTTTCTGGACAGGGATCTTTGATTCATATTTATTATTTTGTACCCAGGAAACTATTTAAAACTTGTTATAGGAAGAGATAGACCATCTTTAATATCCCTTTTAATATTTATTTACAGATAAGAAGAGTGTTCTTGAAAAGTGCTCAGATGATGACGGACTACCAAACACTTACGATTACAATGACAGCTTCCTCGATGATGGTGCGGCAGCAGGAGAGAATGATAGTGGGAGTTCTTCATCGTATGACAGCGGCGGTGGCTCTGCTGACTGGGAACCTACACAAAATGAGGATGTATCAGATTTGGTGGCAGAGTCGAAAGATTTCATAAAAAACAAGAAAATGCATAAACCCATTTCGTAAACATGGCTTCACCTATCGCATCATATCACCAATTCACCACCAGACCTGTTACCCCAACATTTCAATACAGCAATTGCCACCATTGAACTCACATTACTCTCTCCTACACATTGCGTCCAAGCCAGAAGTATTTTGCATTGACATGGTCACCAAGAGCGATGTCATAAATTATGTCAACTATCTGCATCTTGATTACTAAATTAGAAAATATTCAGATAATAAGTCCAACACACGGCCATAGTTTTACTCATTATCTGAATATTTCCTGCCAATTAATAGGAATCAATCTGCACTTGAATTATCTGTTCAACTGCCTGTTGTCTGCTTATATTTTCTGAACATCCCTCCAAATGAATAATAGACAATTCCTATGTATACTTTTAAAACTGTGTGGGACAATCCATTCAGTAAAAAAGTGGTTTAAATGGAAAATCCCCTGGAATGATCTAGAGATGTAACAGGTCTGGACACTACAAAGAGGTTATTTCAGTTGTACATGTATGTGCAACATCCAACAACTCAAATGGCTACTGCAACTTTCCATATTTCTATATTCTATTCTGTCTCATTTCTGTAACAGGTAATCTACAAGTACTCATCTCTCTTGAAGTATTATTGAAAAGTAAAAGTAAAAAAAACTATTTTTAAGTCCACGCAAAGTCAATTTCCCATTTTTCAGGCCCACGCGTATCTGTACAAACTGTAATTGCATATTTGTTTATACGAACACTTTTCCCAGTTCAGATTTCTTATTCATTATTGTAATTGGTAACTCTATTCAAACATGTGTTAGAACGATTGCGACTTCAACTGCAGTAAACAATGATACATAGTGATACTTGATTGGGTGATTTTGGACAAAATAAATCACACGAAATCTATCAATAAACTTTTTATGGACACCTGTTAGTGAAAATATTGGCTGCTGATGTAAAGGGTGAGTAGTTCGTCGGCATGTGCCCTAGAAATAAAACATAAAATAAAAATAGCACGAGTGCATGCTTTTCAAAATATTTTGGTTTGAGAATGGAAAATTTGCTTTGCATGACCTAAAATGTGACATAATGGTATTGCGCCAGACATATATTGGAAATACAAGACGTATGTTTCAAACCTTATACATTAGTTTTATGAAAATCTTGCATATATCCACAGCTATATTCTGCCAGAATCATGTTTGTTAACTAGTAATTTAACTACTTATTTCTGGCCACTGTAAAACTAAGCAAAACATGTTATCTATCTTTTTTTGTTCAAGATAATCATCATGATGCATCATTATTATTTACCTTTTTACTTCACCCTCCAGATTCAGGTCTGAAGCATCACAAAATCAACTACTAAAGTTATATTCAGCTCTTACAGTAAAGTTATATTCAGCTCTTACAGTTTGATATGGATATTGATTGTCATCAGTAGTTGATATCAAAGGCATAATAAAAAATAATATATAATACAGAAAAAGATTGAAAAATTATGTTTTAAAGTAATTTTTGTAATGAAATTAGCATGAAAGTTGAAGACTCCATGAAAATATTTTTATAATGAGATATTTAATACGGTGTCTTTAAATCATTTCATTGATGTCAATGTTGCTACGAACAAACTGCTATGGATACCTATTAACATCAATCAGAAAGGTTTATTAATGTCATTAAAAATTTAAGTATCCTTGCGAAAATGCTATAGAAAATATTTCATTTGAAGCCTGCAAGTTTGCTTTATTTTACACAATTCTGTTGTTTCTGTACATCGAGATTAACAAAAAGAAAAGCCAAATTATTGATTTTTCAGTGTCATATTCAACTATAACTGAATATTACTATGATAGTTGAATACGGGATGTGGCAGACCTTCATTCCTCACAATCGTCAAGTCAGTATTCATTCATTAAAGGGCTTCAAATTCATCAGTCATCGACTCACACTCAACATCATATTTTAGTCCACTTGAATTTGCCATAGGAGCTCCAAACATGATTATAAGGGTGTGCAGCTTCTACATAACATTGATTAGAATATCCATGATCTCACAAGAAATGTGAAGTTATATATTTTGACCGAGTTGTGCAACAATATGTTTTGATGAATGACGGTGGGCGTCTGTTCTTTTCGTGCCATAAGTGTCATAACTTTAGGAAACGTAATCCAATTTTGACCAAATATAGATCATGGTTTCAATTCATGAATCTCTTGGATGATTTTTTTTCAGGAGTTATGCCTCCTGGATTGTTTACCAGATGTCTATTTCGCGACAAACTTTATCAGATTTGGACCATATTTGTTCTGTGCGTTCTATTCAAGCACACATTTTCTTATGACAAACTCGACCACAGCATCTATGCATACTTCATGTTTATTTGGTTATTTGTACTATATTGTCGAAATTCATTTGAAGGGAATAATCCCATAAAAAGTTAACAACTTACATAATCCTCTATGAATATTTCAGCGACCAAACTTTATATAAATTAGCCAGACCATTTATTAGAAAACGGTTAAAGAATATGCTGAAAATAAATCAAATCGCAAATCCGTGTCCCTATTATGAATCAGATATGTTTTCTCTCTCTGCTCTATTTGTAGTCGTTTAAATGGAACATGTGGATTCTCTTATTATATAAGAATCACATGATACTTTTAACAATGTTATTAGTATTTTATATGAGACTCTATTACTGCCATTAACTGAATTTTAACTGGTTATTTTTTATTAATCCGGAAAACAACCGCACGGTGCTATCCTAACTACCCCAATCAATGTTTTGTAGATCCTGAAAAATCAACAGAATCATGTGAACGTGACCAATTCAGCACAAGTCACCTATAGATTTAGTTAGCTATGGTTACTACCGATCACTATTAATAAGAATCATGTAGATAATTTGTCATCAAACTAAATGTACTTCTGTTGCATGCCTGATAAATGGCACGATTGTATAACGTGGTTCTTTTATCTATCTTGTATGTTTTATATTAGGTCTCAAAAAAGACCTTCGTTTCTGCTAATCCAATGTCCATATTTTAACCCTTTCATGACCAAAACTGCCATATATTATTATTTTGTTTCTGGACAAAAACGCCTGAGGACAGCCCAAAATAAATGGCTGTAAATTTCAAGTGAATGTTCACCTACTGTTAAACTTTGGTATGTATAAGGCCACACAAAGTAAAAGTTTCATTTCTCAGGCCCGCCCGCATGGTCCACAGACCCCCGCATGCATGCTTTTTATTCATTTTTCAACCAAAAAAAATTAAATATAAATAAACAAAAATGGAAGAACCTTAAATTTATTGCTGAATATATAAAAATTCAATTACATGTAAGTTTCAACATCAGATTATTCTAAGCTATAAAGTCTCCTTTTCAGTATCACTGTTATTGAGCCAGTAAGTAAATAGCTGAGATAGCACATGTATTACATCATCATGTGCACATACAATAAAGAGTCGGGCAAATTTAGGTCCATCAACATTTTTTGACTGGAACCCCTCAATGGGGCTATATTGGTATCCATTTATACATGAACTGTGAAATTTAATTGACTTATTCAACATTTCTTTTAATATAACTGCAAATAACTCCTTAGTGACATTGTAAGCTATTATGTAATCAAGGTTTTGTAATCAGGGCTTGTTTCGTGACAATGCTAATAAATATAAAAAAATAAAATACCGCCCGCCCGCATGCTTTTTAGAAAACAATTGCCTGAGAAATGAAACATTGACTTTGTGTGGCCTAATTTCTAGGGACCTGCGAATATTCGAGATTCGATTCGATGTCGATATCGGGCACCCGATTCGAGATCGACACCGAAACGGTCTGCTGATTTGGATATTTTCGAATTGGTGTTACTTTTGTGTTGTCTCGTTATTTGCGTCTAGACAACACATGCCAAATTACCTGAAATTAAAAAAATTGAAGCACAAGGTTGCCAAATTAGCCAACGTAGATCATTTTGAACTTGTATACCATTCAGAATAGACGTGCATTATGTAAATTATTTGTTTCGATCGCAACCCGTGATGGTGATCAATCACGTCATATATCTTTGATAAGTATTAATGTATTAATTGTCTAAACTGTGCATGATAGCTAGATTCGGAACTCAAATGATTACCTTTTTATAGAACTTCAGATATCCAATTCAGATTATACGAATAACATCCAATGTCAGCCGACGTTATGCGCGACAAAATATAGATTGGAATGAACAGAAACCTTAGAACAATCGGTCTATTACGTTCTTAAATTGACGTCATTATATGCGACCAGTTGTCTGCGACACTGCCGGCAGAATTCCTAGAAATGTTCTACTTTCAGTTTAGGTTTCCAGGGGAAATCGAGCGCGTTGCACAAGTTTCGATCCGTTGAATCTTGTTGACACTTGTAATCTTGGTCTGTTTTCTGGGACCCCCTCCATGAAGACAATTACTGTGAATATGTGATGTAGGTGTAATTTATATTGTGGGGTGAAAAGTTTAACAGAATGATAACTACCATTGGTATCGGACTGAAACAATTATATAGCTGAACGGTGTACCCACGTGTCAAATCTTTGTTATCTTTATTAAATAATGTAAATAATTAAATAATGTAGACAAGCGACTTTTATTCCATGGGGTTTGTGATAAGTTGATTGAACATACATTAAGTGTCATACTGTCACTTCTTGTGTCATTTTCGCCATGACACAGCTACATATAAATTCAATACAACATAGCCCAAACCGTCCATGAGACTGAGAGTGACTTGCCTATGTCATGATTTTCCTAAAGAAAACACAAGTTCGAATGGATGTTTAAGGAGATTAACATTGTTATATAGTATCTTGAATTTTGCAGTTTTTTGTCAATGGACACCGAAATAAACATTGGTAAACAATGTTAATAACCAATAGCTGATTCGATTCGAGATTCGATGTCGATATCATGAAGGCAATTCGATATCGAGATTTGAATCGATGCAAAATCCACGATTCGCAGATCCCTACTAATTTCTGAATTTACAAATGCAAAGGTGTTTGCTTGATCACGATCACTATCAAGCTTGATGGGAAGACATCCCTAATAACTGTGCTTGGAATGTCTCTATGCCAAGCAACTCATGAGCATATTGCCAGAAATACTCAGCTCAAAGTGGGCTTTTACGGGCAAAAATTTGGTACCGATAGTCAGGAAATTTTACATGTATATTCTGTATAATATGACAGATGAAGTGAGCTAATGCCACTCACCATACCATTTGGTTGTTAGATATATTGGTCAGATGTAATGGATTATCTTCCCAAAGTTTCATCGCATTCTGATAACCACATATGAAGATAGCCTCGAAAATATCAGTGGTGGGGAACTTTATTTTTTTAGGTATTTATTTTATTGAATATGAAGGGAGCTATGCTGGTACAGCATTAACGATCCTGTGCCATTGCATTCTCTTATATAGCAGTTTGAAAAAATGCAATACAAACAAAATTAATTTTAAAATGTGTTTAACCCTTTCATGACTGCAGCTGCGAAAACTTGTTCCAGTGCATTCTCTTAGATATTTGAGTCTCCCATATATAAGAGAATACACTGGCTAACAAGGTCAAGGTAAATATTGTTAGGCCAATGTATTCTCTTATATATGTGAGGCTCCCTGTGGGAGACTCACATATATTAGAGAATGCATTGGCACAGGGTTTTCGCAAAATTTCAGGAATCTCCAGTCATGGAAGGGTTAATGTTGACCTCCATCAGTGACACTGTGTGCCAACATAACAGAAAACTCACCAGAACAATTAATTTATATTATAAAATATGTGCTAATTGTGTCTTTATACTCTGCTGAAGATAGAAATTCATAATTTAGAGGGTTTTATATTAACCCTTACATTACTGGAGCTTCTTGAAATTTTGCGAAAACCCTGTGCCAATGCATTCTCTTATATATGCGAGGGAGCCTCACATATATAAGAGAATACATTGGCCTAACTATTTACCTAGACCTTGTAAGCCAGTGCATTCTCTTATATATATGCGAGACTCCCTATGGGAGACTCGAATATATAAGAGAATGCACTGAAACAGGATCTTTAATGCTGCACCAGCGCAGCTCCCGTCATGAAAGGGTTAAACATATTTTTAAATTAATTTTGTTAATAGTCTGTGCATTGTTTCAAACTGGTGATTAGAAAGTCATATTTCTCATACCATGAGTTCTTCTGAGCCTGAAACACGTAGACTATTAGCTTTCAGATGTTTTTTGCGAGTACTTGCTTATTCTCGTCGGCATTTAGCCAGATAGTACAGAGGTTCTGTTGCTTCTTGTGCATTTGACTGTTGATGTGTTTTTATTGTGTGCTAGTATTATTTATCATCATAGATCATTGCCATGAAAAAGATATGAACTGATTTTAAATAATGATTTTTACGTGAATGCTAAATATTTGTGTGCAATAATCCAACAAAAATCATTGGAAGCTCATTCTTGGAGATGCCCTGTCAGATTTAGCACTGCTAAATTACTGTTTCTTCTGCTTCTGGCGTGAATGTGATTTGAGTCGACGAACCCACCTGAGATATTACATTTCAATTTTTAAATCTATTTATTTTCTACACCTCAAATTGTTGTCAGCCTAGAAAAAATTGCACCCGAGATATGTACGGACATGCGCAGATGCCGTAACGAGAGTTGGGACATCGCGTTTAGCAGTGATCGCAAATGATTCTCGGAATAAAAGATGACAAAAATTATCACCAGAAACATAATTGACAGTATATAGTTGGCATGCAGCTCCAGTAATCAGGTGTTTTGCATGAACAAAGACAAGTTATAATACCATGCTGATCATGTGAAAGAAGTTGTCAAATCAACCTTTTCAAAAGCTATTTATATTCTGCACCTCAAATTCCATATATGGTGTTGCCTGATTCGAACAGGAATTCCCTGCAGGTGTCATCACAAATGTAAACAAACGCCATCTTTCATGCGTGATCGGCATGGTATTATAACTTGTATGTGTTCATGCATAAAAAATTGATTACTTGATCCGCATGCCGACTGTCACAAGATACTGTCAATTTTGTTGAAATACATTATTCAGGCAAAATCTAACAATATTCAGAGATTACAAGCATATATTAATTATTTGGAATAGTTATCTTTTCACTCCGCAACAATGAAATGCTGTCAAATAAACGTCACTTTTTTGCATGATTCAACTCTTTTTTTCTTCTAGCTCACCTGAGACGAAGTCTCTGGTGGAGCTATAGTCATCACTCCTCGTCCTTTGTCTGTCCATCCATCCGTCTGTCCATCAACAATTCTTTAAAAATCTTCTCCAAAACCATAAGACCAAATGGGTTCATATCTGGTTTGGATGTTCCCCAGGTGATTCACATTCAGATTTGTTAAAATGAGGTCACCAAGTCAAATAGTTGCGAAGCCAGGCCATATTAACTCTTTCCCTCCATAGTAATTCTTAAAACAGCTTCTCAAATACCATCAGGCCGAATGTGTTAATATTTGGTATGAAGGGTCCTTGGGTGACTGGGGTTCAGATTTGTTCAAATGAGGTCACTGGGTCAAATGTGGGTGGAGCCAGGGACACAACTAAAAACAATTTTTTTTAGACTGAAGCTGTCGGATTAGGTTATTAGCATGTGCTATGTGATGGTAATTACAGATGATGTTATCTTGATAGGGTTTGATAAACAAATAAGAGATTTATGGGGAGAATGGTTATCTTTGTCATTCATTTCAATTTAAATGAGCCATGTGGTTGTGCTTTGCAGTTGTAAACTGAACAGATGTTAAAATATTATTTTTATAGGCTATTAACTCATTTTCATATATGCTGATGATATATTTTGAAATTACAAGATCAATGGATCTCATATATTGGGTTTTACATTTGGTTCAAATTTGGGGGCAGATATAGGAGATTTACCCCATATATTTGGATTATTAGCTTTATTTATAAGCTAACCACTTAATTTGGGGGGAGGTTCTGTCCCCAAACTTTGGTATTCACTGGAAAATATGTTGTAATTAGACCAACAAATCGCCACATTTAGAATAGTTCTAACTTTATGAGGGATGTCATTTTGGAAATTTCCAACAGTTGGAGATCTTGAAGGTGCCAGTTGTAAAATGTATAGTTTGGAACACCCTCTAGTTATGTCCCTGTTTATAACTACTTGTTTTAAAGTGATTTGACAAGTACTGACTATTGTAGTCACCAGAGTCCCAGTCTCCTTAGTCTTTAAAGTCAGGTGAGCACTCCACAGTCATTGACTGTCTTGTTTTAAGATTTGATCAAAATTAGGCATTCATATGAGCCAATACATATATTTCCTGAACCACTGAATTGTCGTGCCCATGATCTGGAAAAATGGCATAAATTCCATGGCAATCAGTGGCAATTATGATTATTGTGAGATTTGTAAAAAATTCAGCCAGAAACTTCACATTTTTATTTTCTGGTGGCTATATTTCAGGATGGTATCATTTTGTCTGCATGATGAACAATAGTTTTAGAATGTTGTTATTGTAACCTGTGTTTTTCTTTTTTGTAAATTGCTTTCAATTCACTATCATCTAGAGGAATTTTATGAACTACGTACTTTGTATATGTACATACTCATATATGTGAAAATAAATTTCCAATATACAATTGTTTATGGCTGTTTTGTTTCTTTTATCTATCGAAGAAAAAAAATGGGGGGGGGGGGGGGATATACCGTTTTTCTAGAAAATATTGCTTTATAAATGAAAGTGTCAATGTGAAGCTCAACTTGCAGAGCGGCTAATGTCCGATAATGGAGCAATAAGGATTGCGTCAAGTTGAAATGTCTATGAAATACATGTCAACATGAAGAGTTCTATGAAGTTTGGGGTTTCGGCAAGTCTATATGTACTGACTATGTAAAACCATGATATAAAATTCCAAAATGGCTGCGCACAGCCATGTTTCTTTCAAAGATCCATATGAAGTTTCATGACAATCGGATGAGGAATGCGGCCTGTTGGGTGTTCCAAAGGATTTATTCAGGCAAGGAGTAAAATCCAAGATTGCCACTGACGGCCATGTTTTTCCAACAAAATTTTGACAAATTTGATGGCTCCCATCTGAATTTTGGTGATTATTGGATGAGGAATGTTGCCTGTAGAGTGCCAAAGGATTTAGTCATGGAAATAGTAAAATATAGATTGCTTTCCAATGAAATTTGAAAAAAAATTCTACAATAAATAAGGCCTGCAGGGTGTGCCGATCGATTAAGGACGTCACTCAAAAGATCCTTATGAATTTTGGCAACGATCGTTGGAGAGATGTGATCTGTAGCGTGTGTATACGGTCGCCAACCCATGGCAATAGCTCAAACTTGACTTAGATAATAATGTATTTGACAATGTGGAGGTCCCAGTCAGATTGCATGATTTAGGTGATTTTTTGTGAAGCCGATTTTGTGATAAAAAAAATTATGATCGTGAGTGCTGCAAAGAGAAATGCACTCTCGAGCTGGGACCTTCACCTACTGTGAAATACATTATAAAGGAAAATATATTTATTAATAGCTACATTTTTTTATTTTCGATGTAAGGTTCCCACGCAAAAAGTCGAAAGTTCCCAGATTTTGAACTGGTGGGAGTTATTCATGGAATGATTTAGCAATCCAGTATACGCTGTCCCACCATTTGGTTGGTTCATGGGGTATAATTAAAGAAAATACAAGTTGCTACTCAATTTTATTTATCACATCTTGTCCATTCAACATTACAAACATTCCTCATCAGGCAGGCACCAGCTTACCACCAATTACAAACATTTGATGTAAGCTTTGTAAAGTTTAGTTCTATGGTTCCATATATCCCTTTGATGACTGGAGCATCTGAATTTTTATGAAAACCCTGTGCCAATGCATTCTCTTATATACACGAGTAGACCATAGGTCACCTCTCATATATAAGAGAATGCATTGGCCTAACAATATTTACCTTGATCTTGTAAGCCAGTGCATTCTCTTATATATGCAAGGCAACCTATGGTCAACTCGCATATATAAGAGAATGCACTGACACAGGACCAGCATAGCTCCCGTCATGAAAGGGATATACAATCAATACAATGAAATCAGCTACTCTCACATTATAACTACACTATTTTGGGGGCAAACTGGTTGACCCTGCAACTAAAAATAAATTATTCCAATTTACCAGATCAAATGAAATTAAACAGTTTATATAAAACTTTTCATTAAAAAAGTTCCAAAAGTTTATGAAATTCTAATTTGTAATATTGTCAGCGATATATTTCTCACAGTAAATAGGCTTGTATAATTTCCTGTTATTTTTACCAATATTAAATTTTGTGCATTTGTATTTCAAAATGGTATTTCCCATTTAGATTTCATCACATTACGTCATTCTTAAAGTTACTTAAACCCTTTTCTATACCAATTGATGAGTAGAGCTCATAAGAAATGTTCAAATAACAAGTTCAACAAACGAACATAGGTCGTTAGTTGAACTTATTATATATGAACATTTGTCGCCAAAGAATATGAATCATTCAGCATTTGTACTATTTTTTTCATCATACTGTTGTCTGCTCAGATAATAATAATAGACCATTCCAATGTATATTTTTATGACTGAGTGAGATAATCCATTTAGAAAAGAAAGGGTTAACAATTGGAAGATACTCACTGGACTCTCGTTCGCCCGGATGAGATCAAGAGATGAAAATAGTAAAATTTTGGACATGGCAAGGAATTCAGTTTTGCAAATTACATTTTGGATAGAAGACATTAGAAAGGTTTAGATTGAACAACTTCTAACTTCACCCATCAACAGATATTATTAGTTCCCCGTGTATGCTCACGCAGTACAGGTTTTAACCTATTTAAAGCCAGCAATATCCCATGAAGCCGAATGGGATACGGTATGGTAGGTAAAAAATATGTAAACAGACAATTATGATAAAACGTTCATGCAGAGTAAACTGTAAACCACTTCATGTTAACGTTTCAGCATCTGCGAATACAATGATTACATCCGTGTTAGGAAATGGGCTTCTACAGAATACACAAAATTCAGAACGAGACAGCCACGATACGGAAAAGAGATGAAATATCATGTAAACCTCATATTTTGAAGAATATGGATTATATCCCAATCACATTAGAGAGAATTAATGATAGTCAATAGATAACAGACTATACTATTCATCATGGTGTGGATAGAGATCGGACCAATTGTAGGACAACTACATGTATGATGTATAGCCTGTTGATATACTCTGTACAACGCCGAGTGTGTATGTTACACACGAGTAGCAGAATTATTTAATGCGGTCTTTGGTATGGTACGTTTTGTGTCTCATTGAGAACAAATGAAATCACTGACTTATGTTGCACAGACTTCGTTTGGAAATAGAACATAACTGACTGACTACTAGATAATACTTTCCCACCTCATTCACAGAGAATTATAGTCTGATATGCTTGTCGGGTGATGTTAGTAGTATTAAACCTGTTTAATATTGCCCAAATGAATAGACATCTTATAATTGAAAGCTGCAGTTGATTTACCTAGGAAAGCACAATGTGCATCATGGGAGTTATCTGACCACCTGGAGTCATGACACACTCAAACAAGAGGCTGTCAAATGAACTTCGGATTCTAAACTATATTGTTCAAACAAGAAATAGACATTGTGCATAGAAAATAGAGTATTCTAATCAGTCAATACTATTAATGTAACATAGGCAATAACATTTCTGAATAAATATGAACAAAGGCACCAGTACCGGGAAAACACATATATAAAACTACACAGATAGCACACAACATATATGACTTCCAACTTACATATTATTCATGTCAACTAAAGTTAGTAACAAAATTGAGTCATCATGAGGGATGAGATCAAAGATATTTGCTTATCTCTATACCACTACTGAAAAAAAGACCACAACAAGATCATAAATAATTCTGCCCACATAAAAAATCTATTAATTTTGGGGGCATATGGTTGAGTAACTTTAGTTTTTATCTGTAATATGTATAATAGCACTAAAATAAGTTGAATGTGCCATATGATGTAAATTCACAAGTACTCTTAAAATAAATAAAAATCCGAGTAATTTGAAAAATATTATCAACAGATTTCTCTACATGATTGCGTTAATTGTGAGGAGGAAGATTTCTTGGCTGTGAAAGCTACAAAACATATTGCAAAAAAAAAAAAGAAGCAACTTTGGTAAAATAGATAAAGCACCAATATAACAGACGTCACAAAGGATATCAGTCTCAACAAAACATGATGTATACATAACGAGAGCTTCAATTTAAATTTGTTTTCGTTTGGATGAAAAATAACTATAAAACATTAATCAGGTTGGAAATTCCCAACTTGGAATCCATAAGATTTTGCCTCTGGAAATGTGAAAAGTTTGTTTCTAAATGAAAAAATTGTATCCCTTGTCGGAAATATATGACTTCCATGTCAACAACCTAAGTTTTAAGTTTTCCAAAGATTTAAAATCACTCTTAATGAAATAATGGATATATCAAAAGATTCACACCACAAAGAGACAAATTTCTGGAACAATAATATGGAACAGGGTGGGTACAGGGGAGGATGACGGCTCATTATAAGAAAATTCACTTGACAGGGAAGTGGTAAGATATTGTCCCATTGTGATGAGTAAAATGTGATTCAAGTTAAAATAATCACTTCTCGACATGAAATGGTTTTCAAGACAGTTCCAGTGCTATCACATGTGGGGCATTAAAAGAGCAGATTCGTTTAAACGCTTGTAGATGAATATGTGGCTGTGTCAGTTTTGTCGAGACCGATCACAGAAAACAAAACACTAATAATAATAATAATAATAATAATAAGTTTGAGAGATGAGACCTCTTTCCTACAGAAAATAACTAGATTGTGCATAATACTATTAAAATAAGTTAACGGTGAAAAGAAATTCATTCCAATGAGGCTAAACATGGAAATTTAATTGGTTACATTAATAACCTTGTGTTCTGGTTTACAGCATATCAGGTAAGATCTATTTATTCACCATGGGCATAGGTAAAACTTAGGCCAAACTAGTTTAATGCTGTTTCCCAGACACTTTTTATTCAATATGGGCATGCAAGTAGGTTTTATTTTTATATTTTACCTGCAATGTTACCCAGCAGGCAGGTTGTTATTCCCACTTTTTACAACCAAAATATTGCAGCAAGCAGGTGTTTCCCGAATTTTCAAAAAAACATTGTCGGAAGTGCAAAATTACTTTTCATGATTCAGTGTTAACGTTTTATAATATAACACTCTTGTTTACAACCCAAAGACATGTACTGTTTAAAGAAACCAAAAATAAAACTTCAAGATTATCAAAGATAACAAAAGGGAAAATCAAACAGAAGTTGAAATGTGTCTAGCTACAGTAATGCCCTAAATAATTGACTCCTTAACCACAGCATAATTATGGGTTATTTTTCAAGATTTAGTCGGAAATATGGCTTCTTGGTAAAATAGCAAGTCATATTTCCGACTAAATCCTGAAAAATTACCAATTTATCTGCTGTGGTTAAGGAGTCGACTATTTAGGGCATTACTGTAGTAGATAGATTTATTGTCAGTTGTCATCCATTGTCATCCATAGGATGATTTATAAATTTTATTTTCAGTGGGCAATAAAAAGCACCCAGTTGTCCAAATTTTGTATGAGGGGGGAAATGTCTGAGAAGTAGAACATTAATTATGTTTGGCTCACAAGTACCAGGATGGAGTGGAGTTTGAAGGCTTAAATATACCGAGTGCCACACTATATTAAGGAATTAAAATATAAATAAATACTCTTCCGAATAGTGGTTTGTAAGCCAATATTATTGTTTTAATAATCAAAATGTAAATGAGAAGTGTCAAGGGCTTTAATATTAAATAAATATGTTGTTTTAACATGATAATAAGTTCAACAAATGGCCATAGGCCATTTACTGAACTTACTATCTGAACATTTCCCACCAATGATTAGGAATCCTCCTCCACTTATATCATCTTTTCGTCTGGTTGTCGAAAAGCAAATTTTTCGTGACCACCCCTCCAGATGGATAATAGGTCATACCATGTATACTTTCATAAATGAATGGGAGAATCCATTTAGTAAAGAAAGGGTTAAATGGTGGGATGGGTCTCTTACTGCATATTATTCACATAAAATTGTTTGGAACAATTTTGGAACGGGTAAACTCATTAGCAAAAGATAGTGGCTCCATCTGCTGCACCTTAAATATAGCCATCAGTTTTAAATATACACCGTGCAATTCACATTTCAACGACTTGAACTAAATCTGATAATTGTTATTGTCTCATTCAGAGAAACGAATCCCAAAATTAAATCAGTGGATATGCCCATGTACCTTTGCTGTGCATTATGTTATTTCTGGGAATAGAAAATTCCAAAATGTAGCTGCAAACTTGATGGCATAGTTATGAGTATGGTGATGTCACCGTGGCTATATCTACGGTGCCTTAGTTATAGAAGCTTCATTTGCAAAATGACCTTCCAAATTTGTTTTCAAATCAATACATCCTTCACCTTGATTTATAAACTGTGATCATATTTTTTTATATAAAATATAATATTACAAATAATATGATGACAGAGATATACAATTTTATTATTTGACAACCTACATTCGTTGTCACCTTTTAAGCCTTAACCCCTTAACTGCTAAATGACAGTATGACGTTGGGTGATATGCCATTGATATTATGGCCATTTCAGCATTTCCCAGTGGAAAAATATAAAGGGAATATCACAAAAACCCTAAAACTTACTCCTGTGAAAGGCTATTATCATTC
This sequence comes from Siphonodentalium dalli, assembly GCA_032622095.1. Taxonomy (NCBI): domain Eukaryota; kingdom Metazoa; phylum Mollusca; class Scaphopoda; order Gadilida; family Siphonodentaliidae; genus Siphonodentalium; species Siphonodentalium dalli. The sequence goes on along the minus strand of CP136066.1, from coordinate 112,080,678 downwards.
ACAATCCTGGAACGTAATACACGGTTTCAAACTTCGAGATACAATGGGTCTGATGCACCAATCCCTGAGTTCCAGTTATAAATAATGATTGAGCGATAGTGTGCTGAAGTAGGTCCATAAACACAGTGTAATATTTGTGTCAGTACGGACATATAGCAGCCAAGAGGTTAATATCCTGTAATGATTGCTGGTGCCCAAATATCATGTCATTTTCTAACTTAATTGTGAAAAGATTGTCTTTTACTATTTAATAGTAAATGTTAACATACATGAAAGTATTTCATCTCTTGGTTACATTAAAACTAACAACGAAACAAAAATGAATCTGTTCTCAATAAATGTCAATCATGATTTTATTTCTTATACTCTTTTATGCCCAATTTCATGTATTCTAAATATGAGATAGCAGCAATCAATACAGAAAATGGAGACCAGCTCATTACCGATGGTGAAAAGGCATATGAAATGACTATCTTATAGTTTTTGTGTTTATCGCATAACTGGCATTGCTGTTGCTGCCTTTCCACCTGTGGCATCATCAGATCTCCACATTTGTGTAACAGTCTTCAGCTGTGTGTAGAACTGGACACCCTGAAATAATATGAACAAAATTTCAGCTTCCATTCTTGAGGGTAGAGCCCTGTGAATCACTGATTTGCCTTCGAATTTAATCTTGAATCGAATCATAGGAAAATATAATTAGCTAGTTTTATGCTTGGGAACCTGTAACCACAATTGGCCAATGCGTTTGAGAGTGTTCACATCATTCTTATAACAATTGTAGGCACAAATGACGAATTTATGCACTCCTAAGCTTAGTTTTGCATTGTCATATATGCTCAATATCAGGTTATTTTGATAGAACCGGTTTGCAAAAATTGTATTCACAATTTCGCCAAGGGTATGTTGGTGTGATATCATGAAAAGTTAGAATTTGTTATTTTGTATCAAGACAGCAATTTCACACATATCGCTTCGCTCGCAACAAATGTCCTTTCACCATCTTCGTATAAGTTAACAAGGCAGGTTTTTTGTTTGCCCCTTGAATCTAAAAATCAATCATTTCTCCCTGTTCAATTGCAATTAATGCATATAAAACCTCTTATACACTCCTATTAGATAGACAACCCTATTTTCTAATTAGTTATTACCCAATTAAAATTCTGGATATTTTATCGCCTTAAATCAGTTTCAGCTTTGCAAGATATTTCAGCAATGGCTACCACTGATCCACTGGGACAGTTGTGTGTCCCTACTGAATTCTAAAAAATTCTACATAAATGTCTTAAATATTCAGGAGATAAAAAATAAAATGTTAACATATTCATGAGAGTGACAGTTAAAATTGAAAGTGTAGCATCATTCTAGATCATTCTGGACACCTCGACACTTGAATATCAGTGATAATATAGAGAATAACAATGTTTGCCGAATAATTGCGGAAAAGAGCATCCATTGATTTTGATTGATCAAAACTTTCAAAGAATTCCAAACCTGGAACAAGTTGGCTTTATTGAGCATAGAAAAACAAGTGGGAGACTGTCCAATATTTCAATATCAGCATTATCTCCCATCAGAGATATCAAAGTCTCATCTTATTTCAACCACTTGAAATATTGTTTACATTGATACCGCGATGCATTTACATCACTCGCTGACACTAAAATAAAGTGTGCTCAAGCTCATAATGGCAGGTGCATAGGTTCCCATGGTACTAAATATCTGTGCCAAGTTGAATAAAAATTTACTGAAAAATGTGGGAATACAAGCTCAGACAATGGACGCAAGTCCATTGATGGACAGATACCCTGACAGACAAACAAGCTGATTCTAATTTTATTCATTTCAGCCTTCCAATATGGTCTGATCCTTGAATTATAATTGCGTGAACTGACTTACCATTTTACCATAGAAATTCATGTCTCCCCTGAATGAAGCTCTTGAGCCAGTGAATGAAAACATTGGAAGTGGAACTGGAATAGGGACATTCACACCAACCTGTTTGTATAAGAAAAAGAAATTAGAATTAGAGCAGTAACATTCTTCTGCTTGTGTCTGTCATTTTTTTAAGTTGAGTTTAAAGATACAGGCGGTCTTCCCTGTGGGTATATGTGTTAAAATAGCATATCCACTAAAACCACCATTATAAACAGAATTATTATATAATAGACAGATGTTGTTCTAATACCAATCATAAATATCGCGTACATTGCATGTTATTGTCACGTTTGTATCCTTGGTTATGTGAACAAACATCAAAAACATTACTTACGATTGTTTATAGACAAACACTTGGAACTACCATATCGTCCAATGAAAATGTCCCATTGCGCGGTGGAATGTGTAGATAAAATTATTGGCGCAATCAACAATCACATTCAAATCACACCAATTCTATTTTAATCGACCCATTCTACCTGCTGTCAGTTCAAAATCAAGCTAATCCACATTACTTCATGATTGGGAAATGATCAGACAGAAAATGTGTGCATAATATAATTGTTCTTGCAAAGAGATGAATATTTTTCAATCCAGTTAGTATTTTCTCCTAACCTATATATGGTAATACATACCAAATAAGGAATATTACTATGAGTCATATTGTGAGTTGTAAGTTGTAGGCGCACCAAATTAGGGGTTTTGCAACAGACGTATAAAGCGAGCGAATCTAAATAAGGAAAGGGCTCAATATCATGACTTGGCTTATAAACAATCCACTGCACTTTTTTCAAGAAACTAAACATCAGTTGAACTGTATTTTCTCGGACACAAAGCATGTTTTGTGAATAATATCGCATTCATATCATCATAATGCTAAACTATTAATATATTCTTGAGGAAATTATCATAATTTGATAATTTTATTTCTAAATTATAACCTACAACGAAGGCCGACCGTCCCTTTCAAGTGAGAAAGTTTTGAAATGTTCTTAGCAGCTGCATGAATTTATAAGATCTCATTTATCATCAAAACTGATTGACAACTAAAAGAAGGAATATCTTTGCGATATAAATCTAAACAAGTTAAACCTTGAATCCTTGCATACTCCCACGAAATTAACACATGGGCAAGACGAAAGCCAAATTAACACATGGGCAAGACGAAAGCCAAATTAACACATGGGCAAGACGAAAGCCAAATTAACACATGGGCAAGACGAAAGCCAAATTAACACATGGGCAAGACGAAAGCCAAATTAGCACATGGGCAAGACGAAAGCCAAATTAAAATAACAAAGGATACTCAAAAGGTTATTGGTCATTCTTTCGAAAGCAGGCATAATGTCAAACATCCATGCCAAATTTCATTCAGATCCAATAACCCATGGCTAAGATATCTGTGGGGATGGACAAACAAATATTTCCTGATAAACAATGAAGGATAACTCTAGAAAGGAAAACTTGAACAATGACATTTACCCCCCTTTTGAAAGCAGTCAGGAAGGTGAATCCCCATACCAAATTATGTCATTCATATCTGATAGCCCAAGGCTGAGATATATGCCCATGATTGATGGATGAACAGATGGCTAGACAGATGGAATGACAGACGTAAACGGGTGAAAATCTCAAAATTACCATTTTTTGGAGCCACATTAGTGAAAAAATAAATTGTCTTCTAAATCAAGTCCATTTACTTTTTTCAAAAGTATAGGCACTAACGATGTTCGGACAACACATAGCAGAGCACAATTTCCATTATCGTTGCCATGGCAACAGTCCAAGTAATTATAGTGCTGGATTTGATGTCAGTCCTGTTACCAACCTTCAGAGGGCAAAATGTGGTGATCAAAATCCACATCAAGTGACAACAAATATTGTTATTGATTAACTGCAGTCCTACAAAAGGATATGTAACAGGTTTCTAAAAAAATCAAGCCTCATATTCAGTATAATGGATCTTCCAATGCCAATTGGACTGACCATTGTCCAAATTCTCTTATTCAGAATATTGTAGAGACAAAAATATGATTGAAGTTGTGCATAATTTCTGTGTAAACACTTTCTTATTGCGGTGTGAATAGCCAGTAATGACCTCAGTTAGATCTATGTTGCACATAAATGAAACATCATTATTATTGGTGGTAACAGGACTGACACAATGTCAGTCCTGTTACCGCTGTCCAGGAATACTTCATGACATGAACATAGAGTTACATGATATGTCATGTGCGGACTGTCTGCATGTGTATGTGTCTGTCTGATTGTTGGGTGTAGAGTACAGGATGGTTTGACCAATTGAGCTGAAAAGTTTCAAATTTCGGGTGCGGGGGAGGGGGGGGGGGGGTGTTCAGTCCAAAGAATGTTATTAGCGAATTGGTGTGCACATGTGTTGTGACCTATTGACCTTTTGAAATATGAGGCCTCAAGCCTCTTAATGGCTTGCATTATGGAACAATCATTCAAGAATTTCAATTACTTTGTTGTATTTTGCCTTATCTTAAATTAATTTTGAAGTGTCAGTTTTGGAATTCACCAAGAATTGTTGCTCAACTGGATGCTGTTGAGCAACAATTATTGGTGAATTCCAAAACTGACATTTGGGTGGCTCAAACGTTAGTGTCCTATGCCAAGCCTTCTAGTTTTCCTGTCCCTACTTCTGGGGTCTAATTCCTGGTGATATGATGGTATCAGATGTTATTTATGGTGTTGATCTGAATATTTGTCTTCAATAGTGTCCCGGGCTGCGACAATCGGGTGGAAAGGGGTTTCAGTTGGCATTACCAAATCATCAAGTTGATATACCGGTTTGTCCCATATGGCAACATCTTGAAATGGCTTAGGTAGCAGAGATTTCATGTAAACACAGCCAACCAATCATCTCTATGTGAATCTCATGACTCTACATAACCCTGAAATTTCTGTGTATGTATACAGGCTCACACATTTATTTTATCAGTAAAAATGTCACTCAACCCAGATACCCATATGTCAGTCCTGTTACTTTCTACCCCTATTGGTAACAGGACTGACAGTAAAAGTAACAGGACTGACAGTAACAGGACTGACGTTTTCGGTGGTTTCATGACTAATGACAGAAGTGAAGGAAATCCAGATATAGAACATACAATTCTTTGCACCTTTCTACGTATGTTTTCAAACTATAATGGAGTTATAGAATATCTGTCAGTTTTTCCTTGAGAGAATGTGGTAACAGGACTGACACACAATTAACATACTCGCCAAAAATAAATCTTCTGTCAACTCAACCTTGAAAATCTTGAGAAACCAGGAGATATAAAACTTTCAGAGGCAATGACCTCCACTGCTACTGTTTTCTTGTAGTAACGAGAAAGTATAGTGTTGTTCCATATTGATTGTACTTCTCTTCAAAGTACTTGGTAACAGGACTGACATAAAACTCATTACACCAAAACACATACCAGATATGGGAGAAATAACAATTCTTAATTTCAGAAACTAGAGCTCACGGGATAGTTGTGGTTGAAACGTTATGGTAGGAAGCAGATAAGAATGAACAATTCCATTAACCTAAAGAGTTCATGGTTGTATTCAAGGGAACCCAGGTTCATTACATTGGGTTTTTGGGGGATAACACTGATAACAAGATTAAAACCAAGTTCATTTTCATGTTTAATTTAGTTATGAGTTTCTTACGTATGTGGTGTTTCCCTAACCTTTTCATTGAAACAGTTTGTTTTATGGCATACAACATCTCAGGGTGTATAAATCATGGATATAGAGCCATTACAAAAAAAATGGTAATTTTGAGATTTTCACCCAAGAGCTACGCTGGGCGTGCAAAATACGCCCTCTCTGGGGAAAATTGGCGGAAGGAACTCAAATTTGAACTTGACCTGTGTTTTGGTGGGAGAAAGTAATATACCAAATTATCATTGAATCCGATAAGCTCTAGTAAAGTTATCATCCGGACAACAAATTTCAGGGATTTTCTAAGTCAAATTACGTCAAATAAGGGGCATAACTCCGGTGAAAATCGGCGGACGGAACCCAAATTCGAACTTGAGCTGTCTTTTCTCCTAATAAACCCACATACCAAATTTGATTGAAATCGGTTCACTCTAACTAAAGTTATCATCCGGACAACAAATGTCAGGCATTTTCTAAGTCAAATTACGTCAAAAAAGGGGCCATAACTCTTGCAAAAATTATCGGATTAAAACGAAATTCGGACTTGAGCTGTATTTCGATATATGTAATCCACAAAAAAAACGGGTTTTGCGTATAAACATTCCAAAATCAAGTTATCATCCGGAAACCAAAAAACATAAGAAAAACTGAATGTTCCGAGTCGAAAAAGGGGCATAACTCTGCCAAAAATGGTCGGACAGAACCCAAGTTCGAACTTGACCTGTGTTTTGGTGGGAGAAAGTAATATACCAAATTTGGATTCATTCCGATAAACTATACTAAAGTTATCATCCGGACAACAAATTTCAAGGATTTTCTAAGTCAAAAAACGTCAAATAAGGGGCATAACTCCGGTGAAAATTGGCGGGCGGAACCCAAATTCGAACTTGAACTTACTTTTCGGCTAATAAACCCACATACCAAATTTTATTAAATTTGGTTCACTCTAACTAAAGTTATCATCCGGAAACCAGGTTAACGGACGTACGCCCGCTCGACAGACGCCCTGACGGACGGACGGACCAATACTAAAAATTCAATTCAGTGTATGCACAATTTTTCCTCGAAAACTGAGGGTATAATCAACAATATGGGTTATATCTGAGGGCAATAACATGTGATACATATGATAATTTAAAAATGGTATCCAACCCAAAATATTGGAATAAAGTCAAACCAATTATTCGGTAAAATGGAAATCTTTGAGTACACAATGTAGCTGAATACAGCTATGATAATGTATAAACACAATTTATGCTCACCTGTCCAACATCTATATCCATAGTGAATTTTCTTGCAGTAGCTCCATTATTTGTGAAGATGGCAGTTCCATTTCCATATGGGTTTGAGTTGATAAGATTGATGGCATCGTCGAGTGTGTCGACTTCCATGCTGCACAGTACAGGTCCAAATATCTCCTCCTTATAACACTCCATTTCAGGCTAACGGGGAAAATAATAAAGAGCGTTAGTTTCTCACATATATGGTAAAAATAAAAAGCGTTCATCTCACTTCTGTGAAAACTGATGTAAGTAGTTGAGAAGATTCCATGCCATCAGTATGCCATGCTGAGGGATATAAATATATATTAATTTTCTGTAATTAGGCCATGCAAAGTCAATTTCCCATCCCTCGGTCCAAAAACATTGAAAACCATGAATGTACATGCATTTTGTTTTATTTCTGGGGAACATACCAACTAAGCATTCCATCTCTGCATCGGCTAGCTCTGGGTTTAATTTCACTTGCCCGTGGCCGTCATTGCCCACAAAAAGTTAGTTGATAAGATGAAATTTATTTCATAAAAAAATCACCCAATAAAGTATCATTGACACATATTTTGTTGAGTTTGAACTTTCCAGATGCAAAATATCAAGAGTTGAACACCTGGTTACCAATTACAGTAATGAAACGTAAATATGAATCGGGGGAAACGGATCTCAGTTCCGCGCAAGTTTGTGCAAAAACATACCACAATTATTTTGCACAGATTATAATTTTTTCCCCAAGTTTGCACACACTGGGTTTCGGGACCATGCACGCGGGCCTGAGTTTGTGAGGCCTTACCGGCCTATTTTGACCATGAAACATTATAAAAGCAATCATTTCTAGGATTAATATGAGGCTTGAAATTTACCAGTCTCAAACAAAGTCTTCTACTTGGACAAATCCATCACACTAAAAATAGATACTAACACAATGCAAATAAATTGTGCTTCAAATGGATAAAACAGAGATGCCATAGCATAGCTAGCAGCGGATCATTTATCCCGACTGGTTGCTTTGGGAACAGTAAACTCGTGATAACTATAAATAGATCTGAAAGTATAGAAACAGCAAATATATCTGATTATTTTAGTACACGCAGAGCGATACGGAAATCAGTCACTTAACTCTTTCATCCCTGAATATACAGTCAATTTCGCTTTATTGCATAGCGTCGGTGCATGGCTTTTCTTATGCAGTTAACCGAATATGCATAAAGCCGAAATCACGATAAAAAGAAGCATAAGCCGTTTTTCTATCACCAGCATCAGTCTAGAAATACAGTGAATTGTTTATGTTTCGTTCATTCAATTTCATCATCAATTTAGTTTGTTTAAAAAAAATAATATCTAAAGAGCTTGATCTATATTAATTTAATGTTATTCCATATTATATTATCATCTATGATTGTAAAATGTTCAAGAATAAAACGATGTTCTTGTCAGGAACGGCAACCCCCATTGATAATAAACTCACTATATACATGTTAATATTTAGAATATATCCAATCAGTCAGTTAGAAATGCATTACACACATGTAATATTAAACAAATAATCATTAACTACCCACCAAATATCAGTTAATAGCCACCAAGAACTGGTAAGAAAAACGCCAACGTTTCCCGATAAAATTATAAAAAATACTATTTTTGTTTGTTTCACGTTATGAGAAGGGGGATAATTCTATGTACGGTAGTTGCCGTTTATTTTCGGTAATTTTGTTTGTTTCAAAATAAATAGGTATATGAAGAACCATCTATCCATGTAGCCAACTGGAAAAACTAACAAAAATCAAATTGATTTCCCAATATATCATGCATATTTGTGAGCGCAATTTACGAAACTATATTGAACTATGGGAAGAGGCATAACTCTATTCATTAAATGAAACATTAATTTTTGGGAAACAAAGTGTCTTAAAAAATTAAATAAAATCTGATCTGATAATTAATCAGTGCACATCACACCAAAACAATTGAGTAGCCACTGTCAAACGTAAATGTTTGCTGAATTGAGCCCCAATATAGTTTTAATTAAACACTGAAGCCCAACAGTGTATGACACCTTCTTTAATTGGTACGCTCACAAATGACTCCAAGCAAATGACAGTTCAACAAAGGTTATTGTTTTGATAGCACGTGCTCCTAGCATTTCTTTAGTGACCTCATTGACATTGCTATGATTTCATTTTGTGCTGCGGCTGCAGTTAATGGAATTAGGTCAAATTCACACCTCAATGCATGCATATTTGCGGCGACTTGATTAATCTTTTGTTATCGCCACAGAAGCTGTTTTGTTTCCCAGAAGCCGGCGATTTCTAAGAAGTTGGAGCATGAATAAATATTGAAGACCTGTTAAATACGGGTTATTTAAATTTAGACAAAATAAATCACTTTGTGTTGCGAAGACAATAATTTGATTATTTATTTCTGAACTATTTTCCGTAACCTCGCGTAATTAGAGCTACCCATGTCATTCGCGGAAAATCTTAGTTTCACTTTCGGTTTCAACACAAACTGACCGGGAAACTGGAATAATTGCGCAGGTGTTTACAAACTTGCATTTTCTGAAGCTGACACAATTCAACAGATTCTGTTAATCTGATAGAATTCCTGGAAATATTATTTGTTCTTTCAATAGGATTATCTGAATCTGACATAAATTCCAGGAATCATTTGCGCCGGTGATTACAAACGCCATGTGTTTAGTCGGCGTCTTGATACTTCTTGATGGAATTCCCGGAAACTTCCTTCCTTTCACTTATCGGAATTGCAACTGCATGTGTTTACATACGTTTTTTAAAGGAAATAAGGAAGCATACAGGAAATGTTTGTGAACAGAAGCATGTTAGAAGAAATAGAAAGCACTTTCGGTTTAGTTGGCTTCCTTGTTGGGGAATTCCCGGAAATCTTCCTTTCACATTGAATTCTCAGAATTGCAACTGGAACTTCAGGTGTTTACAAACGTTTACAAACTCAACAAACAACCAAATAAATAAACAAACTTTAATAAATCATGCAATTCACAAATAAATATGGAAACATACAGGAAATGTGTGTCAACAGAAGCATGTTACTGAGAAGAGATAGATAACCACGTGTGTTATGAAATTGAAAATTGCCGTCTTCGCTCTCGCGATGGTCATCTTCAACAACTTTGTATTAAGTTTTCCCATAAAATACGTTTTTCAAGGTAAATATTTTTACAAATTGCTATAATTTCGACATCATGAGGTGACTTTTTACCCCTTCTCATAAACATTTTTGGCGATTTTCGTATGCATAAAAACGGAATAGAGTCCGACCCTTATGCAAATAAACGATTAGAAAATAGTCTTTTTATGAGAAAATGGTTTGGTGCATGCATATTTTATGCAAATGACCGAAATATGCATTTAAACGATATGCAGTTAACTGAAATTGACTGTACTGATATAGATGTCCCAGAACCCTGGATTATCAGCTTGCCTAAGTAAAATCATGTGTCCCTGATGTTTTGCTGCAACACTACCTTTAGAGTGATGTCGGGTATGGCAAATTGCGTGTTTTATTATCGTTAACAAGTGACCATCAATTTATGTTATATACCAGTTGTGGTTTCACATCTAAATGATATATCAGGTGAGTGCAGGTGAGAACCGAGAAGGGACATTGAACCCCAATATGCAAATGTGACACCTGTCGGCAGTATATTGCATCATCGATTTTTAGGAAACCCCAAAATAGTAATTGTGACGTCATACAGGTGCTGTCTATATTTAGGCCCGGAAATTCTCTTAATGGCGTACATGCTACGTATTCATGCGCTCCAATAAATTAGTATTGATACCGAATATCACCCAAAGGATATACAAGTCGCTAACCAATAAAATCATTTGTAAATCTCTGGAAATATTGTATTATTCCCGACAATTGCGCTCTGCCCGCTAAAGCGGGCTGCCGGGATGAACGTAAATTATGTCGTGCCCGCTTTAGCGGGCTGCCGGGTTGAAAGAGTTAATATGCCAGCTTCTATTCCTCGTGTTCACAAATTGTAAACTAACTGAGATAATGCCTTGGTTTGCCCTAAAGCGATTAGTATATGCTAAAGCATTGAACAAAGAACGTCGATATTGAGAGAGGAACTATTTCATCTGGCATCAGGTCATGGGGTAATCACAGCATACAGCCTCTTTCAGGTAAAACTTCCGCCCGAATCGATCGACAATTATCTTGCGCCCCACCCTCCCACCAAATATTTCTGGTTCAGTTTTGGGAGCAGGTACCCCTTGTGCTAACAGCTATGCTTAGTGTGTTTCAGTACTATATATGGGATCCTAGACCAGGATCCCATGGTTGGCACCAAAAAAGGGCTTCACCAATAACAAGAAAGCTGAAGGTCCATAAACATGTTTATAAACTACCTGTTGCTTTAGTGATTAATAAAAGGTAGTTATTAAGGCAAACCTGTCTTGTTATTAATAGCAAATAAATACATGTCACTAACAACTAATCAATATAATATACTATATTGAATTAGAACCCTCACCTTAACATTATGTAGGACTGTTGGTCCAACAAAATTGCCCTTTTCGTATCCCTTGACCTTAAGGTCACGTCCATCTAACAACAAATCGCAACCATCTTTGACACCAGATTCTACCAATCTCAGAACACGGTCCTTGGCTTGTGGCGAGATCAGAGGACCCAGATCAGCTCCATCGATATGACCTGCATGTGGTGTGACAGATATAGAGAATAATTTAACTGTTTGATAGATACATATTTATCTTGATTTAAAGAGGGTGTATCTCTTTCCTTTATTAGAGAACGTTTTCTATATTGATTTGGAGGTATAAAGTATTAATTTTGAGTCAGGTGTACCAATCAACAAGCGCTTCTGTCACCAGGAAATAATTGTTTTCCATAATTTGTTTCTGCTAACAGGCACATGAATTGTTACTATTTTTAGACATTACAGCATCTATTATTGAAATCTATCTTTTGAGACCTTTTAAGTGAAATACAGTAATGCTCTAAGTAATCGACTTCTTAACCACAGCAGAATTATGGGTAACTTTTCAGGATTTAGTCGGAAATATGGCTTGTTGCCATTCATCGGAAAGCTCTGTCGAAAAAAGCTCTAAGAGCTTTCCGATGAATGGCAACAAGCCATATTTCCGACTAAATCCTGAAAAGTTACCCATAATTCTGCTGTGGTTAAGAAGTCGATTAATTAGAGCATTACTGTATGTGTAACACAAAATGTTCGTCCTGCGCCAACTCCTGGATCCAGGGATTTTTTGGAGACACCTGTTTTCGGGCAATGATATGGCGAAGGCCTGAGTGGGGGAGGTTCGGGAGGGGGTGTACCACTGCTGATGGTGGGGGTCTGGGGGTTCTACCCCTGTAAATTTTTTGATAATCCATTGCATTGAGAGCTAATATTGGGCTCTCCGAGTCAGTATTTTGAATTTTACTGAGAGGTCAATTTGATAAAGTTTCTCAAGAGTAACTTTGAAATTTTTGTATATGTATGGGATTGGAAATGCTTATAAGTTATTGTCAGATATCTTTTGGTTCAATGGATTGTGCTTATCCTGCATGAAAGTAGACTCACCGTTATCACTCTAAATTCATATAAGGCCAATATAAAAATATTGCTTGATTTACATCCCCTCCCGACCCTAATTTGAATCCCCTCCTCAATTTGTTTTTATTTGGATATCTTTTATGTAAACTTTTTTCTCATGCTTTAACCATCAAATTACTTTTCAGTTATCTATGTATCAGTCTATTTTTATCAAATTGGACAATTAGTAATTACTATTAGTACTAATCTCTATGTTAATTATTCATTTGGTATTATGAGATCCCACCTGATAACCAGGTTGATTTGATCAAATTGTCACTGTTACCGTATTGTGTAATTACACTTGAAATTGATTGAAATAATGATGTCTGAAGGCTGAATGATAACAAACCTGAACTCAAACTATTTTTTTTTAAGTATTCACAGATGAAAACTAGATAAAGCCAAACATACTTTACAGTATGATTCCAACTGTTAAACTTAAATCTTTTTTAAACTTAAATGTCTTATGTAAATATATATAAATATATAAATGTTTTGTATCTTTAAATTTTTGTTCAATTTTTTTTTTGGGCGCCTGGAGTTTGTGTAAACGGTAAGAAAACCAGCCTGGATATGTCCCAGCCTACATTTAAATATTGATGAAATTGAAAATATTATGCCACTGGAAATAAAATACAAAAAGTTAAGTTTGTTCTGCTCTGCCTGTTATATTAACATCCCCCTTTGTCTACCGGAAGATGATACGGAATTATGAATACTATTATTATTTTCATTTTCCATACACATTAAAATCTGACTTCTGTTTTCTATATGAAACTCCCTTGATTCACAGGCTAAACCCAACTAATATGTTGCTAATTGTTGATATTTGTTTCAAGTGTTACCAGGAAGAGACAAAGCATCTTTAAGGATATATTCACAAGCTAATTTTTCTGAATACAATTTGGGTTTTCACTTGTATAAAAAAAATTTATAACGGTCATCTAGAAGAGATTATCTTGTTCAATGTGAAATTTTCTATCAATTCATTTGGTATATTTTAGATGAGCTAGAAGAGATAGTAATAATGACAGATTTCATTTTTCATTTACAAAAACTAATTTGTTTGGTATCTATCAAAGTGAATTGAGCCACACTAGCCTGTACCAATGATATAGGGATTGAAGAGATACACCCTTTAAGGCTTGTTTACATGGTGCGAGCTTTCGGTCGTATTTGCAACCTTTTTCGAGCTAATGACAGTTCATGTCAATCTGATAATGTCTGTTCAAGTGGCAGTACATACATGCAAGTCATTTTGATTCATCTATGTACATGTTGATGTCCAAGTGTTCATAGTACGATAAGAAACCCAGATATTGGTTGAAACCATGTCTAATGCTGTCAAGTTTGTTTATGAATTTTAGTTCTGGTCTTTTTTGTTTTCTAGTGTCTGTTAAACCTTCCTGCAACATGATGACTCACAAGTCAGTGACTGAATGTCCTGGTTTGTTAAAACTGGTATGTCTGTATTGCTTGATGTTATGCTGAGACAATGCCCGGTCAGTCTTGTGCACAGATCTTGTCCTGTTTCCCCCACGTACATATCACCGGGACATTTATTACAAGAAATTGCATAGTCTTTGGATCCATAGCTGTGGTTAAACTCTCCCATCGGTCTGACAAGAGGTCCATTTGGTATTTGGTATTTATCAGCATATATTATAAAGGTACCTACAGATGTCATCACCAGCGATATGAGCTAGTGTCATATGCTTTAGATTATTATCTGCAAAATATGTTTTCAAGTGAGAATCTTGTAGCGCTTGATTTCTAGAACAACAGTCTTCCTGTTTTTTTCATTTTGTGGGATAAAAACATTTCTTTCTCATGTTGCGAGGTTGGTATTAAAGCCATTAGACCTTTGTTATAGACATACATACATTGTTTTTTATCATTTGCAGATTAAAGTGATGAGAAACACTCCACTAAGGTGTTCTTGGATGGAATACATATAATCATACCAAAATAAGTTATTTTCATAAATTTTATATCCAAATAGCCAGAATACAGCGTCATTGTTATAAACAAATTACATTCAGTGATTGTAATGTTTATGCCCAATAAAGTGTCCTGAATAAAGTAGTAAATATTTACATTTGTGCATAGCACAATAGTTGTGTTCTCTGAAATGGTACAGCCCATGTGGTTGAAATTTTTGACTACCTTAGTTCTTTGCTACATTCTTCCAGTGGGCATAGTGTTTGGATACTAACTGATTGTTTTTATTCAATGAAATAAATCCACAATATGTCTTTAAAACAGGACCAAAACCAATGCTATGCTAAGATACAACACTTATGTGGCCTAAGCATAGTCACCAAGGGATAGAATTATCTCGCTTCAACCAGAAAAAGGATGTCTGTAACTCACCTGCATTGACTTGTAATTTTTTGGCTTTTTCAATTAAATCTGGAATCCATTCTTTAGCTTCCCCGACAAAAACAGCAGTCGTCAGAGCCATGCATCGCTGTCCCGCAGCTCCGAAGGCAGCCCCAACCAACTGCAACAGCAAGGTGTCAATCACGCTTAGTATAGGGATTGACCTAGTTAGATATCAAACCAAATAGTCACTTATGTTCCTCGTGGGGTTGAACTGCCTTCTACTATAACTGAACAATAAACAACTATACAACTCGAAATCCACATCATAATCTCACATAAAATTATCATATTCCACTGAAGTTATAACTAAAGTCCATAATTGGCCAAAAATCTACAGAAATTTGTGTCCAAAAAACATATACAACATTTCGAAATTATTACCTGATTGAGAGTTTGTTCCTTGTTTGCATCTGGCATGATAACTCCATGATTCTTAGCTCCCTGCAGAGAGAAATATAGCAATTCAGTGAGTTATTCAGAGCAGAAGTAGGGCCATAACTAAAACATCATGAGTCCAAAATCAGTGAATGCAGTGACATACCAAGGCTTTCAAAACAAGGGAGGGTATAACATACATTTGGGAGGCTATATAGATAATATACGGATGGCAGGTGTCCTGAGTCCAGTTATATAGAGTTTGGGTAGGGGGTCTTTCTCAAGGAATATCTATCTAGAAAAGATATGGTCTCAAACATATATGTGATAGTTTGTAATTTCCGGACCCAACAGACAACAGAGAGAATTGTATGTGCACTGGGACATATGGTAATGTAGCTGTCAGTATATGTATTTATTAATTCTAAAGTTGCAATTTCAGGCCATTTGACATAGTGGTCTGTATTTTATGATTCTCAGAGGAAAGCAGTCTTCTTAAGCTGTCCAATGGCTATGTCATTGAGTTGATGTAATTATATGTGGACTAAATATACAATTATTTTAATTATCAACCTTAGCTGTGAACTGTATCTAAACAAATAAATTTAAAATTGTATGTTACAAATATACAAACCATGTTGCACTGTACTCGCTTGCCATTCTTTGATCCTCTATCGTAGATATATGTGCCCTGAAATGACATGGTTTCTTAATTATTGTACATGTTAGGTCAAAAAATTTGGAAATGCATATGAGAGCGCATTTTTTAAGTTAAATTTTGTATGTCTTTGACACACGCCAATGAAGCACTCCACCTCTGAATTGGCTAGCTCTGGGTTTAATTTTAGTTGCCCATGGCCATTATTTCCCAAATATATGTCTGCAAAAAGTTAATTGATAAATTCCATGATTTATTTCATCGAAAATCACCCAATAAAGTATGGGTATCATTGACACATTTTTTTATTGCATTTGCAGACGCAAAACCACATGGTTACAAACTAAAGTAATGCCACAAAGATTTGAAATGGGAAACGGGTCTCTGTTCGTGCAGTTTGCATAAAAACATACCAGTTATTTGTACAGATTATAGATTTCCATCATACCAAAAATGAATAAAAAGTTTGCATGTGCAGGGTTTCTGGGCCAAGTACAGTAATGCTCTAATTAATCGACCCCTTAACCACAGCAGAATTATGGGTAACTTTTCAGGATTTAGTCGGAAATATGGCTTGTTGCCATATTTCCAACTAAATCCTGAAAAGTTACCCATAATTCAGCTGTGGTTAAGGGTTCAATTAATTAGAGCATTACTGTAAGTAGTTATATGGAGCCCCCCACGACCAAGGTTTTGCGCTGGAGAATGCGGTGGAGGAGGAAAATAAAATCGATATGGTTTTAATCCCTATATATAATTAAATAAGTAGTTATATAGATACGTAGATATATAGATATATAGATACTTAGATATATAGTTACGTAGATACTTAGATATAGGGGTATAGTTTACACAATTAGCTATAATACGGGTAGTTTACCTTCGACTAGTCCACTAATGTTATCGACCCCCTACTTTTCGAATGAACTGATCTAAACTCTGATTATTGATGTCTCGACTGTGTGTTTTAGAATTAAGTGACGAATGGATGTAAAATTATTGATATAAGGCAGTGCTTTAATCGAAATATTTCACTGGCTATAATGGATTACAGGATTTTGGTTAAGGAACTGGGGTTTAAACACCCATTCACTGCTATAGCCGCAGGGCCTGCGAACACTATTCTTATCGCATTCTAACATCAAATCATCGAGTATAATCAGGGTCGGGGTGTTCACATCAAACGCGCTTATGTGAGGTATTCCTTCGTGGAATCGGACTACTTTCATCAACGCTTCATACCCGGGTTGCCATTCACTAAAACGTCAATATATAACAGACGGCGGTGGGTTAATCATAACAGTCGCATTGTGAATTAATCTAGATACGAAGTGCGTCTTTCTAAGCGACGGATGAGATCAACGAGGCTTTTAGCGTTCAATCAACCTAATTATTCCGATTTTTTTTTTTTTTAAGTGAATTATATGTACTTGAGTCGGGCGGGTTTTAACACTTTCGCTGTTGAGATTTGTGTTTACAATAGAATCAGTAAATTAACCACTCACCTTCGATATAACGCATACTGCTATTATTTTTTAGAATTTCGAAACAACAACAACAACAACAACTGATGCTTTAAGGTCCCCCTCAATATTCTAGGTGTCCGCACACAAAATTAAATAAAACGTGTGAAAACCTGGAATATCGAGGGGGGGCCCTGAGACCCGAACGCTATTACTCCGCCACTCGTTTAGTCCAAGCTGTAGCTTAGCTTCTCTTCTGGGATGTGGTTCGTATCCGCTAAACACCCAGCTCCGCTCGTGAACGCCCCGTAGGTGATGTTCCCACGAGGGCTCTGTATCTTCCAGGGTTTCCAGCAAGGCCGTTTTGACATTTTGTAGCTCACCCAATTGTTCCCTAAGTTTTACAATCGTCCCGACTCGACGGAGTTCATCTTTTCTCATACTCAAACGCAGCCGTGCGTTTAACGCCATTATACGACTGTTACGCTTAAAGCCGTTGTCCTCCGCTATCGTTTGCAGTATATCATCCAACAAGTTCATTTGATTAGCGTAATACTCCGGTGTATCCGAAGGCTTCACCAACGATATCAAGCGAGCTTTCACTTGATTTTCAAGCTCGCTTGATTGGCGACGGGCCTGATAAGCTTCGAGAAGAGTACACATTTTTGGATCAGGAAGTTTTTTGATAACTGAGGTAATCTAAAACCGCTAGATGGTTTTAAGTGACTCGGGGTTTTTTATACTCGAATAAGGAATGTAGCAGGTGTTAAATTTGAGTGGTCTGCGTGACACCCGAGGCAATAGGCCTGTATAGGCGAATGAGGTATCGCCATTTTCGCTTAAACGCTAATCCCGTCTTACTATTGATAAATAGAGTGTCTGGTCCACAGACGATATTGTTAGCTCGTAAACTGCGAGACAGCTAATTTTATGGTGTGTTTGTCTCGGCGCTATCTGTAAACAATATCGATAATTGAATTTTTTGGGGAGCACTCGGTGGTCGAACGCTTGTAGAGGCATGTTTAAAGGAACGTATCGAGTTTATATAGCAATAAGCAATCAACATACGATGAACAACAATATATATATACACATATCAACAAAAAGAACAGACTAAATATTTAAAGGGCTCGTCGTGATTCCGTCGTCCATTACGTGTCTTTTCGGATAAAAATAAGACAGCCTGTTTTTTAATTGGGAATATGTATACATAGAATTCCCCCACATTTTAAAACCCGTGTTAACGGTGGGAATTGGGCATTTCAGTTTCAATACATCCAAATACATTTTAGCCGTTAACTGGTTCTGCTTTTTATTCACACCTTTGCACGTCACTTTGGTCGAATCACCGAGACACATATAACATTTGCTGGAAAGAGCGATAATACCATCCCCGCACCATTCTTCTTTGAAAAGACCTCCGGTCCTTTTGCTGTAGGCGAAAGCTTCCTTGCAACAAGCTCGATCCATAACCCTTGGCTCCCCGCGAACTTTACAAGCTATAAATTCTTCGTGATGTTTAGTGCAGTAGGGTTGTAGAAACCATTTGGAATATTCTCTATAGAAAGCGGATTTCTTATCTACGTCGATGACAGCGTCTAAATCAGAACCTGCTAGGACTAGGTAGTTGCTGTCAGTATCCATTTGTACCAATTCGAATTTGCTTTTATGGATAGACTTGGCTAGACATTCGTAGTAGAAATCCAGCATGCAAATCTTGGCGTACCCGTAGACGAAGGCCCCGATATGACTCGGCAAATCTTCTTTATTAGATTTTTAGACTTCTCGATTTCGTACAAATCAGAGGTCAATTCTTTCAGCGCCCGAAATTTGACATCATTCACCTCCTTGATAGCTCTGGGCTGATTAACATATGTCGTAACGGTGTGTCGACTTTTATCCATTAGGCATTTGCCGTATGCCGAGTTTCCGACCAATTTGAAGGAATCAGCGATTATACTTTTTGAAGGATGTGTATCACCCTCTCTTCTCACGTTAGTGACGGTGTCTGCAAATTTTTCGAAACACTTCTCCGGTTTATATTGGATAACTTCGTAGACCTTGACGAGCAGGCCGTGGTTCAAGTACCATTGCATTTGGGGGCTAGCGAGTAAGAGTCTTTTGGCGAAATAACTTCCGATCAGAGTTCGTCAGGGTTTTTTGAGAAGTTCGTTTTCCTCGGCGAATTCTTTCATGCACCCACTTAAATCACCGATGGTAATTTCGGTATTTTTTAAAACTGGTGTCATTTCGCTGAATTTAGCTTTCAAACTGTCCGGAGTATCCACATCACACAACACTAGCCCGAAGAGATCTCCTTTTTTCAGTTGATCGAGCACTTTCTCGTGTGACATCTCCCGTGCGAGTTTAGGTTCCCAAGTGTTCATAAATAGTTTCACTTCCGGATCAGTCTTTTGAGCTTCCAACCACTGGCACTCCCACATTTCTGTAACTGTATACCCCAACGCTCTGAGATAGCCCGTGATCTCTCGGGTCTCTTCGTATATCTGGGTAAAAGGCTTGTTACGTATCGGACATATCCCGTTAAGGTCAACCTTTTTATTGAGGTCACACGGGTCGGCATGCCACCAGCACCCGTAATACTGATATATCTCTCTATTGTAATAACCGTCCACGGGGAGCTTTCTCAAACCGATCCTCTTCTCCGACGAGTTAAATTTATGCCGAATCTTGATTTTCTTCTTTCGAGCCATAAACTCCAACCAAGAGTGAGCCTGATATCCGTATTTTTGAGCTCTTTCAGGTCTGAAAGCGTTTGTCGCTTTCCTGCGCACGTACCAACCGACGGGCATCGGCTGACTCAAAGCCCATAGGTAAAGAAAATGTGCGTCGAATCCGTAGGCGCTTTTACATATTTTAGCCTCAGAACCGAATTCTTGCTCTCTGATGTAAGTCTGATCTTTCTCCGCGTATCTCGAATATATAATGGAGGGGCCTCCTACCAGGTCCTTCTTTATCGCTCGGTGAATGTCAGAATCCTTCGCGTTGAAGTGTGAGAAGTATATATCATCTGGGATAGTTCTGAATAAATATTTTAGTGTCAAACCTGGTATGGATACGGCGTCTTTCAGGAGGTCCAAACCTCGCTCCCTGTAAAAGGTACTTTGCTTTTCTAGATCTTCTAAGAACGGGCCGACATCTAGATTGTTATACCATGTGAGGAAATCCTGGAATGTCGTCATACCCTCATCTCGCCAAACCCTTTTACAGAACTCGTATGCATCTTCCGTGATGTTGGAATTCTTCAATTGGCTGTAAAACGCTTCGTGCGGTGGTAAATAATTTTGCTGTAGTTTATCGAGAGAATCCATACACTCATAGCAAAAATAGCCTTTGGTGTTCGAACAATCGTAAGCTTTGATGTACTTATCATAAGAATAATTCGGAGCCAGGAAATTCTTTATATCCAAAAACTTGAAATTGTCACTTTCCACGCAAATCAGATTGTCCACTCTCTTGATAACAAAGCGGAGTTCGTTTTCTCTAAGCAAATGTTCCATCAATTCTGTTTTGACAACGAATAGATCGTAGGGCCCGGAATTGAACCCGACAACTGGTACTTGTTGTAGATATTTAGAGAAACTATTTTTTAGTTGTTGTAGAGGGTGAATTCTACCCAATCCCGCGTCGGGTTCTGTCTCGAGGGCTGTTTCATATTCCGTTTGGATAGCGTCTAGAACGAACTCAAACTTTTCTAACATCAATTCGTGATCGTTTTCAGCGATTTCCGTCATGTATCCCAGCCAACGCCGAACCAAATCTCGAGGATCCCCGGTTGTCACGAAGCATCGAGGTTCCGCGAAAACCCGGCACGTTTGACGCCACACTAACGCTTAGAGGTGTATGACAAGCTTCAAATTTCTGTTTGACCGACGATCTGGGAAGTGCATCCTTAGAGAAATAGGTTTCGAAATCATACACGATCCTATATGGGTAGAATTTATCCTCATCAGCGATTTCCAAATTTAAATCCTCCATCTCTAATTTTTCAAAAACTGTCGGCTCTGGAGAGTAGACTCCTCCGAGGTATACCGACTTTCTAGATTTGTTGACGCAGGTGGTTTCGTGTCGCATCAAGGCTTTGAGACTATCCCAAAACTTAGAACACGCCGAGCAGTTAAATGACTTGGCGTATAAAGCTATATCTGTAATGAAACTGAAATGCCCCTCGTAAAAATTAAGATATAACGTAGTGTTCCAGGAATCACTAGAACGCCTTATTAAACTGGCGGACACTTTACCCTCATAAGGCATTAATTCGTATATAGCGATATTCACCTCAAAAACATTTTCGAGTCGCTCAATATCGTCAATAGTAACTCCTCGAAACTCATTCACAGGGGTGTTAGTAAACATAGAATATGAAGTTAACAAGTGTTCCGTTGAACCAACCTCAACAATAGTTTTACCTTTATGCAATCCTAAACATCTAAAAAAAACATAGATTGTCTCTGGCCCTGAGTGTTTGGAGCGTATATAATCCTGGATTGTTCATAATGTAATCAGGTAAATAGCACTCATTTCCTATATAATAGTGCACTAACTTGGAAACGTAAAAAGTCACATTCGTTAATAAATGTACAGCGTATTTCGTGTTGGGTCTGTTCAATCGAGCTGTTTCCTCCAGATCTAATTCGAGAACCTCTTCTACGAAGTTATCAAAATCACTTTTGTTTTTAACGAGTCTCGGTTCGGGTAACACGCGGGCGTTGTTCTGCGACGACACAAAATATCTGTATTCGTTAGTTTCGATATGTTTGAGTGTGAAACCTAACGAAAAGTTTATTTTGAAGGCAGTTTTCGCCTTATCGAAAATCTCCTGATATAGCTTTTCTCGAATTTCGCGTATATTTCCAGTTGACAGTCTGAAGTTGAATGTGTCCTGAATCGCGCAATCAATGTGGAACTGGGTAGCGATATGAACCCAATTTTGTTTGAAAAGTTCTTGAACGTCAGCATCCATTTCTGATAACAATTCGGGAGGCGGTGAAGTTTCAGCGCCTACGACCTATTTCCTAACACCGCACGACCGAACTCGTAGGCGTTCAGTTTTACCTCGCCTGTGTAGAGCTCGAATGTGTAGCAAACGTTTCATTTTACTGGAGAACCAAAGTTCACACGTTCGACACTGATGTTTTGACGCGTGCGTTCGTTTATGGCACGACAAAGCCGTAAGCGAGTCATATTCAACCTCGCAGATTGCGCACGTGTGTCGAGGTTTAGGGTCATGTACTTTGCTATGTCTGCGAAGAGACCACTGTCCTCTGAATTTCTTGAAACATTTGTCACACTGCGCGTCGGAACTTCGCGCTTCCGGCTCTCGTGAGTGAGATTGTAAGTGTCGCTTTAAATCCCAAACCCCTCGAAAAGTCTTCTCACATATATTAGTCTGACGTTTTAAGCTTTTCGTGAACTGTCTGCGTATGTCTTTTCAGAGAGAATTTGGTTTTTAAATTTTTCGAGCATAGCTCACAGGCAAAAATCATAATTCTCAAATGACCCGAATTGGCTTTCTCCTCGAGAAAACGCGAGGGCGAGTTAGTCCCTATCCAATCAAATCTCTGGTTTGGTCCGACCTATTTTCGATCGGATAATGAAGAGCCATCGGGGCGGGGGGGAAAGAGAGAGAGAGAGAGAGAGCCCCTCCCCTAAAACCTCGCTATTTTGAGTGTATGTTCGGGTGACACCGAAAATAACGAAGGCTAAGTAAACCCGAGGGGTTATTTTTAGCACAAAAACTGGAATACGACTAACACACACATTTATATAGATATAAAAATACAACACTTATACAGCGTTTAGATAATCGTTTTTTGAATGTTCATGATGAGATACTGACTCACGACGCTATTCAGTCGTCTGATTCAGGCGTCGGATACTGGAACGTTTATGTAGATACAACACTTATACATTGTAGATAATTGTTCAGCCTCGCCGGTCAGATATAGCTCGAATGTCACGTGATGAGATACTGAAAGTCACTCGCGATGCTATTCAGGCGTCTGATTCAGGCGTCGGATACTGGAACGTTTATGTAGATACAACACTTATACATTGTAGATAATTGTTCAGACGATAGCCTTGCGAAGTTCTTGGTCAGATATAACTATAGCTTGAAAGTCACTCAACGTCGCTTCAATGTTATTTTTCTTCGCAGCTTCCCTGAATTTAGTGAATAACGCGGTTCTATTTAGCTTTTTCATCGCCGTTTCATAGACTTCGCTCCGATCGACATCATCACCCAAACACATGTCGTGGTCTTTTTGAGACGCGCAATTATTAATGCAACCGAAACACATACTCTGCAACTCCGAGTCAATGGCTTTCTTCCCCATCTCGGTGTAGGTAGTCAGCAGTATAGCTCTCAACGTCGAGTGTTCGTCCAGAGTTTCTGAGAAGAAATTCTTCGGTAACATCTTCAGCTGGACAAGTTCTTGGAGCCTATCAATATTATCTCGCAGAATATTGAACTCGCTCGGGTCCAAAACAATCCCGTAGGTCGTCGGGATGTTTTTGCTGTCTTTCTGATAGTATTTCCGTATGTGGATTTTCGGTTTCCCCAGGTAAAGCGAGACGTCCGCGTAGATAGTTCTACCCAAATGGATCATGATTTCGGAGTTGTTTGTGAGAGATAAATTGTCGCTCAGATGGCTTCCCTCCTGCGAAATTCTCGTTTTAAAGAAGCTATCGGAACCGCCTATGTTATCGATCGAGCGACTGTCGCTCGTCGGCGGTCTGAAACGACCGCCTTTCCGTTGATTATCGCTCTGATTATATTATAGTCGTTGGAGGCGAAGTTCCATTCGCTGAACGCTTCAGTTATAGCAGTCATCGACGCTCCTCTATTAACGCTTTTCAGAAAATAAATGCAGTAAAGGCCGCAGACCTCAGACCAATGACCCTGGAGTCGTATATGATTATAGTTCCACGAGCTCGCATTCTCATCTAGGAAGTTTGTGAACTTGTGTATATGGAAAGGTCCCGCTCCGTAACTATCGAAATACGCACCCGTCCCGAGGCTGTTAACGTGTATAGCTACCCAATGACGCCCCGGTTCGTGGTGTCTGTCCGTATTCGCTACCAGGGAAAATGGGGGTATAAATTTAACCCCGATCAAGTCATCTCGAGCGAACACCCCGACAAACGACTTCCTCGCGAAAAGATCTCTTAATAAAAACACTTCAATCTGACCGCCGTCCATCCTGTCTTATAACTGTGTTATGTTAGGAAGTCGAAGATGATATTTCTCGATGAATCAATTTGAATGAGGTCATCGAACTCGGCGTATACAAAAACATTTATAGTGTTGGGTAGGGCAGTAGCGAAACCTATCTCCAATCTCAAATTCCCATTCTTGACTAGTTCGAAATTCCCATCTCCAGCTGACAAGGTGGGTGTTAAATCGAGAGGCCAAGCCGCGAATCCGTTAATAAAATCTGTTTTCGTTAACCCATTTCCCGAATCTTCGTAGAAGCGCCCTGAGCCTTGGAACAAATTGGCGTAACTCCTAGCTACAGCTTGATTTTCGAAATCGGGCTTCAGCGGTTAGCTAGGTATGTAAACCCCATCCAAGGATAGAGTTACGAAATTAATGTCAAAGTTTTTCAAATTGTAAGGGTTCTTGGTGACATGCTACCGTTAGGTACCGAAAAAGTGTTGCAAACCACTCGCTGTATAGGGTACATGAGATTTCCGCTTTTCATAGAATTTATTATCGCTAAGTTGACAGCCGGTTGAACGCATACTTTGCGCACGAATAGAGAAACTTCTTTCACGTTCACCTTGTAGGTACCCTCTACCTCCGACGACATCAAACAGAACGAGTCTTTGGAGCGAATTAATTTCAAACAAAAATTTACACCATTCGGCAGATATCGGTTTTGATTAAAAACACTGAGGTGTAATTTGCCCATCATGTCCAAGTCCTTACTGGTAGCCGCCATTTCTTTCCTGAGTTTGTAGCCGACGTTGTCATTTCCGGTAGTCTCCATTTTAGTGGGCGTGTCCTTAACCCAACAAACGTTACTTAGCTGCGAATCTTTAGCCGCCGGACCAAAACTGAGTAAAGTCTGAAGATAGGCGGTGTAGGGGTAAGTGTTGGTAGATTGCGTGATTAATTTATCGTTCAGTGAGACTTCTACTTGAGAAAACATACTATGGAGAAAATTGTTAACAGGGGCGACATTAGCTCCGGCCGCCAGATCCCCTCCATCCTGCCTCACTATATTAGCTTTAACGTGAATATGAGAATTGTATAGATCGACGAAGTCCTCTCCGCCTCCTCCAACGTGAAATTCTATAGGACTTCCGTGAGTTATCGTAGAAACGGGTCTGTATTCTACCCAGGAGGCTTTAAGCACCGAGGTCTGGGTATTCGGTAACGTAAAAAGATCTAATTCACTGTTAACACTCTCCTCTGTCTTGGGGTTTATGAGAACCATTATATCAACCGAATATGTCCTTACTGTTCTTGGTAATGAGTTTCTTTCTGGCCTTCTTGCTTTTTATAGGCTTGACCCTACTGAGATCATTCAACACTCTCTTTTGCTGGTTTCTTCGGACCAACGATTCCTTAAAGTCGCCGCCTTCGATCAAATCGCTGGCTAAACCTATCCCACCAGAAAGCAGATGTTTGCCAGCTGTTCTCATCAACGGTAGTAAAGCGTTGCGAATACCTCCGAAAATACAACCGTAGCCCCTCTGAGTTCTAGCTCCCGCGAAAACTGGGAGACCTCTGCCAACTTGTTTCCTATAGTAAGCGTCATATGGGCTACCGTCGCAACAGTAAGCGGTCCTCATAATTTGCGAAAATGTAACGTTACCACTGATTTACCAGCTAAGAATGACACTGGAAGACCGGTTGCTGTCATATTGATCTCGATGGAGTCGAGATTCTTCTTATTGATAGGTAGGTTATAAATTCGGTTGAATATTTGACTGCATTGCTCTCCGTAGTTTACGTTGATCTGAACCGTTCGGAGCAGCGGAGCGTATGTATCTCCGATTATTTGTTCTTTCACCACATCTGAATACACGTAGACGGAGGATAATTTCGCCCTAGCGATACTGACAGGTCGCACCGATTCGTGATATCCGGTCTTCATTTCACACGCGTCCATACCCATGATATGCGCGAAAATTTCACTGACCTTAACAGTCGTCCTTTCTCTGATAGACATTTCTAAAAAATTTGAAGATTCGTTGTAGGTGAACGCGATATAAGGGTTTGATATTGAGTAACGTTGTATGTACAGCTCATATATCATTTGTTGCGGATTTTCGTAATTGCCTACTGGTAAATAGGTCGTTCGGTATATGTTATTTCTCTTCACCTCAAACCAAACATCATCTCTAGAAACAGTACACCACGAATAGGGAAACTGTATCTCAGCGAGGCCTACCTCCCATTCTCCTTCGAGGTTGATTGAAGCGGGTAGTTTGGTGGTGAATTGAGCCACCGTGTTCTTCGGGTAATAGTCCATAGAAGCATTGCTCGGGAGAGTAATATAAAAACTGTTCATTTCTTAGCTTTAGGGTTCGGGAGTAATATACCGACTGACGAAGTGAGAAGAGCTGTCCACAGCTGCTGATTTCCGTTGTCGAGTGATATATTCAACACAGCAGCCGCTATTATAAAGTAGAGAACGATAATTTGTGTTGTGTAAGTAACTTGGTCCTTACTGCAGTCGACCCAACAACACCACCAACTACGACTGACGCTATTCTGCTCCATCTCGAGAACTGCCCTAATCACTAATTAACGCTCCTTTATGTACCAGGCGTTAAATTTTCTTTCTTTTCAACACCTTCTCGATCTTGAAACCTTCCGGTTCGATAACTTTCTGAAGCTCTTTCGGGTAGAAAGTGCCCTCTAGATCTTCACCCGAATAGTCACACAGGCGATAGGTCGTAGGCGCGGTTGTCAGAACCTCGGTAATTCTGAACAATTCGCGAGACCAGTTTGCTTCATAACCTTTTTGAAATATTCTTTTCCTGTGTGAGATTCTCACTAAATCACCGACAGAAAACTGCAGTTCGCCTTCAGCCGCTCGAGCTCGTCGAGTCGTGTGTTTACCGTACAAATTCCGCCACACATCCCCGACTTTATCGAGTGTGACTTCTCTCGGCGCCATACCGATACTTCGGTGAAAAGAAGCGTTGTAGCTGTCGAGTAGATCTTGAAGCACGTCGATATAACGAAAAGTATTATTCTTTGTAAAATATCTCCACATACGGCTCTTTAAAGTCCTATGAAATCGTTCGATGATCGCGCATTTGACATCATCATTTTCACAAGTGAAGAACTGAATATTCTTATTCTTTAGATATTTTTGAAATTTGCTCGCTAAGAACTCAGTCCCTTTGTCCGCCTGAACAGCTCCCGGAACGTCAGATTTCTCGAGTATAATAGCGAAAGCCTCGATCGAGTCTGAAGCGAATTTGGTTACCATCGGGACAGCCCAAGCTATTTTTGTGAACACATCGATACAGGTGAATATATATTTAAAATTATCGTTCTCCTCTTTCAGCGACTTAACATCAACCAAATCGATCTGAAACTGCTGCAGCGGTCCGCTAACGATAGTTTGTCTCCTCAAGAACTTCTTCCTCGCTGGTCTGTGTAGAGTGTACGCTTCTTGCGCGCTTAAAAAGGTCCTAACCTCTTTATCTGTCTTTTTAGTAACTCTTTTCAGGCTAGAAACTACCGACCTTCGCCGGATCGAAAATAAACGCCCATCATTACGTCTGATCCCACTGTATGTTCGTGGGAGTTTTTGGAGTGCTTAACAGCATACGTCCTAGCGGTGTGGTATATGGGGTTGCGTTTGACCTCGTGCTCTCTTGTAAAATTTATTACCAATCAAAGCCGGAGGAATGTCGGAGTTACGAATCGCTTCTGAGAAAACATGACGCCCCGCGGGTCTGAACGTTTTCCTTTCCCTTATAACATCAGGTAATAAATCGAGCGACTCCATCTTCCGCTCTTTATACGAAACAAAACCGTCATCACCGAACTGTAATTTCGGGTGTTTTCGCATCTCATTAAGCAGAAGCTTCGCTTTACCTCTCAACTTCTTCGGAATAGTATCGAAATACTCCTTTCGCTCATACAACGACTTATCGTCGTTGACACCTTCTTCTTCTTCGCTCATCATTATCGGGGTGTCCGTGGCGGTGGCGGTGCTGGTGGTTCCGAAGGTTTCGAGGCTTTATCTCGATTGTATTTCGTTTTGTATCTTAGAAATCTCTCCAGTAGTTGGTTATAATGTAAAATTTTATCTTCTTGTGAAAGCACCTCGCTACTAGCTACTGACCCCATTTTCTTATCTAAATCGGTTAGGGTAGTTCGAACTGCTTGAGCTTCTGTTAAATCTAGTTTCTTAGGTTCATTACCACCTCCATTATCGGATCCGGTCTTCAAGAACTTAGGATCGATTAAAACCATTTTCTTCGTGTATTCCATTTTTTTATTGAATAAAACCTCCTAGAAGACTACTCAAAAACGGGACTATAGGTTTCAATAAAGTCCCTAGAAATCCCCCTGTTTGTAAAAGTCGTTTTCTCTTCTTTAGACTACAAGACCTCGGTTTGGCTACATTTCGGATTTGCTTCTTGTATTTAACGAGTTTATTCTTTTGTCTGGTCGAGATCGGCACGTTCCCTCTCGGTATATTCAGACAGCAGTCAGATAAATAAACTATTAAATCCTTATCGGCGTTGTGCACAGCGAGGTTAGCGTGGGAGACGTCCTAACCAAGTTATATTACCCAAGTTCCTCTTCAGTCGTTTTGACATGATTGAAATTTCATCGTTCACGAATGTTTATTTAAGCACATACACAGCCATGGTTTCCCCGGGGAAAATATTTGTGCGCAGGCGCATATTTTCCGGTGTTTCCTGTTTCAAGTCAATGAGTAAGTTTCCGAACGGTTGCGTTACAGCGTCTCGCTACGCTTCAACGAGGTGTTTAGCTTTGGTGTAGAACATTTGTCTAGCGAGAACCGAAATTGAAGTTTGATCTCTCGGATTCTTAAAAAGGATAAGATAATGAGAATTCAAACTTATAGTTCTCTGATTTTTATTACGTGCGAAGATATTCTGAAGAATAATTCTAACGCTCATATTTCTGTGATGACTGTATTTTGTGAAAAGATTGGTCACACTATTCTTATCGCATTCTAACATCAAATCATCGAGTATAATCAGGGTCGGGGTGTTCACATCAAATGCGCTTATGTCAGGTATTCCTTCGTGGAATCGGACTACTTTCTTCAACGCTTCATACCCGGGTTGCCATTCACTAAAACACCAATATATAACAGACGGCGGTGGGTTAATCATAACAGTCGCATTGTGAATTAATCTAGATACGAAGTGCGTCTTTCCGCAAGCACTAGGCCCTGCGGCTATAGCAGTGAATGGGTGTTTAAACCCCGGCTCATTAACCGAAATCCCGTGATCCAATATAGCCAGTGAACTATTTCGATTAAAGCACCACCTTATAGCAATAATTTTACATCCATTCGTCAATTAATTCTAAAACACACAGTCGAGACATCAATAATCAGAGTTTAGATCAGTTCATTCGAAAAGTAGGGGGTCGATAACATTAGTGGACTAGTCGAAGGTAAACTACCCGTATTATAGCTAATTGCGTAAACTATACCCCTATATCTAAGTATCTACGTAACTATATATCTAAGTATCTATATATCTATATATCTACGTATCTATATAACTACTTATTTAATTATAAAAATATAGGGATTAAAACCATATCGATTTTATTTTCCTCCTCCACCGCATTCTCCAGCGCAAAACCTTGGTCGTGGGGCTCCATATAACTACTACTGTATGCAGGCCTGAGAAACGGAAAATATACTTTACCCGCCCTTATTTAAGAACTGTTTTTAAAGATGTAGATGTTTATTTGTACAATAAATAAGAATAAATAACAAAGCATTGATATATGAATTAATAGTATTGTACTGCCCCTCAATAAATAATACAATAAGAAAATATGATGGCACATGTAGTTTCAAGTTTGCTGGTTGGAGTTATTGATAAATATACTATATTGAAAAGTTATAAAGAAAAGTTCCTGAAGATATAATCAAAAAAGTGCTATGTTCTCCTCATAGGAATTTTGTCTTCAAACATTACTTTTCCGTTAAGTTATTACTTACTAATTATAGAAACAATACTCTTTGAATTTCCTCCTTTATTGGACTTTCTAGACATTGGAGGGACAGAAAATATAGTCACTCTATTTCTGAAGGTTTTGACCAGCACAGCCTTTATCATTGTACAACAGCTTATAATATGTACAGCACTCGTTAGCTTCCTCCTTGCAATGGATCAAAATGTTAAAATATTTCCAATCAGAACAGAGGTTTCACAATTGGTGCTGAAACACTCCCACAGTGCCAAATTAAAACATGGGCAGGACAGAATCTAAATTTAAAATAAAAGGTTGCAGATCCCTTAACCCAAAACGAGGTGGCTTTTTGGGACGTAGGCTTTTTTTTAAGAACAACCCAACATTTTATTATTTCTGAGCCAAAAAAGGGAACATAACTCCGTCAAAAATAATCAGACCATGACCATTTTCGAAAAATGTGAACCACATACCAAATATCAAGATATTCTGTTGAAAATTGCTTAAGTTATCATCTGGACAACCCAAAAAATTCAGATTTCTATGTCAAAAATAATCTAACCATGACCAAATTATTCGAACTTGGCTTGTGTCTTCTCAAAGGTGAACCACATAGTGAATATCGAGAAATTCTGCTGAATATTGACAAAGTTATCATCAGGACAATCCAAAAACTGCGATTTCTAAGTCGAAAAAGGAGCATAAGTCGGTCAAAAATCATCGGACCATGACCAAAATTGAACTTGGCTTGTGTCTTCTCAAATGAGAACCATGTACCCAAAATCTGTGATTTCTAACTAAAATAAAGGCTGCTATGCCAAAATTCCTCAAAGAAAGTGGCTTTATCTGAGTTTTTTAGAAATGAAAAACATGATTCTGGAAATAATCATTGAATCAAACTTTACTTCTAACTGTCTATGTTGTTAACGTACTTGATTATATACCAGAAAAAAATCTGGCAAATTCTAAGACGAAAAATGGGCATAACCCTATCAGAAATGGTCAGACAGAACCTAAATAACCATAACTTGAGTTATCAATGGACAACAAAATAATCGGCAAATTCTAATTGAACTTGATCGAGACATTCGCATATGAAGGTAAAATGCCAAGTTTCATCAAATTTGGTCGAATACTATTCAAATTATCATCCAGACAACAAACATTTCGGACGGACGGACAGACATGCAGACTGCTAGACAGACACGGACAGACACTACTCAATTCCATAGTTCCACAATTTTTTACTTTAAAAAAATCATCCGACTGACCAAAATCAAACTTGACCTCAATATTGTGATGACTATTCCTCATACCAAGTTTCGTGTCGATTTGAACTGGAGTTAATGTCTGGACAAGAAATCAGATGGATGGATGCACAGATGCCGCTTCCACATGCAGACGGACACGCCTGATTACAATAGTCCTCCAAAAAGTTTGGGGGACAACAAGCAAAGGAGAATAACTCTAGCAGCGAAAATGATAACATTACCAACTCTCCATTGAAAGCCTTCGTGCTGGAGAACATCCATACCAAATTTCATTGCGATACTGAAACAAAATCTGAGATTATTTAGGCGGGATGTTAACCCTTCCATGACTGGAGCTTCCTGAAATTTTGCGAAAAATATGTGCCAATGCATTCTCTTATATATGCGAGTCTTCCAAAGGGTCAATCTAGTATCCCCACCCCCTTATTTTTTACTTGAAAAGTTTACTATAAATACTAAAATTCACTCTATTTCCAAAGTGTCTAGCTATCACAGCATTGTAATTTGCTACAGAACTTTACAATACACATGCAATCGTTTAACCCTTCCATGACTGGAGCTTCCTGAAATTTTGTGAAAACACTGTGCCAATGCACAATAATAATATTTACCTTGACCTTGTAAGCCAGTGCATTCTCTTATATATTCCCTATGGAAGACTCACATATACAAGAGAATGCTCTGGTATAGGATTTTTAATGTGCCAGCGCAGCTTCCATCATGGAAGGGTTAAAATATATCTAATTGATGCAAATTTCTTTGCAATGAAAAATATTCACACTTGCATACTTACAGCTTGATCAGACCCAACAAAGGAAATAGACCTGATATCTGGATTATCACATATAAAGTTCACAGCTGCAAAGATAGATGAATATTTTAGAATAGACTACTGTACTACTAGTCCAAGTCTTCTCGTACTAAAACCGGCTAAGATATTGGGATGGAGGTGCCGGTCTTTAGTCCGAGTTCCAGGCCCATGCATTCTTATGACATGACTTAAGCGTTTGTGACCCGCTCAAATAAAACCACAATTATATGAAATAAAATATCACAATTGCGACAATAAACGGATATTTTCAGCAGAAGACATGCTATTTGATCTGAAACCCACATCAGTTGTGAATTGAAAGCGGTAATTTAATGCGAAAAGAGACATTTACCGCAATGTTTACAAATTTTAAAAAGTATGCGAACTCAGTTGACCTCGCAAACTGTGTTCGGCATTTTCCGTTGAAAATATTCCGTAGATTTTCGACTGACCACGCAAATTACGATGAATTCTCCATTGTAATCGTAATTATGTGTGTCAATAAATAAAAAATAAATAGATTAATTAAACATTGAAGATATAAATGTAATACATTAAATAAATTACGGGGAATTACAACCCTCTCAAAGTTTAAAACAGGGTAAACACAACGACCATTAGAATAAATAATATGGTGCTACATTTCCCACATTTGGTGGACTTCAGCGAAATTAAGATATATACTAAGCGAACAGAGCAATATACTGCTCTTGTTAAGCACACAAAAAATCAAACAAAATTTGTATAAATTTTTAACCTTAAGTTTGAAAAGTCCCACTAAAACGGAAGAACTATATTTCGAAACTGTGTGATTCGGTTCTCCGATTATTTTATCAACACAAAAGTCAAAATGCACATGGATGAAAATCACACGCATGGCAAGTCAGACACAAGAGTTCTAATTTGCTCCAATTTTGACAAGTTGCTTGCGAAAATTGTCAACAAAACTACCTTTCTGATCCTCCATTATGTCATTAAGTTTTTAGTGCGGGAATTGTTCTCAAAGCACATTGGAAACTGGACTTTGCAGCGATCGGTTTTCGCTATTTTGTTCGGAAAACCCCGCGCTATATATAGAAACGGAAACTAGAATACTCAGAACAAACACCGGACAATGCCGAAGTTCTTCGGAACCTGAGTTCGGCTTTCAGTTAAGTAAACAAACAGAAAAAACAGCGATGTTGGTGACAATCAACCGGAATATTCTATGCGTAATTTAACATGAAAGTTAGATTATTATACACCATTATGACCATAAGATGTCTCTCTTTCCGATGTATATAGCATCATGTATTGATTCATTAGGTAAATCGAGTAAAATATACCACAGATTCCCGCCACAGATCGTGGGCGTAACTCGTGTGATAGGATTGGTATGCAAGCGGGCTTGGACTAAAAACAGCAAATCGCCATCCCAATATCTTAGCTGGTTTTAGTACAAGAAGACTTGGACTACTGTACTACCTGACTAATGTACAGACTTAGTATATCTTATACTTAATGACTAACTTCACTTTAGAGATTGGCGGTATTGGAATTTTCAATTTGGTATCGATATCACTATTTTAAAAATCCAATACCTCGGGACAACTAGCCGACAAGAGGGGCGGATAGTTTTTATGCAAATCTTTGCCAGTCATATAACCACCTATCTTTGGTTGGTAATTAGATCTGAAGACAGACTAGCAGATTCTAGCATTAACATAATGATCACATTTGGCGCAGAGATTGAGTTGTATATAGGTATACACACATATATATATTGCATTGCATAGTCAATAATTAAATTGATTTTTTTTTTCAAATTAAACCTGACCATGAAAATAGAACAAAAAGCATGTAGGTCGTAGATATCAGCATGTTATGCGCATCATGGCGAATAAAAAACATTTGTTGAGCGGAATGAAACAGACAAATGTCACCATTGGCAAGAGTCTAAACGCCGCTCTACAAAGTAGATTTAAAAAAACCATTAGTGTCGCTTTTTCTAATTAAATCGATTCAATTTTCCAATAATGATTTAAAATTGAAAAATGGATTGATATTTAGCTTTTAACATCCATCTCCACTTCGCTCCCATATAGAACTGTTTTAGCCAATCATTAACCCCTCGATGACTAAATATTCTGTTGGTAAATACTCAGAAAGTAAGTTCAACAAATGGCCAATTGCTGAACATGTGAGCATACCCTTCAAATGACTTAATAGGAATCCTGTCTTCTTTACTTGTATTATCAAAACACACCTTCAAATGAGTGAATAGGAATGCTATGACAACTTAACTTGTATTATTAAAACACACCTCTAACTGATCAAGAGACCACTCCATTGTATACTTTTATACTGAATGGGAGAATCAACTCAATTAATAAAGTGTTAAATTCAGAAGGTCTCTGCTGAAGTTGAGGGCCAATCTTATTTATTATCTTGGGATTCTGTAGATATCCATTCCATCGTCTGGAACCAACTTACATCGATACTGGACAAGTGAATCTACTACCTA
The DNA here is from genome assembly GCA_032622095.1 of Siphonodentalium dalli. Taxonomy (NCBI): domain Eukaryota; kingdom Metazoa; phylum Mollusca; class Scaphopoda; order Gadilida; family Siphonodentaliidae; genus Siphonodentalium; species Siphonodentalium dalli. Next base: position 112,045,540 of record CP136066.1, on the reverse strand, counting down.
ACTCAAACACGGATGGACGCACAGGCTGATTATAATAGTACTCCGAACCCGTTGGGTCGGCGGACAATAAAAGGTCGGTAGATCTCATGTCCGACTCTAAGTGTCGGCTTGATACGACCGTTGTTTGCGCATAAAAACCTGTCTTTAGTGCTAGTAAACCTATATACCAAATTTAATTTCATTCAGTACACATTTACTAAAGTTATCATCCGGAAACCTCAAATTGGCAAAAATTCAAAGTAAAAAAGGGACATAACTCTGGTGAAAATTGGCGGGCGGAACCCGAATTCGAACTTGACCTGTGTTTTGCTGGGAGAAAGACACATACCAACTTTGGTTCAGATCAAATAATCCAAACTGGAGTTATTGGTCGGAAACCAAAAATGTTAACAGACGGTCAAATTCTAAGTCGAAAAAGGGCCGTAACTCATGTAAAAATAATTGGACGGAACCCATATTCGAACTTGGCCTGTATCATTAGCTGGGAAATACACATACCAACTTTGGTTCAGATAAAATAATCCAAACTGGAGTTATCGGTCGGAAACCAAAAATGTTAACAGACTGTCAAATTCTAAGTCGAAAAGGGGGCATAACTCTAGTGAAAATTGGCGGACGGAACCAGAATTCGAACTTGACCTGTCTATTCTGCTAGTAAACCAACATACCAAATTTAATTTAATTTGGTTCACACTAACTAAGGTTATCATCTGGAAACCTCGCACGCACGGACGCACGCACGGACGCACAGGCTGATTATAATAGTCCTCCGAACCCGTTGGGTCGGCGGACAAAAAGGGCCGTAACTCATGTAAAAATAATTGGACGGAACCCATATTCGAACTTGGCCTGTATCTTTAGCTGGGAAATACACATACCAACTTTGGTTCAGATCAAATAATCCAAACTGGAGTTATCGATCGGAAACCAAAAATGTTAACGGACGGACGGAGAGACAGACGGCCCGACAGACGGACGGACAGACTGATTACATAATACGACCTTTTTTTCAACAAGACAGTCAATGACTGTGGGTCGCTCACCAGACTGTAAGGACTGAGAAGACGGGGAATCTGAAGACTACAAGAGTCAGTACTTGACAAAATCACTTAAGACAAGTAGTTCTAAACATGGACATAGCTGGATGTTCTCAGATGAGCAGGGCTCTTCACCTTGAAATTTCTAATTGCACATCACTGACAAATCTCCAACCTTTTATCTTTTAAAGATGACAACCATACCACAGTACTAAGTTCACAAAAATCCTTTTGTACATTCCTCTTAGGTTGAATTTTACGACTGGTACCAGTATTTCAAGCTCTCAAACATTTGAAAATTACCAACCTGGCACCCCCATAAAGATAACATTTGTGGCCAATTGGGTTCAACAGTTTAACCTGAAGTAGGAACATATGGACTGATGGTTTAAAAAAATACATGTTAGAAAATCAAATCAAACTACGAGAACTTATTTTTGGTGTGAACATCTAATCTACAACTAATGTAGTATCAGGCATGAAATTTTTAACTGTTTAACTTTTGATCAAAGTAGGGGGTCAAATCTCCACCCCTCTACAATCCCTCCCCATTGCCTCAAACATTGCCCCCGCCCAGGCTGTCTAGAAATCAATATTATTATACCAGTACCAAACAGCATAGAGAGTTAAATCTCTTATCTCTGCCACTATTAGAACAAATGTGAATCCTCATCTACAGCTATGCTCTCAGTAAGCGACCTGTTTAACGAGGTTATGGGCCGGTGCTTACCGCGGTGATACCACCAAACTACCGCGGTTATCATTCTGTAGCGACGGAGGGCGGTTGACCCGCGGTACTGGTACGGTATTTTTTTACCGTTGGTTACCGCAGGTCACCGCGTTATTGGTGTTCGTTACCGCCATACACCGCGTTATTTTTTTCGTAACCGCGTTCAAATTACCACTAACGGCCCTCCACCGCGGAGAGAACACAACTGAAACAAGGCGTCACACGGTAGGTAAATGATTATGAATAACTTTTGTATTGAATGAATATCTGTAAGCTGCACGTAATTATGTATACGTAATGAATATAAATGAATAATAATGCAATCGGATTACATATGAACATGTCGGGTTTACATGTAACATATTACAAATGTACACGTACATCACGTTTAATCACGTCGGCGGTTTTTGAACTCAGCTATAGTTGCTTACGGCGACTGGATTACGCAAAACACCGTGGAGTAATAGTTTTGTTGTCAGCATCTATCTTACATATCGTCAAATGATTTACGCACATGATTCCTATATCGGTTTCCACTCATGCGGAATTTTTTGTTTTGTTTGTGTTTCCGAAATCTAAATTTCTTATAAAATGGGAAAAGTAAATCCTCCATTTATCCGAATTTGGTCGAAACCAGCGGGGACGGTGCATTAGTAACACTGAGTCCGATTTTAGTATTAGAGACCAGGGCGGCGATCATTGCAGAAATATTCATATTCGTTCAAATCTATAGTTTTGTTCATATGCCAAACATAATTGGCGTGTAAATAGTATATTGTCGCAAAGACGTATGATTGTACGCATGCGTGAAATAGTAAAGCAATTTACAACCATTTGCGCCTGAAGATTTCTTGTCGGTGGGAATAAAATGTATAACTAAGAAAGCGTGGCACATGTCATGCAGCAAAGTAAAGTTGTTATCATCACAAATGTGCGCGAGAAAAGACACATGCAAAACACCAAACATTGAAAGACACAACGTTGTCAAATCAGTCTTTGATTTTGTTACGTGAACATTCATTGAGCTCACGAGTGCGTGTCGGGCGGCATCGTTTGATGTGAAATTGCAACTTTTCAAGTTGGCGAGGGCGTGCACTTGTGGTTCTCGGTGGGTCGCAGTATAAATTATATCACATACCGGCATTCCTATCTAATCGTTATTCGGAAGAAAACGTGCATGGTGTTGGAAAGTTGACCTCTAAATATGTTTGTTTGGTTATATACAGAGGTTAACATTGAAAAACATAATTATTTCAAGTGATCGAATTCGGTGTGTTTTAGTCCTTGTTAGTTTATTCCCGATACGGTAGCAATAAAGAGCGTTTGTCTCGCTTTTGTGCGACAAATATTTATAAATAGCTATTACGTGCACAACATTTTAAAGATCGAATGAGACTTGTCTGTTTAAAGCCACGTGGCGGTTCGCACATAATATTATTCGCAATACCAAAATAGATCGATAAATATCTGAACTACCTTCTGCGAGCATTATGTAAGTCAAACGGACGCATTGAAGTAATGGAAATACAAGTGTCCAAAACACAAAACAGCCATTCGCGCGTCACGTGTGTAGTTTTACTAATAGCACAATCAACAAAACACAAATATTTATTTCACCCATTGAGGCCAGTGTTGAGGCCAGTTATAAAAAGACATGACGACATCTTAATTTAAGTGCCCCGGGCCCTATATTAACAAAGTCTACCAGCTGCAGTATGACGTAATCAGTGACACGTGCTTTTGCGCAGAATGTGTTTTTTTCCTGGATATACGGGAGTTCCACTTTGTGTCTTTTATTGCTCAGACAATAATTCCCGTTATACGAACAAATGGTGTTTATGATTTGCAGTTAATGAATGTCAATAAAGTTAATAACGATATTTATTCTGGGGACTATTTAAATAGTGTCGTTATCATTCAATTTAGGGATCACGTACATCTGAACATTGATATAAACTGTAGATACGGGATTTATCGAGCTGTCTAAAATGGCCGAAATCATTTGTTCCCTTCCAGATAACCAACACTGATTACAAATAGTGTCATTTATGGGAATTTTTGGCAATAAAACGAGACTAGAAATGTTATTGTAATATTTTAATATTCACATTAATTGAAAAATGACTTTCTCAAAGTAACTTATACTTACCTTTACTTAATCTGGAAGCCCGTTATAATGGGCATATTTCCCGATACTCGGCTTTCATCTATTTCAATGTTTTAATAATACACTTCACGGTACACAATCATGGACGGAGATCGTGAGAACGACCGTCCTATTTTGGAAGATTGACGGTCAGCCATCGAATCCCGTCATTAACCTCGTTACAAAAATGCTACCACGTAGCGGTAATGTCACCGCGTTTGTGCAGTGCATTACCGTGTGCCACCACGCTACCAACATTCGTTACCGCTGGTAGTGCGGTGGTATCGTGAACGTCGCGGTGGTACCGCGATACGCGCGTGGTAGTGCAACCGCGAATCGGCGGTATGTCGCGGTATTGCACCGCGGTATTAACGCATGTACACCTCGTTAAAACAGGTCGCTTAATTTGAGCAGTGCTGTATGAGATCCATTCATCTAGTAATATCAATATACCCCCCAATTTTTCTTTGAAAAATCAGGGTATGATTTCACCTGGATAAGTGGTGGTTAAGAAACTAATATTGGAACAGCCGAGTCTGTATTTAGTGTGTCTGAACTTTGCAGGTGAATTTAATGACAGTATTCCGCAAGGTGGACTAACATCACCGAATTCACCCTCTGGGGATCTCATTTCCTAAAAATCACCCCATTTGAACAAATCTGAACCCCGGTCACCCAAGGCCCCTCCATACCAAATATGAAAGTGTCAATGACACTGTAGCTCAACTTAGGTAGGGGAATAATTTAATGGTTGACAGTAAATGGAGGAATAGGAAAGGTGCTAATTGAAATGTCTAACCTGTGCCAAAGGATTTAGTCATGCAAAGAGTAAAATCCAAGATGGCCGCTGGCAGGCATGTTTTTTGGCCAAGTGACCCCAAAAGGACTCGTTCCCATCTACGTGTCATTGTTAACATCCATGACAAATTTTATGAAGATCTGACCAAACCTACAAGCTGTAGCCCGCGCCAAAGGATTTAGTCATGCAAAGAGTAAAATCCAAGATGGCTGCTGGCGGCCATGTTTTTCGGCCGAACGACCCCAAAATGACTCGTTCCCATCTACATGTCGTTGTTAATATCCATGACAAATTTCATGAAGTTCCGACCAAAGCTACGACCTGTAGCCCGCGCCAAAAGATTTAGTCATGCAAAGAGTAAAATCCAAGATGGCTGCTGGTGGCCATGTTTTTTGGCCGAACAACCCCAAAATCACTCGTTCCCATCTACATGTCAATATTAACATCCATGACAAATTTTATGATGATCAGACGAACAGTACGACCTGTAGCCCGCGCCAATGGATTGAATTTTGAAATCCAAGATGGCCGCCAGTGGCCATGTTTTTTGGCCGAATGACACCAACATGACTCGTTCCCATCTACATGTCAATGTCAACATTCATGACAAATTTCATAAAGATCAGACCAAAGGTACGACCTGTAGCCCGCGCCAAAGGATTTAGTCATGCAAAGAGTAAAATCCAAGCTGGCTGCTGGCGACCATGTTTTTCAGCCAAACGACCCCAAAATGACTCGTTCCCATCTACATGTCATTGTTAACATCAATGACAAATTTCATGAAGTTCCGACAAAAGCTACGACCTGTAGCCCGCGCCAAAGGATTTAGTCATGCAAAAGAGTAAAATCCAAGATGGCTGCTGGCGGCCATGTTTTTTGGCTGAACGACCCCAAAATCACTCGTTCCCATCTACATGTCAATATTAACATCCATGACAAATGTCATGATGATCAGACGAACAGTACGACCTGTAGCCCGCGCCAATGGATTGAATTTTGAAATCCAAGATGGCCGCCAGCGGCCATGTTTTTTGGCCGAATGACACCAAAATGACTCGTTCCCATCTACATGTCAATGTCAACATTCATGACAAATTTCATAAAGATCAGACCAAAGGTACGACCTGTAGCCCGCGCCAAAGGAACTTGTTGACGGACACACAGATGACAGACGCCAACCCATGGCAATAGCTCAAACTTACAAAGTAAGTTGAGCTAATAAGCTATATAGGCCCAATGGTTCTTGAGAAAAAACTGTTTTAAGAATAACTATGGAGGGAAAGAGTTATGGCCCTGGCTTCGCACCTACATTTATTTGATGTGATGAACTTAATTGAACAAATCTGATTGTGAGATACCTAGGGAACATGCACACTGAACTATATAAACACATTCCGTCTTTAATATGAAGAAAACAATTGTTGATAGATGGATGGATAGACATCCCAACAGGCAGACGGATGGAAGCCTGTCAAATAGAAGACAAATTTAATCCAATATATACCCCCAATATATACCTCTTTGAAAATTAGTAGTATGATTTCATCTGGATAAGTGGTGATTAAGAAAATAATATGAAATGGCCAAGCCTGAATTTATTATGTCTGACATTTGCAGAATTAGGTCCCCAAAATGTGGATTTAATGACAATATTCCGTAAGGCAGGCTAGCATCACTGAATTCATCCTCAATCTGATTAGGCCTCAATGGTCAATAAAACCTAGGAACAGATTGAAGTCCTACAGTCTGCAAATTAGGGGGACATTGAAACTGAACAGGTGGAAAAAAGTGACTAAAACAAACTGTCAATTTGATACTTAGGATACTTCCCAGAATTAGGTCCCTGGAGGGTGTATTTGGTGACGCTAGCATGCTGTATGGGGTAGCAACACTAAATTCACCATCTGGGGACCTCACTCTGTAAATGTCAGACACACTATTTCCAGACTTGAAGAAATCTAAGCCATTCACAGTACCATTGAATGTCAGAGAAACCTATTATTCATCACCTAACCTTGATAGCACCAGTTTGTTTTTAAATTGCTACAGATATGTTTACATAAACTAGCCAGATGACATCTATTATTCTAATCTAAATTAATGACCTGTGTATTTGCAGATATATATGCTTCTGTGGTGAGAAGAGGTATTAATTAAATTGAGAGGTGATATGGCTTGGAAGGGATGTTGGTTGATGGCAGAGTGGGTGGGGTGGGGTCTGGGCCATGTGGGAGGGGGTGGGTGGAATGTTTCCATAATTTCATTAAAGAGTAAAGTTTCATAACTCTGCAGATGTTATAATGGTGTCATTTTTTCAAATTTTAAAATTGTATAACATGTTTAAAAAATAATGTTTTTGTCCCAGAAGGTGAGGCAGAATTAGGTCCTGGAGGGTGTATTTGGTGATGCTAGCCTGCTGTATGGGGTAGCAACACTAATTTCAGCATCTGGGGACCTCATTCTGCAAATGTCACACACTATGTCCAGGCTTGAAGAAATGAACAATGGACTATTCCTATTTATTCTTGTAGAATAGGTGTTTAACTAATGTCATGTCATGTAATGACAGATGGTAAAGTAGCAAGCAAGCAGTCTTCAGCCAGATTATCAGGTGTCCACACTGTGATCAATTGGCTTTTTCAATAATACAGGCTTCAGTGTTCTCTTAAAAATTCATAGTTCATAGCAAAGAGGTGTGAATTATAAAGGGCCATAACTCTGTTAAAATATATCGGATGAAACCCATATTTGAACTTGATCTGTATATAAGTGTCAAAAATTCATATACCAAATTTGGTGTCGATCAGATGAAAAACGTTTGAGTAATCCTGTCTTGGATGAATTCTATATAAAAACAAGAGAGGAAAGGGTTAAATAAACAATACCAAAATCCATACAGATGAAGAACGTGCTAAGAAAAATCTAGGTAAGAAATATGAGGCTGTGATGAGTCTAAAAAAAATTAAAGGTCAAAATGCAAAAATGAAATTTTTGGTTTTTAGAGTTATGTCCCTGGCTCTGCCCCTATTTGACCCAGTGACCCCATTTGAACAAATCTGAACCCCAGTCAACCAAGGTCCCTCCGTACCAAATATAAGCTAAATCAGCCCAATATTCCTTGAGAAGAAGTCATTGTAAGAATTACTATGAGTTATGGCCCTGGTTTCTCAACTAATCAACCTGGTGACCTCATTTGAACAAATCTGAATGGGAGTCACCTAGAGAACATTCACACCAAATATGAACCCATTAGGCCTTATAGTTCTGGAAAAGAAGTCGTTCTAAGAATTACTTACTATGAAGGATTAGAGTTGTGGCCCTGCTTTTTCAACTAATTGACCTGATGACCTCATTTGAACAAATCTGAATGAGATTCACCTAGGGAACATCCACACCAAATATGAACCTGTTCCGTCTTACGGTTCTGGAGGAGAAGATGATTCTTGACAGACAGACAGACAGACAGACGGACGGACGACGGATGAGGAGTGATGACTATAGCTCCACCGGAGACTTCGTCTCAGGTGAGCTAAAAAGGGCGTATAAAAACTGTAGTATCCTTATGTCTTTGTCCCTTTATTTCACCACCACCCATGGGTCAACTACTGACAGTATCCCCTTCCCCACCTCCTTCCACTTTAGTCAATATATGAGAGCACCAAGAGAAAAAAATTGTAAAATATATATGTGGAGTCCTCTCATAAAATCAGTTGTACCTTTTTGTTAGAGATATGAACCTTTGTACTGAAGTGACGACTCTTGAATTAACCCTTCCATGACTGGAGCTTCCTGAAATTAATTAGCGAAAACCCTGTGCCAATGCATTCTCTTATACATGCGAGTCTCCCATAGGGAGTCTCGCATATATAAGAGAATGCATTGGCCTTACAATATTTACCTTGACCTTGTAAGCCAGTTCATTCTCTTATATATGTGAGGCTCCCTATGAGAGACTCACATATATAAGAGGATGCACTGGAACAGGATCTTTAATGCTGCACCAGCTCAGCTCCCATCATGAAGTGACGACTCTTGAATTAACCCTTCCATGACTGGAGCTTCCTGAAATTAATTAGCGAAAACCCTGTGCCAATGCATTCTCTTATACATGCGAGTCTCCCATAGGAAGTCTCGCATATATAAGAGAATGCATTGGCCTTACAATATTTACCTTGACCTTGTAAGCCAGTTCATTCTCTTATATATGTGAGGCTCCCTATGAGAGACTCACATATATAAGAGGATGCACTGGAACAGGATCTTTAATGCTGCACCAGCTCAGCTCCCATCATGAAAGGTTTAATCTGTTTCAAACCAAAACCAATTTTCAATGAAAAGACCTCACTGAGTAATAAAATTTACAGAAGAAATGAGTAAACTTACAGTCATGTCTGCCATGTATAACATTAACAATACCATCTGGGAAGCCAGCCTTTTTAGTGAGTTCCATAAGCATCATACATGCACCGGGATCTCTTTCGGAAGGTTTCATCACCATTGTGTTACCGCATACCAGAGACATTGGGAACATCTGTAAGCAAGAGTAGGGTCCTGAGAATAATTGATGTTCAAGTCCCAATATTCAATTTGAGTTTGGTATGAACATTTTAGTTTGAAAATGATCAAATATACCAAAGGCAAACGGTAGCGTGCTGTCCTATCATACTCCACTGATATCATGAATAAATGGCTCCCTATAAAGATAGATGAAAGTATCAAAGACACTATAGTCTATAGCTCAATTGGAGAGAGGATCATGTCATACATTACAGACAATGGAGTGATAAGGAATGCATTAAGTTGAAATGTTTAAGTGATACTAGAGGCAAACCCAAAGAGCCATTTGAATTTTGGGATCATCAGATAAAAAATATTGGTTGCAGGTGATGTCAAAGAATTTAGTTATGCAGAGAATAAAATTCAAGATGGCTGCCAGCAAAATTATTCAATTATTCGATAACTCTTATCAAAAGATAACGCCAAAGATCCGTATGAAGTTTGGGATTAATCGGGTGGAAAATGTTGGTATTGGGGTGTGTCAAAGGATTTAGTCATGCAAAGAGTAAAATCTAAGATGACTTGACTACCCGTGGCCAATAAATATGGGCTGCTGGCAGCCATGTTTTTGCATGTTTAAAAAAATACGTTTAAGAGCAGACAGCTGTAGATTTTCTTCCCATGGTTTAAATGTGACCGTTGAATAAATGACACTGTAACTCAAAGTGGAGAGGGGATAATCATTATTATAGTCAATGGAGCAATAAGGAATGCAGAAAGTTTATATGTTTCAAGTATTTAGCAAGCCTTGAAATAGTGAGCCTGTCATTTGCAGAATGAGGTCCCCAGAGGGTGAATTTAGTGATGCTATCCCGCACAGTGGGCTAGCATCACCAAATTCACCCTCTGGGAACCTCATTCTGCTAAGGCCTAAGCAGAATGAGGTTCCCAGAGAGTGAATTTAGTGATGCTAGCCCACTGTGCGGGGTAGCGTCACTAAATTCACCCTCTGGGGGACCTCATACTGCAAAGGACAGACACACTATTTCAAGGCTTGGTATTTAGTGATGCAAACATATGCCAAGTATAAATCTAAGACGGCTGCCAGCAGCCATGTCTTTCATTGAATAACGTTAAAATTTAATAGCTCCCAACTAGAAGTGATCCTTAACATGCCTGTAAATTTTAAAAACAGTTTTCCATTAAATGTCAGCTGCAGGGTGGGCAGATGGATTAAAAAATTTGAAATCCAAGATGGCCAAAAATCCATATGAAGTTTGGTGGTATTGGATGAGGGATGTGGCCTGTAGGGTGTGCCGAAGTATTTAGTCACACAAAGAGTAAAATAACAAGATGGCCACTGGCAGCCAGGTTTTTCCCTACGAAATTCAGAAAATTTGTATGGCTTCCATCTAGTGGTATCCTCGAAGACCCATATTAAGTTTGGTGATACAGACGAGGTATGAGGTCTGTAGGGTGTGCCAAATTATTTTGTCATGCAAAGAGTAAAATACAAGATGGCTGCCACAGCCATATCTTTCATTGAAAATCATTCAAATTTGATAGCTAAATATGGCTGTAAATTTTCAAAACATTTCTCTGATAAATGTGAGCTGCAGGGTGCACCGATGGATTCAAATTTGAAATCAAAGATGGCTGTTGGAGGCCATGTTTTTTTAAACAAATTTCGAAAAAAATTGTTGGCCTCCATCTAGAGGTCACGTAGATCCATATGAAGTTTAGTTATGATCTGATGATAGATGTAGCCTGCAGGGTGTGCCAAATGAAATTGTTGATGAACACCAACCCATGGCAATAGCTCAAACTTGACTAAGATGAGATAAAAAGAGAAACAGATAAACAACTTTGTGTTGCCTTAGTAACACTGGACTCAATCTCAAAGAAGGACTCACCCACAATGGGATCATAGCTGGGAAGTTGAAGGGAGTAATACCAGAAGTGATGCCGAGTGGCTCTCTGAATGTCATCGTGTCCATGTCTTTGGCAATTCCTGACACAGTTTCTCCTAACTGGAGAGACGTTATGCTGCAGCTGTGTTCTACAACCTCTGAAAACAACACAAGTTTCAATATTAAAGGAATATTCTCAGTTTTCTAATGTAATTACATACTTTGAAGATATCATGGCAAATTACATACTTATAAATCAAGCATGATGACTTAAAGTGATGTAAAACACTCCGTTAGGGTGATCAAATAGAAATGGAAAATAATCTTGTTCAAAGTAGTTATTTTTAAATTGATAACACACACTGACACTCTTATATATTAATTAAATGCAATGACTGCCGATGACGATATCGTTTTCGTTAATTTATCGCCGATAAAAGCATCCCGATCCGAGTAGTAAATATTTACAATTTAGCGTAGTTCAGACAATGTTTTCTATGGAGTGGTACGGTCGATTTGCTTGAAATTTTCGGTGATGTTAGTAGAATGCTACATTCCTCCAGTTGGCACAGCACCTGATTACTAACTTATCAGTTTTACGCACGCGAGCAAGTACATAATATGTCTTTAAACTGTGTAATTATATTAGCCACCCAAGAGTATAACGTATCAGTGACAAATATCAAGATGAAAATTTTGAGTGGGAACTATCTTTTAATATTGTAACTTTATAGTGACACTCCTACACTTAACTTTGATCTTTATACATTGGCTTCTTAAAATCATTGTACATCATAGCGAAATGGGAATCAAGGTGAATTCTTTGTCCAAACATACATGGGATAATCAGTGGGATAATCATCTCGGTTTGAGTTTTTATAGTAGAATCGTGCCAGCTTTATGTGGTCCATTTTATTGTCCGGTCTGACATTTTAAAATCACTAGAAACGAATCCACTCCGTTTCTTTTTCCGATCCGAAAATTATGACATCATCCTCTGTGAAGCAATCACTTTTTTCCGACTCACATTTTAACCATGGTCAATTAGCTGTGTGATGAAAGTTTGATTATGACAGAAAGAAGGGATTACCATTTTGTGAAAACTAAAGATTACATATAAATGTTGACATAACACTGCTAACTGCGCAACATGTAAATTGACAGATTTCTTGTTTTGCTTTCCCATTGTATTGTCTGTAATTCGGCACACATAGTGAATAACCCACGTTCGATGATGTTATATGACTAGATAGTTCTCATCCCATAATTATAAACTCACTTGCCAAAATTTTCGTCAAATGAAAATATTTTTTGCCATTGGCAACTTTGGCAGGCGGCAGCGAGAACCCTGCTCATAACTGTTCAAGATTGTATCATGTGCTCTTCCGAAATGCTTAATATTATTGAGTTAAGATTATATATTTAAAATATATGGGTGCTACATGTCAAGGTTGTTCTAAAATTAAGTGTTTTTGCTTGTTCTGAAAGAGTAAAAAGCCTAGTTAGTTTCGTTATGAAATGTGAAATATTTTTAATCATTGGTCTTTGCCTTCATTGTGGCAGCGTGATACATCATATAACTATGTGGTGGGGCTTGTGTCGCAATCCCAATTGTTGTAAATATGTATTCCAAATATATGACAATTGTTGTATACATATTCATTATATGAGACAAATAAAATATGTTTAAACTAAACTAAAGGTAAGCCTTCATTTCCTTGACACACCCAAAGCGGGTTTTGTCGAATTTCATCAATGAAAATTCACAGTTGATTTGTGAATGTGGATGAATGTTATAATTAAATTATTCTGCTAACCAAAAATCCCTCTATTTATTTTTGAAATGTTAAAAAGACAAGAAAAGTAAAATAACAAGGACCAATAACTCAACTCACGTAATCCTCTCATGACATCACCTTCAGCGTCAACTAAAGTTTTCCCTTGTTCCTTTGTAATGTTTGCAGCAAGATTTTGCTGGAAACAGACATGGAAATATATATAATTTTCTGTCATGAATTATATTAGTAATATTTAACGAGAGGCCGATCATGATCGGCAGATGTTAACCCATCCCTTGGCGATAGTAAATACCTATGATCAGAATCATAAATGAGAGTTTTGGTGTTGAAATATAGAGTATACTGTTATGTACTATTATAGACAAATGCACATAACACAAATTATTGGAATTTATGGGTCACTCGCATTTATTTAAGAGAATGCACTGGACAGGATCTGTAATGCTGCACCACCAGTTAAATGTGAAAGGTGACCTGGACATGGAATACTTGGGTTAAGAGAGTCCAATTTAAGTTTACAATGATAATGTATCAAATTCTACCAACAATATAGTAGTCTGGTCGATAAAAGGTTTGACCTAGAAGAAATTTGAACTAAGTTGGTTTGTATACCATTTTGAAGAGGAATATATCCTCTATAACATATCCAAAATTGGCTAAAATCCGCCTTGAGCATTTTTTGTAATTCAAGATGGCGTCCAAAATGGCTGTCATTTCCGTTAAGTTAGTTTGATGTCATTATAGTGAGAAAATCTTGTCATATATATATACATACTAGCAGGTGGACCCGACTTCGTCCGGGCTGTTTCCCCTCTGCTTTTCGGCGAATTGCGCGATTTGACCTTGAATTGTCCATTTTGAAGGTCAAGGTCAGGTGGGGTCACGATTTGACCCGTCCAAAACACTGCCCGGACAAAAGTACCCATCGAAATCCATCCGGTTTTACCAGATTTGACCTCGAATTGATAATTTTGAAGGTCAATGTCAGGTCGGGGTCACGATTCGACCCGTCCAAAACACTCAGTGGACAAAAGTAACCCTACATATCAAATTTCGTCGAAATCCCATCAAAATTGGCGATTTGACCTTGAATTGACCCGATTTAAAGGTCAAGGTCACGTCGCACGGGCAAACGAATAGGCTTACGACACTCCCCATATACGAAAGTATCCCTAGACACTAATTTTCATCGAAATCCCGTGATATTCGGGCGTTTGACCTTGAAATGACCCGATTTCAAGGTCAAGGTCACGTCACACGGGCAAATTAATAGGCCTATACCACTTCCCGGCCGAAAATACCCCCACATACCAAGTTTCATCGAAATCGGCTCGGCCGTTTTCGAGTTCATCGCGAACACACACACACACACCACACACACAGATCTTCCAAAATATATAATAGACTAGCCGATTAGCCCGACGTTGTCCGCGCTATTCAAAAACCAAATTTCAAGTCGATAGCTCTACCCAGCCCGACGTTGTCCGGGCTATTCAAAAACCAAATTTCAAGTCAATAGCTCTACCCGTTTCCGAGATCTGGTCTGCGCATGCGCGAAACTGGCGTCGCACGGGCTCGGCGACCCGATAAAATTTCTATCCGGGGCAAGATACATTCACATACCAAATTTCAAGTCGATAGCTCCACCCGTTTCCGAGATCTCGTCTGCGCATGCGCGAAGCTGGCGTCGCACAGGCTCGGCGACCCGATAAAATTTGTATCTGGGGCAAGATACATTCACATAGCAAATTTCAAGTCGATAGCTCCACCCGTTTCCGAGATCTCGTCTGCGCATGCGCGAAGCTGGCGTCGCACAGGCTCGGCGACCCGATAAAATTTGTATCCGGGGCAAGATACATTCACATACCAAATTTCAAGTCGATAGCTCCACCCGTTTCCGAGATCTCGTCTGCGCATGCGCGAAGCTGGCTGGCTATTCAAAAACCAAATTTCAAGTCGATAGCCGATGAGCCCGACGTTGTCCGGGCTATTCAAAAACCAAATTTCAAGTCGATAGCTCCACCCGGATCCGAGATCTGGTCTGCACATGCGCGAAGCTGGCGTCGCACGGGCTCGGCGACCCGATAAAATTTGTATCCGGGGCAAGATACATTCACATAGCAAATTTCAAGTCGATAGCTCCACCCGTTTCCGAGATCTCGTCTGCGCATGCGCGAAGCTGGCATCGCACGGGCTCGGCGACCCGATAAAATTCGTATCCGGGGCAAGATACATTCACATAGCAAATTTCAAGTCGATAGGTCCACCCGTTTCCGAGATCTCGTCTGCGCATGCGCGAAGTGGGCGCCGCACGGGCTCGCCAATACGACAACGACGACCGCCTGGTCAAACTACACACACGTACCAAGTTTCGTCCCGATCGGTCGAGAATCGTAGATTTGTATTAATGATATACAGACATACAGACAAACAGAGGTCTTCAAAATATATATGAGACTAGCCGATGAGCCCGACGTTGTCCGGGCTGAATGTCCGGGCTATTCAAAAACCAAATTTCAAGTCGATAGCTCTAACCGTTTCCGAGATCTGGTCTGCGCATGCGTGAGGCCTGTGTCGCACAGGCTCGGCGACCCGATAAAATTTGTATCCGGGGCAAGATACATTCACATACCAAATTTCAAGTCGATAGCTCCACCCGTTTCCGAGATCTGGTCTGCGCATGCGTGAGGCCTGTGTCGCACGGGCTCGGCGACCCGATAAAATTCGTATCCGGGGCAAGATACATTCACATAGCAAATTTCAAGTCGATAGCTCCACCCGTTTCCGAGATCTCGTCTGTGCAAGTCGATAGCTCCACCCGTTTCAGAGATCTCGTCTGCGCATGCGCGAAGCTGGCGTCGCACGGGCTCGGCGATCCGATAAAATTCGTATCCGGGGCAAGATACATTCACATACCAAATTTCAAGTCGATAGCTCCACCCGTTTCCGAGATCTCGTCTGCGCATGCGCGAAGCTGGCGTCGCACGGGCTCGGCGACCCGATGAAATTCGTATCCGGGGCAAGATACATGCACATAGCAAATTTCAAGTCTGGCGTCGCACGGGCTCGGCGACCCGATAAAATTTGTATCCGGGGCAAGATACATTCACATACCAAATTTCAAGTCGACAGCTCCACCCGTTTCCGAGATCTCGTCTGCGCATGCGCGAAGCTGGCTGGCTATTCAAAAACCAAATTTCAAGTCGATAGCCGATGAGCCCGACGTTGTCCGGGCTATTCAAAAACCAAATTTCAAGTCGATAGCTCCACCCGGATCCGAGATCTGGTCTGCACATGCGCGAAGCTGGCGTCGCACGGGCTCGGCGACCCGATAAAATTCGTATCCGGGGCAAGATACATTCACATAGCAAATTTCAAGTCGATAGCTCCACCCGTTTCCGAGATCTCGTCTGCGCATGCGCGAAGCTGGCTGGCTATTCAAAAACCAAATTTCAAGTCGATAGCCGATGAGCCCGACGTTGTCCGGGCTATTCAAAAACCAAATTTCAAGTCGATAGCTCCACCCGGATCCGAGATCTGGTCTGCGCATGCGCGAAGCTGGCGTCGCACGGGCTCGGCGACCCGATAAAATTTGTATCCGGGGCAAGATACAGTCACATAGCAAATTTCAAGTCGATAGCTCCACCCGTTTCCGAGATCTCGTCTGCGCATGCGCGAAGCTGGCATCGCACGGGCTCGGCAACCCGATAAAATTCGTATCCGGGGCAAGATACATTCACATACCAAATTTCAAGTCGATAGCTCCACCCGTTTCCGAGATCTCGTCTGCGCATGCGCGAAGCTGGCTGGCTATTCAAAAACCAAATTTCAAGTCGATAGCCGATGAGCCCGACGTTGTCCGGGCTATTCAAAAACCAAATTTCAAGTCGATAGCTCCACCCGGATCCGAGATCTGGTCTGCGCATGCGCGAAGCTGGCGTCGCACGGGCTCGGCGACCCGATAAAATTCGTATCCGGGGCAAGATACATTCACATAGCAAATTTCAAGTCGATAGCTCCACCCGTTTCCGAGATCTTGTCTGTGCATGCGCGAAGCTGGCATCGCACGGGCTCGGCGACCCGATAAAATTTGTATCCGGGGCAAGATACATTCACATAGCAAATTTCAAGTCGATAGCTCCACCCGTTTACGAGATCTCGTCTGCGCATGCGCATGCGCATGTTCAGGTTTGAACCATTTTTAAAAAGTAAAATGGAACTATCTTTGGTATCAAAGGTGTTTATTGTTTTGATATGGTCTAACTGTGTCACACTGGTGTGTTTTAGAAAATATTGCTCACGATGGCTTGCAAAATGGCAACCAAATTTGGTATAATGTTGATTTGTCACAACAATATGCACGGCTGTTCCGAAAAGGTAGCAGATTGGTTATTAAACATGCTACTTAGGTGACGTTTACACATAGCCGGTGAAGCCGTTACCCGGCGAACCCGTTAGCCGGCGAAGGTTGGGCAGAGTGTTTACACATCGCCGGCGAAGATACGCATATATTCATGTGTCTCCTTTACTTGTTAATAGTTTTCGTTTTAGTTCTCACTGAACTGCAATATGATATTGCTGTACACCTGTAAACATCTAGCCGCTTCCTGTTAGAGATATGGTTGGGCAGTATAGTGAAATGAAACTTTTTAGAAATGGAAATGCCGAAATTATTAATATCCAACTCAAACTTTCAGGTATTGCTATTGGTAATTTTATAGATATTTAAAAAACATTGTTAATGGTTTGTTTGGGTTCACATACAGCCTGTGAAGTGAGTGTCGCACCAAAAGCATGGCCATTGTCAGTTTTGAGATCTTTTCGTCGCTTACATCTACAAATTGGTGTCTAATCATGTGGATTGGATTTTATATTATATATATAAGTTTCAACATCGCGAATCAAATGTGACACATTTTCCGTTTGCATATTATACAATAAAATATGTTTTTCATTTTACTCGGGCGTTCACCATGTCCATGTATATAGGGTCGTGGCGATGGGGGTGTCTCACCCAACTTTAATCAAAATATTCAAAAGCTGGAAATTTCATACCTGACACGGCAATAGTTGGACATTTGACATCAGCAATATGTTGAAATTGTTCTCGTAGTTTTATTTTCAACAATTTGTTATTGGTGTTTTCTTTAGGCAACATTTGCTTATTTTTTTACCAAATTGTTGGACTGAAATGACCATCAGTTGGAAATGATCCAACCTTATTAGAGGTGCGTCAAGTTTGGAAAATGTCCAACAATTGGAAATCTTAAGGCTGGATGCTAGGATTTTGCAATTTTCAGGGTTCAGTTTAAAAAAAATTCTCACACCTGGCCATAACCACGGTCGGTCGATAAATTCCAAAGATGAACAGTCCCACACCTCCAAATCAGGCCCTCTAGACCCGTCCCTGTGTAAATATGTCCACGGCGCACTCAGATTTAGATTATTGAACTAATTGTCCATTAAGTTTGAATCCACAGAAACGTGCCATCCCATTTCTTCCATATATATATATGGACATACATGTACATGAATTAATTCCCTCGAATGCGCAACAAATGTACCATGCACATGCAGAGTACGTGTACCATCATCGGTTAGTATTTATAATAATAGATTATAACCAAGGTGAGTGACCACCGACCTGACAGCTGATTAGAGACAATCAAACTGGCACACTGACCAATATATACACAGGTGAAAAGTGGGCTGGTCTATCAGCGATTGCACAATAATATTGTTCGAGTTAATTGTTGAAAGGAAATCACCCATGACGGCATGACCCCAGATAAACATCTAACTTAACCGCAGAGCGAATTAGAATCCATATGACAATCAGGTGCTTGTACTAAATCATTTTATCCAAAAGTTGAAAACCGTATAGCTGAGTATCCGGATAGCCGTAATTCTTATCCGGCGAAGTATAAACACTCTATTGTTATCGCTGCCGGCTAAAGCGAATGCGATCTTCGCCGGGTAATGTATAAACACCCCCTTAGTCAACTAAATGTTCTATTCTGGTTGTTCCAGTACAATAAGAGGCATGAAAAGTTCATTTAAGGGATGCAGTATGGATTTTGCCGAAAACTTCTTTTGGAATTCTGTCCATGTTTTTTTAACTGAAATGGGCAGCACATTGAAACGGAACTGAGAGGGATTATAGTATGTGGCTACTATGGCCCATTATAATCAACATTGATCAACTTAATACAGTGTGTATGTCTGTTGAATGTATGACTATAGGTGAGGTGAGTATGTATGGGGGAATTATGGTATTCATGAATGATATGAATAGTTATACAATGTGTGACTATATCATGGTCATGATTGGGGTGAAACGTTGAGTTGTATAGGTATATAAGGAGTAGCTTATGGTCATGTGTGAGGTGAAAATGTATACAGGGAGTGATTGTCTGGTCATTGAAGTGATGTATGTTTATAGCGAGATTAGCTACATTGTCCATCTTTGTGTTGTGTATGTATTTATGGAGTGACTGTGTGGGTCATGGGTGGGATGTACAGGTGTACACCGGTGGCTGTATTGTCATGGGTGGTGTATATGTATACACGCGTTGGCTGTATGGTAATGTGGGGTGTATGGATAAATATGGAGTGGTTGTATGGTTATGGACAATGTGTACATGGAATGACTTCAGGGTTGTTGAAGTGTATATGCATACCCGGAGTACAGTTAGATCGTCATTGGCGGGCTTGTGAAAATAGATAGTGACATCATGGGCATGAGTGGGATGTATATGTTCATCTGCTGTGGCTGTATTGTCATTGGTCTGTGTACCGGTATACAATGACAAGCTGAATGTTCATGGATGGGGTGTGTAACAATACAGCGATTGGCTGAATTATCATTGTTGTGCTGTATTTGCAAGTCCAAAGTGTACGAATGGCCGTGTGCGAGGTATAAGTATATATAGAAGAACTGTATGGTAATTGATGAGGTATACACACCTGGAGTGACTATGGTCATGGGTTAACCAATACAGACAACCAACCAATACAGGTAAGTATAGGCTAACACATACATGTATGATGGTGTCTGACAAGGTGACACAGCTGTCAGTGTCAACGAAAATCACACCCAGCCCTCCGGAATGACAATAACAAGTCAAAATGGAGCACTGGCTGACGGACCATAAGGCCTTTCCGTTTGTCAACATAAGTGTAGTGAAATAAATAATGGCTTACATCCTACCCATCATATAATTTCACCACATAATGAAGGTGGTACATAAATGTATGGGTGGGGGAGGATGTCTGTTAGGCAGAATATTCAAGGCTAAATATATCATGACCAAGGTCCCACTTTCTCGCAGACAAATTGATCCCCGTTCTAATGACATGAATGTTAAGGTGGAAGCTGGGTCCCGGAGCGGTTTAATGGAATTTTGAAAATAGTTTTAGAACGTACCCCACAAAAAACAAGATTTTATGCCAAAAGTAGAGTTTAGACATTTTTGGAAATTACTCCCAATGAGTTGAAAAGATGCCAAAATGTTTGGATAAGATCATCAATCATAAGATCGCTGACTATGTGCATATGATACTAAGCAAATGTCACATGTTTCGACTCATTACCTGCAAGACACGAGCCCTTGTATATCTTGAGTGGCTATATGGCCATGATGTGGCCAATATGTATATAGGGAGTGCCAGTGTGGCAAAATTAATGGTAAAATTAATGGTGAGGTGAATTGGTATACAAGGAGTGACTATGATCACGAGTGTTAGTTAGGGAGCCAGGAGGGTTTTAATTACACTATCGCGCAAGGAAGATTTGATGCTCTCGATTTGTTGGCGGTGATAGATCATTACGGAAAACTAATTTCTTAAGTTGCGCATTCCTGGCGTTTAGGGGTCAGATGGCCCTCCAAAACCTCAAAAATGACTTTTAATTACACTATCGCGCAAGTCCACCATCTTTAAATTGAATACTCTACTATCTTCACTGATCATAAAAACATAACTTAAGAATGGAAATTTCCTGGCGTTTTCAAATAAGAAGGGGTCTTCTAGGGGGACCCAAAAATGTCAAAATTTCACTTTTAATTACACAATCGCGCAAGTCCACCATTTTTTCATGAAATGGTATACTGTATTCACTGATCATAAAAACACAACTTAAGAACGGAAATTTACTGGCGTTTTCAAATAAGAAGGGGTCTTCTATGGGGAACCAAAAATGTCAAAATTTCACTTTTAATTACACAATCGCGTAAGTCCACCATTTTTTCCTGGAATAGTCTACTGTATTCACTGATCATAAAAGCACAACTTAAGAAAGCAAATTTCCTGGCGTTTTCAAATAAGAAGGGGTCTTCTGGGGGGGGGGGGGGGGGAGGGGGGGGACAAAAATGTAAAAATGTAACTTTTAATTACACAATTGTGCAAGTCCACCATTTTTTCCTGGAATAGTCTCCTGTATTCACTGATCATAAAAACACAACTTAAGAACGGAAATTTCCTGGCGTTTTCAAATAAGATGAGGTCCATGGGTGGTACAACAGACATATATATATGTAGTTCTTTGTGTGACAATATATAAGCATGTAGTAACTCAAGATTAAAACATGGCATACATAATTGAAACATATTCTTGTTTCAAAATAAAAAAAACATTAATCACCTTGAACGCTAAAGCTTTGTGGAATACTTGCACTTGGTATTAATTGTCAATATCTTAGAACATAAACACGGAAAGCTTCATTAAGCAATGAGCTCGGTATCTATTGCCAATGAATGTATATTTATGGGTCAATTTCGTCATCAGTGTCGGAGTCATCAGCACAACCAGGTACACGTTCATCATCCGTATCATCATTGTCACATTCCGGTTGTTCTGGGATTACTGACTCTGGCATCTGTGGCCCGTCGAACCAGATAAATAGCCCTGTCAATTTTCTGACGCCAAACAGAATTGCAAGGCGGAATACTACTACCGTCCAGTCCTTTCAGCTTTGATAACGGTCGGTTTTCATTCTTAGGCCCAAAAACTTTCTCGAACACATTGAATCTGTATTCATTAATTGGGATGGGTTTGCAGGCACCATATAGCGTACACGTATACTCTTCAGGCGCCTCGTACGTTTCTTCTGAAACAGATCATGAGGCCAAGTCTGCAAATGCTTCAGAATATCGATCGTCGGGATCAAGAAGAGCAAAAGGGCGTTTATTGCCCTTCTGAGCAAAAGCGGCCGTATAATCGCACCCGCACGACACGAGAGAGTCAACCATATGTCGGGGGTAAAGCCGACGGTAAGCCTTGCAGCAGGAATGACGATGTGAGCATCTACAAATTCTGGAGTCCCATCTTCAATGACCTTCCCCTCGAGCAATGGGAATAATGAACTCTTGTCCGTGTGAGCCATTGTACCACCAGTCTTGCAGATAGAGAGTGGTACCGATGTCAATGGGAATTGAAGAAGGAATTCTATGTCAACTTCACGCTTAGTTGCAAGGATTGCTATTTTCCCCCAGCATATCCCTCGTGCAGCGGAGCTCTTTATCATCGTTAAATCGTCGTGCTTCTGTTTGCCAACTTTCTTTATTGTTAATAAGGAATCGCTAATTTCAGTACTGGCACATTGGCCTGTACATTCAAGAGGGCGTCTGTTTCCAGAGTAAATGGATATGCGTTAGCCTGTATACAGATGAGAAGCTTGTTGGGGGTCACCATTGTCACGATCAATCCTACTGTCAGTCATCAGCTCGGACATCATATAGTTGTATGTAGTCCACATAGTTCAAATGCAGCGCTGATAAGTGCGGCTCTACTTCCCTTTGTCACACTCCAGCACGATTTAGTGAAGGAATGTACGGATGATCCAGATCGCTTTGAGAGGCCGATCTCCAGAAATAAACTGAAACCTTCTCAAACAAGGGCGCGAAAAATTGTTGTTAAAGAGCCTTCTTCAATCCCCATTGACATCGGTACCACGCTCTATCTGCCATCGTCGATGGCAATTTCCTGCTGCACTGCCTACCGCCGGCTTTACCCCGTGTCGTGCTTCACAAGCTATTAAACCTAACGTCCAAGCGAATGAACGTGGTGTTCCACACATGCATACGTGGAACTTCCACCCAGGACTGTGAACGAGAATGCAGAGGCGCTGAGCAGGTCACATACATGATAACCGGTCCTGAGCAGCTGATCCCTAAATATGCGTCTAAAGCATTGAAATCTACATCTTTCAAAATGCAGCTGCCTCGATTTTTTACCAAAGTTGGTCTTCTTCGCACCACACACATGTCTTGGTCGACAGGGAAGTGTACCTTGGCTTTGACGAAGAGTGTGTGAAGTTTGTTGTTGTCGATGGCAGTGTCGAGAAGCAGACCACGAAAGTCTGTATTGTGATCATCCTGAGGCAGACACAAGGGTTTGTCTACACATGGTGGATATTGGTCATGAAATACCCGTTGGTAACATCGTAGTACGAGCTGCGGACACAGATTTACTCGTAATTCTATTGCATCACATACATACATTTAAATATGTTATCTGGGTGGACGTTGGCACAACTGGACATGGTAACAGACGCTACTTGAACGTTTCAGCTGCATGTTTAGACACGGCTATATGGCCATGTTTTGGGTGTATGGGCATACCCATGTGTGCCCGTATAGTAGTGGGTGAGGTGTATGTGTATAAAGCGAGTGACATACGTTCATTTATGTGGTGTTCATGTATATACTAGTATGGAGTGTGTGCATGGCCATGTGTGAGTTGTACTGATGTACCTTTGGGTGACTATCGATTTCCTATCGCTATAACTCAAGGAAAAAAAACGTTAACCGATAGAGAGATCATATCAGAGTGTCTCCACCTTAATGGCGTTTGGTATGCAACACGAAGGAAACGGTTTTCATGGCAATATATAGTTTATAGGTTTATATATGTTGATGCTAATGGGCCAGAGTAGCTACATAATATGATCCCTCTCAGTTCAGTTTCAACGTTCTGTCCATTTCCGTTCAAAAACAGACAGAATCCCAAAAGATGTTTTCGGCAAAAATTCATACTGCATCCCTTAGAATGATTTGTCATGCCTCATAATGTACTGGGACAACCAGAATATAACATTAAGTTGTCAGTCGATTAAGTAGCATGTTTAATAACCAAGTGAGTCTCAATTTGCAACCTTTTCGGAACAGCTTAGAATAATGTTTGGAATAAATGTGACAAATCAACTTTATACCATATTTGGTTGCCATTTTTCAAGCCATCTTGAGTAATTTTGTCTAAACCACCTCAGTGTCAAATATTTATGATATATCAAAATAAAAAGCACATTTGATACCAAAGATAGTTCCAATTTACTTGAAAATGAAAGTGTCAATGACACTGTAGCTCAACTTAGGTAGGGGAATAATTTAATGGTCGACAGTAAATGGAGGAATAGGAAAAGAGCTAATTGAAATGTCTAAGTAAGACTAGATGTACATGTCAATATCAACATTCATAACAGGTTTCATAATGATTTGATCAGGGATGTGGTGATTATGCTGTGCCAAAGGATTTATTGATGCAAAGAGTAAATTCTAAAATGGCCACCGGCAGCCATGTTTTTTTCCGAATTACCCCAAAATGACTTGTTCCCATCTACAGCCTTTACAAATCTCATAATGATCTGATCAAAGGTATGACCTGTAGCCTGTGCCAATGGATTTAGTCATGCAAAGAGTAAAATCCAAGATGGCTGCTGGCGGCCATGTTTTTCGGCTGAACGACCCCAAAATGACTCGTTTCCCATCTACATGTCATTGTTAACATACATGACAAATTTCATGAAGTTCCGACCAAAACTACGACCTGTAGCCCGCACCAAAGGATTTATTTGTAAAATCCAATATGGCTGCTGGCGGACATGTTTTTTAGCCAAACGACCCCAAAATGACTCGTTCCCATCTACATGTTAATAGTAACATCCATGATAAATATCATGATGATCAGACAAACAGTACAACCTGTAGCCCATGCCAATGGATTGAATTTTGAAATCCAAGATGGCTGCCAGCGGCCATGTTTTTTGGCCGTATGACCCCAAAATGACTCATTCCCATATACATGTCAATATCAATATTCCTGACAAATTTCATAAAGGTCAGACCAAAGGTACGACCTGTAACCCGCACCCAAGGATTTAGTCATGCAAAGAGTCAAATCCAAGATGGCTGCTGGCGGCCATGTTTTTTGGCCGAACAACCCCAAAATCACTCGTTCCCATCTACATGTCATTGTTAACATCCATGACAAATTTCATGAAGTTCTGACCAAAGCTACAACCTGTAGCCCGCGCCAAAGAATTTAGTCATGCAAAGAGTAAAATCCAAGATGGCTGCTGGCGGCCATGTTTTTGGGCTGAACAACCCCAAAATCACTAGTTCCCATCTACATGTCAATATTAACATCCATGACAAATTTCATGATGATCAGACGAACAGCACGACCTGTAGCCCGCGCCAATGGATTGAATTCTGAAATCCAAAATGGCCACCAGCGGCCATGTTTTTTGGCCGAATGACCCCAAAATGACTCGTTCCAATCTACATGTCAATGTCAACATTCATGACAAAATTCATAAAGATCAGACCATAGGTACGACCTGTAGCCCGCGCCAAAGGATTTAGTCATGCAAAGAGTAAAATCCATGATGGCTGCTGGCGGCCATGTTTTTTGGCCGAACAACCCCAAAATCACTCGTTCCCATCTACATGTCA
Source organism: Siphonodentalium dalli (assembly GCA_032622095.1). Taxonomy (NCBI): domain Eukaryota; kingdom Metazoa; phylum Mollusca; class Scaphopoda; order Gadilida; family Siphonodentaliidae; genus Siphonodentalium; species Siphonodentalium dalli. The sequence continues at coordinate 112,019,890 of CP136066.1, read as the reverse complement.
TTGTTAACATCCATGACAAATTTCATGAAGTTCTGATCAAAACTACGACCTGTAGCCTGCGCCAAAGGATTTAGTCATGCAAAGAGTAAAATCCAAGATGGCTGCCAGTGGCCATGTTTTTTGGCCGAACGACCCCAAAATGACTCGTTTCCATCTACATGTCAACATTAACATCCATGACAAATTTCATAATGCTCAGACGAACAGTACGACCTGTAGCCCGCGCCAATGGATTAAATTTTGAAATCCAAAATGGCCACCAGCGGCCATGTTTTTTGGCCGAATGACCCCAAAATGACTCGTTCCCATCTACATGTCAATGTCAACATTCATGACAAATTTCATAAAGATCAGACCAAAGGTACGACCTGTAGCCCGCGCCAAAGGATTTAGTCATGCAAAGAGTAAAATCCAAGATGGCTGCTGGCGGCCATGTTTTTTGGCCGAACAACCCCAAAATCACTCGTTCCCATCTACATGTCATTGTTAACATCCATGACAAATTTCATGAAGTTCCGATCAAAACTACGACTTGTAGCCTGCGCCAATTGATTTAGTCATGCAAAGAGTAAAATCCAAGATGGCTGCTGACGGCCATGTTTTTTGGCCGAACGACCCCAAAATGACTCGTTCCCATCTACATGTCAATATTAACATCCATGACAAATTTCATGATGATCAAACGAACAGTACGACCTGTAGCCCGCGCCAATGGATTGAATTTTGAAATCCAAGATGGCCACCAGCGGCCATGTTTTTTGGCCGAATGACCCCAAAATGACTCGTTTCCCATCTACATGTCAGTGTCAACATTCATGCAAAATTTCATAAAGATCAGACCAAAGGTACGACCTGTAGCCCGCGCCAAAGGAAATTGTTGACGGACACACGCACACACGGACACACGGACGACGGACGCCAAGCCATGGCAATAGCTCAAACTTACAAAAGTAAGTTGAGCTAAAAATGGTGCAAACCTGAAAAGTTATTTTTTTCCCGATTTTGATGCCAAGTTTGCGATTAAAAAATCCCATAATTCTGGTAATTTCAGTGGTTAAAATAGTAAAAAATAATCAAGGTGCATCAGAAATGTTAGTATTCAATGTGTATAAGACAGAACAGTCAATTTTATTCATCAACAACAACTTATAAGCGGTTGCACAGCACACTGGTGCAATATTTACCAGTTTGGCTGCCATTTTGGCCGCCATTTTGAGCCAAAGTGACTATTTTGATACCACTGAGTCGGAATATCCATAAGAAATAGAATGCATCACTTACATTACACAGTCCTTCCAATTTCTTAAGAAAGGGGGCGTTATGTCTTAGCTTCACAAGAATGTATACATATGTGTACATATGACAAGATATTCTCACTATAATTGCTTCAAATTGCAACAAACTGACTTAAAGGAAAATGGCAGCCATATTGGACGCCATCTTGAATTACAAAAAATGCTCAAAGCGGATATCTTCCTCTTCAAAATGATATATAAACCAACTTAGTTCGAATTTATTCTAGGTTGACCCTAAAATTCGAGTTTATCGACCAGACTATAGATCAAGATAAGCCCCCTCACTGCTGACCCATTAATATAAATTATATAGCAGAGCTGTCAACAAATCACAGGAATTGTTTATGTTGAAAGCTGACATCTGTATTAACCCTTTTCCCAACAGCACATGTAGTTAAACCACGTCATATAGCCAACGTCACCAGGTATGAAGGTAATTACGTTAGCCAACAGGAATTTGACGTTATAACATCATTGGGTGTTTCCCCACACTGGCCACAGGTATATGTGCCATGTGTATCATCCGATATGCAACAACAAACATGCTTTCAAGTAAGTGTCATCTGTGAATACGATAATGGAAGGGTACAGGACGTTTCGTACCATCTGGTCGTTTCGTACCATATTGTTTGGTCGTTTCGTACCGCATTCTTTGGTCGTTTCGTACCATGTAGAAAATCAATTGGTCGTTTCGTACCGTGTGTTGGAAATGGGGCAAACACGGTATTTTATATATATATTTATATTATGTATGTATAATTATTCATGTTTTGGAATGCGGCGAAAGATCTTATGAGATTTGCTTACATCGAATGTGAATAACAATCACGCTGACAATAGTATTCATCTGATTGACTGCGGGAAAGATCTTATGAGATGTTTTTACAACAAGTGTTAATACTAACCACGCTGTATAAACAAGAGGTGAGCTCTTACTGATTACCACTAATTACCACCTGGCTTCTTGATCACACCTTTTCGTGAGTTGTTTTTGTTGGAATCCTATAAGTAACATGAGATCCCCAATCATTTCATCATTCATCTCACAATCATCTCTGACTTTCTCTCCGACGTTAATTGTATAGACTGTTCCAGAGAGGTTCGTCCGCATCAAAACGGTCTTCAATGTGAAGGTTAGTACTCGTATATATTATACAATTTTATTTTGAACATCAACTTAACTTAATATTTTTTTAAAAATCTGTAAAATGTATATATATTATACATTTTTATTTTAAACATCAACTTAACTAAATAATTAAAAACAAATCTGTATGAATATTAATGTAAATGATTATTTATGACGAGTCAAATGTTGCTTTAACCAATATTGAAATTCATTTTGATCAATAGATATATAAATATATACAGATATATACCAGTTTGTATAACACGGACTTGTCTTTCCAAGTTGCCACATATGGCAGCACCGTACATGCAGCACCGGCGTTAGTCTAGAAGTTTACCGATATGCCATAAAGACAGCGACGCCAATAGATTGGGTCTGCACCACATGCAGCCAAACCACGATGCAATAAAACAAATTCTACTATTAACTTAATTAAGGTAACTAAATAAAATGAGTTTGTTCACAAATGGACCCAGGCCGTGAATAAGCAGATTCAAAAGAAAGGGCTGATCGAACTGTACAACAAAAATTTATTTATTTATGTTTATATCTTCTTTTCATTTTTGTAGGCAACTGCGAAAGCTTTATGCTTTGCCACTTCTGCCAGCCGAACACATCGGACCAGCATTTGCCAGGATGCGAGATCACCCGACAGCCAAAATCGGCAACATGCCGTTAATCTACGAGTATGTGGAATCACAGTGGCTGGACTCCCGATGCCTACCAATGGAATCGTGGTGCGTCTACGGGCGCTCAATCCGAACAAACAACGACACTGAGGGATGGCACAGACGCATACAATACAAAAACAAGGCAACAAACATACCATATTACATCCTGGTTCCAATGCTCAAGAAGGAATCGGCAACGACAGACATGACAGTAAAGTTGGTTGGTGAAAAAAAGATGAAAAGGTACCAAAGACTCCAGTATCGGGAGAACCAGGAGCAACTATTCTGCTTGTGGAGTAACTACGAAAACGGCGGCATCTCCACCATTGGTCTGTTGAAGGCATGTTCAAAAGTGTTTGCGCCAACAGTTGTTGTCGTTGCTGTCGAGTCGGCTGATTGTTAATATCAAATATCATGTCCCATATTGTTGTGTAAAATAATGTTGTTAATGTTATTGTTATTTTAAAATAAAGAATAAAGTATGAAATTAATACTGTTTCCCCCCATTCCCAACATGGTACAACACACGATACGAAACGACCAATTGATTTTCTACATGGTACGAAACGACCAATTGATTTTCTACATGGTACGAAACGACCAAAGAATGCGGTACGAAACGACCAAAAAATATGGTACGAAACGACCAGATGGTACGAAACGTCCAGGTACGAAACGACCATGGTACGAAACGTCTAGAAGCCTAATGGAAACATAAACCAGTAGACGAACTAAATATGTGCATATAAACAACCGTTTATCTTCATTTTATCACACATGTGAGTCAAAAATGACATTTTATGCAAATTTACGGTATGCCTATGCGAGTATGTCCTTAAGTTTGTTTACCCACGGACTCGTGTCCTGATTGAAAAAAAAATAATTCATGATTTTTGAAAACAAAAAAGCGTATTATAAATAAAATAATTAAACCAAATGTCTTTATATTTGATGTGCATTAATCATATAAACCATGATTTGACAAAAGTCGTAAAAAGACTTCAGATAAAAGCGCAAATTATTAGCAATTACGTCACGTTGCTTTGTGAAAGTTTGTAAATTTTCGTGCAAAAACCACATGTTCAAAGGTCACTTTTTGTTGATTCTAAGAATGTTTTCATTGACAACCAATGACATCAATGATTAGAAGTTTGAACTGATTTCGTTGGCTCATGTTTAGGGGTGGAGTTTCCCCATTGATGCTAATTAGATGACAGAAAACGAGCGCGAATTGTTCAAAATGGCAGTGGGCTAACTTAGTAAGACGTCGCCAGCAGGTGCTCGAATGTGTCGCTTGGGATATTCTTTGTTTTATCGACATTGCGTTGATATAAGTACCCCATTACTTTATACTCGGTAATTATATATGCATACACACAAAGAAGTTTCCCAAGATGAATTTGAGATATCTGCATGTCAACTGTAAACTCGCCTTTATTTAGAAGCACCCGCATTGGGCTGACTTGATGTCAAACAAGGAGATATTTACTCTTTTTTTTATTGATTTCTTTCTCGATCGATCAGGGTCGATGGTCTTTTGCGCGGTATATTTGAAATCTTGAACAGATGGATATATAAAAGTAATATCTCATCAATTTATTATACTAAATTTGTAGATAATATATATAAAAAAGTTTTAATTAATTATGTGTTCAGAATCGCGCCGATAGCACAACAACGGCCGCGTCCGTAGTTACATTACAACCGGAAATAATATTCTGATGCTCCAAAATAACCTGATTTCGCAGAGTAAATTTGTGCAATAAAAGCAGAAAGATCCACTTTGAGTCATCAATTTAGAATTGCAATGTTCGAGTTCTCAAATTAAACAACAATTGTGACACTTAATGAATATGTTTCACAACATTTGGTTTGTGGAGAAGTTCACCTACAATTTAAATACCCAGACAAATTTTGTCTTCATCAAAAATTCGCTACCAGTGAACCACGTGTTTCTGTTTCGTTTGTTTTCATTTTTGTCAGCCAATACGAGACTGAGTAAATACTATATGTCAACATTTTGTAATATTTAGGAAGGCAAGGTGGAAATACGTGCCTTCATTGTGATGTTAGTCCATTAAACAAAAATATTTTAAAAATCTTTTTTCACGGGTGAAGTGACAATCATATAAATGGAACTCGACAGGAAAAACATCCCAATGGCCAGTTCCGCAACAGTACTGTCACGCTGAGATTTTGCTTAGCTGTGGCCGATTTAATTACGACTGGGAAAAATGTTCATATTGCACTATTTGGAAATATAAAATCACCACCTAAGAAATAATACATAATCCAATATAAATATCAATTTCAAGTTGTCATATTTTACATAGATTACCCTCGCGGCCACGCATAACGCAATCAACAAGGAAGCGTCTCTGACAACAACTTTCGTTTTCGTCGAAACCACGTGTTTCTATTTCGTTTGTTTTCATTTTTTCGGCCAAAACAGTATTCTAAGTAAATATTTTGCAAATCTAAAGCCTAGCAAAGGAAGAAAGGATTTAATATGTGCCTTTCGTGATCTTAACCATCAGCAGAACATTACACAATCAATGTAAATCATCATTATTACTCTCTATTCGAGTCTCAAATCTGAGTGTTGAAAATGCAAAAATTAAAGATGTCAAAAGTCGATACGGACGCTACAACAGAAGACGTCAAAAGCCGATATGGACGCTACAACAAAAGACGTCAAAAGACGATACGTTGGAATAAGGGTTAAACCAATAACATTTATAATGACCTCAGACAATCTGTAGAGTGATATCTTCAGCTGTGCAAGGCAGCACAGATGTCCAAGTCTACTGTTAATATCATGTGATGTGTATTGTTAAATCTTTATTTTAAATTAGATACTATAGCTTTCTTTATCAGATTATCTGCACATTGGCATAAGAGACATCAGAAAAATAGCCTTATCAATAGCTAAGTAGTCCAAAGGCATGGGATGGAATTGGTGAATTGGATTTAATGTCGCTCCAAACAAATTTACCAGTAAGATTTTGGACCAATTTAAACAAATTTGGTGTGGTGACTCGGGGTACTCTTGGCAGAGTTATAATGGTATTAGTTTTTAAATTTTGTTAACGTCGGTAACTCGAATACCCCACTTAAGTCGAAGTCATTGCCTGGTCCCGGCTGAGCTTGTGTGCAAAGCCATTAGAATAATCACGGTTAAGTCGAAGGTGGATAAGTCGAAATTCCGCTTAAGTCGAAACGAAATTTGGTCCCACTAGCCAGCTTATAACACTAATTACTATGGTTAAGTCGAAGCGCTGTCGGCGACGCATCGCCATGTGATTATAACTCAGTGTGCTTCTATTCAATTGCATAAAACGCTGTGAAGTTTCCCGGAGTCTTTATATGTCCTAATGCATTGTTTATTTAACATATTAACGAGGTGTGTGGGTCAATTTTCCCCGTGTGAGGATTAGAAGTGTTGACAGACGAAATGAAAATCATATTTAAACCGCCTGATACAGAGAATAATTTCATTCAGTCAAGTTTTCCCAAAACGAAAACAATGTTCTAAACGAAGAAATGTGCCACGATGGAAAGAAAAAAAAACATTGTAATTCGTTATCTAATGGCGCAAGCAAACACGGCCGACGACCTTATGAAAATGCTGGGAATCAGCGATAAACTAAACAAGAGGTACGCTGTCGCGTGGCATTTGCCCCCGACCGTAGCAATTCGGATTAAGCATGGTCCGGAAACCCAAAAACAATAATCACTTCTAGAAATTCCGGAAACCCAAAAACAAGCGATCCGGAAACCCAAAAAGAAGCGAAAATTCAAATTTTCTAAGTTGAAAAAAAGGGCCATAACTCTGGCAAAAATCATCAGTTCATACCCAAATTCGCACTTGACATGTATTTTCATATAACAGATCCACAAAAATACGGGATTTGCAATCGTACCACCAAAGCTCACGCTATCATCTGGAAACCAAAAAAAACAAGAGAAATATTGAATTTTCTAAGTAAAAAAAGGGCCATAACTCTGGTGAAAATGGGTGAACGAAACCCGCGCTATACATGTAGCTGTTCCCCCATGCTGCTCTATCACCATACCAAATATCAGCTAAATCTGCCCAGCGGTTGCTGAACAATAATACAAAATGTTTGTACGGACGGACGTACCTACGGACGGAGACGTCGACTATATACCAGCCGACTTCAAGTCGGGGGCATAATAAATATTCAACAACTAAATATATGCAGAAACCACAGTCCCTGATCACCAGTCACTTCCACTGGGCAATCCTGAATCCCAATTTTTTGTAAATACTATTGTAACCACTTCCGGGTCAAATGTACTTTTGTTATTTCTACCGCGAATTTGTTGATGTTTTCTTATCATATTCTGTGTTTCTATTATATTATTCAATAAATAATATATTCAGAACAAATATCATCTCGTCTGTTGTATGTGATCAGCATGTCACTGCCTATTGATTTAGCGTGGGTATATAGCGTGCACATGGTTAAAAACAATTATTTCCGGATCGAAATGAATTCGACTAGTTGGAATTTGTGGCCACCAAATGGTCGAAATGATTAAGTCGAACACACGGATAACTCGAAGTAATCCAACGGTCCCTTGCGATTCGACTTAACGAAGTTTAACTGTATTTGAAAAAAAATAAAATTTATTATATTTTTTTTTTATCTATTTTTGTTTTTGTTAAATTGAGCAAAGGAATTCAACCTTAATTTTTTTTTTTTTTAAGAGTAAATATTTTTTCGAAAAAGGGCCATAACTCTGTTAAAAATAGTCGGATCAAACCCATATTCGAACTCGGTCTGTCTTTTGTGCTGAGAACTTCATATACACAATTTGGTTCTGATCAGATAGAAAATATTTGAGTTATCGCACCATGCGTAAAGTGTCTACGGACAGACAGACAGACAGATGGACAGACAGACGGACGCACGACGAGTGGTCAATCCCGACAACGACACTATGTTTACCATACTATGGTATGGGTAAACATAACAATATGCAAGTTGTTTTGCTACAGTTGAAGTAAATGAAAGTGTCAATGACACTGTAGCTCAGCTTGGGAAGGAGTTTATTTTTTGCTGAGCAATGAATAGAATGATAAAGAAGGAAAGCCAAAAAGTTAGAGTAAAGGTCTTGTATTTTGTAGATGAAATTATTTTCATTTGAAACATTTGACCAATAAATGTGGGCTGCAGGGTGTGCAGATGGATTCAAATTTGAAATCACATCGAAGATCCATATGAAGTTTTGTGATGATTGGACAAGGGATGTGGCCTGTAGGGTGTGCCAAAGGATTTAGTCATGCAAAGAGAGAAATCCAAATTGGTGGATGGGAGCATTGTTGTTCTATGAATTTTGAACAAACAAATTGATGGCTCCCACCTAGTAGTCACCAAGAAGATCATTATAAAGTTTGGTGATGATCGGATGAGGGATGTGGTTTGTTGGGTGAGCCAAAGGATTTAGTCATACAAAGAGTAAAATCCAAGATAGCTGACATCGGCCATGTTTTTTAACGAATTTCAGAAAAAATTTATGGCTCCCATCTAGAGGTCACCTTGAAGATCCATATGAAGTTTGGTGATGATTGGATAATGGATGTGTCCTGTAGGGTGAGCTAAATGATTTAGTCATGCAAAGAGTAAAACCCAAGATGGCTGCCGGCGGCCATGTTTTCCATTGAAAATCGTTAAAATTTTATAGCTCCCATCTGGAGGTGATCCTAAACATGCCTGCAAATTTTCAAAACATTACTCCAATAAATGCGGGCTGCAGGGTGTGCCGATGGATTCAAATTTGACATTCAAAATGGATTTCGGAAGAAAAATGATGGCTCCCATCTAGAGGTCACCCCGAAGTTCCATATGAAATTTGGAGATGATCCGATGAGGGATGCGGCCTGTATGGTGAGCCAAAGGAAATTGTTGATGGATGGACGGATGGCTAGACAGATGGACAGACAGACGACGGACACCAACCCATGGCAATAGCTCAAACTTTACAAAGTGAAGCGTGAACAAATTCTCATTTCTTATTGAATGGCCATGTATGAAACGGACTGGCACATTGAGATGTCCCTCAAGTCAGTGAGTTCTTGGAGATAAACTTACTATATTTTTTTTGATCAGGTTTTGTAGATTGAACATAAGTTGCTGCCTTGTGAGGATTGTTGTATCCCTCCACACTTTGTACGCTTTTTTGGACGAGTCGACAGCGGCCTGCATTTCTTCAGGAGTTGATTCTGGTACCCTTGTAATGACTTCATTTGTAGCCTAAGTTTGAAAACGAAAGTGTCAATGAGACTTTAATTGACATTGAGAAGGTACACTAGTGTTTGAAATATTCAATACACAGAAAATTGGCAGGATTTGCAATCCTTAATACACAAAATTAAAACAGAAAATTATTTCAAAATATTTCATGGACTTAACAATTCTTTCAATATTCAATGAACCATATTCCAGAGAGATAATTTAACAATTTGTTTGTAAAAGACCAACCAACTTCTGGTCACAATACTTTTGTCGTTAACGCGACCATTTTGAGAAAGCCAGAAACATCACTAAATCACACGTAAATGTTTAAATATAATGTATGACTTATGTTATTTAAAGTCTTAATTATTAAAAATTGCGGATGAAACTGTTAAAATTTTAATGACAAATGGAATAGTATTATTATTTCTATTTTTGAGGGGTTAATGAAGGCCATATCATGGCATATATGATATATGTCCAGTGTTTATAGGTATTAGCCTGATATATGGAACAACAAAAATAAAACATGAGGCAGGTGTGATTATGGTTTATACAAATCTTCATCAGGCGATGAAATAAGGGGCACAAGCGAGTCAGTATGAAGGGTATTTTTAATGTTGGTATTTTTCAAACATATTATACTTCACATTGGCATGGCATATATATATATACTCACGTTTATATGAAAAAGAAATTATACTTCACATTGATTCAGTTTTGAGAACAACCAGTGTGTAGTCCAAAATAATCCACATTATCCACTTATTGAAAGCATACATTTAGTTTAACACTTAAATACTTTATATGTAGCAAACAATTACTAAACTGTTCAGTATCATATACTCAGAAAATTGTGAAAACAATCTTGTACATGAATATATGGCATGTAGTAAATCAGCTTGATAAGCGTGCATTTGGTTTTATTTTGACAATAACACACATGAAGTCCCACCTACCAAAACAAGGTGAATATCCTCAGGTAAGACAAGACCACAGAACTATCACATTATCCTTAATATAGTTTCTTCGCAATATAGATGGTCACAGTTACTCCTCAAACGATGGCATATATTAGTTTTTTGGTAGCCATTTGCAGAACTATTTTTTGGGGAGAAAAATCACAATTAAACAAATTAATATCTGAAAAGATGAATCAGTATTGAGTGTTTATGACTGGCAGATTAATGCAAACATGGCTGCATAATATTTATGTTGTTTTATGTTGTTCTGGTCCTTCACACGATAAAATAATATTCCTGCAAATTGCCACCAAATAACTAAAATGTGCAATGAATTGATTTATTTTCTTGCAGAGAGTAATGATTTCAGATGGTGGACTAAGCATATACACTAGTTGGGTTCATAAGCTCGATAATGCATAGTATATTATGACGAGAGGCCGATCGTATCCCTTGGCGATAGTAAATTACTATGATCGGGATCATAAATGAGAGTTTTGATGTTGAATTATAGAGTATACTGTTATGTACAATTATAGACAAATGTACATAACACAAATTATTGGAATTTATGGGTCACTCACATTTATATATAAGAGAATGCACTGGTACAGGATCTGTAATGCTGCACCACCACAGTTTTGGGTTAAATGTGAAAAAGGTGACCTGGACATGGAATACTTGGGTTAAGAGAGTCTAATTTAAGTTTACATTGATAATGTATCCAATTCTACCAACAACACCATCAAGATAAAGACACCTCACTGCTGACCCATTAATGTCAACAAATCACAGACATTGTTTATATTGATGTTGACATCTCTATTAAACCAAGAACATTCATAATGACCTCAGACCATCTGTAGAGTGATATACTCAGCTGTGCAATGCAGCACATATGTACTAGTTTTTGTTAAATTGAGCAAGGAATTAAATTTAAAAAAAATTTTATTTTTTTTTGGGAGAATATATTTTTTCGAAAAAGGGCCATAACTCAGTTAAAAATAGTCAGATAAAATCCATATTCGAACTCGATCTGTATTTTGGGCTGAAAAAACACACATACCAAATTTGGTTTCGATCAGATAGAAAATGTTTCAGTTATCGCATTATATGTAAATTGTCTACGGACAGACAGGCGGACGGACAGACGGACGAATGACAAGTGGTCAATACGGATGTTGACACTATACTATGTTTACCATACTATGGTATGGGTAAACATAAAAATATTTCCTGTCAAACTCTCTATCAACCTACCTCAAAAATAGTTGTGTTAAAATAACTTTTTTACATAATTAGAATATATCCCCCTTATTGTGAGGTTGAAAATGTGTTGTTACTGTACTATTATATAGCATATATTGATTGTAGTCGCATTTATAAGCAGCTTGAAATAGGAATTACTACAGTTAGTACACTGTGTACTGTATGTTATGCTGTGATATGTTCTCATGAAAAGAAGCTATTGACAGTGTTATTGTAGAACTATCTTTTATCCAAGATAGCTCAACTTGAAAGGTGATAATGTCATACACATGTACATTACAGTTAATGGAGTGATAAGGAATGCAGATGTTGAAATGAAGTACTAAAGAGGTCAGCCTGAAGAGCCATATGAAGCTTGTGGTCAATGGAGTGAAAAAAGTTCGCTGCATGGCATGCCAAAGCATTTAGTCATTAAAATGTTGAGTGCCAACTACGAGTTATCTAGTACTTTTTGCATGTAATTTAATGGGATCCAGCACTCAACATATTAAAAGAGTAAAATCAAAGATTCATAAAAAATCAATCAAATTTGATAGCTCTGATCTAGAATTGATCCTAAACAATGCCTGTAAATTAACAAATTATGTCTCCAATAAATAAACAGGGTGTGCTGATTGATTCAAATGTGAAATTCCAGATGGCTGCAGCCATATCATATAACAAATTTTGAAAACATTTGAAGGCTCCCATCTAAAGGCGTTCCCGAAGATCCATATGAAGTTTGGTGACATTCGGATGAGGATTGTGGCCTATAGGTTGTGCCGAAGGATTTGGTCATGCAAAAAAGAGTAAAACGTTTTTTACGAAATTTGGAAAATTTCAGATTATTTCCAGGGATCTATTGGTCACCCCGAAGATCCATATGAAGTTTGGTGACGATCGGATGAGGGATGTGGTCTGTAGGGTGTGCCAAAGGATTTAGTCATGCAAAGAATAAATTCCAAGATGGCCACCAGTTTTAACGAAAATCATTTAATAGCTCCCATCTAGAGAGGAGCCTTAACATGCCTTTAAATTTTTACAACAATTCTCAGATAAATATGGGCTGCCGGTGTGCCGATGAATTCAAATGCGAAATCCAAGATGACTGGTGACGGCCATCAAAAAGTCACCCCAAAGATCCATATTAAGTTTGGTGGCAATCACAGGAGGGATGTGGGCTGTTGAGTGTTCTAAAGGAAATTGTAGATAGAAAATCATGGATGCATGCATAAAGAATGCCAACCGATGGCAATAGCCCAAACTTGACTTTGCCAAGTAAAGATAAAAATGAATGTATCTGCTATCTGGGAAGAGATATTCTATATCTAAGATTTAACTTACAGGATTATGAAGATCCACCCATTTGTCTGTTTTTGACTCCACAAATTTGTTGTCAATCCACAGTTTGGTAGTTGGCTACAAGAAAGAATGCAATGAAATAAATATGATATGGAAATGAATGTTTCATTTTCACGATTACAGGAAGAACTAGAGGTTAGTCCCACTGGGACAATCCCACCTCTATTTATTCCTGTAAATCAAAACTAGTGGTGAGTCGGTCACAATGGGACTAAGGATACCCCTGCAGTGCAATTGGGCTACAGGGTATCTGCCCATTTCTGGTGAATGAATTCAAGGAGTTTCAAGGAGGTTCCAGTTTTCAAAGACTGACCCGACAATTTTCAAGGAGTTTCCAGGAACCAACTGTTGAACATTACATTTGATACCACGTTTTCCACCATAATTTTAGCATTTTGGGCTTTTTAGGCCTTTTATATGGGTAAATGCATTACCATAATTTAATGGGAACATTTAAATAATACATCGGAAGCGAATGTGATTTTTTCGTTTCGTTTAAGTTTATTTGTACGTTTTGATGTAAAACACGGGTTTCTAATGTCGAATGTCTATATGGGTGATTCTTCCATTAGATGGCCCAAAATGATGAAAAACGAAAAAAAAAATTAATCTAGGACCATATTTGGAGTTTATTGATTTTGAAAGAATAGATGACAAGCAGTATGAAAAATATAGAACCACTATTGTCCGACTACTCACTTAAAAGTTATGCCTGCTTGAATTTGGGTATGGTTGTATTCATTAATAATGGATAAAGGGGACAAGTGAGGATGGTCTTGAAAATTAAATGTGTATTGAAAATAGAAGTCATATATCTGGAACATCTTGTTGCTTGAAGGATGTACATTGTGAAAAAATATACCTGTTCAAATTTGTTGTCATATTTACCGAACAGGAACACTAGTTTTGGCCACAAATTATCGGTCACACACGTAACGCTCGGAACTATTTTTTGTCGTGTTCAATTTTATGATGCTTCATAGGGGGATCACATAATTGAAATAGACTCGAGAGAATTGGTGTTGGCGGGAAATGGAGTTACGTCCCATATACCAACAACAATACCACGCTTCATTGGGGGGGTCACACAATTACAATTGACTCGAGAGTATTGCCGCCAGCGGAAATTCAAAATGGTGTTACTTCCCATATACCAACAACGCGTTCGGAACTAAACTATCTATATTTATTGACTCCCGATGAATCGATATACCTGGGTTTTAGGGCTACATGGCTATTCCAGGGTTTTCAAGGGGTGGGCATTCAATTCAAGGGTTTCAAGGGCCCTGGAAAATTGATTTTCCAAATCAAGGAGTTTCAAGGAATTCAAGGAGCCGCGGATACCCTGGGCTACATGAAGGGAAGCCATATTAACATATTTGTTTTTGAAAAAAAAATGAGTTGTGAAAAATTTTAAAAAGGTGGATGATTCAGACTAAAAAATGTTGGACGGACCTCATAATCGTAGGTGCAAAGGTTCCCATGGTACTAAATAACGATGCCAAGTTTTAAACAATATTACTGGAAAATGTAGGAATACAAGCCCAAACAAAGTTTTGTGGATGCCCTGACAGACAAACAGATGGACAAGCTGATTCATATATACCCCCCATAACTCGTTAAGGGGAGGTATAACAACAGGAGTGTAAGATTCGACAGACAAAAGGCAATTTAAAACACAGGACAATGCCCCTGACCCTCTTCAAGGATTTGGTTTACCTAAAAATATGTTTGTGGATTAATTGTAGAACAGGACTAGAAATAATTCCTTGTGCCATCTACATCTCATCGGATAACAGATTTTAGATTGAGACGTGCTTTTTCTGTCTATTTCTACTTACCACAGAGCTGGATGAATAGAGCCTAGACTGGTTCCCTAATGCCTTCCATACCACCTAAAATAAAGGGAATAAATCAAAATTAGAGGCGGGACTAAGGATACCCCTGAGGTACAATTGGGCTACATTAAGTATAGCCATATTACCACAAGGAATACAAGCTCGGAAAATATTATGAATGTTGGGGAAAATTTCTGAGTCGTAAAAAGGGATAACTCAACTGAAGAAAGTCGGACGGACTTCATAATCGCAGGTGCACAGGTTCCCATGGTATCAAATATCTGTGTCAAGTTTCAAATAAATTGACTGAAAAATATAGGAATAAAAGATCAGACAAAATTGCACCAATAACTTTGTTATCAAGATGAGGGAATATCCAGTTCTATTTGGGAAAGGGGCCTGGGCCCTTGCCATTGGGAACAAGAGCATCGCTAAGGCGTTGCAAAATACACCCATGGTTTGCCCAAAATGTAGACATGAACAAAGGCCCATTTGATGTGATCGTGCAAAGACAGAGCTCAAAATCAAATTCAGCTTTAGTTTTTGGTAGTATGAACGAACAGGCAATTTAAGTTCTGTTCCAGAAAACAAAAATTTGGCAAAACAAATTCCAAAAACAAAGGTTGATAACTGTTGAGAAAAGGGGCATGTGGAAGGAAAATTTCAAAAGTTGAAAGGCCCAATTTTTAACATTAGGAGAAATATTAAAAATCTGTTGAAAAATTAACACATTATGCCACATTGAAAAATATTTTCTTCAGGAAAATTGAAGGGAAATTCTAACTAAGAGCCATAACTCCAGGAAAAATTGACAGGCAGAACCTGAGATCAAATTTGACCTGTACTTGGGCTAGTAAACTCACATACCAAATTTCATTCAATTCAGTTCACTTTAAAACTAATGTTATCATCAGAAACATAAATTGAGGGCAAATTCAAACAAAGGGCCATAAATCTGGTGAAAATGGGGGGGGGGAGGGGTGGAACCCAATTTGAATTTGACCGGATATTTTGGGCTAGTAAACTCACATCCCAAATTTCATTCCTTTCAGTTCAGACTTACGAAAATTACAATGTACATAACGACCAATAACATAATAAGTCCTTTTTTTTTTAAACGGGTGTAAAAAAAATTAAAACAATGGGCTAAAACGTGGTTCAAATTGAGACTATAAAAATTTGCATTGCCACAACAACGTTGAACTGACAGCAAAAGATGAAAACCAACTTGTTGAGTAACGTGTGCTGCACATCAACTAAAATCAGTTCCAGTTATCAAAATTTTAAGGATGATCATCATACTAAAATTAATCACCTTGGTAAATTGGAAAATTTCAGACACAAAATTTTTACAATAGGGAAAGGGACCTGTATTTGGCCTGTAGTGCTACCAGCCTGCAAAGGATGATCTCTGAAGAGATGATCACTGGAGATGCTGTGATCAAATTATCAAATATAGTCCATGAGCCAATTCTCAAAAGATGCTTAGATTTCATTTTGTGGGAAAACATAGGCAATTTGGGGTGCTTTTATACATTTATTTTATAGAACAGTCATTTACTGTAAGATAAATGTATAAAAGCATGCCAAGATGGCAATGTTTTCCCAGAGACAAACAATAGGTGGTGAATGTTTAAAAAAAAAAAAAAAAATCAAATTTAGGCCACCATATTGTAATTTGGTGCCGGATTTTTGGCAAATTTGTGATGGTTGTATATTAGCATAACAAATCGAGTAAATCCTGAAAAGTTACCCATAATTCTGCTGTGGTTAAGGAGTCGATATTTAGGGCATTACTGTAAAGCCACAGCTGTTCACAGTGCACAATGTGCAGTAATAGCATGGGGTCGTGCAACGCAAGTGAAGACTAATTGGGTACATCAAGCCTGTATTGTCCATCACAAAGGATTATACTACAACAGATCTTATTGATCGATATATTATATAAAAATGTAATTTATTTGGATAAGGATAGTTTCTCATACTCTAAAATCCCAATAGAGAAATCAAGTGTGTACATAATGGGGGTATTTGTACCTGTGTGTCATAACCAGCTATATATTGAGAAGTATTTAGAATGAGAACACAATCAAACTGAACATTGCAAGACTTTGATTAAAATTAAATCACTTCAAAAGTGTTAACGATGGTATACTTATATAGACTTTGAAAACGAAATCTACAGTAATACATCCTGCCACAAGCAATACATCCTGCCACACTAATCCTAAGAATCGTAATCGTCAATATAATGCCAGTATTATAATCCACCTTATGTATGGATAGTAGGAATTATGACAGCTGTTGAACAAGTTACACAAAGTTGCTAATTTTCCTCATAGAAGCATACGCGCTTCATGGTTGCAAGGAATAATAGCAGATATATGGACAAGTTGCTTATGATTGCTACATACTTGACAGAATAAGATGTAGTTTGCTTCAAATATATGCATACTGTTATATTCAAATACAACGTTCTACTAGAAAAAACCTTGTTGTTACTATACATTAGTTCAAATATAGGATGACTCCATCCATTGGTTACCAGCTATCCAAGAAAGTTATGTTTGTTCTATAAATATTGTTTCCCCTTTATTTAGTAAAACATGCTAGAGTCTCACCCAGAATATATTGCCCATTTGTTTCACCAAAACTCTATACATGAGAATCCAACTCTGTCGTTGGCTCAAAATCAAGAGAATCAATCAAGGATTTTTTTGGACAGTATTTGTCTACTGCAATATTTTGGCCAATACAGTCCTGAATAAGTTTATTGGTATTCCGGGTGATTGGAAGACAATCGTGGAATGTTGAAAATATACCTATTATTGTTCGGCAAAATTTTCGTGAGCAAAAGAAAAAATAGAAACGATAACATTTGAATTAATTCTTGATATTTTACTCTGGCAGTACAAGAGACTGCCTGTAGTAGCTGCTATGAAATCGGAGCCAGTTTACCTGCAATCATGAGGAAATAATGGAATTATAGTCTCAATTTACTGATCCTACATTCATTTTGAAATATGTTTATGCTCTAAAATGATTACCCAAATTCATCGCAGTTTATTTTGACATTCATGCGATGATAATACCAGGTTTCACAGAAAAGATAGATCCGAAAAAAGTCAATTCCGAGGATTTTGGAATTTTTTGTTTCAATTCAAGCTAATTATTACTCACTGATGGGTATTCGTCGTGGGTTCATAACATCTTATGATTTAATAATAGCAAACAACCACATTCGCTTGAATTTTATCATTTTCGTAAAAAATTTAAAAAGTTAAAATGTTAGTGGGTAGGGTTAAGCTTAAAGCCAGGTTGCTTTATTGTTGCTCTGTTGGCAGTGGTTTTGACCTCTACTTATCTCCTTTTCACAGGAAAAGTTTTTAAAGCAATAAAACTGTTGATTCAAACAAAATTGTTCGAATGACGATACCTAGGGTGTAATAAGTTCGAGAAGTTATAAAACGAGAGGCCGATCACGATCGGCAGATGTTAACCCATCCCTTGGCGATAAAAATTTAATATGATCGGATAAATGAGAGTTTTGGTGTTCAATTATAGAGTATACTGTTATGTACTATTATAGACAAATGTACATAACACAAATTATTGGAATTTATGGGTCACTGGCATTTATATAAGAGAATGCACTGGTACAGAATCTGTAATGCTAAACCGCCACAGCCAGCAAGCCCATGGGTTAAATGTGTAGGTGTGACCTGGACATGGAATACTTGGGTTAAGAGAGTCCAATTTAAGTTTACAATAATAATGTGTCCTAGTATACAGATAAGCAACCTCACCACTGACCCATTAATATCAATTATATAGCAGCACAGATGTCCATGTCTACTGTTAATAGCATGTGATGTTTATTGTTGAATCTTTATTTTAAATTAGATGCCATAGCCTTATGTATCAGATTATTTGCACATTGGCATAAGTCCAAAGGCAATTGGTGAATTGGATTTAATGTTGCTCCAAACAGATTTACCAGTACATAACACAAGATTTTGGACCGATTTAATCAAATTTGGTGTGGTGATTCGGGGTACCCTTGGCAGAGTTATATTAATGGTGTAAGTTTTTCAATTTTTTTTAACTTATTTAAAAAAATTAAAGGGACACATTGGAAATCTTTTTATCATAATCATCAATATCTAAATGAAAACAAATGACAATGTCAATGACATTTTTTTTATTATTATTATAAAAGTTAAAAAATAATTTTAAAAAAAATCGATTCAATTTTTCAATTTTTTTTCGAAAAAGGGTCATAACTCCTTTAAAATGAATCGGATCAAACCCATATTCGAACTCCATCTGTATTTTGGGCTGTGAAACTCACATACCAAATTTGGTTCCAATCAGATAAAAAATGTTTGAGTTATGGCAGAATGCGTAAATTATAAGTTGAAAAAGGGCCATAACTCTGTAACAAAATCTCGGATCAAACCCAAATTCGAACTCGATCTGTATTTTGGGCTGAGAAACCCATATACAAAATTTGGTTTCGATCGGATAAAAAATGTTTGAGTTATCGCATTACTCGTAAAGTGTCTACGGACAGACGGACAGACGGACAGACGGACAGACGGACCAACGACGAGTGGTCAATCCGGGCAACGACACTATGTTTACCATACTATGGTATGGGTAAACATAAAAATTGAGAAGAATCATCAGATTGTTCTCAAATATACACCACCAATTGTTGTTTGATCTTACTTTCACACACCTCCTTGTGATTATATGAGTTTGCAGATAGCAATAACTCTAAATACATTTGCAGTGCTCCATTATATGTCTAAGGAAGAAGGAAATTTTTATATAGGGGTCAGAGTAGCCTCCCTTGATTTTTATTACCTTTGGACATCTTTTCGGCTGATTAGTATCATTGTGACCGGCAGATGACACCCGTCATTTTGATATATAGAAATAAAATGTGAAGGGGGAGGTCAATGAAACTTGAAATTTTAAGGATTTGCTTACGGACTAATAAGGTAATGTGAACTTGATTGGTTTCGAATTCATCCAATTTCCATGAGTAGAAGCTATACACCAATTTTTATTATAATCAAGAGTTTTTTTTCAAACTATTGTTCTAGCATTGATTGACAAACAGAGACACTGAAAGCAATCAACGAGGCATAAATCATGAAATAATATTTGGGTATTTATTTATCTAAGATATTCACTTGAACAAACAAATTATAACAACAAGCATAAGTTTTTTTAATCTAAAAAATAACAAAGATATAGCTTTAGCGTGTACATCATGCAGCATATTATAAAATGTATAATACATGTATAAGAAAGACACAAATTTAAAGACCCACTGAACTTTCGAACCCCCCTCCAAGATCACAAAATATATGCCATATTATATACCATTTGAAAGAGGAAGCTCCAAAGCATTGTATTATCGACTTATCCGGTGTAGTAAACTGTGAACATGTTGTTTTTGTTGAGGTACCTACATGTTTTCTGTTCTTAAGTTTCATCTGAACTGTACAGCAAAGTCTATTATTTTCAATGGAACTCTTATATCTTAGATTGAATTATGTTGCATTCTGAGAGGGATATGGGGGAAATGTTTCTATGATTTCAGCTATTTTTTATTACTCTATGGGCACCTTCTGAGACACAGATGTTTCAAATGGTGATGAATTAAAGTATTTTAATCATATTTTATGTCATAGATTGTTATTAAAACCATATATCAAGGCACTATAAAATGAAAGTGTCAATGACACTGTTGATCAACTTTGGAAGAAGTTTATTTTTTGCTGAGACCTAAAATAAAGACGTTTGTTTCCGCTAACCCGACCGACCCTATTTAAAAGCGCCGAGTCTAAACTTTTTATTGCGATAGAAAAACTGACATTTAAAAAATAATAGTATCTGTGAATATTTCATGCATTTAACAGAGATAAAGCATGGCGGTCGCTTCTGGTGGAAATACCCACATACTATAAATAGATACGTATCTCCCATTGAAAACAGCCGGTGCTTTGGAAAGTAAACAGAATTCACACCACAACAGCAACAATGGCTACCTCCGTCAGCCAGCATGTTGTTGTGGCTATCTATATGGACGAATGTGTCCATGGCAGAATAAAAGAGATCGGATCGATAGACAACGAAGCCGAAATTTAAGAGCTCTTCTTTTTAATCCACCCGGGTAAGACTGACTTCAGTAAGGTTAAAGTGAGGTACCGTATATCGGCCGAGTCGGCGCCGTTCGACATAATTGTTGAAATGAAATTAAGGAGTTGTCAGCATTCAACATAAATCATATCGAGTTTGTTTGCGGTGATAGAGAGAGATCATGGAACAACAGGTCGAACATGATACAATGGAAATCACCACACAGCAGAATGCATTTGATATTCTTATGAAGAAAGAAATATATATCATCTGTAACTTTTAATCTGAGTTTCTTGTTTCTATATCCCATGGGTTGACCACCTTGAGACTAAGAAGTCCATAATGTGGGCTCATATCAAGTATTATACAAGTATTGTTAAAAATATATAAAAATAAAAACATTTAATAAAAAAAAAAGTTTTGCCTGCCAACCGTCCCTATTTTTTTCCAGCTCGTTAGCGGAAACAAACGTTCTTTTTTTTTTAGGCCTGAGCAATGAATAGAATGATAAAGAAGGAAAGTCAAAAGTTACAGTAAAGGGCTTGCATTGTGTGGATGAAATTGATTTCATTTCACCAATAAATGTGGGCAGCAAAGTGTTTGTAGCACACTGTTTAAATTACGATCCATCAATCTAAGACAGATGTTGATACACAGGGAAGTACTTCATTATGATATACAAGTACCGTACATGTAGATTCATGTATATATAGATGTTAGTCCAAGAGCTATTGATCGACATCTGCACCCCCTTCCAGGACTACACTTAACCCCACTAAATTTCTTTCTTACTAGTAATGTCTTCTCTAATTTTTTTCGGATATTAACCCTTTGAACCCTGACGTCCTGAACGTTAAATGGCCCCAACCCGAGGCGCCTGACGTTATATATAGTGTTTCGACGACGTAACTCATAATGCTCTTAACTGGGATGTATTTACATGTATACACGCTCAACTATATACGGCACTCAACTATGCTAACTGAACTTGTTTGCGGTGAAATATGTCACAAGGTATTTCAACAAGATTATCGTCTATTCCACGTTCAATATGCATGTAGATTATATTGCGGCTTCCTTTGGTCGCGCTATATATTTATAACAAAATTCTTATCCTTTACCTACGATAAAAGGCATTTCTCAAAATGCACCTGTGTCCATGCGCAAAGAAACAGACCCCCTGTTTCCAATTTGGCTGCTAAAGTCAGAGGTATGAACATGAATGTGACCCACTCGTGCAAAGCATAACCACAATTCTATTTAATTTGGGCTTTGATTTCGAAATTTCTAACGAAATACTTCCCCTTTTCCGACGATAAAAGCGATTTTTTTCTCAAAATAGGCCTCTGCGCATGCGCGAAGAAACAGACCCTCTGTCATCAGTTTGTATATCAAAGTCACGTGGGTAAACATGTGACGCGTGTGTGCAAAGTAGAAGTACAACTCTGGTTGATATGTGCGTTTATTGAGCTGTAATTTCAAGGCAAATATCGTATGATTTCCGGACCGGTATTCCGGTCTCCCGGGATATAGGAATATAAGGATTGGACCGGTATTCCGGTCTCTCGGGTTCAAAGGGTTAACAAGAATAAAAGGTCAGTCGACCATAGTGTCCCCCGACAACGTGGCAAGTCGATGCCGCTTTGTTAAAGAAATTTTAAAAAATGTTGAAATGTTCTAAGTCGAAAAGGGTTAATAACTACGTTAAAAAAAATGTCCGTCATCTATATACAATGTTGCACATCTCCACATGGCCCCTATTTTTTTCTTGCATGTCACCAGAAACACAGGTATATATTTTGTTGGCCTTATCGCTATAGTTAGCCAAGGTCCCAGTTTGACAAAGGTCCCAGTTACCGGTACTAATTACTAGTAGTTAGCCAGGCCCAGTCAGCTGGCATTCAGTTCCAATAATTAAAAATATGCCCCACTTATTGACCTGACAGTAACAACTAGACTTACTAGTAGTATTGAACTAACAATAAGATATAATAATACATGATGTATATATTTGCTATAAAAAAGTATAATTCAGTGGATTTTAAATTTAATAGTTTTGGAAGGCAAAAAAACAAACCAGTGACTGTCTGGGAGTCGGAATTAGTTCAGTCTTGAACGGCGTACCCTTCTGGAAGGGGAACGGGACTATCCGCCCCCGAGACAACCCGCCCCTCTGCTATTTTCCGGGCGGGTTGTCCCGATAAATAAGGGTGGGTTGTCCAGAAATTGTTAATAGTGATTATGTTCTTTTATGTTCTTTGATGATATATTATTAAAGATTTTGACCAACAAAACATGTGTTTATTCATTAATTATGTCAATGCGTGGACTGGAGTAAAGTATGACACGATGTTTTGACAACAGTTTCTGAACAGTACTTAAGGTAAGTGAAGACTAACAAAAAGGGGTGCTTTCAAAACAAACATTTGATGCAAATGGTTCATTATCACAGTGTGTTATCACAACACTTACTAGTAGTGACCGGGATTCATCTCACTGATGTTAACTGGAGGTGAGTATACAAACAGCCTTTGAATGATGCCGGCGGAACTGGGTAGACCCTATATTAAATCTAGAGTAGGCCCCTATAGATGGGTTATCTTCATTCTGCAAGCATGTTTCCTTGCACTCACTGCGATTTGGAGGTGCGACCAAAGCAACATGCCGTTGATTGTGATGTGTGTGGTGCACGCATATGGTTTATCGATGGTACATTCAAGATTGTGGGAGCACCGTTAAAACAGCCACTCTGCGAGGCCAGCTGATGTCCATCAACGCATTTATACAGAGGGACGGCAAAGGGAAGCAATTCAGGACAACTAGTCTTCGCCTTGATGTCTCGTCGAACGAAACAGTATTTACAGCAGCCCCAAATTAATCATTGCATTTGTTTGTTTGTTAAACTTATTAAATTTTTTTTTGAATCTTCGTTCATATTCATATTAGCATATATACTTCATTCCGTTTTTAAATTTCGTTCATTAAACTTCGTAATAAATAAACATATTATCGTTGATGCATTTTTGTGTTCATAAGTTATATTATATTACATGTATATTTATTGTTGTCCGTGTTGTTACATCAAATAAAAATCTATAAAGAACAACCCAGTTTCTCATAATCCCCTCACACCTCCTAATTAGCCACTAAATTGCTAATTACTGCTAATTAATTTTAGGGGAGGGTTGTCCGGGGGCGGGTAGTCACGGACCCTTCTGGAAGCAGCATATGCAAAAGCGGTCACAAGTACACAGTTGACCTACCACATTACCTGATTACAACAAGTACAACCAGTGCCATTGCCAGTGCCACGGGGCCGGGCACGGAGGGCCGTGCACGGAGTCAGGAGTGGGTTTTCTGTTTCACTTTCAATTGTTCATGTAGGCTGCGGTTTTCTACTGGGACTTTAAATCATTTGTAACATTTGTAACACTTGTAACACCCGTCTACGAGCGGTCTCTTTGGTATCTCAGAAATAATGTAACACTTGTAACGCATTGTAACATGTCGCTACACTGAACACGGTAGAAAAAAATAGGCTGCGGTTTTCTACTGGGACTTTAAATCATTTGTAACATTTGTAACACTTGTAACACCCGTCTACGAGCGGTCTCTTTGGTATCTCAGAAATAATGTAACACTTGTAACGCATTGTAACATGTCGATACACTGAACACGGTAGAAAAAAATAGGCTGCGGTTTTCTACTGGGACTTTAAATCATTTGTAACATTTGTAACACTTGTAACACTTGTAACACATTGTAACATGTCGCTACACTGAACACGGTAGAAAAAAATAGGCTGCGGTTTTCTACTGGGACTTTAAATCATTTGTAACACTTGTAACACTTGTAACACTGTTACAAAATGCCTAGTGGAGGAAAAATGTACCGGATTCATGCAATATATGTGTTCATGCCCCGCAAAATAAATCCGATACAAAATAATAAATGAATAGACAATGATATCAAATTAAAGCGCAGTTAGCTGAGCATCCACACCTGTCTGACTGGCAAACGTAATCGTGCGGCCATGATTATGAAGAGAAAAAAATAACACAAGCAGCGCTCAAAGAAATCACAGAAATGACATTCAAGGAAGGTGCGTTCGATTGGCGTGCGCGTTGTTGTTGTAGCAGTAAAGTAGGATTCTGCCATACTACCGTGCCAACGACCTTGACAGAAGTAGCTAACCTTCACCTTATTCTTTACAAATAAGAAAATTCATCATTCAACATTATATTATTTTAAACGGCGATAATAAACAACGTTAATTGAGATAATAATGCTAAGCATTCGTATTTGGTTTACGGTTAATGTTAATGTTGTTGGCCTAAAATTCCTTAAATCGACATGTAGTTTGCAATCAAATCGAAAAAATAAATTTTCGATATGCCGATTATCATCATCATATAATATGAAAATATAGTATGTGTGGAATGTGTCACGTTAAAATGAGCACCGGAGGATCATGTTCCTATTTTTCAGATGCCATGAAAACGGTAGGCATTTTTATGCATGTTTTCTCCGTTACCAACCCGAAAAGGTAGCACATGGTTACGTGCAGTCCATTTAAACATGTGGCAACAGTTTTATATTGTCAGAATCAATACACAATGGTGGCTATAGTCACATGCATGCAATTTTATAAAATACTCATGATTCTAACTGTCACTAGCCATATGTTTAGGGTCAATGACTACCCATATATCTTAGGATTACAGTGCAATTAAAAATTCATTCCGAATCGAACACTCTCTAGATATCACTCTATATGGTTTATAAACAGACACAATTGGCCAATTTCTTATGTGGGGATATTTTCGTTTTCGAAAACAAAACATGTGGAAAATATTGATGTGGCGTTTGTGTTATGCGACACACACATATATATTACAGTGGGCGTGGTAACGGAGAAAACACATTTTGGGTCTTTATGTTCCTAAATATTGCGAATCGTTGATACACACTAAATTTTGAATAATATGTGACACAAACGTGTTCGGTTGAATTTCTAACTTCGCTGGAAACATATTAACTATTATTTGAAACTACATGCATGCAGTCCCATGTACTTTGAATGTGTATGTGTTTCCAGTAAACCCATATCATTCATCTATGCTGGTGCACACAATTCTGTGCATCTAAAAATAAGACCTGCATAATCATGCCATTCAATTTTATTTAATTCATAAATATAAGAATGTGTTAATATATGTCGAACAAGGAATACCTGACAATTCAAACGCCCAATGTAATATTAGCATGGACATGATGGTAACGGAGAAAAACCTATATATAGTTATATACGACATGTATGCAAGTTTATGAATGAGGAATATTTTGCTATACTCAAACCGGTTTTGGACAAGTTTCCAAAACAAGACAGTCAATGACTGTGTGGTCGCTCACCAGACTGCAAAGAATGATAAGACTGGGACTCTGGAGTTCACAACAGTCAGAACTTTTCATAATCACTTTAAAAGAAGTAGATCTAAACAGGATATGTGGTAGAGAGACTTCACGTATGTATATTGGTGAAAATCCACCTTGAAATTACCAACTGTACACTACTGATAACCCCCTCCTCCAGCTCAACAAGTCCCCTCCCGACTGGGCTTCAGACTCCCAAGTCTTAGGTTGGAATTTCACAACCGACAATTCGAAATTAATTTTAAATAGCTAGTAGCCTTCAATTAATTTCCTGCCTATATAAATCAATATAATAAATGTCATCGTTACTAGTGTCATCACATTGAGTCTATATGTCTAAACATGACAAACACGTGAAATTATCACCGTTGCCAAAGACACCGTAGTCCTCTCCGCAACATTCATGAAACCACTTGCCACAATCTGAGCACAACACCCATTCGTCGCGTTTACTGGGGTCGAGTGGATCATCATAAACCCATCCTCACTTCCCAAGGATACGCATCTTGACAGTTATTTCCCGCACTCTTTTTTGAAGCTCGCTTGCCTTTGATGACCGTGGACCATTATAGACTCGCGAACATGTGGTGCAGACATCGTTGTAAACTTCCAATTGCATTTCAGTTCGGATTCACCATTTGAAGCTAGAAACTTTAAACAATTGGCGCAAAAACATGACGTTTCTCTGGTAGCGGTGCCGTTTGCGTGTTTGGTAGGAATAACCGCGTGTACCTTGAGTGTTCTAGGAACGGGTAGGACATCGGGAAAACCAATTACAGGGCGCTTTCGTTGAGGTGAATAAATGCGACATTAACCTTGGTGTGATTGCCCCAATCACAAAATGCGGCGGTGTTCTGTATCACACATTTACCGGTCTTCACTGCAACATCAACAACCTCTTGGAGGTCCCTCCAACTCCATCACACGGCCCCTTTCCATGACCTGCTTCCAATTATTGCCAGGTAGCTTTCACGCCCATCTTAGAATGATTACTGACAAGGATGAAGATATGTCTGTTTCGATATTGGCTGGTGGGTGAATCCGAAATGTAAGTGGATGTATATTTGACACCAGGAACAATATATAACACCATTGTTTGACCTAAATCGGCAAAGGGGCTGAGAGATAGCATGGGTGTCCTATTTTGAACCCCTCTGGACAGCGACAATTCTGGATCAGGTTGAGGTGTGTGAGGTATTTGGAAAGAGTGCCTAGGGAGGCGCACCCTACAACACCCTTTGTTTAACCTAAATCGGTCAACGAGACGCGAAATGGCATGGATGTCCTATTTGAACCCTTATGACCCGGGGTGGTGTGAAAGGGGTGAATATTTAGATTTTCTTGGGGCATCCTTTGTTTTACCTATATCGACCAAGGGGTCGAGAAATGCCATGGGTGCCCTATTTGAACGTCTCTGGTGTCCATTTTGGATCGTGGTGAAGGGGGCGGTATTTAGATTGGCTCCCTACACACACCTTTTGTTTGACCTAAATCGGCTGAGAAAAGGCATGGTGCCCTATTTGTACCCTTCTGGACGGCGGCCACTTTGGATCTGGATGGGTGCGTGGATAGAATATCTGTGGGGGGGGGGCACCACACAAAACCCTTTGTTTGACATAATTATAAAAATTTCGAATAAGTAATAAGGAATGGAAGTAACCTTTTAATCGGTACTGTAACGGGGTGAATATATCGTTAAGATAGATAACTCTGGTCGCCAGACAAGAAGTCCATCCTACATAACCCAACAGAAACTCATAAGCAACTCAGAGCCCGTCTGTCTGTAGCACCCATATAAAAATCCCCCTTGGTGCCACCATGGTAAAACACCATGGTAAACCATGGTAAACAAACCGAGATATTTTGGCCGCCCATCGTGGTGTCACCATGGTGGTTTACCATGGTGGTTTACCATGGTTTTACCGTGGTGGTAATACCGTGGTGGTTTACCGAGGTGTTACCATGGTGGTAAACCACCATGGTAAACCACCTTGGTAAACCACCATGGTGGCACCACGATGGGCGGCCAAAATATCTCGTTTTTTTTACCATGGTGTTACCATGGTGTTATACTTTGGTTTACCGTGGTGTTACCATGATGGTGTACTGTGGTTTACCATGGTGTTACTATGGTTTACCGCGGTGTTACCATGGTGGTATACTGTGGTTTATCGTGGTGTTACCATGATGGTTTACTGAGGTGTTACCATGGTGGTATACTGAGGTTTACCGTGGTGTTACCATGATGGTATACTGTGGTTTACAGTGGTGTTACCATGATGGTATACTGTGGTTTACCGTGGTTCACCGCGGTATTACCATGGTGGTATACTGTCGTTTGACTTTTGTTAGAACATGGAAAAAGATGCGTTGTTCGATGAGTAGTTATTTCGCGAAGGGCGTCTGTTGTGGTTTGAATGATCATCGTTAGCACCAGGCTTCTCTGATTGCAGGTGGCTCCGTTTATTGGAGTGTCGAGTGTCTTCTGTGGAATCGTGGTGGGTGTCGTCACAATCATCCACAGGAATATCACGGAGGTCATGATTGGATTGTTGGTTGTCAACGTGCGTGTCATGATTAGCGTGACGCGCATAGTTAATAGAGTTATTCTTCTTGTCGAGTGGTGTGTTTGTCGGCTCTTTATCTGTGCGTTTAACGTGAGAAGAACTTGGTGTAGACGTTTCCTGCGGGTTGAATTTTGAAGCACTAGGTGTGGGTGAAGATGGGTGCTTGCTAATACCAACCAGCTGAATGTCTGCATGGCTAACTGACGGCGATTGTGGGTATCCTCTTGTATCAATTGGGTTTTGCGATCGGTTAGCGTGGATTGTGTTCCATGTCAAGTGGGCGAATTTGTTGAGTTCGCCATATATATGGCCGACGAAACTTTGCATATCAGCTTTGAGGTTCTCTGTGCAGCGATGTTCACAATCACACTTGTCATTGTCAGATGTTTTTTTGTGAGTTCGATTTGCCCTTCAAGTTGTTCTTGTTGTGTAACTCTTCGAGTGTTTTAATCCTTCCACCAATGGATGCTATTGAGCCTTTGGTTGAGTTGACTTGAGTCAGAAACAGTTCACACTTATCCAAGATTGTTGAAATGTCTTGCTTCATTGTTTTCATGTCGGCCTTCATTTTAGCAATGCCATTGCATTTATCGCTCTCGATGCGCTCCACTGCAAGGCTACGATACACGTTCAACTGCTTCAAGTCTGCGTAAAATATCTTGTTGTGAAACTTCATTGGTGCTAACTCGAGCTGAGAGGTCGGACGAGAAGGTATCAATCTGTGTTTGCATGACGAACGAATATGACGGAATGAATATGATGAATGAATATGACTCTATTGCATGTAAGGATATACGCACCGCCATGCAATAAACACTGTTAAAATATATTTCGGCCAGTTTGATCGACCGAAGTTGAATTTTACAAAAAGTGAGCATATTATATCATCACTATTGAAACAGGTATTCCACGAAGCACCAGACCAGATATGGACTCCAGGAGGACAATGCGAGCCCATGTAAACCTTCCGGGAAATGAATAACGTATTTGTGTACCGTATATCTTAGATTTTCAAACCAGAGCTGTTTTTCCCCGAAAAGAGTCATAATTGTGGAAATATCTAAAATACGTAATTGTGAGATGCAAATTGTACATATTGATAAATATTGCCTGTTGTGTTGGAAGCAAACAGTACTAAATTATAACATTATAAAATATGTATTAAAGGTAAACAAAGTCTTCCAAACAACTCCATTCAGTTTATATATTTATTCCATACTAAAACATATTCCTATTAATTATTACATTATATACGTTTGTTCGTTAAAAGTTATAACTGAGATATCATTTATAATAATTAATAATATCTTCACCTCGATCTAAACATTCTTATATTATGGGATACAGCATTGCATATACAACTATTGACAATGCAGTAGAATAATAATGTGATGTAGTATGTAAACCTGCTACATGTATACTGTGACAAGCTACGTATATTGGTACAATATATGGCAGCATGTTATAAACAATTAATGACTCACCATATACCATTGTATATATTGTAAATAATAAATTAATCGAAGCATGTAAATACCATTGTAGATGCACGAGACCCACAACATGGTAAATAGCATTGTAGTTGAAGGTCAAAGTGAAATGTAATAGCGGTACCTTGATTGAAAACTTCACTGGTGCTGTGATACCACCGTGGTTATACTTGGTGAGACCATGGTTCACCTTGGTAGAAAAACTTTACTGTGCTACCACCGTGGTGATACCTTGGTGTCACCTTGGTAGAAAAACTTTACTGTGCTACCACCATGGTGATACCTTGGTCGGGTTTGGTCCACCATGGTTTTACCTTGGTACAAAAACTTTAGTGTGCTACCACCGTGGTACCACCTTGGTGCCACCATGGTTTCACCTTGGTGCAAAAACTTTACTGTGCTACCACCGTGATAACACCTTGGTACCACCGTGGTGTTTTCACCGTGATGCCACTTTACTGTGCTACCACCATGGTGAACCAAGATGTCACCATGGTTAACCAAGGTGACACCAAGGGGGATTTTTATATGGGCAGTGTGAGCAGAAAACATATTCCCAAATGTATTAGCATTATTTGTATTTATTATCAATATCATATAATATGATGAACTCATTTATTGATATATATGTATGTTGTGTATTGTTTGTATAATGTTGTGTACATAAGTTGTATGGCATGTTGCAACTTAGATGTTGACTTTGCTAATAAACAATTCAATAAACAATTCAATTCAGCAATGGCAACCCGCACTGTCTCTTTGATTTTGCTATCCCATTTTGCCCGGATAGCCTGGCACAGTGTCCCACTTTGCCCAGTGCGGTGTCCTGATTTGCCCAAAGGCACGGTCAAAGTGGGACAAAACAAGAGGTTCCAAAAGGGACATACCTAAATGGTGTTTGATATCAATGATCACCCGATTATATGCGCCGATGAATTATATACCAATCAACGGCTTTCCAGATTTTTCCGGCGAAAATCCAATATAAAATTCCTTGAAAACATTTGGTGTCCCGCTTTGCCCGGGTCTCCCCTATTTGCAATTGACCGGGTTAGTTTTTTGTGTTGAACTGAGTCAAACAAACCCAGACTGCCGATATAGTATCGCCAAGGGTTCATATGTGCCTAAAGAATGACCTTCTGATGTTCGCTGGTAACGGAGAAAACGGTAACGGAGAAAACCGCATATTGTTTACAACCATATACAAAAGTCTTGTGATATTAATTTCAACATGCTCACGTGATATTTTGGGCTTGATAGACGTTCCGTCAGATGAGATTAGCAGTTGTAGTTAACTTGTCGATTTTCTATGTTTTATGGTGGTAACGGAGAAAACATCCTTAAATAAACTGTTTTGGAAGTGGCAACTCATCTCTTGTTATTTCTACATATGATTCATTTGTATTTAGAGCTATATGTTCCCCAGGTTACACGTGATACTGCGTTTCTTTGTATAAAATTAGGCACGTACAGCAAGTTGTGTCTGTCAGTTATGACGATTTAAATTGATGGTAACGGAGAAAAACACCGTTTTCACGGACAACATACCATGGTGGACTGCTTCCAAATATAGTAACGTTATAGAATACTCGGTTTTTAATGCGAGAATCGGTCATACAAGTGAGATAATTACATAGCACTTGTATAATATAGTAACGGATTACTCAAGTTTCTGAGCTCATGAAATCGGATACCCAATAACGGACATCCCAAAAACAGCCAATTTTGTCACTCAAACCTCCCATTTGTGAAATATAAGGAAGCCAACCGGATTTTGCTATGTAATATATATTTGCCATAAGACCCCTGTTTAATGATATGTTGCCATTGAGATGGCGGTCGGGACATGCATGAGATACACCCCTCGGACACGTATTTGCCATTTTTGCGCTATAAGGAATTTTGGGCCTGTTACCAGATCCAATGATATTGATAATAATTTTAAATCACTTTTACATCACTAATAGGCTACCGTTGCATCCATCGGCGCTAAATTTTATATTAAATGTTATATATTATACTAGCCGATGAGCCCGACGTTGTCCGGGCTATTCAAAAACCAAATTTCAAGTCGATAGCTCTACCCAGCCCGACGTTGTCCGGGCTATTCAAAAACCAAATTTCAAGTCGATAGCTCCACCCGTTTCCGAGATCTCGTCTGCGCATGCGCGAAGCTGGCGTCGCACGGGCTCGGCGACCCGATAAAATTCGTATCCGGGGCAAGATACATTCACATACCAAATTTCAAGTCGATAGCTCCACCCGTTTCGATGAGCCCGACGTTGTCCGGGCTATTCAAAAAACAAATTTCAAGTCGATAGCTCCACCCGTTTCAAAAACCAAATTTCAAGTCGATAGCTCTACCCGTTTCCGATATCTGGTCTGCGCATGCGCGAAGCTGGCGTCGCACGGGCTCGGCGACCCGATAAAATTCGTATCCGGGGCAAGATACATTCACACACCAAATTTCAAGTCGATAGCTCCACCCGTTTCCGAGATCTCGTCTGCGCATGCGCGAAGCTGGCGTCGCACGGGCTCGGCGACCCGATAAAATTCGTATCCGGGGCAAGATACATTCACATAGCAAATTTCAAGTCGATAGCTCCACCCGTTTCCGAGATCTCGTCTGCGCATGCGTGAAGCGGGCGCCGCACGGGCATGCCAATACGACAACGTTCACCGCCTGGTCAAACTACACACACGTACCAAGTTTCGTCCCGATCGGTCGAGGATCGTAGATTTGTATTAATGACAAACATACAGACAGACAAACAAACAGACAGAGGTCTTCAAAATATATATGAGACTAGCCGATGAGCCCGACGTTGTCCGGGCTATTCAAAAACCAAATTTCAAGTCGATAGCTATTCAAAAACCAAATTTCAAGTCGATAGCTGCACCCGTTTCCGAGATCCGGTCTGCGCATGCGCGAAGCTGGCGTCGCACGGGCTCGGCGACCCGATAAAATTCGTATCCGGGGCAAGATACATTCACGTACCAAATTTCAAGTCGATAGCTCCACCCGTTTCCGAGATCTCGTCTGCGCATGCGCGAAGCTGGCGTCGCACGGGCTCGGGGACCCGATAAAATTCGTATCCGGGGCAAGATACATTCACATAGCAAATTTCAAGTCGATAGCTCCACCCGTTTCCGAGATCTCGTCTGCGCATGCGCGAAGCGGGCGCCGCACGGGCTCGCCAATACGACAACGTCCACCGCCTGGTCAAACTACACACACGCACCAAGTTTCGTCCCGATCGGTCGAGAATCGTAGATTTGTATTAATGACAAACATACAAACATACAGACAGACAGACAGACAGACAGAGGTCTTCAAAATATATATGAGATAGGGGCCAATCCAAATACATGAAAACTGATTGCTACAATTATTTGAATAAAGGTCGCGTTTAACACTGAAAAAAAACTGTATTTAAAATCACTAATGATGAAATTTGGTTTGTTGTATAATAATACGCATAGGGCCTATATATACGTACGGTATAGGCCTAGATAGTTTTATAGTAGGCCTACGGTAGGCCTATATATATCATTGCGCTTTGATATATAGGCATAGCTTAGCCATTCTTTACTATACAGGAGGGACGTAGGCTACTATAGTGCTCAGGGCACAATTTGGAGAGGGTTAAATAGAGAAGTAGAAGTAACGAATGACTCAGCTATATAGGCCTATCACAACGGGGACCAATAGCTCCAAAAAGTCGCAAAAATTAATTGTTCTTAAAAACCAGTGCCAATTATTTTATTTTCAAGACATATATTCACTGGGCATGCGCCTTAAGTAGTTTCCCTTTTAACCAAATATAACCACATATATGACCGTATGAAGTTCCCACCAGCATTGTCCTTGTGTGACAGATACGTTACCACACTGACCTAGCGCTTCTTGATAATGGTGGTTCTTCGCCTAACCAGGTGTTCCGCGATATAGCACCCACCAGCATTCGACATCGACAACATCAGTACCCGTAAACCGGGGTGAATTGAGAAGTTTTTAGGGTATTTTTAAAGCTATCTTGAAATAAATGTTTTGAACCCTAGCCACATTGATAACTTGACACTTCAAGGACACGGTTCCCAATGATATCCATATTTGTATGATCTCTAATAGTTCTAACATGTTGTAGCATTGTAGGGTGGCAAAAATAGTGCCTCAAACAGGTGTCGATCTCAAGTCACTCCGGCAATGGGGTGACTTGAGACAGATGCCTCCTAAACTCATATAACATCTTGTTCCACTACCCCAATTTGACTCTAGTAGTAGGACAGACCGATAGTGACGCAACAGAGAAAGGTTAGCCTACTTTAATAAGAATTATAATTTAGATTTCAGCAATCTATTTTTGCTATATATACACCACTATCCAGGCTTTACATTAGAATGTAATGCCATTGTGTTCATATGATGCTGAAATAGGCACAGCAATAATTTAATGGATCGACATGTTCATGCTACTTGTCATCTTTGAAAACAAATAGTATAGGCCTACTTTACCTAATATTTCAGGATTATTATAAACACTTCCAGAAATATATAAGAGAACACACTGGGTGCCCGCTTAAGTGGCTTTTAATAACACTTTCGTTACTGAATACTCATTGCCGAGCAGTTGCCAAAGAAAATGCTCAGATAACAACTTCAGCAAACAGACCGTTTGTATAACTTATTGTCTTAACGTTTTCCCACCATAAGCGAGATCACTGATTTGCTACCACATTAGATCCATCCAGCACCGTTCCGCGCATTCAGTACTACAGGTCAAAATTCTGGAGTAGAATTCCATGTATGGAGCTTTTAAATATTCATGAATTCCATATTGCTACATGTACATCAAATAATTTAATTATGTTTAGGGTTAGGACTCATGTTGAACTAGTGAAATGGTTAGGGGTTTGCTTTAGGGTTAGGGTACCCTTTGGGTACAAAGCTCACCCCCTCAATCACATGTTTAGGTTAGGGCTCACACTTTATGGGCAAATTCCACCCCCCCCTCGAACACAGTTTTAGGGTTTAGGGTTAGCGGCTCATGTTGAACTAGGGAAAGGGTTATGGTTTATTTTAGGGTTAGAGCACCCTTTAGGGTCAAAGCTCACCCTCTCAATCACATATTTAGGTTTTGGTCTCACACTTTATGGGAAAATTCCACCCCCTCTAACACAGGTTTAGGTTAGGGCTCACCCTTCATGTGCAAATCCCACCCCTCGATCACATGTTTATGGTTAGGGCTCATCTTAAACTAGGGAAAGGGTTATGGTTTGCTTTAGGGTTAGGGCACCCCTTTATGATCAAAGCCCACCCCTCGATCACATGCTTATGGTTAGGGCTTACTCTTCATGGGCAAATTCCACCCCCCTCGATCACAGGTTAGGGTTAGGGTTAACGGAGATGCGAGTCTTGGAGCCATGGACCCATGGCTACATAACGAAGATACGAGTCTTGGAACCGTGGAGCCATGGCTCCATAACAGAGATACGAGTCTTGGAGCCATTGCTCCATAATGGAGCCATGTCTCCATAATGAAGATACGAGTCTTGGAGCCATGGTTCCATAACGGCGATACAAGTCGTGGAGCCCATGACTCCATAACGAAGATACGAGGTTTTGAGCCATGACATACACTTTCGTATTGCTCCATGGCTCAAAGACTCGTATCTTCGTTAATGAGCTAAGGAGCCATACCGGAGACACGAGTCTCCGAGCCGTGGAGCCAACGCTCCATAACGGAGATACGAGTCTTCGAGCCATGTAGCCATAACGAATATACGAGGTTTTGGAGCTGTGGGGCCATGGCTCCATGAATACACTTTCGTATGGCTCAAAGACTCGCATCTGCGTTATGGACCTATGGAGCCATATCGGATCCGCCCAAGATAGGATTATTGGAGCCATGGAGCCATGACTTCATAACGCAGATACGAGGTTTGGGGTTCTATGGCTCCATGGAATCATTTAGGGTCAAAGACTCGGATCTTCGTTATGGACCTACGGTTCTATATCGGAGCCACGAGTCTTGGAACCATGGTCTCCACAACGAAGATACGAGTCTTGGAGCCATACAAACGTTTTGGTAATGGACCCATAACGATGATGTATGTATTCGTGTAATTGCTTCGTGGCTCTATGGTTCCATGGCTCATATCATCTTCATTATGGAGCCATGAGTTCGTGACTCGTATTTTCGTTAGAGCCATGGCCCCCAAGACTCGTATTTCTGTTATGGAGCCATGGCTCCACGGCTCCTTTAAGACTCCATAACGAAGATACAAGTCTTGGAGCCATGGAGTCATGGCTCCATAATAGAGATACGAGTCTTGGAGCCATGGCACCATAACGAAGATAGAGTCTTTGAGCCATGACATACACTTTAGTGTGGCTCCAAGACTCGTATCTTCATTATGGAGCCATGCCTGCATAACGGAGTCATGGCTACATACCTAAGATATGAGTCTTGGAGCCATGACTCCATAACGCAGATACGATGGTTTTTGGTTCTATGGCTCCGCGGCTCCAAGACTCGTATCTCCGTTATACTCTAACCCTAAACATGTTATCGAGGGGATAGGCTTTGCCCATACAAGATGATCCGTCACCATAAACATATGGTCGAGGGGGGTGGGCTTTGACCCTAAATGGTGCCCCAACCCTAACGCAAACCCCAACACTTTTCCTAGTTCAACATGAGCCCTAATCCTATAAACCTAAACCTGTGAACGAAGGGTTACGCTTTGCCGATAAAAGATGGACCCTAATCCCAAACCTGTGATCAAGGGTACGGGCTTTGACCCTAAAATGTTGTCATAACCCTAAAGCAAACCCTAACCATTTCCCTAGTTTCAACATCAAATAATTAGGAGGTAGGACCGGTAATCTATTGAAAACATTGGATCCACAGTGAGCAGACCGTCTGCAGACGGTCCAATGTATACATCACATGACCAAATATGTTGATGTCACATGACCACACAACATTGTGCTGGCAGCATGTACTTGTAGTCAATCAGCTAGATTACCATTCAATTTGAGTTGTGCAACTTATCATGTGCATTAATTGAGATATACTGTAGTAGTTAGCAACTAAATAGCACATGTAGCCATATAGAGCATGTATGGGTCATGCCCGGGGTGACTTGAGACACTGTCTCAAGCCACTCTGAGTATGTCGAAAATCATGTTTTTCTTAGCAATCATAAAATATGTAACTATATACATAAAATGACAACCTGTTGACACATCAGATATATATTTCTGGAGTCTTTGTCATATTTATCTCCATATAGTCCGCATGGTGTCTGTGGTGCAAGGGAAGTTTGCAAGTGGTCAATTTTTTGCGAAAAAAAATCAATGAAATTCTAAGACCAGTTGCTCCATTTGTTTTCATTTGCATCCCATTATTTATAAATTATTATCAAATAAATATAACTGTCATCAGAATAAATAAGATGTATTTGAATGTAAGAATACTAGGGAATTATTATAGTTGCCTGAAATACGGCACATCCTGTTTTGTCTCAAGTCACCCCGGTGTCTCAAGTCACCCCGATTTACGGACCGGGTACATCCAATGCGTTAAACCATACTCCATACAACAGAGTTCTAATTCTTAGTTCTCCACTTAGGCCTATAGCTATAATACATATTCCGCCATGTCCGTGCACTGAATGGGGTGTACATATCCAGGAAACAAAACCAAGCAAGTCACATACCATATTACCATGCACGAACTGATGTGAACACTGGATTCAATGTAAAAGTTTCAAATGGACATGGAATTTTCAGTCTCGTGAG
Source organism: Siphonodentalium dalli (assembly GCA_032622095.1). Lineage (NCBI taxonomy): Eukaryota > Metazoa > Mollusca > Scaphopoda > Gadilida > Siphonodentaliidae > Siphonodentalium > Siphonodentalium dalli. The sequence goes on along the minus strand of CP136066.1, from coordinate 111,981,672 downwards.
AGAGTGCTCCAATACACCATAACGTATCTGTCGCTGCATATATAGAGAGAAAATATGTTTTCAATGTTTTCGCACCCCCGCTATGTGATTACAATTTCTACTTTAAAATATCGCTACGTCATAATGACTACAAGCTCATGACTAGGCGTTCATTTCATCGCAAGTTATAGGTTTAGAAGTACATTTCGGACAAATATTTGTTATTGGAATTTAAGATGGGGGGGGGGGGGGTTGAAAAAAAAAATTCCGGCACGTATGCCGGGGTGGGGTGGGTGATCAAAGCCACCAACAAGCAATTTTTTCCGCAACTAAAAAAAAAAAATCCTGCTTGTTTTTTAGTGTTTTGGCAATGAGTTGGGCTTCAAACCCACTTTGAATGAGAGAAATAATGTAATTCTAACTGTAAACTGACTGCAGGCAGTTATCGTGTTGTATTTTGTTCCAAATTTTGAAATCCAAGATGGCCGCTAGCAGCCATGTTTTTTTGGCCGAATGACCTCAAAATGACTCATTCCTATTTACATGTCCATTGTTAACATCCATGATAAATAGTATGCACAGAAATTCATATACAGCTGAATTTCCCCCCGCAAATCTCTGTTTTAGTGTAAAAAGGGGGGGGTGGGGTGTCAAAAAATGGTCGAAAAAAAACTGCCGAAAAACGGAGAAAAAATTGGCGGTGGGGGGTGGGTGGGTACAAAAAATGATCGAAAGGGAAAAAATGCCATACGTGCCTGAAATATTTTTCCGACCGCCCCCTGGGGGGGGGGGGGGGGTGGGGAATAAAATTATTCTTAAATCTTAGACGTCAGTTAGATTTCTTCATTTGTGTGCATGCCCCATTTGTGCATTGGATTAGCCAATCCCTAAATCATAAACAATCATTTTCTAGAATTGGGGGAAGTGAGGAATTGCGAAAACAAATATGTGACCTGAATTGGTAGGGGGGGGGGGGGGGGGGTGGCGAATAACTTTAATATCAAAACTTGGATGTCAGATGAGTTTCTTGTTTTTGTATTAGATTAGACGATCCTTCAATCATAAACAATCATTTTATAGAACTGGAAATGGAATTGCGAATAAAAAATCTGAAATCTGACTTGGTTGGGTTGTGGGGGGGGGGGGGGGGGGTGACGAATAATTTTAATATCAAAACTTGGATGTCAGATGAGTTTTCTTGTTTTTGTATTAGATTAGACGATCCTTCAATCATAAACAATCATTTTATAGAACTGGAAATGGAATTGCGAACACAAATCTGCGATCTGAATTGGTTGGTGAGGCGGGGGGGCCCGGGGGGGGGGGTGGCGAATAAGATCGTCTAATTGCAAAACAATAACAAGCTCATCTGACATCCACGTTTTAAGAATAAAATTATTCGCCACCCCCATCACCAACCAATTCACATCGCAGATTTTTTTTCGCAATTCCACCTCCAGTTCTATAAAATGATTGTTTATGATTGAAGGATCGTCTAGTCTAATGCACAAAATAAAAAGCTCATCTGACATCCAAGTTTTAAGATGAAAGTTATTCGCCAACCCCCCCCCCCCCCCCCCCCCCGCCCCACCACCACCCACTAACCAATTCAGATCTCAGATTTTTGTTCGCATTTCGACCTCCAGTTCTATAAAACTGATTGTTAATGATTGAAGGCCGCCTAATCTAATGCACAAAACAAGAAACTCATCTGACATCCAAGTTTTAAGAATAAAGTTTTATTCCCCCCCCCCCCCCCATCTTAAATTCCAATAACAAATATTTGTCCGAAATGTACTTCTAAACCTATAGCTTGCGATGAAATGAACGCATAATGTAGTACACAAATCCTTACATATAATGCACAACAAATAATCTGACACCCAAGTTTTTGACAAAAAAACGGTACCCCTTCCCCACCCCCCTAAAATCCTCAATCAGTTATGCAACACCCATCCCCTCCTCCCCTCCTCCATCTCCACCTGTCATACAGATCTAATAATGTTTAGCTAAAATATGCTGGTATGCCGTATTTGAAGTTCCATGCAGTGTTAGAAAAAAACCCAACCCACAGCCTTTTGCGTAAGGACTGACAATCATTATTCCCGATGCTCGAAATCACCATACTCTCCGTATGTGGAGCAAATAAAGTAAATATATATAAACGCTATTCGCCATTTCTTAGTAATATGACTATTCTCCACCCAGGTGTCGAATAGCACTGCCCTTAATTGTGTTGCGTGTACACTCACCATTAATGAAAAAGCTACGATTCGCAAGGTAAAAATATATTTTTTAAAAGCAGGGTTCAAAATATTGCCGACTAAATGTGCTTTTTTTTCAGTATACAATAACATTAGTAACAATAGTTTTGGTCCAAGCAGAGGTAAAAGCGTGAAAAATGTTCGTGGAATACACCAGTAAACACATCGTGGAAAATCCTCTCGACTGACGACATTTGGTCAGAATGTCAGAGCAAACCAATGTGAGTTTGGACACACATGAGGTATCAACTTGTTTGAAAAATAGTGTAGCATACTGTTCGTAGCTGCGCAAAATACTAAGTCATATGTCATATCCTAGTTTATTACC